>CM070529.1:35237195-36437195 GCA_036346145.1 Olyra latifolia | reverse complement strand
CTTTGGCCCTTCAGCCCATGTATCTCGAGTAGGGCTATGAGCCAACCCTAGCCACCGCCTCTCTCTCACATATATATACTCAGTAGCCATCATTGTTAGACTCGGTTTTTTACTTAGATTATTCTACCATCGTAGTTTCGCCGATCATCGATTTGTGGAACCCCAATTTTGTGTGCTTAAGAAATGCCTTTTATCCCTAGCTTCAACTGATTCCTACAATCCAATTGAGTCGGCTTGGGGGAGAAGAGCAGGGAGACTGCTCTTAGATCAGCTAATGGTGACAACACTAATGCTAGTCTTACTCTCCCTTTTGGTCCCGAAATTATAGGAATTTGTTACCTGCTGCATCCACCACCTCGCCTGCATCGTTATCCTCATCTATACCTCTCCCATTCTTCTAATGAGGGCAGCGAGGTTAGGATGGGGTGGAACCGGCAGGGATGGAGTGGGGAGGGCGGCCGGCGCGGGGCGATAATCAAGGCCAGGGCGGCATTGAGGTGAAGGAAGAGAGAGAGAGAGAGAGAGAAGAAAAAGAGAAAGAAAGGAGGAGGAAGAAGGGCAAAACCGTCTGAAATATTGCCAGCTAGGCATCTGAGTTGGAAAGGTGCTTTGTAATCCGGTTAGCGGTATGAATATAATTTTTTGCATACAAGGAGTGGCAAATTTAATAGCCTTGACTGAGCAATAGCAATTCTCTAATTTTCAAAGTAAAAAGTGGCTTGCATCTAATTGACCCTAATTTAAATGTAGGACTTGGTATATCATGAGCTGATCGAAAACTTTCTAAAATACAACTAGTAAAAAAAAAGTAAGCAGGCCCGAACAAATAGAAATATTCTTATGATGTTTGGACTATTAGATTAGATGGAGGGTGGAGATTAAAAGTCCGCCTCTACCACCACCATTAGGCTTTTTTAATAGTAAGATTTACACTGCTATCTTAATTTAGCATTATGTATTTTTGAAGTTTTCGATTACAAAGAATGTTTTCTATTCTATTGTATTTGTATTATAGAAAGATTTCAATGACAGTCAGAGCCAAGATTTTATAGGCGCAACACAATCGACCGTGTAAACACAACTGAATGTGTGAGTTAAATATATTAATCATAACATGGTAAAACGATATTTAATATTCATTTAATTCGTAGCAACGCACAGATCGAAATAGTTTGAACAGTCTTTAAAATCTCTACCGTGTCATCTCGGCTTGCCACATTCACGTACTCGTGCAGCCGTGCGCGCCGGCGTGTGTGTTGTTGATAAGAATGGCACGTATCACGTATGCACAGCAAGCGAGCACGCCGAGGCCGAACGCATCCCCAACCGCCGAAGAGGGCGGAGGCGGTGGGCGTGGCTTGGCCAACGGAGTGTTGTTTGGCCACTTTTGGCACATGACTGCCGAGGACCCCCGACATCTCATGCATGCGACGCCTGCGAAATGACAAGAGGAGAAGAACAACAACAAGTGACTCTATGGTCTTTGTCGAGCGGGCTTTTAAAAAAAATTAATCATGGAAGTCGGTGAAATTTATAACCGCCACTCCGGAAACTGAACTAGAAATTTTGGGGAAAACATTTGTATAAATGCCGCGAAAAATTACAAACCTAAAAAATGCATGAAATATGTTGAAAATTAGGATAGACTGTAAACATATCTAATTATTTAAAAGAAAGATGTGAAGTATGACAGAGCAGGAAGGAATGCGGAATTCATATTAGTGAAAGGCAGGAGGACGGAAGATCATTTCACTCATGCAGCACAGAAAAGCTATTACAAGCTGTGGCCTAGAGAAAGTTGAGAAACTACAATTGGAGTGCCTTAGAAAGCAGAATTTTATTTTTTTTATATTTAATTATTTTCGGAAATAAATAAATGATATTCAGATTTAAAAAAATAAATAAATAGACTCCTATCGCCAGCCCGTTGGGCGGGAAGTTTGAACCGCCCTCCGGTCGGGCGAGATATAAAAAATCCGCCCAACAGGAGGGCGACCTTTGCTCGCGCCGGTCCGCACAGGAGGTGGAGCAAATTCCGCCCGACGGAAGGGCGAACTTTGGAGTGCAAAAAAAATCCGCCCATTCAAAGGGCGGGCTTTGCTCCCACCACCCCAGCGGCGCGGTCGGCCCAAAATCGCCCGCCCAACGGGCGGTAAGTATAGTCCGCCCGCCAATAGGGCGAGATTCTGCAATTTTTTGAAATTTTCACGAAAAAAATAAATTATGTGACTTTAGAATAAAATAAGTGATGTATGATAAAAATAAAACTAAATAAATGGAGTCCCAGCATCGTTTCAAAATGTAAGTCATAATAGGTGTGTCAGATCGAACCAAAATTTTTTTTGCTTACCCAAAAACAATTTGCAAATATAAAATGCCCATTGTTGTAACCCAAAGACAATAATACCCTCCATCATGCGGTTTGGTAGCGCTTGACATCGGCATATATAACTATATAATATATTATATATTATATATGCCATATATAACATGTATATAATATATTATATATGTTATATATAATAATAGTTAATATATAAGATATGTATGATATATATTATATATAAAAGTATATATATTATCAAGATATATGGCACATTATTTGGTCTATGTAATATTTACAAAATAATAATATGGAAATAATGAATAGGTTTCAGCAGACTTTTTTATATTAATAATTATTCAGAAAATTAAATAAATAGATAGAACAATAAACCGATGTCTGGTTGGGCGAGATTTAATCATAAACCCTCACATGCCGCGTTGAAGAAAGAGCACTCTCGGAAATTTTATTCTCGGGATTACAAGGATGTTCCTCTCGAGTACAACGGGATATTTCCCTCTTGATAGCATCAGGTCCAGCCTCCCTTGCACGACGTGCCCTCTCGCGCTTTCTCTCCCTTTCAGCCTCTCGTGTCTCAGCAGCTTGACGTTCGGCGTCCTCTTGTCGCTTCCGGTACTCCTCCTGCGAACGCTTCGCTTCTCCTCCTGCTCCTCCTCATATTGGCGCCGCTGAACCATCGCCTCTTCCAACGGACCTCACGCCGATGTGTTTCTTGTGTTCCTCCGATTGCTCGTGTCTAGCCAACGCCGTAAATCGCATAGAGGTAGGGAGACTATATGTTGAACAGAAAAACATAAGTCGATCTGAGATCACATGAAGCACATAAGACTATATGTTAATCATGCGAGATAGGGTGAGCAAGTACCTTTGGGCGCCGCCAAAGGCCACCTTGGGTGGATCGTACTCGTAGTTTGCACACATGAAGAACCTCCTTCCGTAAGTATATGAGAAATCTTCGTCGGATTGAACAAACTTGCAAAGGTCACCGCAGAAGCACATTGGAACATTGACCCCTTCAGGGACGGTGGTGTTAAACTTGCTTCGCGGACGGTCCTCAGAGCCGGAGGCTGCCATTGCTCGTTACAACTAGATTTGTGCAGTGTATGGGCTGGAGTAATATGTGAGATTGAGAGGAAACTTGGGCCGAGGGACTCGGAGGCCGGAGGGAAATAAATAGCCAAGTCTGCTCGGTGCATGGACCGAGTTCATCTTCTTCTTCTTGCATTTGATGTGATTGACGGTGTCGGCGGATCATTGGTGGCGGTGCCCGCAATTATTGATGTGACCGGTGTCGGTAGTATCATGGTCGCCAGCGCCCGCAATTATTCTTGTGACCGGTGTCCGTCGAATCTTCTGGTCGCGGCGATGCGCAATTATTGATGGATCTTTGCAGCGATGTGACCGGACGCTGAAAAGAGGAACTGTTCGTCGACGGCATGCAATGTTAGCGATGAAATTAAAACAAGTGGCTAAAGCGGCCACCAAATTTCGTCTTTGAAGGCGGTAATTCGGACAAAGACTCATTCCTAGGCGGCTAGCATTCAAAGCCACCGCGACTACTCCACCTTGTTATCTTGGCGCCTTCGCACCGATGGAATGAACGACGGAGATTCTGCCATGTCAACGTGAACAGTTAATGAATGATAATTAGGAGCTAATTTAATCAGGTGATGATAATGACGTAACACCCTATATAGAGAGGAAGGAGGCATCACCGCTCTTTGCCTCTGGTCCCCTCATTGACCCGTCCATGGTGACCACCCTTCCATATCATCGCACCCTGTATGTCATGCTAGCTTTCGAAATAAAAAATAGTACGTACCTATTTGTCTAATCCTCTAAAGGCCTTAAGTTCAGGTCATGCAGTTAGACCCCATTCATCCATCACGGCTTACACGTCACATTTTGAGTGTAATATAACCCGTAACATCGCAAAACTCGCGATATTAGGATCATATTACAAACAAAAGCGACAAGCCGTGAAGGATGAACGGGTCTAAACAGAACATTCGCTGAATAACCACAGAGTTGAAAAAGCTAGCATGACATTGCTTCGTATCCTTGCCGAGTGCTGCTGGTCCATGTGATGGAAATAATATGTGAGATTGAGAGGAAACTTGGAGCGCAGAGGACTCGGAGGCTGGAGGGAAATAAATAGCCAAGTCTGCTCGGTGCATGGACCGAGTTCATGCTTCTTCTTCTTCTGCATTTGATGTGATTGACGGTGTCGGCGGGAATTTGGTGGCGGTGCCCGCAATTATTGATGTGACCGGTGTCGGTAGTCTTGTTGATCAGCGATCTGCGGCAATTATTGATGTGACGGTGTCCGGCGGTCTTGTTGGTCGGCGATGACCGCAATTATTGACGTGACCGGTGTCCGTGGTATCTTGTTGGTCAGCGATGCCGCAATTATTGATGTGACGGTGTCCGTGTATCTTGTTCGTCAGCGATGCCCGCAATTATTCTTGTGATCGGTGTCCGGCGGTCTCAGAGGTCGCGAGCGCCGCAATTATTGATATGACGGTGTCCGGCGGTATTGTTGGTCAGCGGTGACACGCATTTAGTGATGTGACCGGGCATGCATCGTTAGCAATCATCGGCCTCCATCTGATTTAAATGTGGCGAGAGACAGATATAGGGCCTTTGGTAGAATGTGTTTAATCATTAAACGATATCAGTAAGCACAATGAACAACTTATTAATCCAATTCGTTAAGTACACCTCGGCCTATATAATGCGAGGCAGAGCTGGCGTCCCTCTCACTCCCACCCTCACTCTCACTCTGACTCTATGTGTGTATACTCCCTACTAGGGTTGGCTTCGTAGGAGGGGAGGCGAGTAGAGATAGACATACCACATAGCACATATGGCTTCACGACCAACACCGAACGGTTGGATCCGACAAGCCTGGTGGACGTCAAATGGTCCTGGATCGCAAGCCCGTCTACCAAGCGACGACCTGCCTATTCGGACAAGAGCTAGCTATAACACGAGCCAACAATGATAAGAGACCCAAACTTCTACGAGGGATGGCCACGTTGTGCGCACGGAGTGAACAGCCAGTACAAACTTTTGACCAAAGTTGTCGAAGGATGGGTCGCCGCGTTTCTACCGTTGCGCGTACTTCGCTGTGAGTAACCATCCGGACAACAGCCAAGTGTTTAATACATTTTCCATCTCACATTTTTCTCATTTGTAAATGTAGACCGATGACTGCGGCTTCACCAAATGGATGGACGATCCCTTCCCAATGGCCGCGTTCAGTTACATCGAACATCTTCACGCAAGAATCTCCCGGCTTGAGGAGCGAGTCGACTTTGCTACTCGGGCCTACAACGTGTATACCCGTGTGGAACCGTTCCGTGGATGGCAGTAAACCTAGCGTCCCTACTACAATAGGGGTTTATTTCAAGTCATTTGCATAAAGATTCGGGCTACGTGAATTAGTACCATGTAATGCGTTTCACATTGTCAATGTCACCGGAGCACCATCTTCATCTCATTCATATCGTGCGTACTATAATCATATCGTAGCGTCCACATAACTTATCAAGCCGCATTCGGCACTCAGTGGGGCCAGAAAATACGAAAAATATCAGGAGCGATTAGATGGCATAAATAAAAAAGGTATAAAGATAAAAATGACAAATAGCGAAAATGTTCATGCAAACTCATCAATATATACATCGAGCGCATACAAACAATCAAGCAAAGAAAAAAACTACGGTGCGTCCTCGCTAGGCTTCACCTCATGGATCGAACCCTCGCCACGTGCCTTGCGGCCATGCCCCAGCTGTGCGCTAGGGAAGGTGAAGCGGTCCGGCGGGTGAACGTCCCGGTGAGGACGAGCCTGTGGTGCAGGCGTCGCCAAGTCGACTGTGGCGGGCCGTGTCGCCAGTAGGGCGCCCACGACAGCTGCGAGCCTCCAACCTCGTCGTGCCGGACGAAGTACTAGTCCACGTCAAGGTCGTCCAAGCCCTGGTCGTCCACTGCCTGACCGACCGGACTGTGCCACTCTGTGAAGATAGGACCTAATCCATGCAATGTCCACATTACTAAACGACAAATCATAAATACATGAAATTGAAGTGCTCGATCAGAAAAATAACTCGACCAGAATAGAGGGCGCGGTGGTGGTGTGTGGGCGGCCTGGTGGTGGTGCCACCTCGAAGCACCGTAGGGTGGACGGCGCCTTGTTCGATGCAGACGACGCGCGGCAGAGGAAGACGCCCGACCTCGGCGTCTTGCTGCCTCCACGCTCTGGGGGCCACATGCGAGAGACGGACGAAGGCCTCTGACGGTCCCCTCCAGAGGACAAGTGGTGGCCCTGGCCGACGGCGTGCCAGCCTCGTCAAACTGCGTCCTCGCTCCGTACAATCCTACATATTAAGGTAGTGTCACATTATAAATTGTAATGACGGTAGGGTGGAGAAGGG
Source organism: Olyra latifolia (assembly GCA_036346145.1). Taxonomy (NCBI): domain Eukaryota; kingdom Viridiplantae; phylum Streptophyta; class Magnoliopsida; order Poales; family Poaceae; genus Olyra; species Olyra latifolia. The sequence goes on along the minus strand of CM070529.1, from coordinate 36,430,415 downwards.
CAATAAAGTTCAAACCCCTCGGTGCAGGCTGTAGGGCGTCCGGAAGGCTGCAGCACGTGAGCCGTATAGCTCGCGTTGTCTTCTCGTAGAGCCTCTGGAAGGTCGCGAGTAGCTCTCCTCCGGTCATCTGAATGCCGTGCTGCAGGCGCTCGACAGCCGTGCGTGCATCGACGTTGCACTCACGAAGAATGTCAATCTGTATATAGGCCAATAGCGCATCATGAGGTGTATGCTGGTAAAAATAGAAATAAAAAAGTTGGGGTGAAGATCGGTGCCGCTGACGCAGACTTCTTGTGCGGTGCGGTGATGCGTGTCGATGGCTCGCGCGACGTGGGCGATCTCGGTGGAAGGGTGTGACCGACCCGTGTCTCTCGTAAACCTTATTTGTACCATCAGACGTCGCCGGATCTGACGTGGCGTCAGACGGCCGGTCCTCGTCGACCATTCATCTAGAGCGTCCTCCCATCAGGCTACCCAAGGCTCCATCACAGAGCCCACAGATAACCGCGGTGTGGCCACGTCTAGTGGATCTGCGAAGAAACATCGAGTATGACACTTATAAGGCGGATTATCGAAATGGAAATTATAGCTTAATGGAAAAGATCTTCTTGGTGAGCTCGACGGGGCGGTGTGGACAACGGTAGAGGAAGTCTGGTGGAGGCCGAATCGCCGATCACCCGCCGGCGGTGAGTACTCCTCGGCGAAGATGTCGAAGAGCAACAGCAGGCGGTCGTCGGCAAGATACAAGCTCGTCCCGCCAAGAAAGCGGCAACGGCCCGTGAGGGGCGCGAGCAAGCACTCGGTCCTTACTGTAAGGTGTCCAAACGACATCCCCCTCCTGTACCTCGTCCAGCTGCCTCACGTACTCTGGGTAGTCCTTGTGCGCCTGAACGTGGGCCCAGGTAGGCTACAAAAGGAGAAAACAACTGTAGTTAGTGCTGTGTTACATAAATCATGATTTAAACATTACGTACCCTCCGGCGAAACCAAAGGAAGCCCATGGTGGACCTATCCTCCGTGTGTCATGGTAGTACGCCGCCAGTAGGATCAGGATCCATGAGCGGCGCCCAATGGCGATCCGCCATACGACCACAACAGAATGTGAAGGGGCACCACCGAGGATCGGCTGTGCATCCGTCTTCAGGACGGCGTCGCACAAACCTCTGTACGTCCCCGCAAGGACAGCTGAAGCCCAACTGTACTGGGGGACCTCGTAGGGCACGGCGTCGGCGATCTCCCTGGCGTACCCGAGGAGGTGCTTGTCGACGCAATGGCCGTCCGTACTGGTGAACATCACCCAGCCGAACAGCCAAAGCAGGTAGGCCTCAAGGTGTCGAGACATAGTAGCGTCATTGGCCTGGGGGTGGATGTGCTCCGCCTGTCAATGTTTGCAAGTACCAATGTTAGCATGTAATTTAAGAAGGACAAGTCTGCTCGTTAGTTCTTCCGTGAATCGCGAAGCCACCTCTTGATGGACCACGTGTCTCGCCGAGGGAAAGGCGGTACACTCTGCGCTGGTGCACGGACTACCGGCGAACCGGCCTAGCAGTCGACACGCCAGGCGGGTGAGGCGCCCACCGCCACGACGGTGCCGCCGCCGCACGGAAGCCCTGAAGGTACGAGGCGTCTGCAGAAGTCGGCGCCATCTCCCGCACGGAGGTGAAAAGTGTGTGTCTCCGGCCTCCATCGGTCCTAAGTCTTTGCAAGGAGGGACCGGTCAAAACCGAACGCCTCTGCGACTGCCGGGCGGGTCTCCAACGAACGCTGGGCGTAGCCTCCGATCCGACCTGCAATGGGAGGAGGCTGAGAGACGCATCTGCAGAAAATGAAGCATTGAAGACGTAAGTAAAGCTAAATTATAAAAAGCGAAAGTAAGGAAGGTTCGCCTTATACGATGTACTGTCAACCCAACGTCGTCCAGAGTGAGCAACTCGGCGGTGTCCTAGTACGAAGACACCTAGCGACCGCCCTCCATCGCTGACCGAGGTAGGCCCGATGCCTACGGTCAAGGGAGGGTCGGCAGGCCCCTCTGCTGCTGCTGCTTCTGTGGCGCCGGCTCGGCCGCCCATCTCGTCGACCATCGTCACGTCACCTGCGAGATATGCAAGTATGAGTTATTTATTTCAATTCAAGCAAGATTAATTCATAAAGAAAAATACGTATATACCAAAAGATAATGTCATCAACAGACAAGTACATATCATGCAAACATAACATATTACATAAACATAAATAAGTCATCATATTACATTGCCACCAAGAAGTAAGCATATTACATTCACGCGAGTATTACAAATGTAAATTACACATATCAAGTAGTTCGATTAAGGTTTCATAGATACATTTTCAACCGAACGATTAGTCGTCCATCCGCCCCAGGCCCGGACGGCCCAAAGATCCAAATCGTAGGACCCAAATGCACTAGGCTTGTCACAGTTCACATAAGTGTGACCGTCCTCGTTACACTCCGCATCTCTTCTCAACTCTTCCACCTCCGACCGATCCATGTCGTTCGAATCGACGGTGTCGGCGACGACCAAGATCACACTTCAGCAATTCCTAGCCGGTACATGACTACTGTTCGACCAGTGGATCAAGAAATGTACCGAAAATTGCATACCCATATATCTCTGCATGCCATGTATTTTGGATTGTTTCCTTCTGAAATATTCGGACACAAATGGAAAAGTAGGGTGATTTGTCATTGAAGCTGCCGCTAGTACATGAGAGCATGGCTTGTGAAGAAGCTTCGGCTTGCGGCATGAGCATGTGCATGTATGATCACGCAGTATGCACTCCTGCGTAACCCGCTCACGTTTACCGCCACGACGCCCTCTATCCCTGCAGATTATGTGGTACCTGAGATGATCTGTCCCCATCGCCGTCGCGCAATGTCTTTCGGCCTTTCCTATCTTCTCGCCATATACTTTGTAATAGCAATGAGTATATCAAAGTATTGTCGACCATAGCAAGCAGACGCGGCACGATAACGATCCATGAAGTACTTGCATGTACCGTGAAGAATTCCCTCCACAATTGCAACCAGAGGCAATGCCCTCAACCCCCTCATGACCCAATTGTACACCTCTGCCAAATTTGTTGTCATTATTCCGTATCTAGCCCCTTCAGTATCATATAGGAGAGCCCACTTCTCTTTTGGATCATCCTTAATCCAATCTGAGAAGCATCTCACTACCGGCTCGTGTGGCCCCGCCTCGCCTTTGTCTCGTAGTTCACAAACTACGCTGCGGTCATCTCATCGAGTGTTTTCCATAATTTGTTGAATTTTCTTTGTCGATTCTGCTTACACAACCTCTTGAATAGGTTCATGCAAAGTTTATTCTTAAAGTGACTAAAAAATTTGCCCCCAAATGCCTCATGCACCACCGCTTTTGCATATCACTCCACCGGGCACCCCTCGGTTGTCGGAGCCATTTGTAATCTCATCAATCGCACGCAATAAGCTTTGCATGTCTATCATGAATGACACAGACATTTGGTCTTCTGTTACAACAAAGATGTTTCACACGCCTAGGAACCAAGACCGCTTATCAGTATTCTTTCCCTCCACAAATGCGAATGCCACCGGTAAAATCGATTGTTGCCATCCACGGCAATTCTTTGTCAATATTTGCCCTTATACTTGCCGGTGAGAAAGGTTCCATCTACACATAGCAAGTGGACAATATGTGAAGGCTCTTATGCACGGACCCAACGCAAAGAATACCCGTTCACGAACCCACTTGCCGGTGTCGACGCCGGAAGCGTGATACTCCTTCATGTCATAGTACGTTCGAGATTTCTTCTACTAATCGCGCAGCAATAGCTTGGGACATATTTGCATACGATGCTTCAGATGTCCCGAACCGCATTTCCAAAGCCTTCGCTTAGCTCTCCAGCGGTGGGATACTTTATGGTGTATTGGAATTGTTTCTCAATGGCCCGTATAATGGACCGAGGCTCATATCTTATGTTACGAATAATTTGTGAGTACATTACAAGCGCAACAAATGTTGATGTCATATTTACGTGCCTTTGTTGTGCATTTTCTAACCGGCATCATGCTCCTTTACAATTGAACACACCCAAGAATCCACCCACTTTCCTTTAAATGCATATACACGCCACGAACATCAGAACAACACACATCACATCGTGAGACGCTTTTCTTGGACTTCACTACCTGAACTCTCTCCTCGAGATAAAGACCAATACTTCACGGCATCCAATCTGCCTTCCTTAGTTGGGTACATGGCTCCTGAGTCACCTCATTCTCATGGTAATCCCATGGTGTGTGCGTGCTTTCATGTAAGATAAATCTTCGAAGTTGTAAGTATTCCACTCTAAAGGCACCGGTCGATCACTCAAACTTCTCTCATCGTCTGACGTATCTTCATCAGGGACTTCCTCATGCTCTGCATCCTCGGCTGCCATTTCAGCAACTATTGACTCGATTTGTTCCCCTTCATCAGCCGCCCCGGTCGCCTCTTCATTTGTTTCATTGCCTTCTTCTCCTATATCTGTCTCCGCATGCGCTTCTCCCACGTCCTCTGTCACCTCCGTGTTCCCTACAACCTCCACCTCCTCTTCCCCTACAGCACCACTAGTCTCCCCTGGCTCTTCCACCTCCGTATGTTGCTTGTACTCGGCCTGCACTAAGAGAACTAGAGGAAGGCACCGTTCGATTGCAATCTGAACGTAGCGTCTCCAATTCCGAGTACTCGATATAGGTATCAACTCCCAACAAAAACCTTCAGCAGCACGGCTCACCAATGCCTGAACTCTCATGACATGTTCTTCTTCGTTGAGTTGAAACGTCCGTAATAACCAATATTGTAGCCCACTAAATGACCTTTCGGTGGGTCTTGATATCCCTAATATACATGATTCGAACATTGATAAATCTACCCCATAAAGACCTTGCATAATCTCTCCTTCCCCATAATGGATCTGAAAATTGACCTTGTCTATCATATACCCTGCCCAACAAATTTCGCACATTGATTATTATACGTCAATCTCCTTTTTCTACATCTATTTTTTAACAATATTACTACAGCCAAAATATCGACCAACATCTTGTTCATTATCTCTACAAATAAAATACTCTTCAACATCTAATAAATTAGTAAAGTACTATACTATTTTCAATGTAAACACTACATATTACCCTTCTATTCCTTATCTAAATCCTAACCCTACCATGTTCAAACATACCACACAATCGCACAATTTATTGAATATACTATTTAAATCTAAACTCTAAATATTACCGCTATTTGTAACTAAAACCCTAATCCTAGCCTAAATAATAGACGCCTATTTTTAGCCGTAATATCTAACACAGGCATAAATATAACTATGCTATTTGTCTAAACCCTAAACCTAGCCTAAATAATACACGACTATTTTTAGCCTAAACCCTAGTCTAAATATTACCCTGCTCTACACACAATGTAACATACACTAAATTCATATATGACTATCCTACCAAGTTTTATCAAATAAATTTTTTTACTACATAATAAAAATACCTGCGAAATGGAAGAACTGCTCTGCTCTGCGCTTCTCTTCTCTCCTCTTCCTCTCTCGCTCTCGCTCTCGCTCTCGCTCTCCTGCGTGAAATGGGAACAGTGCGGCGCACCGCGGTCGGCGCGGCGCTTAAAAAGGCAAAAAGTTCACCCGTTGGGCGGGCGGGATTTGACCGCCCTCAAAATCTCGCTCTTTGAATGGGCGGATTTTTTTCCGCATCCAAATTTCGCCCTTCCGTCGGGCGGAATTTGCTCCACTCCTGTGCGGACCGACGCGAGCAAAAGGTCGCCTCCTGTTAGGCGGATTTTTATATCTCGCCTGACCGGAGGCAGTTCAAACTTCCCGCCAACGGGTCGGCGACGGAGTCTATTTATTTATTTTTTTCAAACTGAATATCATTTATTTATTTCTGAAAATAATTAAATATAAAAAAAATAAAATTCTTAGAAAGCACCCCATGCAAGACATGCCACACCCACCCGGCCAGTGAGGCAGTGCCGCCAGAATCGAGCACGGTAGAATGCAGCCCACATGGGATTGCCTCGTGAGGCCGGCCTGGAGCCCAGAAAAGGAGCGACGCTTTCAGAATTTTTTTATTTTTTATATTTATTTTTATTCAAAATTAAAAATTATTACACCGTTTAAAAAATAACCGCCTCAAATAAATTCCAACCCGACCGTCGGTGAGATTTCGTCTTGCCCAACCATTGGGCGTGAGATTCAAAAATTCGTCCGACAATCGGGTGGTATTATGACCATATAAAGCGAAGGTTGCTACCTCAGCACCACACACGACAGAGAGAGATAGGGGAAGGGAGAAAGAGAGGGAGGGAGGGAGAGAGGGAGGAAGGGAGTGGGAGGGAGACCAGGAGGGAGGAAGGGAGAGGGGAAAAAGGAAGGAAAAAAGGTAATTAGTTTTTTATTTTGTGTATCATCAATGATTAAAAATATGGTAGGTTAACTATATGGAGATTATAATGTTTGTTTTGGTTAATTAGTTTAGGATATTATTTAGGGTAGGTTAATTAGTATCGTGAATTATTTAGGACATTATTTAGGGTAGGCTGTTAGGGCATGATTTAGATTATTATTGATAGTAGGTTGCTAGGGCATTATTTAGGGTAGGTTGTTAGGGCATTATATATGACATTATTTATGCTAATGTGTTTGCGACATTATAGACGACATTATTTAGGGCAACACAATTAGGATAATTTGTAGGACATTATTTAGGGTAATATGTTTATGACATTATATATAGATATGTTTAGGGTTACTTCGGTTACTTCCACCCAAATGGGATAGATATGTTCAGGGTAAAATTGGTAGGACATTATTTAGGGTAATATGTTTAGGACATTATATATGAGAGTATTTGCGGCAAATTGTTTATTTTGAAATAATAAACAAGACCTGGATGTCTTTGCACATGCCACTACCCTAGCACACCCAATGCTGAAGTTTTCCGTCGAAGAGCCATCATGAAAGAAGCCTACCCCGTGTACTACGACATGGAGTGGGAAACGACTGCTTGGTGTTTGACCACTTGGTATTCATGCTAGTGCCACAACTCTTTCACCCATCCATGGTGGCCACTCATGCATGCCATCACACCATCTATGTCATGTGTGCTTTCTGATTAAAGCGTGGTACTTATCTATTTGTCAAATCCCCTAAAGGTGCGACATTCATAGTCATGTGCCATTTGCATGTATGTGTATGTCTGAAATGATTGTCAGTTTTTCAATATGCCACGACCTATGGAACCCTAGCCCGTCCAATGTCACTTAGGGGTGACAAAGTCCTGTTGTGCATGGGATAAAACCAACCAGCTTCCCCTGCACGTAGTTCGGTCACACGTGGGCATTCATGTTCTCTCGCCCAGCATGGGTGCACTCCCCGGTTCCACCACCGGTGGCTCCAGTGAACCTATACTACGGCCCACCGCTGTGGCCAACACCGCTGCCCCGGCGAATCGTTGCTCCCTCCAGGAGATCAGTCTTGCCTCGAAAAGCTGGATGGGGTGGGACAGAGGGCGCCAGTGGATGTGGAAGCGTCATGGCTCGCCGCCTGGGTGCCTTAAGCATCGCCCGTCTCCTCGGTGGCAGGAAGGCGAGCACCGAGCGAGGAGATTGCTTGGTGCCCTCCTCTGGCATCGCAACATCATCGTCGGAGTCAGAGCCGTCCTGCCTGATCTCCTCGACGGACCAGCGATTCGTCGGATGGCTCTGGCTTCGATGACGATGCCGTGATGCCAAATAAGGGCACCAAGCAATCGCCCCGGTCGGTGCTCACATCCTTGCCACCGAGGCGATCAACAGCGCTTCTGCCACCGAGGCAGCGAGCGGCGCTTTCGCATCCATTGCCGCCCTCTGCCCCGTCGTGGCCTGCTTTCAGACACAAATCTAGCCCATTGGTTGGACGGGACCAAATGCCGACGGGATTTAAATCTCGCCCAACCAATAGGCCAGATTTAAATCCCACCCATTGAACGGGCGAGAATATATAAGCCGCCCAACGAACGGACTGGTTTTATTACCTGCTCGACCGTAGGGAGGGAGACGGTTAGTTTTATAATGTTTTAAATGGTATATTAATTTTTAATTTTAAATCAAAATAAATATAAAATTAAAATAATTCACACCTTCACCCACGCTAGGGATGGCAATCTAGTCTGTTACCTTAGTGCAAATGTGCAATTGCCTTAGACCTGAACCTGAGATCCAAATATCTAACTCGAATCCAAAACTAAAGTCATGGGCATGGACTCATATCTATACCCGAACTAGGGTTTCAAAAACCGACGGCTAACTGCTAACCAAATGCCAAGCGGCTCGGCGAACTGCCCATGCAAACCAATCAAATTTGACCAAATTGAAAATCAAACCTAAAAATCTCTAAAAATTTCTTTAAAAAATATTAATCATTTTAGATCCTTTGGCTAAAACAAACTTTGAAAATTAAAAATTCTCACCAAAATTTCGTTTTCACATTGAGCAGTAAATAAAAATTCATGTTCAAAACAAAAAAAGGGTATATGGCACTTTTCTACTATTTTATTATGATTTTTATGTTCTGTATTTATGACTTGTGAAATGTCCAAAATATAGTCTAGATCATTCTAACATTTTTCTACTTTTTTTACAATTATTTTCTGATTTTAAGGTTTTTTTTTTTACTTTTGTCGCACATTTTTTATTTTCTATGCAGAGCCGCTGACTAACCGCCTAAACCGCCGGCTAACCGCTAAAAACTGCTGGCTAACCTTTTTTTTTTACCAAATTCGAATTTTAATTCAGCAGGTTTGGAAGCGGTTTAGCGCGGATCAGTGGCTTCGAGTGCTAATGAAACCTTGACCCGGACTTGATGGGTACCCAAACCCAAAGGCAAATCTCAGTCCCAGATCTATCTAGAACTAAAAGAGGAGAGGAGAGGGGAGGAAAGGAGAGAAGGGGAGGAGTGGAGCAGGGAGAGGGTGCTTGGGGGTAGGGAGGACCACTACCGCTTGCAGCACCCCAAGATAGGACTGTCGTCACTAGGAGGAGGCGTGCCGCTGCTCAAGGGAGTCGTGTAGCGGACCGGATAGGTTACGCTAGTACAAATTAAAATTTCTACTGTGATCAGCCAGAAATTCATGGGGAAAGGAGATCATGGATCGTTACCATTGGCACATAGCCACAGCGAAAGAAGAATTGGAGTAGCTGGTTTCAATGATGTGCGTCTAGAGGTATAGGAAGTAGCCATTTAAGTTGAGTCGGATGTCTCCTTGCCGATCACCACTTTAACAACATCACACGTACTATTATAGAGGATATAATCAATATTGCTGACTGTCTTCTCCTCATTGATTAGCGTCACAACAAATGCAGTGGCGCCTCTACAACATACACATGTCCAGAGAAGGAACACTGTGTGCCGGTGTGCTAGCACCTGCTTGCACTGCTCCGGTTTCCGAGAAGTTGGGTGGGGCGATAGCTAGGGTTACATTGTGGTGATCTCACACGAGCCGTCTGATCCCACGTCTTCCCTTTGTATAGAGTGCATAGTAATAGGCTTTTATGTTAGAGGCCTATTTGGACCCCAATTCCTCACATATCAATATCCATAATAACCCATTAATGGATTCAATCCATTAAAGTTTTTCCTACCCGTTAAGTGTGTAACATGTTAGGTTCATGTGCAAGCGGCCATGTCCAGAAACCTTTTTTCTCGATCATAAGTCAATAACTGTGAGACCAATTAGAGGTCTTCATGTTGTGATGAGTATATGACTTGACTTGGTTTGGTTGAAGGGTTTGTATTTTAGATTAATTTGAGCTGGTTAGGCCATTTGTGCTAACACAGAGTATTTTCCACTTTTGAGAGTCTTCCCGAGCTCGGATGGAAAAATGTTATATACAGATTTTGTAGAGAATTTCGAGACACATATTTTTGGTATTATGACTTTTTTCATCTAAGAAAGGGAAGTATTTTTAAAATTTCTATCTTTGTTCTATGTGCTGGGGGAAGCACCGGTTTGAAAGGTTTCGGTTTCAGTTTTAGTTCTAGTGGGAACTTTGGCATGTAGTCATATATATTTGAATTCATGATAAAATTGGACTAACATGCAGGAAAAAGGTAAGAAAATATTTTTGGTTGTGGGAAATGGTTTGGTCTTTGTGGGCGCAGGCTTGGAGGCAACCGTGGTCAGCGGCGGTAAAGGGACTAGGTTGGGTGGATTGAGGTCCAGAACGGTGATGATGTCATGGGATGGATGGGCTTAAGATTAGGGCTCATGAGAACGCCATGGAGCTGGACTTGAGGTGGCTCAAAGGGTCCGGTTTGGGTTGGAGGCCCGAATTCACGGAAATAGAGCGGTCAAGTCTGGCAAATGAGGGCCTGTTGCATCCGGTTGATCAACTTTTGTGTAAAACCTATGTATGGTATGTGTGACCCATATTGGGCTGAGTGTTTTGTGGGTTTAGGCCCATGTAAGTGGCTGGTTGAGGGGGTGAATCCTAGCCCTTGATTTGGTTGCTTAGGGTTGAGGCAAGAAATTAGGGGTTGTAGTTTACCCGGTGGGCCAATAAAAAAAGGGGTGGAGGGGGCTGCCTCCAAGTCTTGGGGGCTGAGTTGTGGCTTGTATTCTGCTTATTTGAGCTTTACCCACCTAGGTGTGGCCGTGAAAAGCCTCTCCCAAACAATAGAAACCAGTTCCACAAAACTATGGTTTTGTTCTTGCATAGTTCTTCTGTTTCGATCTAACTTCTTTGGTGATTTTGTTTGCAACGAGTTTATTTGCCTTACCTCCATCTACATGCTGTTGATCCATGATGTTTTGAGGTTGCATATATGATTTGAGACCTTTGGCAACCTATGAGAAACAAGAGATCAAGTTCTTTCCACTTTTGTTCATGTTGGCAGATTAGTTCTTCCTGCGCAGTAGTCAGTGTAGGATTTTAAAAAAATCATCCGAAAATATTTTTGAGTGATTATTATGAGAGAAGGTGCATGACTTCCATATCTACCCGTGGTAAAAATTTGAATTCTATTGATACACGGTTTTGGGAGCTATGAGGTGAATATCGAACCCCAAATTTTCTGGTCGAAGTTTCGGGCCGAACCTCTTGTTCTTTCTGTTTAAATTTTTCTGTACTTGATCTTGAGGAGAAATTTGGAGGGACGCTGTGTGACTCATATATCTCTCTTGTAAAAAATCTATAAAATCATTGGTGCCACAAAATAAGAGAAATTACCTTTTGACCAAAGTACTTTAGTTCTAGAATCTCTTTTTACCTCTCTGAAAGTTGCTTTAGTAGTTTGGATTGTTTAGCTTTTACTAAAGTCTCTTTTGCTTTGATTCCTTTTTGTTTGGACTCTCAATAACCAGAAATATGGCATGAAAATTGCCCACATTTTTTCATGAATTTTTATCCGTGCATCTTGGGGTCCATACAGTTGTTGGGTTCGAGGAGCATCGGTTCCAAGAAAAATCTTAAAAGCTCCCATTCACCCCTATCTGGTCGCCTAGCCATGCTTTCAACTAGTATCAGAGTAAGGTTGCACTTTTTTTAACTTTACCTATCATCTTTCTTGTTCATTCTTGAGCTATGGCGGATGACAAGTACTCCACCAAGCCTCCAGTTTTCTCTAGTGTAGATTTTCCGTTTTGGAAGATTTTCCGTTTTGGAAGGCTAGGATGGAGTAGTACATCATGGAATAGGGGTGCAATATTTGGCTCAAGGTCAAGAATCCCTTTGTTGTACCAGATGATGATGGCGTGACCATCATCAACCAACCTGGTGTTGCGATGAATGCTAAGGCCCGAAACTTGATCATTCAGGGGCTAAGACGGAATGAGTATGAGCGGGTGGCTCATATCAAGTCTGTACACCAGATTTGGACTACCCCCATCACCTACTATGAGGGGATAGACCAAATCAAGGTGGTGAGGCAAGACCAGTACGAGCGTGAGTACAACCGCTTTGTCCAAAAGGTTGGTGAATCGCTGGATTCTTGTTTTTGTCGGTTTGCCAAGATCCTTAGCAACCTCCGAGCGGTGGGTACTACCTATACCGACTCGGAGAATGCTCGTCACTTCCTGTCTTGTTGAGATCTGAAGGTTTGGGGTGTGAAAGTGACCACGATCCAGCAGGCTGCAGATCTCACCACTCTGACTCTAGATGGGCTATATTCCAATCTCAAGACGTACGAGCTTGAGCATCTCTCTTGTTAGCTCAATCCATAGTCCACAGCTTTGGTCACCGATCCTTCTTTGCGGTGTTCCTCGAGTTCTTTGGAGTTTGGGTCAAATTTCTCTCTTGCTCTCCTTTGTGACCTTTCTGTTGAGCAAATGGACAACTTTCCAGAAAATCAACTCGCTCTTCTTGCTTGCAAGTTTAGCCACTCATACAAGAGAGTGAGGGGGAGAAGGAAGAGGGGTCCAATTGTGTGCTTCGAGTGTGGTGGCCCCAACCACATTCAGGCCAATTGCCCTAAGTTGGCGGTGAAGGGCAAGAACAACTACATTAACCCCGAGAGGAATGACTACACTGACAAGAACCGCAACAAGAAGCTGGTTCCCAGGGGCGACAAAAAGCCCAACTTCTCTAAGGGGAGGAAGCTGTTTCAAAAGGTTCTCGCGGCGCTGGACGACATCAACCTTCAAGACGCCGATGATACGTGGAACGACGGTGGCAATGACGAGCCAAGCAAGCCCGCGGACGATGATGACGATAATGCCTGGATGTGCTTCAAGGCGGATGAGAATGGCGTCAGTGACTCCGACCTCTACACCGACTCCGATGACAAGGTACCTACCTATGACCAGCTTTACAAGGCCTTTCTCAAGTTGGGTAGATTCCATGCTAAGGCTAAGTCTAGGTGCAAGGAGTTGGAAGAGGAAGTAGCTTACTTGACCCACAGGCTTGAGACGCTGAAGTCTCACACTCCTATGTTGTTGATTCCGATGGCCGCAGGGAGTGTGAGAAAGTTGTAGAAGAATTGAATAAACTAAGGAGTTCTCATGCTAGTGTGGTTTCTGAACTTGAGATGATTAGGGGGAGTCATGCTAGTGTGTTGTCTGAGCTAGATGATGTTAGGACTGCTCTTGCTGTTGCTACTTCTGTTTCTAATATCACTTCTGCTAGTGTGATTATTCACTTTGTTTCACATGATAAAGGCCAAGAAATTTGCACACTTGCACATGATCTTGTTGCATCTAAGGACCCAGTTAGTCTAGTTGAGGACTGTAGTGACACTATACTTAAGGACCCAATCAGCTCTGTTGAGGGCTGTAGAGATCATGCTACACCTAAGGACCCAGTCAACCCAGATGAAGACTGTAGTTTTCACTCAGGTTCTCCTTGTGATGACTGCACATACTTAAAGATAAACAATCTGAACCTAAAAAACAAAGTGAGTGATTGACTGATGCTCTGCTTGCTAGTTCTCAATTTTCTTGTGTTCAATGAGATGAAATTGATGGGGACATGGCTAAGGTGTATGAGGAGATGAGCAAGAGGTTTGAGGGTCAGATCGCTAGCATCAGGAATGCTGAGTGTCTCTCCTATTGTCAACGAATTATGTCGGCAATATACTTTATGGGGCTATGCGTAAGACCGAAACCCGATGGTAACACAGAGATGATTATCATGAGTTCGGGCCCTCTGCAGTGGAGGTAATACCCTACTCCTGTGCTCGTGGATTGTATTGGGGTTGATCTCGATGGATCAATATTGAGGATGGCTATGGATCGATGTGATCTCTCCTGTCCTCTCGAACTAGGGGCCCCTGCCTCCCTTTATATAGTGGAGGGAGGTAGGGTTACAGATAAGTATCCTAGTTGGTTATGAAAACTGGGGATAGAGATAGGAAGTCTATCTCTATCCTTTCTTGCCGATTACGTAAGTACCGAATTACAACTATGCCTTTCTTGTGATATAAGTCGGGTCTTTATGCGGGGCAGGCCCGTCTTCTAGATGGTAGACGTGATCCTGCTCCGTGAGGTGATCCGCCTAATTTATCTCCATGAGGATACCCGGGGACCATGTTATCCATAGTAGCCCCCGAGTGCTTTACAGCCGAGTTGATGCCTTCTCGGATGTGTGTCGACCGATTCATACTTCAAGTCGAGTACTCCGACTGGAACCTTCTCTATGCCGAGTGCTCTATTGGCATGCAAGGAGGCTGTGAAGGACTCAAGAGAGCTTTGCAGGTTGAAATCTCCGAGTGACTCCCTACCCAATTTCTTGGAGTCCTGGAAGTCGGCGCGATGGTTGACGTCGCGGCGTGAGTAGAATGTCGACGAATCGCCCTCGCCGCAATGTGAGAAGTCGGTGTAGAATCAAGCCTTGGTATCTCGGCATAATGCGCGAGAAGCCGCGTAGTAAGTCGGGCGATTGTCCTCGCCAGCAATCGCGAGAAGCCGCAAGTTGGGGTGGCCGTCCTCATCGTTGCCGGAGCAGCGAGTCGGTGTAGGGAGTCGGCGTGGCTGTCCTCGGCGCAGTGCGCGAGAAGCCGAGCCATAGTTTGCGCTCGGGGCGCTGGTATAGGCATGCAACCGAGCCATATAATGCACTCAGGGTACTGATGTAGGAGTGCAGCCGTACTGAAGCTGGCGTAGGCATGGAGCCATGCCGTAGATTGCGCTCAGGGCGCGGGTGTTGACGCGTAACTGTGCCATGGTCGGTGCTTCTATCGTAAACACTTCCTTGAACCCCTGTAACATGTACATGTAGGATTTAGACAGTATCTGAATATGAAAACATTTAGTCGGATATAAAATCCGACTATCTTTATATGCGAAATAGCCATTTTTTATTTTTCCTACTTGATGATTTTTGTTAGTCCGAGTGGTTTTTCTTCCTTTTGTTATGCACTCTGCCCGACTAGTCTTGCCCCCCGAGTGTAGGGAGTTGGCACATGGCTTTTTATCCCAGACACGCGTTTGGGTGACGTAGAGTTCGCCGTGTTATGGGTTCAGAGCTTTACTGCTCAGAATTATAGCACACTCGGATTTCACTTAAATCACTAAGTAACAAAAGTAAAAAATAACTATGAAAAAGATGGGTGCGCGCAAGTACACACAATTGGGTGCGCGTAAGTGCACACAATTATGTGTAGCCCCCGACTTACTGTTTAGTTGCCCGACTTACTGCTTAGTTGAAATTCAACTAAGTAGCAAGTCAATAAATAACACGAGTTTATATGTGAAAAGATTATGATGATGAAAAACTTAGCTGCTTTGTTGACGATGATGTCGTCCTTACTTTTGAGCTTTTAGCCCTGGGGCGTATCACCTTGTAGGCTTGAAGCGCAGACGTGAGCTTGTAGCCGTGCCGAGTTTGACGTAGACATGCAGCCGAGCCGTATGATGCACTCGGGGTGCTGGCGTATACGTGCAGTCGTGACAAAGGTTGCGCTCGAGGCGCTGGCGTTGGCGTGAAGCCGCGCGAAGTTGACGAGACATGCAATGAGCCGATAATGCACTCGGTGTCTTTGGCGAGACGTCGTGCCGTGCCAAAGGTTGCGCTCGGGGCGTTGGCATTGGCGTGAAGCCGTGCCGTGTTGATGTAGGCATGCAGCCGACCGTATAATGCACTCGGTGCCGGGCGAGACGGCAACCAAATGTTGCGCTTCGGCGCCGGCGTTAACATGAAGCCGTGCCGAGTTGACGTAGGTATGCAACTGAGCCGTATAATGCACTCGAGGTCTTTGGCGTGACGCGTCTTGATCGTGCAAAGGTTGCGCTCGGGGCGCTGGCATTGGCGTGAAGCCGTGCCGAGTTGACGTAAGCATGCAACCGAGTCGTATGATGCACTCGGGGTGCTAGCATAGGCATGCAGCCATGCCATAAAAACCATCTCGCATTATCCTGCATTGTACCCTGTGGAGACAATGAAAAACACGAGTAGTAGAGAAAAAATGGATTGTAAAGCAATATGCATGATACCCAATTATGTATTTTTATTATGTCAAATTGTCGTCCTTCTATCTTTTCCGTATTGATTTACGCTTCTCCGAGTATGTTTAATTCCTTTTATTAAGCACTCCGCCTAGTTCATCAAGTCCCTTAGCGTTAGGAGTTGGCGCGGAGCTCTGTCTCTGGACAAGCGTCAGGAAACCCAAATTTTGCATAGGAATCAGAGTTTTACTACTCAGAATGTGTGACACTCGAAATCGGTAAAAGGCATCATGAAAAATAACAAAAGAAACTCGAAAAGAGATGGGTGCAGATAATGAACCTAATTAGGTGTAGCCCCCGACTTACTGTTTAGTTGGATATCAACTAAGTAGCAAGTCAGGAGATAGATTATAATGATGTAATTAAGTCTAAAAATAGACAACTTAGCTGTTGATCGTGTCGTCCTCACGCCCAAGTGAACGAGCCCCCGGGCATATCACCTTGTCAGCGCGGCTGTCCTCGGCGTCGTGCGTGAGAAGCCGGCGTAAGGAAGTTGGAGCGGCTGTCCTCGGTGTTATACACGAGAAACCGGCGTAAGGAGGTCGGCGCGGCTGTCCTCAGCGTCGAGCACGAGAAGCCAGCGCAGTAAGTCGGCGCGGGGCATCGTGCGCGAGAAGCCGGCCTAGCAAGTCGGCGCGGCTGTCCTCGGCGTCGATCACAAGAAGCCGGCCTAGGAAGTCAGCATGACTGTCCTCGGCCTCGTGCGCGAGAAATCGGCCTAGGAAGTCGGCACGACTGTCCTTGGTGTCGTGCGCGTGAGAAGCCTGCCTAGGAAGTCGGCTGTCACGGTTTCGACCGAAACCTCTTCTATTGTCATCATGGTGACGTCTCTCTTCTTCTTCTCGCTCCCGTCACCGAGCTTCAATGTCTTGGCAAACGTCACGGTTTGTCGTTGTTGCCGGAGCAACGAGTGGGTGAGCGGTAGTCGTTATCGTCGTCGCCGCAAGTCGGGGGCGTAGGAGCCACAAGTCGGCGTCACAGGAGACGCCAGTCGCGTCGTAGGAGCCGTAAGTCGGGACGGCATAGGAGCCTCGCCGTGATCTCTGGGATGAGATCTGCTTTGTCGTCGAGGTCCGCCATGCCCTTGCTGAGGTGCACCAAGGATCGCCGAGGTGCCGAGCGAAATTCACGTCGAGCTCCATCTTCGCACGGGATTCACGTCACCTCCATGCAGTCTGTCTTCAAACGGTCGCCACGTTCACATCCAAACTCGGTTTTCAATGATCTTGGACTCGTTGGAAAGTTAACGATATAAGCTTTCCAACTCATCCAAAACCACCCCGAAATTCTTTTCGAGTCAACAGGAAATCACGACGCAATTTCCGTCCAGATTCTGGACATGAATAGATCGCATCTTCTTCTTGCATTCGCTTCGTAGTTGAAGTTGTCTTCCGATCGGATCTGATCCGATTCTTCGAGGACAAGTTTGTCGAGGTTGTTGATGATGAAATCCAAGCCTTTAAAACGGAAAACTTAGCCGAAGATGAATTCGACGGCGCTGCCGCCGAGAGATGCCATCGAGTTTGATGAAGATGATCTTAGCGCTGCCCCTACCTGACGCGCCAACCATCGATGAATTATATCGGCAATATACTTTATGGGGCTATGCATAAGACCGAAACCCGATGGTAACACAGTAGATAGATTTATATTGGTTCGGGCCCTCTGCGGTGGAGGTAATACCCTACTACTGTGTTCGTGGATTGTACTGGGGTTGATCTCGATGGATCAATGTTGAGGATGGCTATGGATCGATGTGATCTCTCCTGTCCTCTCGAACTAGGGGCCCCTGCCTCCCTTTGTATAGTGGAGGGAGGTAGGGTTACAGATAAGTATCCTAGTTAGTTATGGAAACTGGGGATAGAGATAGAAAGTTTATCTCTATCCCTTCTTGCCTAGTACGTAAGTACCGGATTACAACTATGCCTTTCTTGTGATACAATTCGGATCTTCATGCGGGGCAGGCCCGTCTTCTAGATGGTAGACGTGACCCTGCTCCGTGAGGTGATGCGTCTAATTTATCTCCATGAGGATACCCGGGGACCATGTTATCCACACCTATGTTTCTCTTAGGAGAGAGGTTGCGATGCTGAGTGATAGGTGCTAGGGGCAAGGGCAAGGGTAGTGATGATCAGTTTTCTTATGGTGCCTTCCCTACTTTCTATGATTTCTACCCCAAGCTTCATCAAGAGTGTGAGTATCTCATGAGCACTCTTGAGATGTTTGTGGGTAGCAAAAAGAAACTCAATCTTATCTTGGACCATTCAAAAATTTTCAGGGGTATAGGACTAGGTTTTGATTGGATGGAGTACATTAGGCAACATCCTCCTAGAGTTCTCCGTGCTAGTGAGCATGGAGAGATGGTTGTTGTCTCTCCAGGTCGCCCCAAGAAGACCGTGTTTAGGTCAGCTAGCTTTGCTGAGGGTTCTTCAGCCCTAAAGGCATCTTGACCTGAGGGTGCTTCTCCTAAGCTAGTTCCCCCTGTTGCTCCTTCCTCTGGTAGAGTGAAGCTTATATGTACCGCCTGCAAGAAAGAGGGACCTATAGTTGAGTTTTGCTTTAGGAAGGCTAAGGTTGCTAGGCAAGAGCGTGCTCGTGCTGTTAGGGTTATTCAGGGTCATCCCCAGACTCGGAAGTGCTGCTAAGGCACCCACAGCTTCTAGGTCGTCTTCTAGTCAGGCCTTCTTCTCTAGTGAGCGGCGTCGTCCAGGCCTAGATTTTTGGGATGTTTCTCCTGTTGCTAGGCATAGTGGTGCTCATGGTCAAGCTTTCTGTCATCCTTAGGGTGTGCCTCCTTTTGTTCGTGAAGATAGACACCTGCGCTTTTAGGATGGTCCTGCCTTTGCTCTACGGCGGTCCAACCCAGCTCCAGTGCCCAGGTGTCCTACAGGTGGCCCTTCTGGCTTTGTGAGAGTTCAGTCTACCAGCAGGTCTTCGTCTCGTGGGTTGATTTAGTATTGGGTACCTAAGTCCATTCTTACTTGTGCCAACACTGAGTCACTCTTTCCTCGTGTTCATTGACTCAGGTGCGTCGGGAGGGGAAGGGAGAGGTTTGGATCGTCGACTCTGGTTGTTGTCGCCACATGACCTGAGAGTCTCGTTGGTTCTCTTCCCTCGTCCGCATCCTTGACGGTGAGTCCATCACCTTCGGGGATGCTTCTTTAGGTCGCGTGCTAGCCAGGGGTTCGATTCAAGTTAGTGATCGCTTTGTTCTTAAAGATGTTGCTCTTTCAGTAAGCTGCGTTATAATTTGCTTTCTGTTTTTCAGCTTGTTGATGAGAGTTTTAAGGTGAGCTTTAAGCGTGATGCTTGTTGCATTCTTGGCTCTTCTGGGGAGTTTATTTGCGGGATTTCTCGACTTGGGAGGGTCATTCGTGCTGATTTCGATGCTGCTTTTGTTGGCTCCTCACATTGCTTAATTTGCTTCGAAATCTCGTGATCTCTTTTTTTGACATAAGAGATTGGGTCACATTGGCTTTGATCACTTGACTAGACTTAGCGGCAGGGATCTCATTCACGGTTAGTCCAAACTCAAAATGGTTAATGATTTGGTTTGTTCTCCTTGTCGCCATGGGAAAATGGTTGCTGCAGCTCACCCACTTATCACCCTTGTGATGACTGACACACCAGGATAGCTTCTACATATGGACACTGTTGGTCCAGTTAGAGTACAGTAAGTGGGTGGTAAATGGTATGTACCTGTGATTGTGGAGGATTATTCTCGATACTCTTGGGTGTTCTTCATGGTTACCAAAGATGAGTCCTTTGGCCATTTCCAGAGTCTTTATCACAAGCTTTCTATTGAGTTTCCTAGTGCCCTTAGAGCTATCCGCAGTGACAATGGCGCCGAGTTTAAGAATTCTCAGTTTGTGCGCTTTTGTGAGAAAACATGTGTAGAGCACCAGTTCTCTTCGCACACATTGCCCAACAAAATGGCGTTGTGGAGAGGAAGAACTAGACTTTGGTTGAGATGGCTAGGACTATGCTTGATGAGTACTCTACTCATAGACATTTCTGGGCTAAGGCTATTTCCACTGCTTGCCATGTGGAAAATCGAATTTTTCTTAGATCTAAGTTGCACCACACGTATTTTGAGTTGAGGTATGGATGGAAGCCCAATGTTTCTCATTTTCGAGTGTTTGGGTGCAAGTGCTTCATTTTGAAATTAGGAAATCTTGAAAAGTTTGAATCTCGCTCTGTTGATGGGATCTTTCTGAGGTACTCTACTTCTGCCATGAACTATAGAGTCTGGAGTGTGGAGGGATGTAGGATCATAGAGACCTGTGAGGTGACTTTTGATGAAGCTAGTCTAGGATCTTGGCCAGACATTTTAGGCTCTGCTTTTTCTTTTGAGACCATCTTTGTAGAAGAGCCTAGGCTTGTAGATGATACTGTTTCTGAGCCTAATCTTACATTGCCTTCACCGTAGGTACCTCCAGCTTCTTCTTTTGTCTCTCAGGATGAGTTCTTACCTCCAGCTTCTTCTCAGCTCTCACCTAATATTTCCTCTGCTGAGGTCTTACCTGTAGATCCTACTGTATCAAGTGGCTCTGTTCCTACCTCTCCTTCACTTGAGGTAGAGGCCACTTTTACTCTAGGTGCACCATGCCTTGCTCAGAGAGACCATCCTTCTTACCAGATGATAGGTAGCCTAGATGAGCGGTTGGTTACACGCTCTAGGTCAGGCCTTGCACGCTTCTATTACTCTGTTACCTTTATAGCTTCCTTTGAGCCTATCGATGTCACCCATGCTCTTTCTGATTAGTCTTGGGTGAATTCCATGCATGAGGAGTTAGAGAACTTTGAGGGAAATAAGGTTTGACAGCTTGTCGAGAGACCCTCGGGGCATAATGTAATAGGCACTAAGTCGGTGTTCAAGAACAAATGTAGTGAGGATGGGATAGTTATGAGAAATAAGGCCAGGTTAGTTGCACAAAGTTTCACTCAAGTCAAGGGGTTTGATTTTGGTGAGACCTTTGCACCTGTTGCTAGACTTGAGGCTATCAAGATTCTTCTTGCATTTGATGCATCCAGGGGTTTCAAGTTTTTTCAAATGGATGTTAAGAGTGTTTTGGCTATCAGGATTCTTCTTGCATTTGATGCATCCAGGGGTTTCATGTTTTTTCAAATAGATGTTAAGAGTGTTTTCTTGAATGGTTTTATTGAGGAGGAGATCTATGTTAGACAACCTCCATGTTTTGAAAATCTAAAGTTTCCTTATCATGTTTTCAGGCTTTCCAAGGCCTTGTATGGACTGAAGCAAGCTCCTAAGGCTTGGTATGAGCCGCTGAAGTCCTATTTGCTTGGGAATGTGTTTACAATGGGTAGAGTAGATAAAACCCTTTTCACCAAGAGAGCTGGTCCAAATTTCCACCTTGTTCAAATCTATGTCGATGACATAATCTTTGGAGGCTCCTTCCACACACTTGTCTCTGAATTTTCTAGTGTGATGAGTTTAGAGTTTGAGATGAGTATGATGGGGGAGTTGACCTTTTTCCTTGGCTTCCTGATCAAGCAGACCCCTGAGAGGATCTTTCTTCACCAAAGAAAATACACTCGTGATCTTCTCAGGCGGTTTGCTATGTCTGATGGCAAGCTTGTCCAGACTCCTATGGCGACTACCACAACTGTTGAGTCTGATGAAGATGGTAAACTAGCCGGCCAAAAGGAGTATCATAGTATGATTGGCTCACTTCTGTACCTTACCTCTTCCAAGCCGGATATACACTTTGTTGTGTGTCTTTGTGTCTGCTTTCAGGCTTCTCTTCGTGTTTCCCACCTTCAGGTGGTGAAGCACATTTTTTGCTATCTTAGAGCTACACTGGACTTTGGAATTTGATACTCTTCCTCTCCTGTCTGTCTCTTAGAGATTTCTCAGATGCAGACTTTGCTGACTGTAAGATAGATAGGAAGAGCACTTCTGGCACTTGTCAATTCCTTGGCACTTTCCTTGTTTCTTGGTCCTCTATGAAGCAGTCAGGTGTTGCCCAGACCATAGCTGAGGCAGAGTACGTTGCTACAGCCAGCTGCTGTAGTCAAGTGCTTTAGATGAGCTCAACTCTGAAGGACTTTGGGTTAACAATAGTAATATTGCCAAGAACCCTATGCAACACTCTAGGACCAAGCACATAGATATCATGTTTCACTTCCTTAGAGACCATGTGGAGAAGGGAGACATAGTGCTTCAGTTTGTAAAGAGTGACCACTAGCTTGCAGATACCTTCACCAAGCCATTGGACAACTCTAGGTTTGTGGCTCTCAGGGGAGAGATTGGGATAGTGAGCCATGTAGGCATAGTTGTAGGTGGAGCTAGTCTATGTATATATGTTTGTATGTATATATGCTATTAAATTTCTAAATTGCATTTGTGCATTTTGGCTTAGTCTTTTGGGCAGTGTTAGAAGGCTTTGCACTTCACGAGTTTAGTTATCCTACCCATAGGTTGCTATCATGCGTGATTAGCAATGTCCTCTGTTCTACCTAGTTGAGTCCTCACAGTCTTTAAGGTCTAGCGGGTGTTGGGTCTCTTAGGTAGACAGGGTCTGTGTCTTGGTCTCTCTATAGTCGACTTTCATGCTTGCTTTCCTTCTCTGTCGTTTGGGTAGATTTGTCGTTTGGGTAGATGAGAGAGTCTGAGCCTTAGTGCCTTCTACACCTTCTCTGTGCTCTTAGGCTGTCCTAGGGAGTCTTCCAGCTTCTCTCTCCTTCTCTTTTGGATTTCTGTGTGCTTCATGGGTTGAGGAGTCTGAAAGGTTTTCATGCACATCATTTA
The DNA here is from genome assembly GCA_036346145.1 of Olyra latifolia. Lineage (NCBI taxonomy): Eukaryota > Viridiplantae > Streptophyta > Magnoliopsida > Poales > Poaceae > Olyra > Olyra latifolia. The sequence goes on along the minus strand of CM070529.1, from coordinate 36,407,667 downwards.
AGCTTGTTTTCAAATTTTTGGGCTTTATCTATTAGGCCTATGAAATATGTCTCAATGTGCATCTTGTTATTGTTGAGTACCTTTGCTAGCTTGTACATTTTGAAAATTGCAATCTTGTACTCTTACTAGGCTAGCTGAAAATAAAAAGAAGTTTTTGAGCTTTTAATGAAAACTTGATGAATTTTGAGTTTCACTTGCTAAACCTTTTTACTAGACTTATGCAACCTTTGCATTCTTTTGGTCCTTGCTTGAGTCCTTGCTGCTACTTAGGATTGAGCTCTATGTCCATGCTTTGACTTTCTTCTTGCTCTTGTACATGAAAAAAAAGAAAGAATTGCAAAGTAAAAAAAGGAAAAATCCAAACAAACATGAGGAGGAGAGTGACCAAGGAGGCCTTTGTCGATGGCTCCCCGTTGTGAATATGCTTTGCTAGCAATTGCTCTCCAAAATCTGATTTTGCTAAGAAACATAGAAAAAAAGACAAAAGTGTAGTTTAGTGGAGCAAGAAGGTCAATTGCATTTTATTTAGCTCTCCTAATGTGTTGCACAAGTTGAACTCTTGTATGATCATTTGAACCTTCGCATTGCATCTTTTCTAGTTTTAAGATTTTTCAATGAGAGGTTCTATGTTTAATCATGCCAATTGAAGTGTGTTGGTTTTGCTAACCAGCATGAATAACATTTGTGCAAATTCAACATGAGCTAGTGAGCATGGTTTGAAATTTGGCTAGCTAGGTGCATTTCATACTAAATGTTCATTTGCTTAATTTACAAAGCCCTTAGATTGCATTTCATGCATACATGTTCTCTTTTGCATTTCAAGGAAAAAATTGGTTTAAAAGGAGAGACTCTGTGAAAAAAGGGGAGAATTATGCAATTGACATTGTCTTGATGCCTATATTGCCAAAAGGGGAGAGTATTTCCAAAAAGGCATTTTTGGTTATAAATGAGACATTTTGTGAAAACTTGAGTCTACTTGGACATATTGACAAATTGTTCTTTCCTTTTAGTCTAAGTATGATTTTGCAAATCTAATTTGCTTTACCATCTCAAAACAAACTTTCTTTCATGCCTTTTGATATTTGTCAATACACTCATCATGGGGGAGATTGTGCAACCATGTGGAGGTCTTCATGTTGTGATGAGTATATGACTTGAGTTGGTTTGGTTGAAGGGTTTGTTTTTGAGACTAATTTGAGCCGGTTCGACCATTTGGGCTAAAACAGAGTATTTTGCACTTTTGAGAGTGTTCCAAAGCTCAGATAGAAAAATGTTATGTATGGATTTTGTAGAGAATTTCGAGACACTTCTTTTTTGGTATTATGACTTTTTCATTTGAGCAAGGGAAGTATTTTTAAAATTTCTATCTTTGCTCTATGTGCTGGGAGAAGTACTGATTTGAAAGGTTTCGATTTCAGTTCGAGTGGGAACTTCGGCATGTAGTCATATATGTTTGAATTCATGATAAAATTGGACTAACATGCAGGAAATAAAGGTAAGAAAATATTTTTACTTGTGGAAAATGGTTTAGTCTTTGTGGGCGCAGGCTTGGAAGCAACCGTGGTTGCGGCGGTACTGGGACTAGGTCAGGTGGATCGAGGTCTAGAACGGTGATGATATCACGGACGGATGGGCTCAAGCTTGGGACTCATGAGGATGCCATATAGAGATGGACTTGAGGTGGCTCAAAGGTTTCGGTTCGGGTTGGAGCCCCAAAGGCATGGAAACGGAGTAGTCAAGTCCGGCAGATGAAGTCCTGTTGCATCCGGTTGATCAGGTTTTATGTAAAACCCATGTATGTCATGTGTGGCCCATGTTGGGCTGAGTGTTGTGTGGGTTTAGGCCCATGTAAGTGGCTGGCTGAGTGGGTGAATCCTAGCCTTTGATTTGGTTGCTTAGGGTTGAGGCAAGAAATCAAGAGTTGTGGTTCACCCGGTGGCCCTATAAAAGAAGGGGTGGAGGGGGCTATCTCCACCAAGTCTTAGGGACTGAGTTTTGGCTTGTTCTGCTCATTTGAGCTTTGCCCACCTTGGAATGGCAGTGAAAAACCTCTCCCAAGTAATAGAAACTAGTTCTACAAAACTAAGGCTTTCTTCTTGCATAGTTCTTGCGTTTCGATCTAGCTTCTTTGGTGATTTTTTTACAATGATTTTATTTGCCTCACCTCCTTCTACATGCTGCTGATCCATGATGTTTTAAGATTGCATATATGATTTGAGATCTTTGGCAATCTATGAGAAACAAGAGATCAAGTTCTTTCCACTTTTGTTCATATTGGCAGATTAGTTCTTTCTGCATAGCAGTCAGTATAGGATTTTTAGAAAAATCATCTGACAATCCTTTTGGGTGATTCTATGAGACAAGGTGTGTTACTTCCATATCTACCTGTGGTAAAAATTTGAAGTCCATTTGACGCACGGTTTGGCAGCTATGAGGTAAATACCGAGGCCTAAATTTTCTAGTCGAAGTTTCTGACAGAATCTTTTGTTCTTTCTATTTAAATTTTTATGTACTTGGTCTTGGGGTGAAATTTAGAGGGCCGCTGCATGACTCATATATCTCTCTTGAGAAAAATCCATAAAATCATTGGAGTCACAAAATGAGAGAAATTACCTTTTGACAAAAGTACTTTAGTTCTGGAATCTATTTTTACCTCTCTGGAAGTTGCTTTAGTAGTTTGGATTGTTTAGCTTTTACTAAAGTCTCTTTTGCTTTGATTCCTTTTTGTTTGGATTCTCAATAACTAGAAATATGTCTTGAAAATTGCTCGCATTTTTTCACGGATTTTTATCTGTGTATCTTAGGGTACATATAGTTGTTGAGTGTGTTTGTTTCGTTTTAGAGGGTCAGTGGGTTCGAGGAGCACCGGTTCCAAAAAAAAATCTTAAAAGCTCCCATTCACCCCTCCTCTGGTCACCTAGCCATGCTTTTAATAACGATACCTGACAGGACATACTAACTCATGATTGCACCGAATGATCATTTCATATGAACCTCGATACACACACACCAATCCCTTTGCTACATGATACCAATCAAGCTCAGGGCAAGATATGTGCCACCATTGTGATACCTCGACTATTCACTTGATCTCATGACGGATTTCAAAACTATGATTAACCCTTTAATCACACGTGATTAACTCTTTAATCACTTTAGCATGGTCGTACACTTTCCAATCTAGCCATATTGCGGGGTTAGAGATATTTCTCCTATTATCAAGAATGGAAAAATTACATCTTGATTACTCACACACCACAACATGTTTTATATCTTACCAGAAAGCTATCTTTATAACTACACAATTACGGTGTAATGGTTGATAGCCCCAAAGTATATCATTACACATTCTAGAAATCAATGATAATTTTAGGTCTAAGGATCATATCGGTATACCATTCGAGACCAAGTAATGGCACATGAAAGGTAACAATCCTAGTAGTGTGTCGAGGTGGGTCTATCCAACATCATTTTATGTAATATGTATTCACATTATTAATTTAATTTATATCTCTATATATTTTGCATGAGAAACATTATCGTCAACCAATACATATATTGATCAAATAATCACTACTACCCCACGTAATGATATGAAACCAGAGATTATTTAGAATAACATCATAAAAAGCAAAGTGTCTCATAATCAAATCGTACTTGATGAACAATATAAATAATAGTTATTCATGGAATTGATAACTATTCAAAAGTACATAAACATAGTCATGATACAATCATTTCCGTGATCGCCTCTAGAACATATCACTAACTAGGCGAGTCGGGAAGAGGTGGTCGCCACCTAAGGGAGGAAGAGGGTCCACCTCCGCTGCCTAGGAAGGAGAGCGAGTGGCCATCACCATCTCCCAGGGATCCTATCTGTGTCAGATCCCCACCTCCACCAAATCGTCATCTTCACGCAGGTGCTCCACCATCCGAGCTCATCGGCGCCCTGCCATTCAACATCATTAAAGAAAGAGAAGGAGAGGCAAGTATGGGAGATAGGGAGAGTGCAACACCATGACGCAAATTTACTTAGAGCTTAGCCCAGCTAAGGGCTGGCCCGTGCATGCACAACACAATTCTTCGGTTTCAATCTCGCTCTACCCAAAAGGGTTAACCTGGAGGTCCTATATTTGGGTTCATCGGGCATTACGTGCTAATACAACTCTCTCTGGACCAGCAAGACGATACTATTCCCACTATAACTAATCTATATTGGCCGCATGTTCCTCAACATCACGGGGCGATGGATTACACTCACCCCCTCCTAAATGGGCTGACATCCTCGTCAGCACACCACCTACACCATAAAAATATCTAAAATCTCCCCTGGTCTATGGCCGTGGGTATAGTGTCGTCCCATATGCCAGGCCGTGTAACCACTTCGTAGCCACAAGTGCCATGTTCCATATGTTCATGTCACTAAACACCCCCCCCCCCACACACACACAACGAGGGTTGATTCTCTCATACCATCTATGGGGAACTGTTTCCACAATATAAAATGTTAGGATTAACCCATTGCACAATTGTCCAGGATTCAGTTGTGCACAGATACAGTATCACTCTGCAATGTTAATGTAACATCCCCATTTTCAAAAATTTAAAAATTTGCATTATCATTGCATAAGCATGAGCATAGCAAAAAGAAAATTTTCAAATCAAAAATAATTTTTGAAAATGCGCATGTTACCATATATAGTTTTCAAGAAACTAATTAAAGGTTAGCTTTTGTAAAATTCCAAATGTTTAATTATCAAAAACCTTATAGGATAATCTTGAAAGAAAATGTGATTTTGAAATTTGACTTTTGAAACTCCAAATTAAAAACTAAGCTAAATAAAAAGTTAAATTATAAATTAAATAGTTGATTAGAAGAATTATTAATCTAACTATTTTATCTCTAATCCATTTTTACCCCCTCTCTCTCTTTTCTTTTTATCTCTATGACCAGTGGGCCCCACAAGTCACCCTCTCCTTCCCAATTGGGACTTTCCCGAAATGTCCCTGCCCCTTTTTGGCATTTCCCCTTTTTACCCCCCCTCACTGCCACTTTCTCGGTTTCTCCTCCCACACATCTCTCACTTCCTCCTCAATATCTCCCCAGCAGGGCCCTCTCTGGCCGATCCATTTCACCACCCCCCTACCTTCACTCCCTGTGCTCCATTTTCGCCGCCCGTCGCCGTCGCCGTCGCCGGAGTCCATCGGGCGCCGCCGCCGAAGCCGACATCGCCTCACGCGCCGTCGAGCCGCTTCACCGGGTAATCATCCTCCCCGCCTCCCTTCTCCCACCCTAGGAACCCCAGATCCTTCCCGTCGTCGGTGCCACCTCGCCGCTGCCGAATCGGCCGGCGGCGTGTCCTCGCCGTCTTACCCCGGCCATGCAGCCCGTCGCCTCGTGGGTCCTGCCTCGCTGTCGCCTCCCTGCTTCCTTACCTCACAGACTCGCCGACCTCACCCTGCCCTCCTCACACCGGCGAGTGGGATCGCCACAGACCGCCGCCTCCCGCCTCCTCATGCCGCTGACCACACGGCTGTCGTCCCCTCGCCGCCAACCCACCCCGAGCTCCCACTTCTCCTCTTCCTTTTCCTCTCTCTCCGGAAGGGCCTCACCGCCTCCGGATCCGCCGCTGCCCGCCGCCTCTCTCTCCTGCTCGAGTCGCCGACCGGCTGGTCCCTTAATCACAACTGCCCACATGGTGACAAGCTGCATGGTCAGGCCCTCACGCTGTCATGCTGCCATCAAGTCACATTGCGTGTCAGATCACACACATGTTGCCAGCATCACATCATCCTCATGTCACACATGCGCGTGGTCATGCGCACGCTGCAGGCCGTGGTCCACGCCAAGCGCTGCCAAGTCCGGCCGGCCAGCCATATCGACATGACGCTGCCCACCCGATGTTCTCCTTTTTCCAAATAAATTTTAAAATAAGAAAACTTGTAAATTTCATAACTTTTAAAATACAAGTCCAAAATTAGTGAAACAAGTTTCTAAAAACTTCTAAAAATATGAAGTTTAATTTAAAAATATTACTTATATAATTTAAAGCATGTTAATACATGCTTTAGTTTCATAAAGATAAAACATATATCAATTAACCTTAATTAATTTTGATAGATAAAAATAAACCGATAATTTCTGAAATTTGTTAAAAATAATAAAATAAACATTTATTAAAGGAATTAGTTTATTTTCTATATTTCCCAATTAAAAGGAATATTTGCCACATATGTGTAATAGTTAAATTTCATGTGGAATAAGAAATTTCAAAAATTTATAAAAAGGAGTAAAATAGAGTTTGCACAAATTTCAATTTAAAATACCATCATCATATCTATGCATATCCATCTGCATGCATTATTTTATTTTATTTTATTTATTGTTTTTGAATGTGTGTTATTTGCCATCGTTAGATCCGACCGGACCCGTGCCCGGAGCTGAATCTCGCGAAGGGCAGGAGTTCGACCACAGTCAAGGCAAGTCACTGTTGACATCTCCCCTAATTTCCTTTGACCATATCAATACCTAGTTTTACAAATGCTTTGTTAGAAATTTATTAAACATGCATGGCTATGTTGATTAATCACTATCATATTGGTAGGGAATTTAGTTAAGAACCTAACACACTTTAATTATGTCACTAATCCTGATTTTTGGTAACCTCAGGATAATTAATCAATAATTACTTGTCACCCCTTAGTTAGTCTAATTAATCTTGCTTAGTCATGCTACTAGTCGCAATAGATGATTATCACATGATGAATAAACTATCCCGATTTAATATCTATTTTAAATTCAAAGTACCTCCCTGTTTGTAAAGTGCTTGTTTTATTAGCAGTAGCAGGGTGCTACTGTGGGTAAAATGTTAGTGCCAGGTGGCGGGTATGTCACCTGGGGGTTTTCCGGAAATGTTTACAAAACTTGATTGGGGTGGACGGATTGATTGGCTAGTGCAGTAAGCACGAGAATCGGGTCCAGTGTGGGAACCACCCCAGTCCTTAAGGACCGATGCCTTGTGGTTGTCAAAACTAAGTACAACAGTGCGACCATGAGTGCTTGTATGGGCAAGCCCTGGCTGAGTACCTTTCGAACTCTTGGTTTGGACATCCCGTGTGGTGGAGTAGGCGCGACGCATTCGCCAACCTACTAGGCTCAAGAGGGGGCTTCAGCCAACTGGAGATACTAGCGCTGCGATGGAAACCTTAGAGGGGATGCCAGCCAAGAGCTAGACTGTTAAAGGCTTTGTCGTGATGACCTTCGACGGGAGGGAGTCATGTCTCATGGGTAAAGCGTGCGACCTCTGCAGAGCGTAAAACTTTCTAGAAAGCCGTGCCCACGGTCAAGGGCGGACGACGATGGGTTGATCACAATGGTAGTTTTCTTCCCTCTCTTTCTCAGTGGTTTTAAAGAAGAAAACCGGCAGGTGCCGTGTTTTGTTTGGGAGCCTACGGTGGTTTAGCCGTGAGGAGATGACTTCGGTGGTCTAGCCGACGTGTGGTATTATGCATACGGTGGTTAGCCGTCGAGAGTTATTGGTCCTTCGGTGGATTAGCCGTAAGGAAAATGTTTTTGGTGAAAACCACGATTTGTATCGTGAGACAGCCTTTGGGGCATGAGCCGGCTGGGGCCGGATGATTTAAATGTTTTGTCAATTAATTTGATCACTCACTTCTTCCCTAAATTGCTTTGAAAACTTTAGGCAAACTGTTTCAAAACTTGCTTTCCGCAACTAAACCATACCTATCATTTGGCTAGACCATATACATGCATATGTCAATTGACTTGCGAGTATTTTTACCAATACTCACCCTCGTGCTTCGCCGTGGGGCTGCGCATTCCGACGCGCAGGTTCGGAATACCAGTGTGACCCTGAAGACGGAGACCCCGAAGCCTACGTCTTCACTGACGAAGTCCAGGATGGGGAGTATGCCGACGCCTAGGATTGCGTTCCTCCAGCTCTGCCTGTGGGGAGTGTTTCGGTTTTCCACTTTTGGAGTTTCAGTTGTAATATAAAACTTCCGCTTTTGTAAGGCCTTCGAGCCGAACTTATGTAATAATGCCACGAGGCGCACTCTGATGTAAATTGATGTAAATTAATCGACTTGGTTGTGATCCAAAATCTGTTGTCTGTGTGTGCTAGCTACTGATCTAGGGACTAGCACAGGTAAAGCACAGGTGGGACCTCACCTCCGCCAGGGGGGGTCCCGACAGTTAATTTACATAACAAAAGTACCATTACAGTGAAAGTAGGGCCTATTTGCCAAATTTTACACACTCCGTCTTACACACACTTTATTTATTTATATTACAAACAAAAGTTTAGCCTACTACCACAGACAAGCCTAGTGTAGGAATGACCTAGACGTCACATCCTTCTTCCATGGAACTCCTTTTTACAATTGCCAACCAAAAGATCATCTTCCGTGAGATTGTGACCTAGGAGGAATGGGCAGCCCGCATGAAAGATGGGTGAGTAAGCAAATACTCGCAAGCTTTATGCACAAAATGCTATTAACTAACATGAACATTAAACTATTAAGGAATGGAACTAGGTTTCATTCTAACTCCTAATCACCTACTTAATGTCAAGTCTTGTGATGACCATGCCTTAAGTTTAAAATTGTTCCATCTATTTCTTTTTCTAGAAATATAATTAAATTAAGGTTGATTTAATTATGTAGCCAGTTACTAAATTATGACCCTTATGTTCCTAACTTATATCTAATCCGGTGTACCCTCAACCCAATCGTAGCAGGAAATATAAATCACAACACAAAAGTAACGTACGTGCGACATGAATATAAATAACTGAGGTGAGAGGGAATTCTACTTAAGCCCTAATATCTGAGATCACCCATTAACACAGATTTGTATATCGAAAGTACGGTTTATCGATGATTTGTTTATTTTAGTTCTACAAAACCTGCCTAGATTTACCCGCATGATGCCTATAGCTTGTGCATGGTTGAGACACCGAGAACATGACACTACGCCAGCACCCTTAGTTTCCGCCCAATAGATACGAGGTCCTTCCATCACCACGAAGCTTGCTCATTGGCCAAGTGTATTGCAGTGCTCTGAAGGGAATCTATTGTTCGTTCCAACTAACTAATAGCTTGGTAGGGGTTGCTCAGCAACTGCACTCCCAAACTCTTGTGGAAACCTCATGATAATGGTGCAAGACACATTTAGGTTCGATTTCTTGGTCGTATGGATGGGAATGATTGTGTTACATCACAGCAGTAAAAAAGTAGTATTGTTATACACTTTGGGCAGGAACTTTACAACAAACCCTATCTCATATATGGGCATTTTCATCAATTTCACGATATTGTTTCTCACATGGAAACTCATAGTAGCTGGTCACATGCCAAAACCTTCTCCCTTCTCTACCCTTAGTAAGAGATAACACTTCATAACCCGCTCATATGCCAGTGACAAGCGTGAATAACGCAACTGGGAAATCCCTACCAGCATTTTTGTTGATTACCCTAATCATGTTATTTATTTGTATTTTGCCTTTTTCCTTTCACATATGATTACAAATTTAATTCTACTCTAAACATTCTTTTATAAGTGGCTCTAAGTGATATGATAATCTACTTTAGGTGCTTGTCAAAATGGATATGGCCTACAAATTATAAAACATACTACCATCCTAGGGAGGGTATTACTATTGCCAATCAATTTTTATTTAAGTTGTTTATTCAGGTAATTCATGTACAAAATAAATATAGAATGCACCTAATGTATATTTAATAGTAGATGGGATTGATCCGTAAGATCAAAGAACACAAGACTTGTCCTTTGGTCAGGATTCTTCAGACGTTCTCTTGGCGTCTATTCATTTTGGGTCATCCCGCCTTCTTGATTCTCCGGACAATTCGTTCAACTTCTTTTCCTTCTGTTCCTGCTCTGACTCCTTTCCTCGAAGTTCTAGCTTTTGGCAAGCTCAATTGATTCCCAAGCTCAATTCATGAATTTTGGCATCTCTATATGTGAAATATCAGTTCCATTCTTGCAAAAGGGCATCAGCTTAAAAAAATCTATCTTCTGTTCAAAATTAATTTTAAGTTTAAGCTCGTATAAATAACCTAAATATCACTCATGTTATTCAAAATGAATCCTTTACTTATCTCTCACTTTTGAGCAAGAATAATGAAAAATGGCTTTAAATTTTCCTTTTTTATGAAAAATGAACCGAAACTTAATGTGCCTTTATGCAAAATAGGTCCAAGTCACTAGTATATGGTCATTCTATGATCATGTACATAGTGACACTAAATTTGGACCCATACACTTTCAAATAAACAAAAACTCCAAATTTCGGTCTCTCTTACTATCTTTCAAAACTTTTTAAATCTAATATGCCATATAGGCATTGTAGAAATATTTTAAATATGTCTCTCCCTAAAGATTCAACCAAGTCCAATTCCGATCTTACAATTTTTGCCTCCTTAAAATTTGGACTGTTGGAAGAATTAATTCTTAGCTAAAATCCGTTTTAGGCTCTCTTTCTCTTCTGGCCTTCGTCACAGCCAGCCCTCCATGGTCTAGCCTCCCAGACCACCACCTGGACCATCCTCTAGAATGGTTTTGCCTCCTACGAGAAGGAGCCTAGCTTTTTTCTTAGAGGGTACGACCATAGATGCACACGAACTCACCTACCACACATACTGCACGCACACACATACGTGTGTCTAAACACACTCTAGGAATAAGACTAGCATCGAGGCACACATGAAACTGGTAGAAGGAGCCCAGCTCATCCAGGCACCAAGGCAGTCCGACTGAGGCCACCTAGCCTGGTCCGGCCGCTGCCCCATCTGGCCGCGGCAAGAAGCCCGGTCCGGCCACGCCACCAGTCTGGCTGTCGGCTGTCACCCAGCCCGGTCCGGCTGCACTAGTCCGGCTGCATGCTTGCTCTACTAGTCTCTCTTTCTCTCTCCTCTCTTATTGCTCCTATGTCTTCTCTCGCGCTTTACTAAAATTCATTTTTGCTTCTTCTCCAGAGCTTCAAGCCATAGCCATGGCTCTACTCTTGCTCCTCTTTCTTGTTCTTAGCTCCTACTCCGTGCCCATGGTGATTTAATCACCTTCTACTACAATGCCACCACCAAATTAGCCCCCTCGTGGTCCTCTCCCACATTGCATTGTCCATTTTTCTTAGAAAGCTCCGTCTTGGCCGGATTTGTTGCTTCTCACCGAAACCTCACCCTCACCAGGTTTGAGCCTATGGTGGTCTACGAGCTTGTTATTAAGGTTGGATAAGTCGCATTTTTGTGGTTTAATGTAACATTCTCATTTTCAAAATCCTAAAATCATCTGCATCATTGCATTTGCATAATTTTCAAAGTGCATTTTAAACCAAGTTTTTAAAAATAAGTATGTTACCTTTTAATATTTTAATCTTTCTAAAAATAATATTCGCAAAAGATTGTTCAATGGAAAATGAAACTAATTAATTTGTGGAGTTTGATTCGCAAAATAAAAATGTTTATCAAACCTGGACCATGACCTCTATTAAATTCATAATCTAGGGATTACCAAAATTAAAATTTCTAATTTCTTGTTTGAAATAATTATTTTCGAAAACCTAATATTATATTTTTATATCAAGACCGGATCACTATTTATTCCCTTCTCATTTTCGGGATTCCGCCGTCGATTCCCCTCTTCCCTTTCTTCCCCTCCATCTCTGGCTCTCAATGACGCATGGGACCCGCCTATCATCCTATTCTCTCTCTCTTGGTTGGCAGTCTCATTAATTGCCCTCCAATGGAAAATTACCTTTTTGCCCTTGCCTTCCCTATTAAGGCATTGTTCTTGTCAGCTTATAACATCTTATTTGTCTTATTTGGGGTTATGGCTTATTTTTGTTCAAAATAAAAAATAATTTATTTTTTCAAATCTGTTTTTTCTATCTCAAAGATTTGTCTAAAACCTTTAAAACACAAGTTGAACGAAACGGATCCGATTCTCAAGATTATCTTAGAAAGCTTTCGAAGTTAAAAAAAAACTTAAATAAATTAAATAAAATAAATAAATCAGATAAGATAAGTTGGCGAGAACAAAGCTAAGCCACCTAGCCTTAACCTTTTCTTCCCCCTCCCATCCAGCAGCTCTATGCTTTTCTTCTTTCTCCCCAACCCGCTGCCCTCCTCCCTGCTTCCCCTTCTTCAGCCAGCCTTGCGCCACCTCACCTTCCCCAAGCCAGCCCACCCTCTCCTTCCGCCCTCCCCACCCCCACCCCCACTTTCCTCTTCTCTCCACTCTCGCCCACTCTCCATTCCCTGAGTAAGCACTTGGGTGAGTTCTTCTTTTTCTCCTCCCCTTCTTCCTCTTTCCCTCCTCTTGCTGGCCGCAGATCTGTTGCTGCAGGCAGGCCGCCCACCACTGCCTCCCCCTTCCAACCACAGCTCCCTCTCTGCTCCTCCCTGCTTTCCCCCTTCCCCCTCTGTTCCTAGCTGCGCTTTCCAACCCCCTCCCCCTCTGTTGATTGCTGCTGCAGCCTCCCTCTTCTCCTTGGCTGTCTCTCCCTCTTTTCCCCCCTTTCCTGTGATGTGAGTACAAAGTAGCATGTGGATTCTTGTATCTGGGGCAGCATGAAGAAAGAAGCAGCAAGGAGCAAGTAGGGGCGGTAGGAAGAAGAACGTCAGCAAGAGGCAGGACAGAGACGAGTACAATTTAGGGTGCTATTGATTTGCCTCCTTGCTAAGGCCGCCACTTCTTCCTCATTCGTCCTATTGCTGTGATATATACTAAAATGGGTTGATCCGGATGTATTCTAGCTCCAGTAAATTTTTCAAAATTTTCTGAAATGTATTTGATTTTCTGCATTTTTCGGACTAAAGGAAACTGCATATTGTCAATGTTTTAATTGTTTATATATACCTTTAAAATAAGTTCATATTTCTGAAAATGATTAATAAACATAAAAATAATGTTTATTATGTAATTATTTTATTGTCAGAAATATTTGTTCAAAATAAAATATTTTATGTAATTGCATTCAATTAATTACAATGCATTACTATATTATTAGCTTATGTCTTTTAATAGAAATAAAATTTTAAAATAGTAAAATAAATTAAAAATCACATTTTTGCATATCTATGCATGCTCATTTATTTGTTTGTGCCTTTTTCCGGTGAGGAGTTTGGCCGGTCCACATTAAACTCGACCCACGTACGCTTGTCTCACTGCTTGTGGACATGTTGGGTTGACACACCAGGCAGAGACTCGCGACACGACAAGGGCAGCGAGGCCTTTTTGTGCCGGAGGAAGGAGTAGCCAAGAGAGAACCCGCCCCAATCTCTCAGTCCGGTCAGTTCCACGGTCCTCCCGTCCTCCGTCCGCCAGCGGCGAAGGCTTCAAGTTTCCAACCAGGTGAGCGCTCCCGCTCCTCCGGCGGATGCTTCCGGTGGTCGCGGCTTTGGTATGGGTTTGCTCCGGCGTTTTATGCTGTGTTTTGCTCCTCTGCTAAGGGAGAAGGTCCTTGGCTTGCTCGTGGTTCTTGGTTCCTCAAGAGGGGAACAGGGAGAACCGGAGGAGAAAAGTGAGCACCTTTCCCTGCGATCTTGGTCCGTGCAGAAATTTGGGGAGGGAGAGGAGGGGAGGGAATCAGGGAGGGGGACGAAAGAAGTTAGGGATGAATAGTTGTCTAATTATCTTTGCCACTAGTTTCTGATTTGCTTCAGGTGCAGCATAGATACATTTTGTAGAGTGATTCAAAGAATGGCTGTGGCAATACTGCTAATTGCGTCATTGCTCTCGGGGCGCTTTCGCGATCCACTCTACAGCGCTTTAGGATCGCTATGGCTCGTGAAAATTACCTGGAAGCAAGTTAGTTCGACCTTGTGTTGAAGATGCTCTGTGTGTGAGTACCCTCTCGGGTGTATCTGAGGTTTCTCTTCTGATCTACCTCATGTAGCATCATTTGATTATGTGACTTCCCTAATTTGCTCCCTTGCTTAATGTAGGATTTCATCTATTCTTTTGTTCTAGATCACAATTTCTTGGTGGAAAATGTCATTGGGTTCTGTTTTGTGCGGTGAGCTCATTTGCTGCTACGCTAGCATCCACCTTGAGAACAAAGGAAGGATTGGGGGTAGTTCTATACTTTTTGGACTTTTGACCAAACCCTTTAATCATGAGAAACCCTCTTATATTAGACCATGACTCCACCTCCGACTGACTCCATTGCCTCCTCTGCCTGGGTGGCGGATGCTACCTACTCCATCCCACATCTGCCGGCTGTGGATCGGTCGGATCAGTTGGTTTGTTGGCTTGATTTTGAGCTGGGTTTGGTGGGTTCTTGAATCTTGAGCTGATTTGGATGTTTCCTGGGGGACTTGTTTTCTTCATTTCATTAGCTTTCTGGTCTATTTTGGGAAGTTGGGGTTTTAGATTGTCTGGTTTTGTGGAGAGTTTGGATTTTCCTCTCTTTTTTGCCATAAAAAAATCACATTTGGTTTTGTTGTTTTGGGGAGTTAGTTTAGCTCTTTTTCTTGATCTACTTGGTTGATGCAGATTAAGAATGAAATATGAGATTAGGCTGTTTTCGTTTTCCAATTTGGTGAAGGAAATTTCAGTGGCATGTGACTATTCTAGTGAAGTAGATGTGTTGTACAATTTAGTAATTTGTCTAAGCCAAACTAACATGTGAAATGCAAATTCTCCATGAACTACAGCTAATAAATGGGGTCAACCGATATGAACCAATGAGATGTCTGAACCAATATCACCCCTACTTGTTCCTTATTCTTTTGTGGCTGAGCTACTGTACTATTACAGAAAACTTGCTTGGTTGAGTAGCTTCCCATTTAGCTGTTTAATGTGTAATTTGTCCTGATTACTTCGATGATATTAACAAAGAAAACTACACTGCACTTCCCTTTAACATATAGCTGATTCTCAACATGATGTACCAGTTTTGAGAACCAAAGGTATAGTGACATTCATCACTCCCTGAAAGGGAGTTGAGCTTTGGGTCAGTCAAAATGGCCTAGTGTCATCGGTGTGTTATGAATTTTTTGTGCAAATCTGAGTCTTATGCTCATATCTGCTGGTACTTGGTTCCCAGATCCACTTTAGGGAACACCATGACCTTATCCTTTTATCCATTAAATCATCTTTGATGGAACGTGATGCTTGTTTTTCACAGTAATTTCTTGTTCACACTGGTCCACATTGTCCAACTTTCATCCTTTTCGACAAAAAAAAAACACTTTGCTTTGATTAGCCTGTGTTAGTTAAGTGAGTACCAGTCATAGTCATTAGTTACTGATGTACAAAGTTATTTGACTTTTTTGAAACAATTTGAGTTGAACTGAAATCTTTCCTGATTTAGCTGATGAGTGAATACTCTTGGAAACCATTTTCGGATGGATAGAGAAAATTCTTCGTTCACTCATTGAGCTATTTAAATTCTGAACTGAAAAGTTTGCCCGCGAAAAAAAGTTCATGGTTCTGTAGTGTATTTCTATAGCAATTTTGTTCCCCTTTGACCAAGCAGTGGTGCCTCTTGACATTAATGAATTTGAGTATGAAGATGTTAGCATGTGTTCTTAAACTTTGGCCTTAACAAGCGTTCTCAGGAAATGCAAGAAATATACTTCAAGCTCAGAACCTTTGGCTCTGATATTTAATTATTTGATGCACCAACTAGTTTATTTGAAAGCTTATTTTGTTGAGGAAAGACAGAATAGACTTCAATATAGAGGACTATATATGATCTGGTGGTGCCTCCTGATTCATAAACCAAGATTATTGTGCATGCACACTATGATCACTAAGTATGAACTTTTTTTTTAAGCATTTAGCTATTAGGCCCTTCATAATTAATCCATTCTGTTTATTTGCTCATTCTCTGGACCTCTTTGAGCTACTGAAATAAGAAAATTAAGGAGGACCATTTTTCCTGCTGCCCACGTTTTGTTATGTTATTGCAATGCTAATCAATAAACAATTTGTACACCTAATTGTAGGCACTAGGTTGTTCAGTAATGACTACTGTCTATTGAGGAAGTTTTAAGCATATCCTGTTCTTCTTTCATTAGTATAGCAGACTGGACTTTTGGGGTATATCTTGCGCTGTTTTCATCAGTATATAAGAAGACAATATAAATATCAGCTCCATATGGTTTGAGTTATGTGTTCATCCTGGTCTCCTGCTTCAGATATCCTTCCATGTTCATGGAAATGGAGTGATGCAATGCTTCACTAACCAAATTTACTCACACAAAATATGCCATCAGAAGCAGCTCAAAATATGAAACCAAAACCCAACAAAACAAGACATCAAAATGAAACAGTACCTGAAAATCTTGAAAATGACCAGAAGCGCCTTTATGCCCTTGATGCTTTTTTTTTTGTTCTTATGTTGTTTATTTTTGACTGATCATTAGCTTGAATTTATATCACCCTACGAATAAACAAGAATATCTATATCTTCAGGCACCATGTCGCTGTTCCCAGGGATGGATCTTACTAAAATGGATCCTCCAACTCTTACCCTCCTTGGAGCAGCTTGCTGTGTAATGTTGTCTATGCATTTTACAGTACAATTGGTATCACAACATCTTTTCTATTGGAAAAATCCCAAGGAGCAGAAGGCTATACTCATTATAGTGCTAATGGCCCCACTGTATGCTATAGATTCCTTTGTTGGTCTTCTAGATATCCAGGGGAGCAAAACCTTTTTTACATTCTTGGATGCTGTTAAAGAATGCTATGAGGCACTGGTGAGTCATTGAGTCCTTTGGGTCAACATCATTTTTTCCACCTGAAGTTGGTGGTTTCACTAACTTCTTCAATTTCCCCCATCAAATTTGCAGGTGATTGCTAAGTTTATGGCATTGATGTACAGCTACTTGAATATATCTATTAGTAAAAACATTGTACCTGATGAAATCAAAGGGAGGGTGCTCCATCATTCTTTCCCTGTTTCTCTTTTCCTGGTATTTTTCTTACACCTAGTATAGTTTTTTTAGAAGACATTAATCACATTATGGTGTACTCTTATAGAAAATTCTATATAACCAAGTGTTTCTATAATCCAGACTTGAATTTCAGTCATGCAACGTGTGAACCCTGCACTGTTAATGACAAATTGATAAGGGGTTCTAGGTTCATACATGGAGAAATCAACAAGGACCTTACATGTTTGGATGATGCAACATCGTTCAGTAACAGTAAAATGATCCACGGTCTTAGTAAAAATGTTTATGCATCTCCATTAATAAATTTTAAGTACTGTAGTAATACCTAGATTAATTGAATCATGTACTTGGGCATGTATAGTGCTAGATGCTTAAAGAGAGAGAGCATGGCCACACTATTAAGCACCTGCGTAAAATTTTTCCTCCAGTGCAATCAAGTGTATGCATGTGCTTAGATGTTGCACGCACCTTGTTAGCATATATGTAAGCAGCTGTGATCTGCAATGCAATGAAGCCTTATCCCCTTGTTTACATGCACCAGTCGAAGCATCGAGTGAAAAAATAGGCGCAGGCACTGGCCAAGCATGGGAAGAACTTAAGTTCTCCACCACCCCTCCCCCCCCCCCTCTCCTTTTTCCCTGTAAGCATGTCTGTATGTGCATTGTCCTATGTGACAAAAAAGGTCTTTTCACCAAAGTTTCTCAATAAGGCCCTGATTTCGTCAACTTATCTTATCTAACTTATTTGACTTATTTGACTTTTCTTCTAACTTTGAGAGTTTCCCGAGATTGCCTCGAGAGTCGGATCCACTTCGTTCAACTTGTGTTTTAAAGGTTTTAGACAAGTCTTTGAGATAGAAAAAAAAGGGATTCGAAAAAGAAAATCTTTTTTATTTTAAACGAAAATAAGCCCTAATCACAAATAAGACAAATAAGGTCTTATAAGCTGACAAGAACAGGGCCTAAGTATCTGCATTGTACATGGCCTGGTGAGTCATGCTTAAGTTTGTGTGTGATTATCAGTTCAGTTTCTTCATCTATTTCTCACCAGACTTCCCTATATGCTTGCACTTAAAATGGTGTTGTTGCTAGAACTTGTCTTTCCATCATCCTTCCACAGTGGTATGTTTTTTTAGGGAATCCGCAGTGGTATGTTTCACCTATAACCCACATAGGTAGTCTCAAAGCTGTATGCAGTTCTGTTAGACCGTTAGTCAAGAGTCTACCCTGTTATTTAGTTTTACATGCTTTTCTTCTGTGTTTCCTGAAAGGAATGGATATATTTGTGACTTTTGTCCTATGGCAGCCCCGCACTGTTCGATTGGAGCACAAGACACTGAAGCTTCTGAAGTACTGGACCTGGCAATTTGTAGTTGTTAGGCCAGTATGCTCCATCCTGATGATTACACTTCAGCTTCTTGGGCTGTATCCCAGTTGGGTCAGCTGGACGTTCACAATTATACTGAACTTTTCAGTTTCCATGGCGTTGTATGCCTTGGTTTTATTCTATCACTTGTTTGCTAAAGAGCTGGCACCTCACAAGCCTCTTGCAAAGTTCTTATGCATCAAAGGGATTGTCTTCTTCTCATTCTGGCAGGTAAATCACATGTTCTCCTGAATGGAATTAGTGTTAGAATCCTTCTATGATTTTCTATAGGGGTTAGTTCTGTGTGTATGGGTTCTCATATAATTTCACACCAGTTTCTCTTGATAATGGCACCTTAAAATTTGGCTGAACAATATTGATGTTGTGATGCAGGCAATTTAGACCTTTTTGTTCCTTCTGAGTGGCTTAGTGTAATTTGAAATGGAGCTTTATCTCTCACTGGTTCTTTGGATTTAATTAAACACAGTATATAATCACCTTATTTTCTACTTGATAATTACCAATTGAGGATCTTTATCTGCAATAAGGTTTCCATGCGGTGGCATTTATGTATTCAGACTGAACAATTTATTATATAATGAAGCAACAGAAGTGTATGGTTACACATTGTTACCCTTCTAGTGAAAAAGACAGCTGGTAAGGTGTAAAACAAGTTTAAGAAAAGAAATCAATTTTAGGTATGTTACCCTTTTAAGGCACAGATTATTTGCAGTATAATCCTGCTTGAAGGAGACATTCGTGGTATACAGCGGGCACTTTCATATGAGTGCAGCCTACTATTGTTGCATCAGGCAACCATGTAACATGCAGACTATCTTTCACCGTAGGAAACAAAAGAGCTAAATTTAACTACTGTCCCATTTTGTCCCACAGTTGTTTTCATGAAATCAAATAATCAATAGTGATTGAACTCCTGGATGCTATTTTATTTTTCGCAGGGCATTGCACTTGATGTTTTAGCTGCTGTAGGAGTTATTAAATCCCACCATTTCTGGTTGGACGTGGAGCAAATCAACGAGGCAATCCAGAACGTCTTGGTGATCCTAGAAATGGTCTTCTTCTCAGTCATCCAGCAATATGCTTATCATGTGGCTCCATACAGTGGCTCCGACAGGGCAAAATTCGAGAAGAAGAATGAATGATAATCCCACGCTTCATACCGAGTAATTTCCTGAAGCGCTCTTCTTTTTTGTGTGTGCTGGAATTTGGACTCAAGATGCTATAGAACTCTGGTATTTCTTATGGACACAAAGGTAGATTGAGTTGGTACATGTTGAACATTAGAAAAATGAGACGATTAGTGAAACGTATGAATGTTACTGCACTGTAAGCCTGAATAAATGGTGGTCTGTCCTGTTGAACTAGTTGATGAGACCATCTGCGGTTGACAACCCTACGTGTGCGCTAGCCTTTGGTGCAATCTATTATCAATAAATCATCAGCCTGTTTTTTAATAAAAAAAATCATCAGCCTGAGATGACAGGCTGCCATGAGGTACCGATGAGATTAGCAGTATCTTTTGTCGATGTCTGATGTGCGGTGCCAAAGCATTTCTACGTACTTGCTGCGATCACGCCATATCCCAGACGGATCGACGTAGGAATTTTTTTTTTTTTTTTTGGTGACAATGGTCGACGTAGTTGAATGCCCAGATTGCCTAGCCGCGACCGTCCGAGACGAGTTAACCCTCGAACATGGTTCGGTTCAGATCTAGCTGGAAATCCGGACTTTGTAAGGCTCTGAGAGGCGGTTCTTGAAGCTGGAACATCTACATGTTCAGTTTAGTTGCGGCTGGACCTCGAGAGTTTTAATAACTTGAATGTTTCGTTTGACGCGCATAATCTGGTTAGTATGGGAATGAAAAGCCAGACCTGGAGAAGGCAGAGAACATGTACATGTCCAGAATAGTTGGTTCAACTTAGGTAGTGTTTCTTTCGGCGGTTGCGGTTGCGTTTAAGCTGGAAATTTGTAATTTCTCGATAAGGACATATGAGGGATTAAAAAATTTTAGAAAAAATGGTTTTGAGAGCTTTGAGAAGAAATAGTAAAACCTAAAAAAAAAATTGGCTACCAAACATCGAAGCATTTGACTTAGGCCCTGTTCTTTTGGGCTTATCTAATCTGACTTATCTGCCTTATCTCCTACTTCGAGAATTTCTCGAGGTGGCCTCGAGAGTCGGATTGTCTTGAAATTTAGGATTTAGGGAGCTTTTAGACTCGCCTACGAGATAAAAATAAAATGGATTCAAAAGGTAATAAAAAAAGTCAGATGAGTCAATATTAGTCAGATAAGTAATATTGACTTATCTGACATTTTTTATTACTTTTTGAAATTTCGTGACTTATCTGACTAATATTGACTCATCTGACTTTTTTTTTATTTTTTGAATCCGTTTTATTTTTATCTTATAGACGAGTCTAAAAGCTCCCTAAATCCTAAATTTCAAGGTCATCCGACTCTTGAGGCCACCTCGAAAAATTCTTAAAATTGAAGATAAGACAGATAAGTCAGAGCTCGTAAGCCCAAAAGAACATCCCCTTAGTACAAAAATAACAAATTTGGTTGGAAGAAGTTGGTTCCAAATATCCGGAAAGTCGAGGCCTTAGCGGGTGACCATCGTGGCGTGAACGAAACGACGGCCAGCGAAGGGAAAAAAAGAGAGGGCAAGATGAGTGAGAGGGAGGGGAGAGAGAGAGAGAGGGCGAGGGGTTGCAGTCCAGTCAGTCTACTGTGTAGGGGTAGTACCCGAGCGGCTGAGCTCGAAGGACCGCACGCAGCGCAGCGACCAGAGTGGCAAAGTGGGCACGGGCGGGCGGGCAGGCATTGTACGTGGGGTCATGTGCAACTCCTGTAGATTCCCTCGTACGGCCTCCCTTCCCCGTGACTTTGGCAGCGCCTCCCGTCCTGCACCCTCCCTAGATGCTACGGCCCATGGCCTCGGCGAAACTAGAGAGTATACAGATCGATCTCGTACCGCTGCAAAAGTTGGCGGTTTTCTGAAAATGCAAACTTGGTATCGGAAATTCACCGCTCTGATTAGGGATAAAAATGGTATGGATAATTTCCGACCGTCTGAATCAACCCGGATAATGATTTGGATAATATTGTGGATATCCGAATGTTTTGAGGCGGATACAGTACGGATACAAATAATATCCGATCCTTTTTTGGATAATATCCGATGGATATTATCCGTATAGTAAATATCCATCTACAAATCATCTCCATTACACTTCTCCACCTGTCAGTATCCTTTCCTTAGTAAGATAGTCATACTCAAATACTCACATATCACCATGACTATGAGTCCACGAAGTTGACGCACAAAAAGTGAGAACCATATACATTTTCTATGCCTATTTCTCTACTATGTGTTATCATGTATTATCCGAGAAGGAGTATCCATATCCGATTCATATTTGTAACCGCTATTATTCGTATCCGTATTTGTATCCGGTACTATCCGTGTCTGAATCCGTATCCGAAAAATAATATGGATACAAATACAATATGAGTGATTTCCGATCCGTATCCGATCCGTTTCATCCCTAGCTCTGATACATGGTTTCTTGGATGTTTTGGTTTGTCGCTCTTCAATTAGATTACATGCTTTGCGCCCGCTCTCATCCTCGGGCGGCCGGTCGATGCATCCGCTTCTTAGGTCAGCCTCAGACCCAGATTGCCTGCTTTTGGAGTGGTAGAAAAGCCC
This sequence comes from Olyra latifolia, assembly GCA_036346145.1. Taxonomy (NCBI): domain Eukaryota; kingdom Viridiplantae; phylum Streptophyta; class Magnoliopsida; order Poales; family Poaceae; genus Olyra; species Olyra latifolia. The sequence continues at coordinate 36,385,624 of CM070529.1, read as the reverse complement.
TTTCCCCTCTTCCCTTCTCTTCTCGAGGGGAGTTGCATGCTTGCCTACATTTGAGAATTTCACACATATAAGAGCATCTCGAGCAGGAGCTATAAAATACAGTTTATTTTAATTTTTAGAAATAGAGTCTCTGTTGGAGGAAAAAAAAATTTTAGAGTGTAGTATAAAATGTGAATAAATTTTAAAGCATGTGTAGAGGATAATGTTATATAGGATAAATTTGAAGCGTCTGTTGGAGATGCTCTAACCTTGTGTGTGTCCACTTATGTTCGGAACACATGAATCCCATAGTGGACGGTAGAGTTTGTAGATTTTACAACAAGCGTAGAATTAGTGTCAATTTCTTTATACGTATCTTGATTAGGAGATCGATGACAGACTAGCTAACAATGAAAAACGTGGTATCAAAAATTCACTGCTCTGAAATATGGCTCTTGGAAATTTTAGTTCTTCTCTACGCATCGGCTTTTCTGGCGAGCCTCAGATTAGTCACCAACTTAATTTTAGATTTGCACATCCATCTCTCTTCTTGTCTTTTCTCCTCTTCCATTCTTACATGTACTACTACCACAACAGAGGAGTTGCATGCTCATGCGTATTCGTAGAATTCTCACATGAATAGCCTTACGTTTGTCCGCTGGTGTTCGAAACATATGAACTCCATAGTAGACTAGACGGCACACATGAACAACCGTTGAGCTTTGTATCTTTTCCTTGCAGTGACAATTAAGTTACATGGACTTTGATTTTACTGGAAGCGTAGAATTGAATTACCTAATTAACCACCGAACTTTTGTTAATACATATCGATCAGGAGGTGCTCATGCTCTGACGTGCCAAAACGCCATCAGGCCATCTCCAACCGTCTCCCGTCGTGGCTCCCATTCCTTTCACGAAGGGATTTCTGTTCCCTTTAGCGCTCCAACGAATTTTCTTCAGCAATTCCTTCGCGAAGGGATTTCTCTCTCCAATCCCTCCAGGAAGGGATTCTCTCTCTTTTCCCTATATCATTCCCTTCGAAAGAAAGCTGTTGGAGATGGTGGAAAATAAAGATAATATGGATTAGGAAGAGAACGAAGAAGGAAATGAAATGAAGGGAAAATGGTTGGAGATGGTCTCACAGGTCCAGTCTCGCCACACCAACATATGATATGCCAAAACAAAAACCGCCATACCATCTCAACCTGATTTTCATGCAGACGTGTAAGCAAAGCAAGCGACGCCGAGACTGCGAGTCCATGTCCGCACGCGGAGGCCGGCCATGGAGGGTCCCCCAACCTCACAGTCTCAGAGCAGTAGAGAGAGAGAGGTCCAAGCGATCACACCACCCACCCGTCGGTCATCGGAGAGAGCGAGAAAATATCCAGAGAGAGGGAGAGAGATGGACAGTGCGTCGTACGTACGTCTATGCGTGTGTGCAGGTGTGCAGTGAGGTGAGAGCTGAACTGGGGCGCCTTTTCCTTTGCGGAGGCAGCTTTACTCGTCGTCGTCGTCGTCGTCGTCGTCTGCGAGGGCAGTCCGTCAGTCAGTGCCCAGTCCGGCGAGCGAGTGGCTGGCAAAGCGGCCTCGGATCACGTGCAGCGGCAAGCCTAAAGCCGGGGGGCTAAAGGCTAGAGCCTAAATCAGCCGTCCCCTCCTCGTCGCCGTCGCCAATGGTTGGCCACCGCCCTCGTCCGTGCCCGCCAATCGCCCCCCGCCCCTGCTCCCCGCCTTGGCCGCATCCGCATGGCACGCACGCGGAAAAGCGCCGAAAGGCGGGAGCGAGAGGACGGCGCACGGCCGGCCGGCGAGGCGGACGTGTCGCCGCCGCGTGGGCGGGCGCGCGCATGCACCAGTCAGGAGAGGACAAGTGGTGGTGGCCCGGGCCCCGGCCGGCCGGTGGCACGTACGGACTCGCCGCAGATGCGGCTATGGCCTCCATGTACTGTGCTAGCTTTTTTTTTCCCCCTGAGAGAGAGGGGCTCCACCGTGCTAGGTTGAGCTGCTAGGTTAGGGTGGCTCCGACGACCCTCCACCTCCGCTGGGTAGCCGTCGGTCACTTTTGCCGCCCTTTGGAAGGAAGGCTCCACTGTTTGGAGCATGAGGCTATTTACTCAGCATGCAGCTCATCGACCTCTATGCTGAGGGTTCTAGAAGCTAGGCCGGCCTAGCTGAACCCGGTCACTGTTACGCACTTGATCACAACGCTCTTCGTTATTTTTGACTTAAACCAGCGGTAGATTATAATTTAAAAAAGTTGTGTATGCTCGATAAGAGATTTAGAGAGCAAAAAAATTATTAAAAAAATTGTTTTTAGTAGCTTTTAAAATAATCACTAAAAGCCTAATAAAATGGCTACAAAGTGCTATAACATTTGGCATATACAAAATAACAAATTTTCAGATGTAACTTTTAATTTTAATGTAAACTGAAAAGAACAAGGCTAACCAGTTAATCCCAAATGACCATACTGATGGGGAAAGACGAGCAATTCATATAGGAGTGGATTCCTTATTTGCTCCTGAAAATTTATTACAAATCCCTTATTTGCATCCATTCTCTCACTAACATATGGGTTCGAACCCACATTGCCATAGGCACAAATAAGGATTTCCAAACTTTCCGGTGGCAAATAAGAAGTTTATCCTCCACTTATGTACTTCAACACCCCTCACGCGCTCCAAACTTTCCAGTAGCAAATAAGGAATTTATCCTCCACCGATACTTCAACACCCCTCACGTGGATGCTCTCTTAGACCTTAGACGATAATTTTTATTTTTAATTGTGTTGGTTAGAACTGGAACTTGAGACCTCTGACTCTGATACTATATTGAGTTGAATGCACCAACTGGTTGACCCCAAAAGCCTAATCTGACGAGGAAAGATGAGCAATTCGCTTATACTTTAGCAATTGCAGCTAGTCCCTGTTTGGTATGGTTATGGCCAAACCACTAGACTTTTAAGAGATTGAAGAAGTTAGAACATTTGGTTCAACCAAGAGTGAGTCTATAATATTAGCATGGGGTCGTGTTTGTGTTTTAGGTCATCCCATGTTGTTCTCTCAGTGTATATATATATAAGAATATATAGAATTACAAGGACAAGGGATAAAAGTAAAATTGTACTTATAAGTGTACTTGTCTCTTATTGTAAGATAAAATCTAGCGTTACGCGGACCCCGGCTACCTTGATCAGCTTCAGCCTCATGTATACGCTATCCTAGGGGCGAAACGAGCCACGATCTATGAATAGAGCTAGCGGCCTAAATGTCCTTGGATCCTTGTGTACGATTGGCGTATAGCACTAGTTAGCAGCTGCAAGAGGTGAAGTCCAATCGGAGAAGAACTTATTCCAACCCTTGTTGCCACTACTCTTTGTAGCCATAGCCATGATCTCATTCCACAGTACGTATGGGCCAGTGAGAACGATGGCCGGTAATGACACTCGCTCTCAGGCTCACACCACCGGTCGCTCTCTCCGAAAGAGAAAAAAATAGAAAAAGAAAATCGAAAACTCGCACTATGGGTTGAAAGAGATGCCCTGAGGCTAGCTATAGCTAGCTGTACTGTTGATTGGCTTGTCGTGACTGGCCGCCTTAATTAGGGCTACCGGCCGTCAGTTAATTAAACAGTTAGATACCTCTCTCTTTTTTTATGCGGAGCGTATTTTGATTTTAAAAAGACATTGAAGAATACTTTGACCGTTAAAATTCTCTTATTATATGTTGTACACTAAAGATGCGTATAATTTGATTAATTGTTGGTTAAAGTTTATAAATTTGACTTTTTAAAATCAAAATATGCCCTGGAAAACTAAATGGAGAGAGTAGAATCATGGAAAGATTACTCGCCAAGCATTTCCTGTCTTGATTTGGTAAAGAAAAAAAACATAGTTTTCGATATCTACGGTTGCCCCAAAAATACAACTATATATGTGACCTGGTAACGTCGCCTATTGCGATTTATTTATAAACCTTAATAAAATTATAATATTATGAAAGTATTTTTTGAGAATGCTGAATACTACACGTATGATCTCTACTTTTTAGAGATTACACATATGATTTCTGTATATGTATCCAATAAAAATATTGAAAGAGCTTTAAAAGTTTGACAGCACGAATCTAGCTCAAACCGGCATCTGTATTTGGTCGGAGGAAGTATTATTTTCCAAAATGGTACTATTTTTTACTCTCTTTAACCTAAGGTACCACCACCACTAGTGCGGAACACCCTTCACTGCCGGCTCGGAATGGGTTTCACTGCCGGTTCTGTCTCTGGCAGTAAATAAGCGACAGTGATAAGGTACTTTATCGCTGCTGGTTAGAGAATCGACAGTGATAGAGCCATATCACTGCTGGTTCATGGCATGAGCCGATACTGCTAGGGCCATATCACTATCGGTTCAACCCACAAGCCGGCACAGCGATATGGCTCTATCACTATCGGCTCAGGCCATGAGCCGGCAGCGATATGTCTTTGTCACTACCGGCTCATTCCATCTACCGGCAGCAATATATCTTTATTACTACCTGCTCAGACCATGAGCCGGCAGCAATATTGATGTATCCCTACTGGCTCATGCCATCACCGGTACTGATAGGGACATATCACTGCCGGCTGGAGCCGTGAGCCGGTAGTGTTATCCCCCCAGCAAAAAAATTTGCATAAATCAATTACCGCTATGCATTTCAAAAGATTTACCATACAAATATCAATGTCATTACTAGTACAAATTCGCCACACAAATCAATGTCCCCATACAAATGTCAATATCATGACTGGTACAAATTCACCATACAACACAATATGTATAATACGTAGATTTGAAACCAGCTAGATGCACAATATGTATGCATACCTGCTTTTTCTGCAACTTCTTGGTAAAATTCACCATACCTGATTTCATTCTTTTGGGTGCATAGCTACATCCTCAGCAGCAAATCGAAAGTCAGTGAATAAAAGGGACTGCGAAATAACATAAAACAAAAAAAACAATGGGCTAAGGATGTTGCCTACATACAAAAAAATGCATTGTAATATCATAGCACACCACAAAATTTTAGTGAAAGGATTGTTCTCAGGCGACGGTTGCAAACGTACAAGGCGCTGCTTTATCGGTACAAGGTCTAGACTTACACAGAAAAGGGTAATTTATGAATCAAGCTAAGCACTGATTTATCATTCAACATTAGACTGTAGTTTAAGAAATTGAAACTTCACTAGTAGAAATATATATATGCAAAGTGGTGTTGGCAGACTCTAGTGTTCAATTATGTAATTGATCACAAATTTACTTACGTGGACAGATACTATATGAATGGATAATTACTCTAAAAGAATTGTTAAATCAGTGCATAGCTTGATTAATAAATTATCACAATTAAAAAGTGCAGACCAATTTCATCATCAAGCAAAACCAAAGCCCACAATATGTATGCTTGCACAAGTTTCAAACCAACCAGCAGACATCAATGACAGAAATGCCATATTAATGTTCATAAACATAAACCAGAGCTTCTGAATAAATACCATGGTCTAGAATAAAGGAACCTGACACATGTCTATATACCAAAGAATAAAGAACTGTTCTCAGATGTATAATGCACACCATAGAATTTTAGTGATAGAAGATTGCTCTCAGGTGACGGTTGCAAATGCACAAGGCGCTGCCTTCTTGCCACAAGGTCTAGACTTATACAAAAAAGGATAATTTAATAATCAAGCTAGGCACTGATTTAAAACATTCAATTGATCACGAATTACGTGGACTCTGTAGAAGTGCTTGCTCAGCAAGGTCTGACAGGAAAACAACTTGAATTATTAATCATAATATTAACTAACATGAGTGGTTCTTATGGTCCATTTCAATGTAATCTAAGACTGATGATTATTTATTTCTTTTCAATTGAAGATTCAAGTTTCTGGCATTCATAACATATGTATGAAGAATAAAGTAACTTTGTGAAATCGAGCTTGTTGTAATAAGTAATTAAGTATTGTGCACCTAGATTTGTTTAAAAAGGTAGGAAACAGTATCTTGAAAATTTGGCCCTGAAAATCAATGTGAAGGTAGGAAACACCTGATTATTGGAAAGTCATATCACATTATCTCTCTTTAACTCCATTCTACATTCACATTGATTTTCAGGGCCAAATTTAGAAGATAGTCTTTCCCACTTTTTTTTTTAACATTTCTTGGTGCACAACACGTACTTATTACACCAAGCTCGGTTTCAAAAAGATCCTAGTATTCTTCCTACATATGTTATTAATGTCAGAAACTTAAATCTTAAATTGAAAAGAAAAATAATAATCATCTGCTTTAGATTCCATTGAAAGAGCTTACCATAAGAACCACTCATGTCAGTTAATATTATGATTAATAATTCAAGTTGCTTTCCTGTCAGACTTTGCTGAGCAAGCATAAGCCAGCCAAATACTATATGAGCGGATAAAACCACTAAAAAATGGTTAAATCAGTGCCTACCTTGATGAATAAATTATCACAATTATCAAGTGTAGACCAATTTCATCATCGAGCAAAACTGAAGCCCCCACAATTTGTATGCATGCATAGGTTGGTGAAGTCAAAAAAACATATATAACTATAGTTTTGCAAGTTTTGCACAGACGAATTAATTACAGTCACATCAAGTTTTCGAATGGACATGCTCATTTTCTCTTCTTGGTCTTCGTACTATCTACTTCGCCCTTTTGGACCGCTAGCTAGCCCTCGACTCGCGACGCCTCATTGTAAAACTCGCCACGTGGATTGGCGACCTCCGTAAGGATGAACCCTGCTAACTATTCTGTGACGGCTATGATTTCATGGGCCAGTAGTTTACTTGTGGTTAGATTTAAGCGTTGCCATGAAAAGAATGGCAGAAATTAATCATTGATTAATACGGGATTTACAAAACTATGTGCTTTAAGCCGAAACATACCTCGACATCACTAGTTATTGTTTCATCGGACGTGAATACGAGCATGAACTTACAAACTTTGTACCTGTAAAGATTGGTGCCCTGTTCCTGTCTATGGCACTAAGGAAGGGATTGTCAGCCTTGTTGTATTGACCGTTAAGTAGGAAATGCGAACCATGACTATTCCGTATGTACCTTGAAGTTTGTTCTCATACTAAAGACCTTCCTATAAGTAGGATAGCGTGTGCTCTTGGCACAGTAGCGTGCGAAAGCCTTATGCATACATAGATGGTAATCGGTCTTAGATTCAATCGAATGGGAGAAAACTATAGCAATCACGAAATTTGAATTAACCTGTTTAGCAAGTTTATGACGGATTGGTAATTATCTTGAGTTTGCTCAATGAGTTCAAGACGACAATCTTGCTAAGGGAGGGCTGGATGACAAGCAGGATCCAGTGAAAACTGCACATACGTCATTAGTGCAATTAGTGTTGACATCGTGTTGCTCATAAAAGAGTAGAACGAGCAGGGTTATGTGTACGTACCTAAAATTATAGGATAAAATTATGAATGCCTTGTGTTCCTGAAGGAGCATAGCTTTGCATACATAGTCTTCGATGCCCTTAGGATACTGCCGAACAAGGCGCTCCTGAAAGAGTCTGGGGTCGAGATACCCTACTCCTATGATGAGTTCTTTTTTTTGTATGTTTGAGCTTTCATTCTACAAAAGAAGCTAGTTAGACGTGCCATTCAATGGTACAAGAATGCATATGAATGCAAGACACTTACAAAGTCTAGCACGGAATCAAGGAAATGTCGAAGGCGTCTTGCTGGTACATTTGGTAGAAGTCGTTGGATGTCATATACAATGTGTCGTCACCACTATGGTAAAATTCATCCTTTATCTCGGCGGCGAGCGTATGATGGCCTGCACTGGACTGCTTCATGTACCATTCATGTAGTTGCTGCAGTCGAGTGGTTAGATTACGAAGATCCTCAGGCCGGACCAACGGCTCACCTAGCTTGAACGGCCATTTCAGAGGTGCGGAAGGAAACGGAGCATCTCCACGTTCAACCTGCTCTAGTTGGGATGCCGATGGTCCTGCTTCTGCAAGGAACACATCTCTGGTAAATTGTTGCATGTGAGGCTTCTTGACGATGCGTTCGTAGTCGGACTTCTCCTTTCTTAAATTGGACCCGTCTGTTTAACTGTAGCCATGCGAACGAAGAAGTCTTGTGTCGGCTTAGGGACTACGCTTTTTTTTTTTGCAGACGTCTCAGGTCCTTTCTTCTGCAATGATGTGATGCTTCCACTCACTTGCTTTTTAGATGAAGGAGGTGGTTGCGACTCCTAAGACGCTTCCGGTCCTCGCTTCTGAGACAAATTTTACCTCTGAGATGGTCCCGACGCTTGCTTTTTTTGCGGTGGCAGTGTAGGAGTAGGGCTTTTCGTAGCTGCTACCGGTGGAGAAGTAATACACCTTGGTACGAACCGTGGGCTTTGGCTTCTTCTGGTCGGTGACGAGGGGTCCCTCCATGACGCTTCGTCCTCATCATTATCATCTTCTGAGTCCGAGCCGAAAACTATGTATCACTTCTGCCATACGACAAAATTGTGCAAGTTGTCCCCTAATGTATTTTCCCACCTTTCCAGGGATCTCTAGCTCAACTCTTTTGTACTTATTCAAAATTACACTGTCAATGCGAACCCTTGCGAAGCCCGTTGACCCTCTTCGACATATGAGAAAGCCTGCCCCATAGCCACCTTGGTGAAAAAGTTTAGCATCTGCACATACAGGTGGAACGGCGTCAGTTCTGTGATTTCATCCACGGGAATATGGGCATTGACTTCTTCCAGAAGCCCGCCAGATACGCAGCTGCTCGGCCTGCTAGTGCCAACTGCTCTCTTAGCGACTTTTTCCTGCTGTTGGCTTAGCGCTTGTTGTACCGCTTCCTAGATACGCTGATTCATTTCATCTCGTATCTATTCCAGCATCTGATCCCTTTCAAGCTGTCTCCTCGTTCAACTTTTGTAGCTCATTATGTCTTGGGGGAATGCTTGTAGCTAAGGCACCAAACCAACGCTTCGTGCACGACCAGGGTGCTCCTTGTTACCTATTGTCAAGGTTAGCCCATCATTCTCCCTATTTGCACTAAAAGAGCCTTGGGAAGATTGGGCGTGGACATCTGCAATCTTTTGTTACACTTCATGGTCTTGTTGGCTTCGGAAGGATAAAGAGCCGTCATCCGACAAAGTAGCGCCCCTTCCATACAGATAGTATTTAGCACGTAGGACCCACTCTGCCGTTGCAGGCGTGACACCCCTGAGGGCTAGTTCTTCCTCCCACCTATCCCACTCGGCTATTTTCTTCACGTATCCACGTGAGCCGAGTGTGTGGAGGTAAATATTTTTGTTTGGGTTGAGCTTGTTTGTCTTGCTCAATTCTACTACCTCTTCCGACGTCCTGTACTGCACGAATTCGTCCCAAAATTCCTGCAGTTGTGGAAATGTGTTAAAGCTTGGCATCAGACCTTTCTTCACATAGTCTTTATTCAATTTTGTCTTCCACATCTTAAACGTGTTGCCCATGATGTACAGTGCACGTTTCGTCGCGATCTCCTCTGAACCTTCAGGGAACTCAAACTTTTCTTTCAACTTGTCCTAATACACATCCTTCATGGCATTAGGAACCACCTAATTGTCAACGTTTCGGCCAGACCATCTTCTATATGTGATGGGCACGTGATCCCTAACGGTCACCCCACAAGCTGTCTTATATGGCCCCACTACTGACAGGGGCAATAGGCTCTCCGACTGTCGAGAGCTCTGTGATGACTGATCGCCTCTTGGGCATCTTGCTAGGACCACGACCACGCTGAGATGTTTCAGTGGATGTCTGGCCCTCAGGAGCATCAACGACGTTGGCGGCGTTAGGCTAGCCCATGTTGAGGTACGCACTGGGGCCACCAGTGCTCCTTGAACGTTCATCATCCGAGTTTGCATTCATATCTTCTGCTATGGTATACTGCATAGAAATTTCGAAAGATCCTAGTATTACTTCTTAATGTAGGGGCTGCTCAGCTAGCCACTACAGCATAGCAAGTTCACCAACCAGCTAGCTGATTTTCAAATTATGAACAAAAACTTGTGGTACTTTATGAAAGAGCAAATTATATAGCTTGGTCATACTTCATAAACAGCTAGCAGATGAAATTTTAAGTCCGTAAGTATTGCTTTTGCAGCTACATTTGTCAATTACCCTGTGTTAAGATTTGTAGACTTTTTTAAAACAGGTGTATCTCGGTGTATACCTATCTCATTTTCTTAATATTTTTTTAAAAAGGACGATGGGACATCATTTTCTTAATTATTTAGGGCCCGCACAGGTTAACTAGGCGTCCACGCTTGGGATCTATTTGACAAAGATCGAAAACTCTGTTGTAGTATATATAGAGTTTTATAATGTGTATGTACAAAACCATAATTTCAAGTAACGCCATTTTAACCACTGATTTTCTTGGAACTACATGTTGTTTGTTTGCATGGTTTTATCCGGGAACAACGAAAAAACTATGTTGCCAAACCAGCCCTTAATCATTCCACAGTTTAGTTGGTAGAATTATAAATTTATAAGAGTAAAATAGCAACTTAGCTCTGTTTTAAGAGTTATAAATTTACTCTCAGAATTAAACAGCCGGGTTGCTAAAATTAGCCTTCCAACGGCTACAGCGATATGGCAATATGGCAGATTCAAAGAAGAGACAAAGCTAAATAGATAATTTCAGTCTAACTGAATTGAAAGACTAGCTACGGCGACTAGAGGGAGGGGGTGAATGGGAGCTTTGAATAATTTCTTCACGCCGGTGCTCCTTGAACTCACCACCCAACTCAAAATCCGAACAAAGTCAACAACTGTATGTACCCAAGTGGCACAGGTGAATACCATGCAGGTATGTGGGGAATTTTAGGCCATAGTGCTAGTTGTTGAGGTTCAAACAAAAGTAAATTCATTCAAGGGTTGTTGAGGTACAAGACAAAACACCCAACCACCAAAAACACTTTTGAAAAGTAAGCAGGAATATTCTAACAGAAATTGACTCTGAACACAGGAGTGGTTACTGGCTTTCTTGGGCTGCAAAACTTATGGGAATGTTTCTCCCTATGCCTTGCCGAGTCATGCAGCCTCCAGCCAAGTTTCAGATCAAAAATCCTCATAGAAAAATCAGGAAAATTCTTGAACCACAAACTGTCAGAAATCACACACAGAGATTCTAGGGTTCGGTATTCACCTCATAGCTCCCAAATGATTTGCCTAAGAGACTTCAAACTTTTTCCATGGATGGATATGGAAGTCAGGCAACTTGTGGCTCTAGAATCATTGAAAAAGGATTTTTCTAGATTGTTCTAAAATTTCTAGACTACAAGCTGCGCGAAGGAACTTTTTGGACAGCAGTGCAACTAGTTTAAAAACATGATCTTTAGCCTATCCTAGGTTGCAAAAAGGGTCTCAAATCATATGTACAACCTCAAGGCCTCATGAGGCCCAAGCTTGAGCCTATCCGTGTCGCGATATCATCACCATTCTAGACCTCAATCCACTCTGACCTAGTCCCGGTACCGTCGCGAACCACGGTTGCCTCCAAGCCTACGCCCACAAAGACCAAACCATTTTCCACAATACAAAATATGATGTTACCTCTCTGACCTCCATGTTAGTCCAATATCATGAGTTCAAACATATATGCATGCAATCCATTAACCGGAACTGAAAAACACTTTTTCAGCTTTTCTCTCAGCACACCGGTGCACAAAATGATGAATTTTTTTAAATTGATTTGTTGCTCAAATGAAAAGGTCACAACATGAAAAAGATGCACCTTGAAATTCTCTACAACTTTCGTGTACAACACATAATTTTTTGAGTATGGGAAGACCTCATCTACTGCAGTCTGTCATAGGAGGCCGAACCGGCTTAAATCAAGTCTCAAAATCAAACTCATCATCCAAATCAAATTTAAGCCAAATATACTCATCACAAAACATGGAGTACCTCCACATGGTCTCACAATCTCTCTCTTGATGAGTATATTGACAAACACCAAAAGGCACGACGAGAAGTTTATTTTGAGACAAGAAAGCAATATTGCAAAATTTTACTTGGACCAAAGGAAAGAGCAATTGGTCAACATGTCCAAGTAGACCCAAAATTTTCCAAAATTCTCCCGCAAAGAATTGATGCCTTTCCAAAATCTCTCCCCTTGTTGTCAATATAGGCATCAAGACCCAAAGCAAGAGAGGGAAAGAGCATGTATGCATGAATGCAATCTAAAAAGCTTTGTAAATTAGGTATATGAACATAAAGCAAGTACGACACCAAGCTACGCAAGACTAAATTATGCTAACAAGTTCATATCCAATAGATCACATAATATCCATGCTAGCAAGCAAAGACAAGTATATTTTCCATGTTGCATGATTCAACAAGAGCATTACAAAGCTTAATCTCCAAACTATAAGCAATGCTATAACAAGATCCAATGATCATTCAAGAATTCAACCTTGTGCAACACATTGGGAGAGATATAAGTACATGCAAAGACCTTCTTGCTCAACTATTTCTACCATGTTTTTTTATTTTTCTTAGCAAACTCAGATTTTGGAGAGTAATCCCTAGCAAAGCACATTCCCTACTAGGAGCCATCAATAAAGGCCTCCTAGGTCACTCTCCTCCTCATGTTTGTTTGCATTTTTTTCATATCACCTTTTTTATTTTTTTTTGTTTTTCAATATACATGAGCATTGATGAAGATCAAAGCATGAACCAGCTCAATCCCAAGTTGCAAAAGGGATTTAAGAAATGACCAAATAAATTCAAGACATGGCACGAACATCTAGTGAGGAGATTAGCAAGTAAAAACTACAAGTTCCATCAAGTTTTCATTAAAAGCTCAAAATGCCATTTTAGCTGGCAAGTGTAAATGATAGCAAATTAAACCTGAACAAGCTAGCAATGGTCATAACTTAGGTAGTATGATGCATATCACCAAGTTTCATAAGCATAATAGACAAAACTCAGAAATTTAAACAAGTCTACATGATATGCATGATGCAAAAGTGATTCTCTAACTCCCCCTCAACTAGTGAGTCAATTTTAGCACAATTTTGGTTAAAGTTGAGTTTTAGTCAAATTAAGCTCAAGAGAAGAAAAGAGACTCAACAAGACCAAAAGCACACGAAGGAGAGAAGAGAAACTCAGGTTGATAGCCTATGGAGCAAAGAAGAGCTACAGGAAAGCATTATGGCTCAGACTCACTCTCACCGACTAAAATAAGGAAGCAGGCCTACAACCCGATTGCTAGAGAGACTAATACATACCTTGTCTACTGGGGGGGTGGAGGGGGCCCAACATCCGCTAAACCCAAAAGACTCCGAGAACTCAACTAACTAGAGCAGAGGACACTGCCAATTACGCATGATAGCAACCTATGGGTAAGAAGAGAAGTCTAATGAAGTGCAAAGTGCAAAGCCCTCTAACACTGCCCAAAATGCAAATATGCAATGCAAGAATTGAAAAGCATATATACATATATACATAGAATAGCTCCCTCTCAAATTATGCCTAAAGGGCTCACTACCCCAAGCTCTCTCCTGAGTGCCACAAACCTAGAGCTGTCCAAAGGCTTGGTAAAAATATCTGCAAGCTGGTGGTCACTTTCCACAAACTGAAGCACTATGTCTCCCTTCTCCACATGGTCTCTAAGAAAGTGGAAGCGGATATCTATATGCTTGGTCCTAGAGTGTTGCACTAGGTTCTTGGCAATGTTGATAGCTGAAGTGTTGTCACAGAAAAGAGGAACACTATCTATTATCAACCCAAAGTCCCTCAAGGTCGAGCACATCCAAAACACTTAACTACAACAACTGGCTATAGCAACGTACTTTGCCTCGGCTGTGGACTGGGCAACACCTGGCTGCTTTCTAGAGGGCCAAGAGACAAGGGAAGTGCCAAGAAATTAGCTAGTGCTAGAAGTGCTCTTCCTATCTATCCTACGGCCAACAAAGTCTGCATCTGATAAGGCTCTAAGTGAAAGACAAGAAGAAGAGTACCAAATCCCAATGTCCAGGGTGGCTCTAAGGTAGCGAAAGATGCGCTTCACTGCTTGAAGGTGAGAAACATGGGGAGAAGCCTAAAAATGAGCATAAAGGCACACAACAAAGTGTATGTCTGGTCTAGAAAAGGTAAGGTACAGAAAGGAGCCAATCATGCTACGATACTCCTTTTGGTCGACCATTTCACCATTCTCATCAGGCTCAAGAGCTGTGGCGGTTGCCATAGGAGTCTAGACAGGATTGCCATCAGACATAGCAAATCACTTGAGAAGGTCATGGGTATACTTGCTCTGGTAAAGGAAGATCCCCTTAGGAGTCTACTTAATCTGGAAGCAAAGGAAAAAGCTTTACTCTCCCATCATGCTCATCTCAAACTCATAACTCATAACATCAGAAAACTCTGAGACAAGCATGTGAGAAGAGCCGCCCAAGATGATATCGTCGACATATATTTGGACAAAAAGATAATCATGGCTAACTCTCCAGGTGAACAAGGTCTTATCTATCTTACCCATCACAAACCCATGTCCAAACAAATAAGACTTAAGCTGCTCATACCAAACCCTAGGAGCTTGCTTTAGTCCATACAAGGTTTTAGAAAGCTTGAAAACATGGATTGGAAAACTTTGCATTCTCAAAACTCGGAGGTTGTCTCCCATAGACTTCATCTTCAATAAAACCATTCAAGAAGGCACTCTTTACATCCATTTGATAAAGCTTTAAACTCTTTGATGCAGTAAAAGCAAGAAGAATCCTAATGGCCTCAAGCTAGGCAATAGGAGCAAAAGTCTCATCATAGTCAAAGCCCTCGACTTGAGTGAAACCTTGAGCAACCAATCTTGCCTTGTTCCTAATCACTACGCTATCTTCACTATACTTGTCCGTGAACACCCACTTAGTGCCAATCACATTATGCCCAGTGGGACACTCAACAAGCTGCCAAACCTTATTTCTCTCAAAATTTTCTAGCTCTTCATTCATTGCATTCACCCAAGACTCATCAAAAAGAGCATGGGTGACATCGACAGGCTCAAAGGAAGCTACAAAGGCACTAGAGTGACAAAAGTGAGAAGAGCCTGACCTAGAGCGATTAACTAACCACTCATCTAGGCTACCTATCATCTAGTGAGGAGGATGGTCTCTCTAAACAAGGCGTGGTGCACCTAGAGTAGAAGTGGCCTCTACCTCAAGTGAAGGAGAGGTAGGAACAGAGCCATCTAGTACAGTGGGATCTATAGGTAAGACCTCAGCAGAAGAAGCATTAGGTGAGAGCTGAGAAGCAGCTGGAGGTGAGGACTCATCCTAAAAGACAAAAGAAGCTAGAGGTACTTGCGGTGAAGGCAATGTAAGATCGGGCTCAGAAACAGTGTCATCTACAAGCCCAGGCTCTTCTATAAAGATGGTCTCAGAAGAGAAAGCAGAGCCTGAAATGTCTAGCCTAGATCCTAGACTAGCCTCATCAAAAGTCACCTCACAGGTCTCTATGATCCTACGTTCCTCTACACTCCAAACTCCATAGTTCTTGATAGAAGTAGAGTATCCCAGAATATCCCATCAATAGAGCGAGACTCAACCTTGTCAAGATTTTCTGATCTCAAAATGAAGCACTTGCAACCAAACACTCACAAATGAGAAACACTGGGCTTCCGCCTGTACCTCAACTCAAAAGAAGTGCGATGCAACTTAGATCTCAGAAAAACTCGATTTGCCACATGGCAAGCTGTGGAAATAGCCTCAGCCTAGAAATGTCTAGTAGAGTACTCATCTAGCATAGTCCTAACCATCTCAACCAGAGTTCGGTTCTTCCTTTTCACGACGCCATTTTGTTGGGCGACATGCTGTAAAGAGAACTGGTGCTCTACACCTGTTTTCTCACAAAAGCCCACAAACTGAGAATTTTTAAACTCAGTGCCATTGTCACTATGGATAGCTCTAAGGGCACCAGGAAACTCAATGGAAAGCTTGCGATAAAGACTCTGGAAATGGCTAAAAGACTCATCTTTGGTAATCATGAAGAACATCCAAGAGTATCGAAAATAATCATCTACAATCATAAGCACATACCACTTACCACCCACTGACTGCACTCTAGCTGGACCAACAGTGTCCATATATAGAAACTATCATGGTGCGTCAGTCATCACAAGGGTGATAGGCGGGTGAGCTGCAGCAACCATTTTTCCATGGCAACAAGGAGAACAAACCAAATTATTGACCATTTTGAGTTTGGGCAAACCGCAAATAAGATCTTGGCCACTAACTCTAGTCAAGTGATCAATGCCAATGTGACCCAATCTCCTATGCCGGAAGGAGAGATCACGAAATTCCGAACCAATTAAGCAATGTGAGGAACCAACAGAAGCAGCATCAAAATCAGCGCGAAAGACCCTCCTAAGTCGAGAAATCCCGCAAATAAACTCCCCAGAAGAGCCAAGAATGCGATAAGCATCACGCTAAAAGCTCACCTCAAAACCTTCATCAACAAGCTGAGAAACAGAAAGCAAATTATAACGCAGCTTACTGACAAGAGCAACATCCTTAAGCACAAAGCGATCACTAACCTGAATCGAACCCCTGGCTAGCACGCGACCTGAAGAGGCATCCCTAAAGGTGATGGACTCACCGTCAGGGACTTGGACGAGGGAAGAGAACCAACAAGACTCTTTGGTCATATGATGACAACAACCGGAATCTACGATCCAAACCTCTCCCTTCCCCGCCCGGCGCACCTGGATCAACGAAACACCGAACGAGAGGACTCAGTACTGGGGCAAGTAAGAGTAGACCTAGGAACCCATTACTGAGCCACTCGAGAAGTAGAAACTACTGCAGAACTAGCGTCTCTATGCCTCTCTACTTTCACAAAGCCAGCAGGAACACCAATAGTACGTCCAAGCACTACACTTGGGCTAGGTTGCCGTCGTGCAAAGGCGGGACCATCCCAAGAGCGCTGCTCAGGCCTCCTATCACCCAAAGTAGGAGGAAAACCACGTCGCTGGTGTCTACCTCCACGAAGAAAAGAAGGCACACCCTAAGGACGACGGGTACCTACACCATGAAAGGCACTAGAACTAACAGAAGGAACAACAGTCTGAGCACTTAGGCCTGATCTACGTGGACCTATAGGAGAAGCCTGTCTAGCAAACTGTGTAGGAGCCGTAGGTTCCTTAGGAGCACTCTAAGTTTGGGAATGACCCTGAATACCCCGAAGAGCACGAACACGCTCACGTCTAGCAACCTTGGCACACCTAAAGAAAAACTCTACCAAGTGTCCATCCTTTTGAAAGAAGATGCAAGTATAGTTCGCTCTACTAGGAGCAGAAGCTACAAGGGGAGCAACCTCCTGATCAGAAGTCCCTTGGACAAAGCCAGCAGGACGAAAGACCATCCTCTCAGGACGTTCAGGAGAGACCTCAACCATCTTGCCATCCTTACCAACAGTGATGACCTTCGCAGGATGCTGCTTGATATGCTCAAACCAATCAAAGCTTAAACCTCTACCTTTTGAAATTTTTGAGTGATCAAAAATGAGATTTAGCTTTTTCTTGCCACCCACAAAGTTCTCAAGAGTGCTCATAAGATATTCACACTTCTGATGAAGTTAGGGGCACAACTCACAAGAAGCAAGAGAAACAGTAGAACCCTGGTCAGAAACCTTTCCCTTACCCTGAGTCAAACGACACCTATCAATAAGCATCGCCACCTCTCTCTTAAGGGTAACACAAGAAAGACACTCAGCATTCTTGATTCTAGCTATCTGACCCTCAAACCTCCTACTCAGATCCTTATACACCTTAGCCATGTCCCCATCAATCTCATCACATCGAACACAAGTGAATTGGAAACTAGCAAGCAGAGCCTCTGTCAAGTCACTAACCTTAGATTTCAAATTAAGATTATCTAACCTAGTGAACACACAATCATCACAAGAGTGGAATTCAGTGTCACTACAGTCCTCATCTAGACTGACTGGGTTCTTCAATGTAGCAGGATCTCTACAGCCCTCAACTAAGCTGACTGGGTCCTTAAGTGTGTCAGGAGTGATATGTGCAGCAAGATCAGGACACACAACAGATGGAACAATCATGCTAGTAGAGCTGGTACTAGGAGCAGAAGGAACAATAACAAGAGCATTCATAGTCTCCTCTAGTTCACATAACAAGCTAGCATGACTCTCCTTAAGCAAATCAAGCTCAGAAATCACACTAACATGGGAGATCCTTAGTTTGCTCAATTCATCCACAAGTGTGTCACACTCCTTCCAACCATCAGAATCAACAGGCATGGGAGGAGTGTGAGACATCAAGGCATCAGGCATCAAGTTTTTGTGACAAGACGGCTACTTCTTCCTCTAGCTCCTTGCACCTTGTCTTAGCCTTAGCATGAAAATGGCCCAGCTTGAGGAAGGCCTCATAGAGTTGGTCATAGGAGGGTACCTTACTATCGAAGTTGGTGTAATGGTTGGAGTCGCTCACGCCGTTCTCATCCGCCATAAAGCACATCACAGCGTAGTTGTCGTCATCGTTCAGCTTGCTTGGATCATCCTCACCCTCGTCGCTCCAGGTCTCCTTGGAGTCGGAGATGTTGGCGTCGTCCAGAGCCGCCAGGACCTTCTGGAACAGCTTCCTCCCCTTAGATAACTTGCGGTCCTTCTTGTCAACGCAGAGGGCCTTGTTGTTGTGTTTCTTGTTGGTGTAGGCGTTCTTCTTGGGGCCGTTGTTGTCGTTCTCGCCCTTCTCCAACTTGGGATAGTTTGCCCGAATGTGGTTGGGGCTACCATACTTGTAGCACTTGATCGACCCTTTCTTCTTTTCTCTCATTCTCTTGTATGAGTGGCTAAACTTGCGGGCAACCAATGAAAGTTGTTTCTCAGAAAAACAATCTATCTGTTCATCAGACAAACCACAAACAGTAGCAAGAGAGAAACTGGAACCAAAGTCCAAAGCACTATAGGGAAACCGCAAAGAAGGATCGGTGACCAAAGCTGTCGAGTGAAGACCGAGACCGGGCTCGCAAGAAAGATGCTCATGTTCGTAGGTCTTGAGATTGGAATAGAGCCCATCCAAGGTCAAAGTAGTGAGATCCGCAACCTGCCCGATCGTAGTCACCTTCACACCCCAAATATTCAAATCCAAAGAGGACAGGAAGTGGCGAGCATTCTCCGAGTTGGTATAGGTAGTACCCACCGCTCGAAGATTGCTAAGGATATTGGTGAACCGACAGGAACAGGAATCCAGAGATTCACTAGCCTTCTAGACAAAACGGTATACTCACGCTTGCACTGGTCTTGCCTCACAACCTTGATTTGGTATGTCCCCTCATGGTAGGCGATGAGGGTAGTCCAAATCTGGTTTGCGGACATGATATGAGCCACTAGCTCATACTCATTCCGACTCAGTCCCTTAATGATCAAGTTTCGGGCCTCTTGAAAGATATATTGTATCCCTATGCCATGATGTACGACTCGATCCTCGCCTTCTAAAAAGGAAAATCCGCCCGAAGAAAATCGAAGGCTTGGTGGAATACTTATCATCCGACATAGCACAAGAACAAACAAGAAAAGGCTAAAAGATCGGTGAAGATCGCAAAAAGAATGCAACCTTGCTCTGATACCAGTTGAAAGATCGGCTACGGCGACCAGATAGGGGTGAATGGGGGCCTTGAAGAATTTTTTCGGACCAGTGCTCCTCGTATTCACCACCCAACTCAAAATCTTCTAAAATTCCTAGACTACAAGCTGCACGAAGGAAACTTTCTAGACAGCAGTGCAACTAGTTCAAAAACTTGATCTTTAGCCTCTCCTAGGTTGCAAAAAGGGTCTCAAATCATACGTGCAACCTTAAGGCATCATGGATCAGCAGCAAGTAGAAGAAGGTGCGACAAATAAACTAGTTGCAACAAAAACATCCAAAGAAACAAGATCGAACACTAAGAACTAGGCAAGGACAAAGCCATAGATATGAGAAACTTGTTTCTATTACTTGAGAGAGTTTTACACAGCAACACCTTAGTGGGCAAAGCTCTCAAAGAGCAGATACAAACACCCAAACTCTCAACCCAAGACCTCCTAACAAGCACACATGGAGAGGCACCCCCTCCCCTCCTTTTATAGGGCTACTAGGTAAACCACAACCCTTTATTTCTTGCCTCAACCCTAAGCCACCAAATCAAGGGCTAGGGTTTACCCACTCAACCAGCCACTTACATGGGCCTAAACACACACAACACTCAGCCCAACATAGGCCACACACGCACGCCATAAATGAGATTTACACAAAACCCGATCAACAGGCCTTCATTTGTGGGACATGACCGCTCCGTTTACGTGCCTTCGAGCCTCCAACCTGAACCGAAACCTTTGAGCCACCTCAAGTCCATCTCCGTGGCGTCCTCATGAGCCCCAAGTTTGAGCCCATCCGTCCCGCGACATCATCATTGTTCTGGACCTTGATCCATCCTGACCTAGTCCTGGTACTATTGCTGATCACGGTTGCCTCCAAGCCTGCGTCCATAAGGACCAAACTATTTTCCACAATACAAAATATGTTCGTACCTCTCTGACCTGCATGTTAGTCCAATATCATGAGTTCAAACATATATGCATGCAATCCATGAACCGGAACCGAAAAACACTTTTTCAGCTTTCCTCTCAGCATACCAGTGCACAAAATGAGTTTTATAAATTCATCTGTTGCTCCGTTTCAGTGCCTTCGAGCCTCCAACCTGAACCGAAACCTTTGAGCCACCTCAAGTCCATCTCCATGGAGTCCTGATGAGCCCCAAGTTTGAGCCCATCCGTCCTGCGACATCATCACCGTTCTAGACCTTGATCCACCCTGACCTAGTCCCGTTACTATCGCCGACCATGGTTGCCTCCAAGCTTGCGCCCACAAAGAACAAACTATTATCCACAATATAAAATATGTTCGTACTTATCTGACCTGCATGTTAGTCCAATATCATGAGTTCAAACATATATGCATGCAATCCATGAACCGGAACCAAAAAACACTTTTTTAGCTTTCCTCTTAGCATACCAGTGCACAAAATGATTTTTATAAATTCATCTGTTGCTCAAATAAAAAAGGTCACCTTGGAATCTCTACAGCTTTAGTGTACAACACATAATTTTTTGAGTACGAGAAGACCTCCAAAAATGAAATCTACTGCAGTCCGTCATAAGAGGCCGAACCAGCTTAAATCAAGCTCAAAACCAAACTCATCATCCAAATCAAATCTAAGCCAAATATACTAATCACAAAACATGAAGTACCTTCACATGGTCTCACAAGAATGTATTTTACTACTTGCTGGTCTCAATTTTTTAGTTAAACAGTATAACTATCAACATCCAAACAACGGGTTCTAAGCACAATGTAAATTAATTTGCATCATGCACATATGCACACTAGTATAACCAGCGAACAGATCATATAAAACAACAATGAACCAGTGTTCAAATGTCTGAAACAATCAACAATTACTAGCAGTAAACAACACAAATGGATTTAACACAATTGAACTGAACAAGCCATCTATATAGCATGATACCATTCAAAGAATGTGCCATATGCAATCTCACAAGTTGATCATCATCGAGCTATTAATAAAACAACAGCCACAACAATACTAGGTCCCCAAATCAAAATGATTTCAGCCTTCAACTCAAACAAGAGGCAAGTCCCCACAAATCACCTTAATTGGCCCCTCAGCATCCAAACCGATTTTCCCCTTATGCACGGAGAGGATTTACCTCGAAGACTTATCTCAGATTGTCAGGTCGCCGGGGTGGGGGAGCGCGCGAGTCGCTAGAGTAGTGGGTGGGCGGGCACCGGGTGGGGAGGCGCGAATCTTTGGGTGGGGAGGCGCAGATCCCAGGCGGGGGGGCGCTGGTCGCTGAAGTCGACGAAGGGTGCGCGTCGCCAGGGTGGGGGAGCACGCGCACGAGTCGCCTGGGTGGGGGAGCGCATGTGGGTCGCCGGAGTCAAGGGAGGGCACAGGTCGCTAGAATCGAGGGAGGACGCGGGTCGCCGGGGTAGGGGAGCGCGCGCGTGGGTCGCTACGGTTGAGGGAGGGCACTGGTTGGCGGCATCAGCTAGGGTAACGAAACAGGTAAGCGCGCGAATGGTTCCATCCAAATATATACATAGAGGCATCATTCCTGGTTCGACACAACAACCGGGAGTGATAAGGGGAATCACTGCCGGTTTGAAACAACAACCAGCAGTAATTCAAATTATCATTCCCGGTTGTTGAGTTAAACCGGGAGTGATGTGCCTTATCACTGCCGGTTGTTGTGTTGAACCAGGAGTGATTTCCTTTTTTTAATGTTTTCTATACTAGTTATATACTAAGAGAATTGTTCCACATAGATAAAATTTCTCTATTTCTTGTACCTAAGATATGTCGTCGATTCGGCATTGGGAAAAATAAACAATTATGAGACAAATACTTCATATTTTCGACACCACAGAAATGTTTCTATTCCATATATTACAGATAAAATCTATCAGCAATGGATACAATTAAGATTGATGCACTCAACTAACGATTAGACCTTCGTTATGATGGCGACGGATGTAAGTAGCTTCCTCACTCTCTTCCATGAGACTCCGGTCGGCGTTCTCTCTGAACAGAGGTAGATCATCAAATAGATTGTAGTCTTTCTTGTCGACGACATTTTCAACTCTGACAATCCTTCGTTTTTTTGGAAGAACCACGTGCCGTTTTTTGTTACCCGGGTCGATTACATAGAAGACTTACGTGACATCCTTAGCAAGTACGAATGGTTCTTCTTTGCATTTAACAAGTTTCAGGTCTACAGTAGTCAAACCGTACTTATCGATATTCTTTACCCCAGGAAGTCTGACGCCATTGGCACCGAAATAGAGGGACCTTCAAAGCTCCGTAGTCGAGCTCCCAAATCTCCTATATGAATCTATAGTAGGTCTCCCTGAGGCCATTGCTACCATAGGCATTTATACAGACACCGCTATTTTGGTTGGTGCTCTTGTTATCTTGTACTCTCGTATAAATGTATGGCCATTGATGTCGTAACCTTGGAAAGTTAGAATTGTAGTCGATGGTCCCCGGACCAAACCTTTCAACAGAGCACAGGTCGTATGCATACCCATTATGTGTCTGTGTAACCAATCACCGAAATAATTTCTGTGCTCTCTCATGATCCAATCATCTGACTTGTCTGGTTTTTTGATGCATAGAATTCTCTTATGCATGTTGACATATAAAGACACTACAACTGCTTGTTGTAGACTGCGAAATGTGCTTGCGTGAATGAAACAATATCAGTACTTCACTCTGATTTCTCACCTATCGTCTCTTTCCCCTGTAGCCTTCCCTATGATGAGATACAGGCACACCAATCGGTTTCAGATCCATGTAGTCAATGCAGAACTCCACGACCTCCTCAGTTTCCTAACCTTTGGCCATGCATCCTTTCGGCCGATTTCGGTTGCGAACATATTTCTTGAGAACCCCCATGAACCTCTCAAAAGGGTACATCTGATGCAGAAACACGGTCCCAAGGACCCGTATCTACGAGACAACATGAACAATGGAATGAACCATCATATTGAGAAACATTGGCGGGAAATGCATCTCAAGCTGGCATAGAGTGTGGACCACGTCCTTCTGCAGCTTATCTAGTTTCAACAAATCGATGACCTTATGTGAAATCACGTTAAAGAATGAACACAACTTTATGATTAGGTCTCACACTTTTTCTGGCAGAACCCCCCTAACTGAACTTGCTAGCATATGTGTCCTCATCATATGGCAATCATGAGCCTTCAAGCCATTCAATTTCAAATCTTTCATATTCACTAGCCTCTTCTTGTTGGTAGAGTAGCCGGACGGAACTTTAACGCCATGCAAGAAACTGCACAAGCTAATTTTCTCTGCCTTGCTCAATGTGTAGCAAGCCGCAGGAAGGTACTTTTTTCCATTTTCCAGTTCTTTGTAATGTAGCTCCTTCCTGAGTTTCATATCTTGCAGGTCCTGCCGGGCTTCGAGGGTATCTTTTGTTTTTCCTGATATGTCCAATAGGATACCAAGCATGTTTTCACACAAATTTTTCTCTATGTGCATGACGTCTAGTGCGTGTCGAACATCCAAATCCTTCTGATAAGGTAAGTCCCAGAGCAAGGATCTCTTTTTCCAGATAGAGCCACTCGGCGTAGATGCACTGCCTAGGCCCTTACCAAGGATAATTTAAGACCTTTTACCATTTTAAACACCTGTCTGCCATTGCGAATCTCCGGAACTGAATGAGTCTCATGTGTCCTATCAAAAGATTTCTTATTCTTACGGTACGGGTGATCCCTGTGAAGAAACCTATGGTGATGCATGTAGACCATTTTCTGGCTGTTCCTTAGCCACCGGCCACAGGCCTCTTCCAAGCACACCGCGCATCCATTGGAGCCTCTTACAACCTGGCCTGATAGGTTACCGAGGGCAGACCAGTTTCGGATTGTTACGAAGAGCATTGCACGTAGGGTGAAGTTCTCTCGTTTGTACTCATCCCATACACGTACACCATCGTTTCACAATATTTGTAAATCTTGAACCAATGATTTGAGGTACACATCGATATCGTTGCCGGGTTGTTTCGGCCCTTGGATTAGCAATGGCATCATAATGTACTTCCACTTCATACAAAGCCAAGGTGGAAGGTTATAGATACATAGAGTCACGGGCCAAGTACTATGACGACTACTGATATTGCCGAAATGATTTATCCCATCCGTGCTCAGCCCAAACCTTATATTCCTCACAACAGATGCAAATATCTTCTTGTATTTTCTATCGATATTCCTCCATTAGGCACCATCAACAGGGTGTCTAAGTATTCCATCATTCTTACACTCTTCGGCGTGCCACCGCATCACCTGGGCGTGCCTTCTGTTCGCAAACAGTTGCTCTAAACATGGGATTATAGAGAAATACCACACTATCTTGGCGGGGGGTCTCTTATTTTACTCTTAACCGTGGATCCTGCATCGCTGCTCTTGTACCGTGATGCTCCACATACCAGACACGCATCTAAGTTTGCATGCTCTTCACGATACAATATGTAATCATTTGGACATGCATGAATTTTCTCTACTTTCAATCGGGCAGACAACCTGCCTGGCCTGGTACGTGGTTTCAGGCAACACATTACCCTCTGGAAGCACGCCACCCTAAAGAAGTAACAACTCTTTGAAGCTCTTGTCAGACCAATCGTTGCTAACCTTCAACTGCAGCAGTGTCAGAACGATATGTAGCTTTGTGTGCTCCTCTTTGCAGTCTGGGTACAATGGTGTTTTAGAGTCTGTCATCATATGCATGAACTTTTGAAACTGTCTTTCACTAGTAAAGTCCACCTCCCCATCGCACAGCATCTTATATAGATCATCTTCGCCATCGTCGACCAACACATCGTTGTCCACGTTAGCCGGCATCTCGGTGCCATCGGCTTCTTCAACCGTGGGTTGCAAGGCTTCATCTATGATCTCATCATCTTTACCATTCTTGGTCCAACAGGTATAGCTATCTTTGAAACCCCTTCAAAGCAAGTGAGGACGGATCTACTCTACGCTGAAAAATTGCTTCTCATTCTTACAATCAACGCATGGACAACATACGTAGTCAACAAGATTGTTTGACTTATACGCCTTGGCAACACTCAAAAACGAATCCACACCATTAACGAACTCTAGGTTGGTACGGTCCGCATGGTACATCCATCTTCGATTCATCTACAATTAACGAGAACAACCTAAATTTCAATTGTGTAGTGCCAATTTTAGTTAGAACTAAAGTGTTAAAGCAACCATTAACATAGCTACTTGTAAGCTATATAAACGATATAAAAAACAAATCCTCTCATTAATGAGGACGACCTAAATTTCAATTGTGTAGTGCCAATTCTAGTTGCAAATAAAATTTTAAAACAACTATTACCATAGCTACTTGTACAATTAAAATAAATTTTAAAAACTTAAATTGGATGTACAATTTAAATAAATTTTAAAGCTTAAATTGTGTAGTGGCAATTATAGATAGAACTAAAATGTTAAGGCAACCATTAACATAACTACTTGTAAGCTATATGAATACCTCCTAATAGATACCTCCAAATTTTAATGCCTCCAAGTGGATTCCCTCAAATTTTTTATCCTCCAAAATGTTTCCACAATTGAAGTAAATTTCAAAGCTTAAATTGGATGTAGATCTTAATCTTGATCTAAGCAATCTAGCCATAGAAAATATATATAATGAAATAAAATAAATAGCTAGATTAGCAACCTCCAAATGGATTCCTCCAAATTTTCAAGCCTCCACACAGGAATGATGAAAAATGGCTACCCAAAATTGACTCCAGTTGAACTCAAAGAACAGCTCAGGCTTGAGGAGAACTGGAGGAAGATGGTGGGGGTTTTATACTGCTCGCACATCACTACCGGTTTATAAACAAATCCGATAGTGATAAGTATTATTACTGCCGGTTCTATTTACAAGCCGGTAGTGATATGTTTAGTGCCGGCCGAAGCCACAAACCGCCAGTGGTTTGTTCTGGCCAAGCACTGTAGCAAAGGCGCCACCATAAACTGGCATGGGAGAAAGGACTTATCACTGCCGGTTGGGGGGATACAACCTGTAGTGATGTATCACTGCCGACTGGGTGCTAAAACTGGCAGTGACATGAGGCTTACCACTGCAGGTTGTGGGCTACAACCGACAGTGATATATCATTACTTTCTGGTTGATCGAACTGGCAGTGATAAGTTCTCTCAAAAGCCGTAGCGAAGAGCCGTCTCTTTGTATTCCCTCCTATTAAACCGATCAGTTGTGATAAGAACTTCTAACCGTCTTCATCTTCTCTTCGTCTCGTCGCGTCTTCGCGATCGCTGTCTCCTTCATGGCGGCGCCTCCTTCTCCCGCCCGCTCTTCCTCCTCTGCCGAGTTGAGGTACTTGCCAGCACCGCCATCACTGCCTCCGACGCTGCTCTGCAACTACGTTCCGTTTGTTCCCAGAACCTCTGGTGCCGACACGTGTGAGCTCCTCCAGGCTCACGCGCATCGGCTTCAGCCGCAGGGATTACCGCTGCAATGCCCAACGTGCCAGGTCCCTCCCACCGCCTCAGCCCCGGGCTCCTCCGCCGCCACCACAGCCCCTGGCGCCACCACTAGCGGAATGAAGCGCGCGTGAGAGGATCTCGACAGGGAGGAAGACAACGATGATGATGAGGAGAGGAGGAGGAGGAGGAGGACGATGATGAGGAGAAGGACGAGGATGGGGCCATCGTGATCGGCTGGGGGAGCACTCCTCCGACATCGGAGGACAGTGGCAACTAGCCACATGCCGCCTCCAGCGTCGACACCATCGACGACGACCCCTTCTCCGGCCCCTCGGGCAGTAGCGGCGAGTTGTGATCGCGTATGCGGCGCGGCCATACATGAGCAGTGACTGGGGATGTTTATGTAATTAACGTTTATGTTAATTATGTTATATATGTTAACCGTTATATACAGCTGAATGTTATAATGTTTTCCCTAATGACTGATCAGTAGTGTAAAAATGCTAGATCATTTCATCGGTTTCATCTGCTTCTGTTTGATGTTAATTTTTTTGCTCTATTTTAAATTATCAGTGCTAGTTTAAGGCTACAACCGACAGTGATATATCACTGCCGGCTGGGTGCTACAATCGGCAATGACATGAGGCTTTTCACTACCAGTTGTGAGTTACAACCGACAATGATATCTTACTGCCGTCTGGTTGATCAAACCGACAGTGATAAGCCTTGTTGCTGTCGGTTCTTACGGCCTTTGGTTTTTCCTTGCCTGTGTGGACTTAGAAACTGACGGTGATAACTTATCACTGCCGTTTCTGAGCAAACCGGTAGTGACGAGCCGGCACGGAAGGGATGTTCTGTTACCATTTGATCAACCCAGACCAGACACTTGGGTGTATCCCGTCACCAAACACAATAATACGCCATGACCCCAGGGAGTGGCTGTGATCATATATGTAATTTTGATGGAATAGACCCGTTGAGAGAGGTCAATTCTTAGCCCTTGTTATAACACCATATTTTACCACTTGATGTAAATTTCATTAAGCCTGATAGACATCCTAGGACAATATATTGGATGCCGGCCTGGCAATGGCACATTTACAACTTTGTAACTGAGCAGTGATAGTTCTACAAATTTTGATCGAGCGATGCAATTTTTGAATTGAGCAGCTGATCAGCACGCATCTGATTAACCCTTAATTAAATTCAAGGGAGTGGCTGTGACCAAATGTGTGATTTTGATGGAACAGACCATTCAGAGTCAGAGAGGTCAATTCTTAACCCTTATTATAACACACCATCTTTTACCATTTTAGCACCAGGAACCCAACATTCCAAGCCCCAGATTTACCTCGAAATTACTGACGAAAGCGAAGGCGTGCATCGCCACCTCAAGGAATTCCCAAAGCCGTGAAAGCCACAGCTTTTACTAGCAAGAGTGGCTAATGACAGACGTCGGTCTCACTCATCCTCTCGCTAAAACTGCAACAGCAAAAGTCTGCTCCCCGTCCTACATCACGGCCCAATCCTTACTGAAAATAGGAGGGCATATTTCCTCTCTTTCTAAAATTAAATAAATGCATGTTTATATCCCATCAAAGCACGCCTAACCATCGTAGATAGCTTCTCCACCAAGTTATCACAAGGTAATAAGTATGCGCCCTTTTATAAATATATCACAGCCACCTAATTAATGATCAGTAAGTATAGAAAAACAAAATAGTCACTGCAAAAAACATATTATTTGGACCCTTAAGGAATGCTGATCCGTTTTGTAGTATGCATGGGTGCGTTATTACATACAGAATATCTCTAAAAGAAGAACAATATCACTACTAGAAAAACGAGCATCACAAGCGGTACATCACAAGCGGTTCGATGCGCACCGCTTCTAATAGTTGCAGCACAAGCGGTTCAATAGACCAAGCCAGAAAGCCCCCTCTAGAAGCGGTTCGTAATATGAACCCCTTCTAAAGCCCCCTCTAGAAGCGGTTCGTAATACGAACCCCTTCTAAAGCCCAAGCAACAGAAGGGGTTCGTGGCACGAACCCTTCTAAACCAACACCTCTAGCGGCGATTAATGTCTGAACCCTTAAAAGCCCAAGCAAATGTAGGGGTTCGTGTTGCTTGGGCTTTAGAAGGGTTCAGATATTTAACCGCTGCTAGAGGTCCATTTTTCGAATTGTTAAAAGGAAAGCTTGCTTTATCTCATTAGAGAGCACACGTGGGTAGGTTGGCTAGCTGGGTAAGACGTGGGTCATAAGGAGGGGTGAGGTCCTGAGTTCAAATCCCACGTACCCTAATATTCTTTACCATTATTCTTTACCTTTTAGACACCACTAGGAGCGGTTCGTAGAACCGCTCCTAATGCTCCCGTGAGCATTAGTCTCTCGGTTGCTTAGAACCGGTTATATAACCGCTTGTGGAAGTGGTTACGAACCGGTTGTGTTGCACTGTTCCCTGGTAGTGTATACATATTAGTGCCTCCATTGTTTTTCACTTTTCCTTTCGATCGATAACATATACGGTCTTTGGTACACACCCTCTATCGAAGCCTTTAATTACTAATTAGATATTACACAAGGAAATATTATAAATGGAATGATTTAATAGTGCTTTTTATGAAATCTATAATACCATTTTAACAGAACAAATTCAAATATCTTTTGTGTATATTACTATTTTTTTTTAAAAAAAGTAATACACGTTCTAAAACACAGTGGCTAATTATCGGATCAGATACCAATTAGTTTTAATATTTATACCATATCCACATCCATAAGTTGAACGCGGAAATCCTACAAATCGGATTCGAATATAAATACGCTAATATCTAGTTAAGAGTACAAAGTGGTATGGTATGTATGATTACTTTTTTCAAATAACATGCGAAAAACATACCAGAAAAACAAGTGCCGAATTACACATAGGAAAATGAACTTAAGGAACTAGCTAGTAGCTAGCCTAGTACAAAGGGCATCCATAGTGCTTAGAAGCAATTTTGCCTCTAATCTACGATCCACATCTTGCCTCTAAGGCTTAGCACACTCTTCCACAATGCTTAGAGCAGCCTGTAAGGTGGAGCCCATATATATAATATAAAATAAATACCAGTTAACTTCTAATATATGACTTACAATTGGCACCATCTCGTTAAGAAATGCTTGAAGATAGCCTCCAACTTAGAGGCAACACCTAGCGCCACAGTGCGTAGAGGTTACCTCTAAGTAGAAGAGAGATTGCTTAGAAGCTGCGCTGTGGATGCTCTAAGAAAATAATAAAAAAAGTTGAAATGTATGTCTTAGTTTAGGAATGCAAAAAAGCTTATGGCTTTCTTTTCTCGCTCAATGTTTTCACACATTGTTTCTCGCATATTGTATGCATCCGAAGGAAAGCCAGCTCGCAACATTTTTTATTATAATCCGCGACTTTTCTTCGTCTGAATTAAAAAAAACCGCAATTCAAGAGTGTTTTTTGAACGCTAAATTTAAGCGTGTTTCAAGGGTGGCCCGAGAACCATTAATTCGCTCTCGGTTCGTGGCATACTCGGTATAGGCGAGGCGAGCCCGTGCCCGCCGCGCCCCTGCCTCCGCGCGCACCTCGGTGGAGTGGAATAGTCAGCCCGGGCGGGGCGAGGGTGCTCCTGGACGCCGTCGCGCCAGCGCGCGCGCTACTGGCGCGGGCGCTACCGCCGAAACAACTTGGTCCCGCCGCCGCGTGCCATTGGGGGCCGCCGGAATCGAGGTGGCTCAGGCTCAGTGTCAGGCCTCCGGCGGCCGACGCGGGGAGGAAAAGTCTCGCCGGGAATAAACGTGCAGATCAGGTGCATGCGCTCAAGAACTGGGATCCATCGGACGGCCGCGAGGTGTATTCTTATCCCGTTGCATGGCCGGACCAGGGGGGAAACAATTTTGGTAAAAAAAAGAAATTTTACTGAACTTAGTGATACGTACAACCGCGGTATGAAATTGTCGAAATGTTCTCGGTAAAAGCAAAGGAAAAAAATTGATCCTATGACATCGGAAGATCAACATTTTTACTTTTTACCATCAAAATTTTCCAACACACTTTACTACCACCAAAAGATTGCACGTTTCTCTTTTTCCCATTCTATCAAATTGTCATCAACTTTACCCATTTTACCCTCCTCTCTCCCCTCCTAGTCTCTTCTCTCCCTCTCTCCTTAGGATCTGTTTGGAAACACAAATCCCCGCCGAGATCTCCCTCAATTCCCAAGGGTGAAATCCCCATTGACCAATCCCCACAAAATTCCCCTGGATAGTGTTTGGAAGACGTGTGGGAGGAGAAAATCCCTCCCAATCCCTAGGAAAGAAAAAAAATCGTCTCTCGACCAAGGAAATTTTTTCCCCGTACCTGCAAAGTGGCAACGGCGAAGCTCTCGGCAGCGGCGGCGGCAACGGCGAAGCTCCATAGATCTAGGCGAGGAAGAAGGGTTGCGGCGGATCGGGGACTTGCTAGGAGGAGCCAGCGCTAGGTCTAGGAGCCGGTGGTGGCGGTGTCGCTGGGAGGAGGAGGAGATGTCAAGGGCCATGGTGGCTGCTGGAAGAGGAGGAGGAGGAGGCGGGCCGGCGCCGGAGGAGGCGGAGGAGGAGCCAGCCGGCGCTGGAGGAGGCGGCCGGCCATGACGGTTTAGGGAGGTCACGGGGCGTCGGGGGTGGAGAGGGAGAGGACGAGCCATGGATTTGACGACGTCACGGGGGGTGGAGAGGTTATCATCCCTAGGAAAGCAAAGTCCAAAAAAATCCTCTTTGGAGATTTATTTCCCTGGAAAATTTTCCCCTGCTAACCAAACGAGCCCTTACTCTCACCAACTTCCCTCCCCTCCGCCTAGAACTGTGGGGGAGGACACTACAAGGGAGCTATAGGAGGGAATGGGGAGGGAGCAACGGTGGTGAAAAATGGGCGCAAAGGGCAGTGCCGACAGGCGGCATGGTGAACTCGGGCAGCTAGCCAGAGAGGAAGAGGGAGGAAGGGATGGGGAGGGAGTAGCGGTAGTGGAAAACAGCTGCACGGCGTGGCGGCGACTAGTAGCAAGGTCAGACCGTGGATGCTCGGGGCGATGGGCTCGCAAGCGGGGAAGGCGGTGAGATGAAGGAGCTCGACAGCCATGGGGACCGGACTAGAGCTTAGAAAAAGCCAGTAGAAGAAGAGGGAAGGAGGAAGAGAAAAGGGTAATTCAGTACTTCCACAAGATGTATTTTTGTAAAAAAAGAAAAATTGGGAAAAATTAATAGAAGTGGCTGGATGGATGGGTAAAAAGAGGAACGGTGCAATCTTTTGCTGGTATTAAAGTGTACCAGATAATTTTGATGGTAAAAAATAAAAGGGGTAATCTTCTAGTGTCATAGAATAAATTTTTCGAAAACCAAAGTTTCCGCTGTTTGGCCGAATTATTTGATCAATATTTCTTGTTTTGCTAGAGTCTACCGATAACTCGGATCATCACAGTAACAAGGGAAAAATTTTGATGAGATTACTTTTACCATGCTGGATAATGGCACGGCGTTTTCAGCCATTTCACCCCAAAAGTTACTACAGTAACATGGCGTGTCAAGATATTTTTGAAATACCTATCAACACTAAAACTTTGACACGTATTAATGGGCGAACAGCTCAACCTTTGAAATCACCTACATCTTCAGATGACGAAGACCTGACATCGAGGTGCCAAACCTTCCCGTCGGCCAAATTTTCTCGGCCGATATTTTTGTTGTACCGAACAACCAAAATTTCGCCGAAATGGGCTGGACGATGCCATTGCCACGGCGTGTTCTCCGGCCGGTATATTCACCATGCAAAAATTTTACTGCAGTAACTCCGGGCGGCCAGCATGCATGCATGCATGCATGGCACCAATGGTACCCCCGGCGTGCGGTGCGGGCCGGGTCCCTCACACACGGGGGCACGGCGTCGCCTCACCGGCAACATGGCGGGCCCCGCGGCAGCTCGTCAACTTTGGGGCGGTGGTGGGCGGTACGGCGGGGCTCGCTGGCGTACGTGACTTCCATACGGGCTTCCGGCCATAAATGCACCGGCCGGCCGTCCGGCTACCTTCGTCTTCATCCCTCCTCCGTTTGCCATGACGGCCGGCGTAGCCGCTGCCTCGACGTCTACGCGTGTACTTGTTCTTTCCGTCCGCGCGCGCGCGTCATCGGTTCATAGAGTGATCTCCGGCCTCTCCGCGAAAAGACGACGCCGCACGTACCTACTCGTTCCCCCCTCTAGTTCTTTTCCCGGAAGCGAATTATTGTAAGCGGAATCTTGTTTGCTAATCTTGAGCTAAAATTTGATGGATGATGGTGTAAAACAAGATATGCATGTATGCTGCAGGTGGACTGCTCATTCCTCGCGATGGAACAGTTCAGAGTACTTATGATTCAAATATATTAAATGGCTGAATGGTATACACAATATAATCCTTTTGATCGAACATCTGAATCTAAATTAACTACCACAATATACTACACATATTTTCAATAATATACCTAAGGGCTCGTTTGGGAACAGAAATCCTAGTCGGGATCCTAGCCTGATCCCGGGGGTGGCGATCAGTGTGGAAATTGTCCCCTGGGACATTTTTGGGTCTGTTTGGAAGCCCACGCGACAGGGATTTTTGGGCCCGTTCCTCGTGACTTCCCCAGGGAAAGGAACCCCTTCTCCTGACTCGTGGATTTTCCTCCCTCTATATGTCTACTTGCTCGCTCGCTCCCTCCCGTGTTCCACTGCAAACCTAGCCACCGTCAGTACCCTCTACCTCTGCCCTGCTCCACCTGCCTCTGCCTCCGTCCGTTCAGCATCCTCCGGCCCCCTCCTCCTCTGTCCTAGTCCCCTGCCTTCACCTCACCTGTAGTGCCAAGGAGAAGGCGGTCCAGCGACTTCAAGGAGGACAATGCCAAGGAGGAGGCGGTCCAACGACTTCGAGGAGACCCTGACGACTCACCTATAGCAGGATCTGTGTTGATAGCTTGCTCATGAGCGATTCCTATCCACTACACCCATCCTAGCCGGCGTGAATCGAGCGTTGATCCACCGTGGAGGATAGCGCCAAGGAGGAGGCGGTCCGATGACTTCGAGGAGACCTGGCGACTTCGAGGAGACCCAGCGACTCTCTTATAGCCATGGTTATCCGAGGCGCTAGGCGCTAGGCGGGCCGCCTAGCGCCTAGGCGGCCTAGGCGAGGCGCTAGGCGCCGCCTAGGCGGCCAAACCGATTTGCGCACTATATGTCGTATTTAAGATGTTAGATGACAAATTATATTTTTTTCAAATAAAATCTTCTACATAATCAAGGCACAATCAATAATCACCATTTAAAACCATATAATCTTCATCTAGAAACCTCGTAGGCCGCCTCTTGAACCGTCTAGCTACTGTCTCGGACTACATAGGTAGACTAGCCGCCTAGGTCACTGCCTAGACCCTAGGCGGGGCGGGACACCACTGCCTAGCGCCTAGGCGCCGCCTAGGCGGGTCTAGACGCCGCCTAGGGGAACAATGCTTATAGCCGGATCTGCGTTGACCGTGGGCCACCAACAGCGGCAGGAGGTTGGATTGAGTTGAGACTTCAAACGATTTGTAGGACTCCAAAACCTTGAGATTTGCATGTGAATTTGATGTGCTACTTAGGCGCATAGGAAGGTCAAATTGTATTTTAGAGGCCACCAGAGACAGTCTATTGGTCTGGTTCAGTTTGGTAGTATGAAAAAAAAGCCTGAAATTCATGATTGTAAACCCCCTTATTTTAATGGAATTCTAAAATTTGATTTGGCAATATGTGTGAGATTGCTAGCTTTCAGAATGCATTCAATTCTGGTTCCAGTTGTGTAGTGTTCTGGACCAGACTGACCAAGCAAGGAGAAATTTTGGTTTTATCAAGGATTTGAGGTGTCTGCAAAATGTTTACATATCTATAGTCGCATGGGATGAAGTATTGAAGTATGTAAATCAAAATCTTTGACTAGTTTTGGGCTATTTGTTTACGGGTGGAAAATGTTCTATTCGTACTGGAAAATTTCCACAAATTTTGCAGTATTAGCTAAACACGTTCCTTGGATTACTTTGTTCTAGCGAGTGTTATCCCTTTGCTTCAGAAAGCTGGGACATGAGCTCTGTCGTAATGAAATCCTACAAAACTAGGTGCGAATTGAAAACTGGGTGCTAATATTCTGTTGTACTCATAATTTAGTCATGTGCTTTACCTTAGGTCTGCTTGTAGCCTTAATTAGTATTGTATTTGCACATTATGCTTGTTCTTTAATTATTAGGATGTATTCTCCTAGTACTAGTATTTTTGAATTATACTTGCTTTGGTTGCCTTCTTGCCCCTACTTGCTTTGGTTGCCTAATTAGTACGGTTGTATTTTGAATCAATTTTTTTCTTTATTAGCAAATGGGCACTAGAATGGAGTTAATTAGGAATTTCATGCTTGAGGAAGAAGAGGAGGATGATGATATGTTTCTTGTATTGGTTCCCATTCTATTTTCATGCCTTTATGATGTAAAAAGGCCGATCCATACATCTTCTCTTACCGGTGCTAAAAAAAATTAAGGAAATACAACGAAATGTTTCTTTATTATGTACTATATTAGAAGATGAATGATCATCCATCCTTATTGCTAGTAGACCTGATAATTTTGGCCTTGGAATACTGATAGAGAAACGAATGTAGCTGACTAGAACTAAACCAATGTAAAAAAACACACTGGACAACTTCAATTGCGTATGGAACTACTGTGTTTTTATTGTTTTTATGAATCATCTGTGAGATCTGAAAGCTGAGTTCAGTATGTCAAGATGAATTATCTAGTTTCAAAGTTCATTTGAGTATTATAACTTATAACTGTAATTTACAAAGGCTAGTTGATGTAATTTTCAAAGGAAATTTTAGCTGATGTAAAAAGATTCCTTTTTTGACTCCATTTGTTGTTCCCGGCTAGATGATTTAGCTTGTTAAATGCATGGTCTTTGAACCTAGACACAGAGATGATTTGTTGTTCTTTATTAGGCTGCTCAATGGCCTGACATAGAGATGCATAGTCTTTCTGCATTGTCTATTTGAGCTAATGATTTATTGTTCTTTTATTATTCACAGGCATTTGATCCAACAACTGCTGCTGAGATCTCTTTTGGTGGCATTATTTCAACAAGTTATTTGGAGCTGAAATAACAATTTTTGTGTAGTAATTTTACATTGATATAATTTGTATACCTTTATGTGAAGGGCTCATGCATCTGCAACTGCAACTGCTCTAGATAGCATATGGTATATGATAGCATATGGTTTGATATAATCTGTATTGTTTCCATGATGAGCAGAACTCACTTTATACCATTTTGTTTGTAGAAAGATGAGTGATTACATGTATTGCATGTGCATTGCCGCTATAGTTGCTATATAGATATATCTTTTTAGCATTTTTCTGAATTTTGTTTTTAATTTTATGATTTTTTCTTAAATTTTGGAATAATATTCTTCATTTTCTATTTTTTCTTAATTCTCTTAATTATATTCTTACTTTTTTTAATTTTGTACTTAATTTTCTATATTTTTGAATGCATGATAAGGAAATGCATGGATGACTAATAACGATGTCAGCAAAACTATTTTTTTTCATTTTCTCTGCATTTTTTAGGCTTTTTTGGATGGCCGGGATTTTTATCCCTTAGCTTTCCAAACAGGACTCGGGAAATAATTCTCAGAGGGGGAGTTTTTCCCTAGGTTGTGAGATACCACCAAAATCCTCTCTTGGAATTTTTATCCCTAGGTTTGATCCCCTTTGTATCCAAACAAGCCCTAAAAGAGATTTTTTTTTTTCCATTGGAGCAATCATATTTTGAGGCTTCTTATCGAAGATCTAGCAAATCTCTTCATCACCCTAATCGCTTGTGGATTCTAGGCTTCTTATCAAAGATTTAGCAAATCTCTTCATCACCCTAATCGCTCGTGGATTCTCTCCCTTCCGTAAACCCTAATTACAGACATTTCATTGATAGTGTCAGCTAGGTGTGTTGCCTTTACTTGCACCTCACTTATTAGGGATGGCAATAAACCTCGTTCCTCAATCCCCACTAGGTGATTCCCTTATTAGTGGATAGGGATGGGGAATATGTCCTACCATGGGAATGAATATGAAAAAAAAATATCTCTGTAGGGTGAAGTAGGGACGGAGACGGGGATTTTTCTTCCATGGGGATTGGAATGGAACCCCAAAAATTGGATCGACCCAACTTTCGTCACCAACCTGTGCTCTAGGCTGCCTCTCCTTAATCCCTATGTCCACATCCCACCTCTACTCCTCCTTGGCACTCCTCACTCCCTCTCTTCCATTCCCCAGGCTCCCTCTTCCGTCTGCTCCTCCTAAGCGTTAATCGTCGGAGACCAAATCTACTGGAGTAGCAAGGCAGCGATGTTGACGCTAGGTGCTGCAGCGGTGGCATGTAGTGGAGGCGAGACGAGCGGCGATGACACACGATGAGGTTGTGCATATGGGAGGATCCAACACTAGAGACAGCGTGCGAGAGGAGTCAACGATGCGATGAGCCGATGTTGGAGGCAGTGAGCGGGAGGCGTCACCAATGCGATGGGCAACACTAGACACCTCCCTCATCCTCACGGCGTTGTTGGCTCCACCCTCTTCTCTCCACGCTGCCTGGTCTCTTCGACCCTAGTCAACCGTCAAGGTGAAGTGTGCGGCGCACGAGAAAGGGACGGACGTGGCTATGCAGATCTGGCGGGTATAGGGACCCATTGGGTCCCACCCGAGCGGGGTGGGGACGGGGAAGATCCATCCATCTTCAAATTCAAAGACAAGGATAGGGAGTTGAGTGCCATGTTGCCACCTTATCCCTTGCAACATATACAAGAGCATCCACGATAAGGCCTCTAGCTATCTCTAAGCACTCTCTGCTGCTTAAAAGCAGTCTCTAACTATCTTGCATCCTTTACAAAATTGCCTCGAAGTTAGAGATAGTCTTCAAGCTTAAAGGCACTCTCTAAGCAAATAATGCGTTCATTGTTGCCAATGGCTAGTTGGTCTAGTGGGCCATGCTTAGAGATAATATTGTCTCTAACTACTGTGAAAAAGCCTCTAAACCTTGAAAACCAGTCGCAGAACCTATTTTTGAGATAATAATATTGCCTCCAGTTACTATGAATGGTGTTACCACGTAGTAGCATGCAAGGAAGACATGAAGACAACATTTGTTTGTAATGTTAGAATTACGATTACGAACGGTAATTTTCCTTGACTAGTTGAGGGCCCGTGCTTCGCGCGTGGATTGGTAGAGGAGGAGGCATGGATCGGTGGGATGTAGACGGGCGGGGTCGACGCGCTCGCGTGTGGATTGGTGGAGAGGAGGACGCGGATCGGGGTGTGGACAGCCGTTAGATTAAATTGAATGGTTCAGATTGTTTTGATGAGCCATCACTCATCACCACAATAGCCTTTTTAGGAGTAGAGATACTTCCGATAATCTACTTAATTAATATATACTCCCTCTATGTCATACAGCATAGCCCCAAGTATATCCCACCACGCAGCTAGCTCCTCGCGTTGTTCCGCATGTCGTTTTTACTGCTCACCACCCTCTATACCCTGGTTAATTCTCCATATATCATTATAGGTTACACTCCTAAAATCTATAATATTGATGTTCTCGATTAACCTCGAAAACCTAACGTTACGTGCGTCTAATATCTCACCGACGCTAACAGCCGACCAAACTCACGAAGAATTTAATTACCGCTTAATCGGACGTTACAGAACACTCAAGAGCGGAGTACTAGCTTTGTGAGTGTGGACTAATAAAACTATCTATCTATCTATTATATTATTATAACAGATATAAATAATAGAAACTCTCAGATTAATTAAAAAAAGAAAAATCTACACCATAGGTTATATAATGGCATAGGTCTAATGAGATTAGAGATGAAATAATGATTGAAGAAAAATTCTCCCTTTAATTGAAAAAAGAGAGAAAAATCTACACCATTAATTGATTATCTATAGTGGGGCATATTATAATGGTGTAGATACAGCGGGACTAGAGATGAACTAATAATTGAAAAAAAACTACACTATTGATTATTGTGGGAAAAATTACAACGATACAGATCTAACGAGATTAATATGAAATATATAAGAGCTTGTTCTGATCAATATGGCATGACTGCATATACATGATGAGACTGCAGATGGATTGTAATCAAGGTTTACGATACAATTACATGTGATCTGTAAATGTGTATATATACATGTATATGTATACACGTACGTACGTAGGTGTTCTGTCGTATAGTGGCCGTATACATAGTACTGCGCCCACATGCGCGCCCTGCCTCCACACACACGGCACCCGCCTTTATATCGCTCTCAACCTTTTCCACCTTCCCCTCCTCTTCTTCGACTCCTCCTCCGTCTCCTTCCATTTCCACTCATGAGCTAGCTACCTCCGGCGCTTGCACCACCCCGGCCGTCCCCTCCACTCGCCAAGAAGGGCACTACTAGGACTAGCTAGCCTCCTCATCGCCTCGCGTACCGACCGGCCGGCCGTCATGGACCGCAAGGACAAGCCCCGCAAGTCCTCCTCGGCGGCCTCCATGGCCGCACTCGCGGCCGCCGCCGCGGCCGGCGAGGGCGCGGACGTCGCCAGCGCCGGCGGGATGGTGGCCCCGTCCGGGGAGGAGGACAATAAGTCGAAGCTGGCGGCCGTGCCCGTGGCCGCCGTTGGCGCGTCCAGCTCCTCGGCTGCGGCGGTGGCGGTGAGGAGGGGCGGCGGCGCCGTCGTGGCGGGGGCCGGGGGAGGAGGGCCCAGCTGCCAGGCGGAGCGGTGCGGCGCCGACCTCACCGAGGCGAAGCGGTATCACCGGAGACACAAGGTGTGCGAGGCGCACTCCAAGGCCGCCGTCGTGCTAGTCGCCGGCCTCCGCCAGCGCTTCTGCCAGCAATGCAGCCGGTAAGGCCATGCTCGCCAAAAATTCTTTGGGAGGCGCGCGGCACATGGGGCACGATCTGGCCTAATTGCCACACTCGAAAGTACATCCCTTTACGACTAAACTATTTGATTGGTTCATTGGTTCTAGTGGTATATACCTAGTGCATCGATTAATTAACCAAAAATTCAAAGATACAGTTCTTGGATCACGAGCTGCTAATCTGCCTCTTTAGCTTCGCCGCAAATAGTTCTTGCAGTAATCTTGAGCAAATTCCAAGCCCATGCTCTGTTTCATTCCTTGGCTACTGCTGAAGTTGCACTGCAACAAATTCTAAGGTGATTTCATCAAGGGAAAGTACACAGTCATACAGATAGTTGCATAGTTCATGGCCTGACCTTGGTGACCGCAGTGGTGTATATGACACTGTGACCCTATGACAATCTTGGCCGGGTTCAAGGCAGGTTAGCCATAAGGAAGTACAGATTGTTGCACTCAAGAAATTGGTTAGTGCGAGCCACTGTTCCTGGGTGCTGCATGTGTAAACCCCCTGCAGCCAGCAGCCAGCAGCAGGGTGGTGAAAGGCAGGATAAGGCAACTAGGTTTTCACCTCACTCAGAGGATTCGTTGCTTTGCTAGTGCACCAGGCACCATAGTGCACATCATTGTCCTTTTTTTTTTTGTTTGCTTGGAAAGGGTAGTGGCCGTGTTCTTTATGGACCAATGTGAAGCTTTAGCTTTTGTCGGTGGAGATCGGAACTTCACTTGCCCTCTGCCCTGCCTTGTGCTGAAGCAATGGCCAGATCCAACTTGTTCTGCCTCTCCAAGCCATGCAGCTCATGTCTTCCCAATTCAGCCGCAAACACACACACACTCATGACTCTCTCTCTCTCTCTCTCTCTCTCTCTCTCCCCCTCTCCCTCTCCCCCTGAAACTAGATGCAAACATTCAATCTTGACTATTATGTTTGATGGAGGCTATCAGGCTAGTACTTCTGCACCCTCTAATGAGGTGTGTGCTAGTGTTGAGGGGTGTAGCTAGGCAGTCCTTGATCAGCTCACATGTGGGGGCCAAAACTAGTCTGGTTGCTGTTCCCCGATGCTTTATGTTTCTTGTTCCATCTTGCTGGTTCGGAATATGAATAGATTAGCACTGCAAGTTCATGTTGCACTACATGGATGTCTCATGCTGGCATTTTCCAGATCAGATGTCATTCTACTGTTTTAAGGCTCTCTCTTCTTGTGGTCTTTAAATATTTCATCCTTTTTCAATTCATGTGTGTCACATGAGCATAGGAATTAACTAACTAGGTAGCTTCAAGTTAATGTAGTACTAGCTAAGTACTGGTCACTGGCCCTGTTCATGCTGTCCCAATGCTGTTCAAGTTTCATTTTTGATAAAGACATGATACAACAGTTCTTGATTACTCGTAGGTGGGGGATTCAAGAGGAACAGACAACAATAATTGTTGTCCTTTGATCTAGAACACCCTAGACAAGATGATCATCATGCTCTTCAGTCTTCATGACCTTTAGTCTGAATGATAAATACACTTCTACGAGCCCAATCTGCTGTCGGTGACATGAGCGCATCCTAGGACTCCCCAAGCCTTTCATCTGCATGCTCCTGAGTGCAATGGATCGAGTTGCAGTCTTTCATAGATTGATGATCGATCAAGATACCGAGCCTTACTTACATAAGTGGAAACCTAAACAAGAACAATAGGGAAACGGCACGCCAAATCCAAACTGAGCAATTGTTCTTAATTTCGAGAGCTGAGCCGAGAGAGCCAGACAAGAAGGCACTTGCTCTGCTCATTCAGGTGGTTCCACTCTAAATCGACGCTAAGCATTTGGGGAGGAATCAATCAATCCTTCTGCCATGAGCCGAGCGCTGGTTGTGGCTTTGGATTGGGGGGATCTTTATACGGACGTCGACAGGGCCGTGGGAATAGGACTCGTGCTCGCCTTTGCCGCCTGTCTCTGCTTTTGCTTGCACTCGCATGTGCTGTGCACGGCGCCCGCGTCCTGTTCACCTCTCCCCTCTCTGATGCCATGCCATGCCGAGCCAATGGCTTTCGGGTGATTTGACGAGATCGTGGCGTAGCGTAGCTCACATGCCGGCCATGGAATTCATCTGTTGGTGGCTTGTGCGTCAATAGTGATCGGAGCTCAGCTCAGATCAGCTGGTTCATGTGTTGCTGTCTCTGTGTGTGTCACCTCTGGCTCTGGGAGAGTGGTGCTGATGCTGATGATGTTGTTGGCAATGGCGGTGCAGGTTCCACGAGCTGTCGGAGTTCGACGACACCAAGCGCAGCTGCCGCCGGCGCCTGGCGGGGCACAACGAGCGCCGCCGGAAGAGCTCGGCGGAGGCGCACGGCGACGGGTGCCGCCTCGCCGACCCGGACGGCCGGAGCCACCCGGGGAACCCGCCGCTGAACCACTTCCAGATCAGATAAACCCCTACCGTCTAAGCATGCTCCCTCTCTTCTGTCATGCAGCCATGCTGCATCGATCTACGCACGCACGTATCCA
Organism: Olyra latifolia; assembly: GCA_036346145.1. NCBI lineage: Eukaryota > Viridiplantae > Streptophyta > Magnoliopsida > Poales > Poaceae > Olyra > Olyra latifolia. Next base: position 36,343,035 of record CM070529.1, on the reverse strand, counting down.
TGCACCATGCATCTACCTACCTACGTACCTAGCTACTACCTATGTCGACGTATCTGTCTATCGCGATCCAGTGTACTGCTACTAGTGCTAACTGGCAGTGTGATCTCCTGCATCGCAATGCGTGCACCGGAGGTCGTATATGTGCCGTGTCTGCCGAACCCTAAGCTAATTAATTGTTATCACCTGCTGGCAATTGAGCAGGTGTTAGCAGAGCGATTTGTTCTCGTGTGATGTGTAACTCCATGGCCTGTACTGCTTGCCCAACTGAGACCCCTGCAGGCTGTGTATTGCTCTTGTGCTGAAATAATATGGTGTGGTAGTATATATATGCTATTTATTCAGGTAAATCATCGATCGAAGACTCAGCTTCTCAAGGTGCATCACACAGCTTCTCAAGGCGCATTACAATATGGTCTTTAAAAATAAAATCCAATGACATGTTTGGAGCACAACAAATTTTTTTCCTATTTCTGTGAGAGTTTAATTAAACTATTTCCCGTGAAATTCCAACGTTCCAAACAAGATTTAACATGTGCTCTCTTTTTCTAGTACTGATGTTCTGTTCAACGATCCACTTGTGTCGGCTTGATGATTGCACACATACGCTTGGTAGTAATGTACATCAATCATAATTTCAGATCGATTCTCACTAGCCGGATGAATGTATTACTTGTGCATTCATTGATGGTCTAATTGCTATCCAGATATTAGACAAAGAACATTAGGTGCTTTAGTACATGTAACGTGTGTGCACGTGGATGTGGGGAAGGGGATGTGGCACCTGGAACAACATGTCCTTGTTGTGCAGTCAATGATCTGAGAGCGACTTCACAGCTCAAGTAAACAGATATTTCCAGGAACGGGAATAGTAAACTCATCCAAATCAAAGAGAAATTTTACGGTACACACTAAAATAAATATGAACCATCTATTTCTTTCGATCTAACTGCTCTATTGATTTTGATTTTTTATATGGTAGTACAGTGATAATATATTTTGTCGAAGAGGCTCAACAAATAAACGGTTGGATCTTAATTATACTACCGTCTCAGTACTCAAATCAAAACGATTTGCTAGAACACAGAAACTTTACCTATGCTGTATAGCCATGATTTGCTAGCACAGGAACTTGATCATTTGCTAGAAGATCTTAGTGGTAAGAAAAAAAATAGAAATGGATTTGGTGTAAATTAATGGTGACCAGTGACCAGTGCTTGCATGCATACTTTGCTGTCAAGGGCGGGCACACAATTAATCGAGGGGCCAGTTTTAGAAGTTCGCAAAAGATTTTCAAGAGATTGCTACACATATCAGAGCAAACTTTGCACATTGATCTATGTGAAAAAAAATAACACAGGGAGCGCTCCTGCCACTCTTTTCAAAAAAATAAATAGATAAATATAGTGTTTCATTGTCTTAGGAAGAATGTAATTTTTTTTTGAAAGTCACAAATGCACGCGAGTTCGATTTGAAAACTTAAGAGATGCACAGCTTATTTGGAATTTTTTTTTGAAAGAGTTATTTGCACGGTGTCCCACTAAACTTGTATCAAATCTCACTTTGCACCTTAAGTTGAAAATCATTTTTTCGGCCCTCTACCCCTCTAACTTGCATTTGTTTGCATTCGAGCCCTCATGCTATTAAAAACCTGTTAAATTATTAATTTAACATCGACGCTGATGTGGACCAAAAAATTAGGTAAAAAATGGATTTTGTCGATAGCAAAAAATAAGAAAAAAAGCTAGAAATAGTATAAAATTTAGAAAAATTGCCAACTCTAGGGTGCTGCAATTATTTCACTCCTTTTGAAAATATAGGGTAATTAATTGCATCCATGTCAATACGAAGTTGTGATAACGTAGAAATGTCACTGTAAAGTCGAAAATTGCCCTTATAAAGTGTGAGTCCTTACAGAATTGCCATTACAAAGGATAGAGGAACTTTTTGGATGAAATTGCCCTACTCCTCCTTCTTCCTCTAGCCCCCTCCCTATCTCCTTCCTCCTTCCACCCTATTTCGGCCATCCCAAGCTCCCACTTTCTCTCTCCCTCATTTCCCTCCTCTCCCCGAGCTCAATCCTCCTAGCTTTCGCCCCCCACCTTTCTTGCCTCCTTAACAAAGCCGACTCCTGCCCCAACTGCGTTGTCCTCCTTGCTGGCAGGCGACCGAGGCCAAGGCAACAACCTGCCAAGTAGATGAGGACAGAGGTCTACCGATAGAGAGGAGGAGATCGTTGGATGCGACCATGATAGTTGGTGGAGTGGCTCAAAGGAGGAGAAGGAGAGCTCAGGTGAGGTCGTCGACCATGAGGGCCGTGGTTGGAGCTCAGGGTTTGGAAAGAGGATGGAGGGGAGAAGGAGGGAGGGAGAAATAAGGGAGCTCAGGCTCAGACGGTACAAGATGATGACAAGAGCTCGAGCTTAGGCTTGGGTTGTGTAGGACAACGACGAGAGTTTGGGCTCGAGCGCCACCTGATCTAGGAGCTCGTGAACAGGAGAGAGGAAGGAGTAGGCCGCCAGAGTTGGGAAGGAGGTCGTTGGAGTTTGGGGAGAAGGGGAAGAGGGATGAGGAGGAGAGAGAAAGAAGAAGCCAATGACATATTAGATGTAAATTTGAAGAGCGCAAAGAGCAATAATAACCGCTTTGGCATATTTGCAAGGAATTAAACTTTCTAATGGCATGTGAGCAATTTTTGACTTGGTAGTAGCATTTATGTGGTATTGCAACTTCGCAGTGGCATGGATACAATTTATCAAAAAATTAGAAGTTTGGTGAAAATGAAATTTGCACGGTATTCTTATGTCACGAAAAGCCCAGGAAGCCTCCTTTGAAGATTATCTAGAGATACGAAGGAAACAGAGGGCCCAGCCCAGCACAATAAAGCTAGCCCACCCGAGGTGTGGGCCGTGTGGCCCGTGGCTGGTTCTGCAGATGCTTCGTGCGTGTTGTTGGTCATCGAAGCCACTCTTTTCTAGCTGTATAGTATAATTCTTGTATTCTAGGTATAATTTTTTATTCTTGTTTAAGCGATTTTCTTGCACACTCCGGTATTAACGGTCTATTTCGCATCAAGTACATGTTATCCAAACATTTAAAGTTCAGATGTCACCCAGGAGCTCTGATACGAACCCTTCATTTCAGGGTTATACAGCTAGAAAGACATCTCCCTTTCTTGGCTCGACTGTATATGAACAACTGAGGAATTCGATCCAATTAGGCAATTATATCGATGCAGAACTGCAAAGAATGTTTATGCTGGTATTTGGTTACTGTACTTTATTTGGTATTTGCTTATATCCATTGTCAAGCAAAATATGTGCTCAGAGTGAGAGCTGGAGTCGGAAGCAGGAAGCTTCGGTGCCAAACTGCCAATTAGAGTGGATGCTAGACTGTGTTAGGAATAATCTTGATAAGTTCAACGAGTCCGTTTCGTATTAGAGTAGAATTGAGTTCGTATACGAGTTAGAGTTGTCTTAGAGATAAAGTTTCCTTTTATACGTGTAAGAGTCCTAGTCGGTTTTATATAATCTGTTAGTATAAATAAAAGGTCAGGGGCCAGAAAAAAGGTGCGACCGTTAAAGGCACCACAAAAATTTTAGTCCATACTTTCGCGTCTTATTCCTACCGTATCTCGCTGCGGAAGCTTCTTATCCACGTATGGAGCATCTACGAGAAGATTGAGTTGATTAATTAGCTATTAGTTGATTAGCTAGCAATCACATGCATGTATGCTATGCATGTAGCTACATGCACGCGGGTGTGCATGTGTGCTTTGTGCAGTGCGGCTGCATGCTGCATGTAATCAATCTTGGAGTTCCAACAGACTGGATATTTAAAACTTTCGATCGGACGGTGTAGATCTTCGCTAGTCCGATCAAGATATCGTGATTTGGATCCACCAACGCCACGTCCTGCTGTCCTTCACGTCCCGAATCAGGGTTGGGCTCAGAACTCCGGGACGGCATTGCCTGCGCCACTCGATCGGAGTAGCACAGGACACCCGCCGGAATCAGGTGCGGCCGCGGTGGCCGCCGGAGGCGTCATCTGCTCCACGCTCGCGCGCAGACATCAACGCCGGTCGGGTCGCCGGAACGCTCTGGAGGGCGTCAGGGCAGCGCCGTGGTGGTCTCCGCCGCCGACGAGTTTCGGTGCACGAAAGACGGCAATGTGCTAAAGAAGAAAGAGTCGAGACACGGGACTCCAGGACATGTTTAGAATGGCTTTCGCGCGTGTTATGACGTTGATGAACATGCCAAGAACTGGGTTTGATTGGAAAGAACGGTTCTTTATGTCAAGAACTGGGTTTGATCGAAAAGAACAGTGCTTTATGGACTGCGCATATACGAAAGCAGACCATAATTCAGGTAGACTAAAAGGATAAACACATTTCATAGATATGCCAAGAAGGCAAGAACTCGGTACATCGGTACATGCGATACAGGATTCAAGAACACCTATAGCCTACAAGAATTATCCTAGTTGCATCACGATCAATTGATCATAGTGCCTTCGGTGATCCAAAAAACACCGGAAGACATAATCTGATACACTAATCTCTTTAGTTCTCTACAGCAAGGATCTCCTTAGTTCTACTCCTAATCTCCCTCTCCAGCGTCTTACCATCGGCAGCGACTACCCGGCGTCCCGGCCACGGTCGGCCACTGGGCTAGGCGCTAGGTGGCACCACGGCGGTGGTGGCGGGCGCGGAGGAGTTGGCAACGGACGGCATTCGCCTGACTTGGTCCCTCGCGACGCGCACGGTGCCGAAGGGGTCGTCGAGCGGGTAGGGTCCCTCGTAGACGACCTCCACGAAGCCATCCTCTTCAACGGAGACGACGACGGCTCTTCTCAAGAACGTGAGGCGCAGTGGCGTCCCCGTGCTTTTCCGAAGAAGAACCGGCGGCTCTCCGACGCGCACCTGCGCTCCTATCCTGATGAACTCGGAGCCGGTCGACGACGGGAGCGGTGGCGTCGATAGTTCTGGAAGAGCGCGCTCACGGCGTGGGGGAGAAGGAGAGCGCGCCCTCGGCATCGGTGGCGGCGACTTCTTGGTGGGCGACGGCGATGACTTCTTGGTGAGCGGGGGAAGAGCGCGCTCACGGCGAACGGACGAATCAGAGCGTGCTCTAGGCAGCGGCGGCGGCGACTTCTTGTTCTTGGTGGGCGACGGCGACGACTTCTTGGTGGGCGAAGACTCTACGGCTGGCGCGGTTGGGATCGCCCCGGATCTCCGCGGCGGCGTTGAGGACTTCTTGGCGACTCGCCCTTTGGCGACGGGGTCAAGCTTCTTGCGGCGATGCACCAATTCGCGGTGGATCTCGCGCAAGGCAGAGGAGCGCTTCGCCATGGTATCTTGTGGAGGAAGGAGAGCAATGGGTTGTGAGTTTGTGGCCTGCGTGCGGCGGCCATGCTGGTATTATAGCGAGAGGAGGCGGTGCGGGACGCCGGAGTCGAGTCGGAGATGAGAAGCGTGAGCGCTAAGCAGCGTGGACGCGATAACTTTCCATATTTGGTGGTGTTGAGGGGAGGGTCCGTAATGGAAACGTGATTAAGGCAACGGCCATCATGGCATCTAGGTAAGTAGGAAATAGGGCTTAGCACCGTAGCCACCATGAACTCAACGGCCATCTAGCTCTAACTAACGCGCGTCTTCCTGTGTTCTTCTTTCATTTTTTTTATGACATTGCATAATTGGATAGTCCATTATGTAACATTGCTTAGTTGTCATTTCCTTATTTGTCATCGCATTTCTCTAATATTGTTCTATGCCATTATTGAAAACTGATCTTTTTTATTTAAGTTATGTAAGCATACCAAATAATTCTAAAAAATTCACAGTGTTATTAAATGTGCAATACTTTCGATCTATATTTCTTTCTGGTATTTTTTACAAAATTTTTATGATAAATTTATGGTTAACAATGTTTTAAACATAAAAGATTCATCTTAAAAAACTAAAAAAAATAAACATTCAAATTGTTGGATACTTAATAAATTTGCAAATTTTTGAGGATTTTTGCATATTTAAACCTGTTCATGGGTGCAAACATAGACCTATACCTGAACCCAGTAGGTACCTGGACCTAAACAAGACCTGTCGGGTGCAACCTAGCCACAGTCCATAGATCCACGAGAGAGGATAGACACCACATGCTCCACTGCCACCATGGAGGCGAAAGACGGCAGGCTGTTGGCCAACGCCGAAGGAGGAAGGCAGCCGTGCTGCCACTGCCTAGCAAGGAACGGGAGGGAGTTGCCGCAGATCGAGCTGGCCGCCAGCTTCCCACTGTGCTCCGTGCCATTGTGATTTGCGTCGGTGAGACTGTGCCACCTTGTTTTGTGTTGGGAAGGCTGCGTTGTGCTAGAGTGAAGAGGAGAGGAGAAGGAGGTAAGGGGAGGCACGGCGCCGCCACTTGCCATTGCTGCTCACGTCGTGGTGCCGCAGAGGAGCTCGTCGTGGCGAGGAAGGGGAGAGGCACGCCACCATCGAGCCGGGAAGGAGGGTTGAGCCGCCATGCTGGGAAAGGGAGACAACCGGAGGAGAGGGAGGAGGGAGATTGCCAGGGATTGGTGCAGGCGCCAGAGTGGGGTGGGGTTGGGAAGGGAGTTATGGTTAGGGAAATGTGTGGGGCGTCTAGGTGGGTGCCTAGATGGACCAAGTAGGCTATATTGGGGTGGGCTTTTTCTTTTTTCCATTATTATTTTGGATACCTATAGGTTTAAAATAAGATCTGGACCTAAACCTGGATCTGTATCTAGTCTCGGACCAAAAATTGCATACCTACGGATACCCGGACCTATGGATATTTTTGCCATTCCTACGGTATAGCGAGAGCGAGCATGCGCCACCGGCTTGGATGTCTTGCAGCCATAGGAAGTGCACCCGCTAGATCTATGTGTTGAAAGCGGCACTATGCGCAACCGGTTGTGGGTACAAGATGGTGAGGTGCATCCTGTGGTGTTGACGACGACTGACGATGGTAGAGCTTGGGATGCAACAATGTTGGAGCGGCATGGTGCGATCAGCTGATGCTAGCACGGTGCGGGGCCAGGAGATTCACATCACAACAGTGATAGCTGGGTGTGGGAGTGCAACAACGATAACAACTTCATTTGTACTTACCTAATCCTTGGTTAGGATCGAACAGGAAAATTTAGATGTGACCCAGGACCTCTGATACGACCATTTGTTGGCTCGACAGTATGAACAGAGATACTGATGTAGAACTGCAAAGAATGTTTATGCTAGAATTTGGTTACTCTACTCAATTTATTTGACACGTATAACCAATTAACCACTTTGTATTTACCTGATCCTTGGTTACAAACTTACAATAGAAGGTACCAAACAGGAAAGGAGTTGCTCTTAGGCAAAGCTGTTTAGTTTTATGCTAGTTGGATATTCCACTCTATTATTTCTGACAAATTTGTGGCTCAAATAGTTTGATGCTAGCGGTTTAGTCGAGACTCCAGGACGTGCTTAGAATGGCTGTCGTGTTATCTATCACGAAACAATTCGAGTTGATGTAGCAGCATAGATCGATGTGCCAATAATCGGGTTAGATTGGAAAGAACAGTGCTTTATGGACTGCGCATATATGAAAGCAGATCATAATTCACATAATTCAAAGGTAAACACATTGTATAGATATGCCAAGAAGTTAAGAAATGGGTACAATCGTACATGGCATACAAGATTCAAGAACACCTGTAGCCTAAAAGAATTATCCTAGTTACATCATGATGGATTGATGGTAGTGCCTTCGATGACAAAAAAATAACACCGGAAGACAGATATAATCTGATACACTAATCTCTTTAGTTCTCTACTGCAATGATCTCCTTAGTTCTACTGCTAATCTCCCTCTACAGCGTCTTCCACCATCGGCAGCGACTTCCCGGCCACCGTCGGCCGCCGGGCTGCATATCACTTGAGGGCGCTAGGCGCCACCACGGCGGTGGCGCCGGACTTGGTCCCTGGCAAAGGTTCCCTACTGCATGGAACTGTCAAGTGTCAAGACGGCAAGAACCCAAGATTGCGTCTCGCTCTACAGAATCCAGAGTCCAACCCATCTTCTTCAGCACCGCCGGCGATTTCCCGGCCACGGTCGGCCGGTGGGCCTTCTTCTCGCTTGAGGGAGGTGGCAACGTGGCGGCGGCGGACGGCATGCGCCTGACTTGCTCCCTCGCGAAGGTTCCCTGCTGCATGGAACCCAAGATTGCGTCTCGCTCTGCAGAATCCAGAGTCCACCCCAGCTTCTTCAGCACCACCGGCGATTTCCCGGCCACGGTTGGCCGCTGGGCCTTCTTCTCGCTGGAGGGTGGTGGCACCGTGGCGGCGGCGGATGGCATGCACCTGACTTGCTCCCTCGCGAAGGTTCCCTGGTGCATGGAACCCAAGATTGCGTCTCGCTCTGCAGAGTCCAGAGTCCAACCCATCTTCTTCAGCACCGCCGGCGATTTCCCGGCCACGGTTGGCCGCCGGGCCTTCTTCTCGCTGGAGGGTGGTGGCACCGTGGCGGCGGCGGATGGCATGCACCTGACTTGCTCCCTCGCGAAGGTTCCCCGGTGCATGGAACCCAAGATTGCGTCTCGCTCTGCAGAGTCCAGAGTCCAACCCATCTTCTTCAGCACCGCCGGCGATTTCCCGGCCACGGTTGGCCGCCGGGCCTTCTTCTCGCTTGAGGGAGGTGGCACCGTCGCAGCGGTGGCGGTCGTGGCGGAGCTGGTGGTGGACGGTGGCGCGCACTTGACCTGGTCCCTCGCGACGCGCACGACGCCATGAGGGTTGTCGCGCGGGAAAGGCCCCTCGTAGACGACATCGACGAAGCCATCCTCTGCAGTGGAGACGACCACGGCGTCGTAGCTGTCCAAGATCACGATGCGCAGCCCCAAGCGGGGGCGGTCCTGAACGATCGGCGGCTGGCGGACGCGCACCCGCGCGCCAACCATGATGGACTCGGAGGCCGCCGACGATGGGAGCGGCGGCGTCGGCGGCGTAGGCAGAACGCCCTGACGGCGTGGTGCTCGCGAGGCCGAAGCAGAGCGCGGCCTCGGCGGCGGCGGAGACGGCGTCTTGGTGGGCGATGGCACTGCGGCTGGCGCGGTCGGGATCAGCGTGGATCTCGGCGGTGGTGAACAGGAGGACTTCTTGGCGACTCGCCCCTCCGCGACGGCGGCACGCTTCTTGCGGCGACGCTCGAACTCGCGGTGGATCTCGCGCAAGGCAGAGGAGCGCTTGGCCATGGTATGTTGGGGAGGAAGGAGGAGAGTAATGGGTTGTGACCTGCCAACGCAGTGGCCGTGCTGGATTTATAGCGAGGCGAGGTCGGTGCGGGACGCCGGAGTCGAGTCGGAGACTCGGAGATGGAAGCGTGGGTGCTAAGCAGAGTGGCGGGGGGTTAGTACGTAATGGCTTCTTAGATATTTAAAACTTCAATCGGACGGTGGCCACGCGGAGAAGGGTGCAACGGCCAAGCCTCTAGGTGAGTCGGAAATAGGGCTTAGCTTCTGGGACGTAGCCGTTCGCGTGCGGATCGACGGCCGGATTTGCTTCTACGGGTCTGGCGTCGCTAGAGCGAGGATACGCTTCGGCCTAGCTCAGTCGCACTCGGTTCGACGTCGCCTCCGTCCGCGTGACGGCGCGAGCGCGCGCTGCGGCCCCACCTTGCCTCCCCAAGGGCTCCGGCGGCCGTCGTGCCTTCCCACCTCGCGTCACCACCGCCCCCCGCCGCGCCTCTCCTCCTGGCCATCCAACCCCGTCTACGGCGCCGGCCTGCGTCGTCGTCCCGTCAGCGAGCGCCGCCGGTCCGCCGTGAGAGCTGATGGCCCGCAGTTCGTCCTCAGGTCGCGGTCCGCCGCCGCCGAGCGCCACCATCCCCCCGCACAATTGGTCCAAATCCAAATGATTTCGAGTTCAAAATCACCTCCAATCTTCCATGAATCACCTCCTCTAGTAGTTGAGCACCTTGGTGAAGAACATGAACACCAAGACTAAGTGCATGCATCCAACATCGATGACAGCGGGTATGCCCACCTGCACCACGCCGGAATCCCCTGAAACAAGCATCCATCCGTGATGCAGTTGAGAATGGAAATGTCACAATAGTAACAAGGAGCTTACCAGGCGGTAGATGACGATTCTGGAGAATAGGTTGAAGATGACAGGAGGAGGAGACGATGGAGGCGATGTCATGTGACCTGTAAAAGAAGGAAATTAACGATAAAAATAGGACTTAAAACCCAAAGTATCAGCATACACTGGTTGAAGTATGAGCAAATATTAATTCATCATGACATATTCATTCATCATGGCAGATTGAATGGAGGCCAACCAAAAAAATTTGAAGTTCATTAAAAAAAGATGGATGATTTGAAGCTTGTGCCTCGCTATAATCTTTTTTTGACCACCTAATAGAGCAACAAACTGTACAGCTGAGCTAGTGCACAACCTCCAGCAGCACATGGCACCTTAAATATTTGCAATCGCATTACGCATAGATCGATACAATAACAAGTGAAAGATATATTAGGAATGTTGATAGAACGTGAGCTTCGAACAATAAAGACAAGCAGGCTTACATTTGTCAATGATTCCTTCACTGATCTATATTCTGACACAATTTCAGACAACTTGTTTGTTTACGGTCTGTAGAGTTTATGGGTAAGCCCATACCTTGGAAAGGAATATTAATCTTTTCCCTGAGCCATTATTCATATTCATAACATGTAATATCTGATCTAGCTATAACCAATAAAAATGTTGTTACAGCTTCAATAGCAGAAGTACGATGCCGTGAAACCACATTACGAACAATGCTATCACATTACTTGGCCTTGTGCTTGGAATAGAAGGTGAGATCACAAATTATATAGTCCAGAGTCATGAGTCTCATGACTCCAAAAGGTGTGACAACATAGACAAAACATTTAAGGTTTGTTTCGACACTGAGAATAAGTGCAGCTTATTGCATCATTACAAAGCCAAACTTATCCTACATGTTCTGTGACAAATCATCACTTCTTTATTTCATCATGAGCTATCTACTGTCAAGTCAGGTTATCTTAAGAAGTGGATATTTTTTTTATCTATTGTCAAAACGAATTATTTGGAAAGGGGCGTAAACTGTGGGTCTGTATTGTGTTATTCAGCAATGCTTTCCCTGCAACTGATCCTAGAGAAAGCAATAGATATGTATAACACTGTAAAACAGCAACTTGACTGCTAAGTACCATCCTCAAGAAGCCATCAAAGACGATCCCGAAACATTCTCGGCGAGCACGTGCTGGAAGTTGTTACTTATCATCTCTAGCTCCTTGTACTTGAATCAACGGTTCTCAAGCCACAGCGATCTGTCCTCATGGCAGCCATTTGTTGGTGCATAGCTCGATCAGCGTCTTATTCTTCACAGAGTTGTTCATGGATTCCTTCATAGGCAACGAATGTCGCAACTAACATTATTAGTGTTCTGAATGGGGAAATAGACAAAAAACTGACGTGCTCATGCCAGACTTATAGAACTGTTAATGAAGGTAACTGTGAAAGTGTATATGTTAGAGAAATCGTTACCGTTTTAAAATTTTTACAGGACCTACTGATAAGGATGAATACGCAAATTTCGGATTTTTCTGGATAAAACAATTCAAACGAAAATTGAAATTTTTGCAAAAAATAAAAAATATAGGGAAAACTGCCAAAAGTGGGATTCATACATAGCACCTCAGTGCCTGCAAGGATACCGCTGGGCCAATTGTAGCTGCTTGTAACTTCCAAGCTAGCTGCCGCATATATATTTATATGTTCTTTGTAATAAAATTTGCCTAGATTTAAAATTGAACACCAGTGGTCAGGTAAACCCGGACGAGAGATTACCTCCAAGTGAACTCAACACTTGGCCTCGATTAGACTTCTAAAACATAGCAATGTATATTGATCTTTTAGCTTTGGGACTCGAACCCCCTACATGTATACATGCCCTTTTATTTATAAGGGGAACATTTTACACAAGAGGGGCTAAAATGTCCACTAAGATCTACAACGGCGGGGTCATTCTATTCTTTCATGCTAAATGACGAGGTTACCCTTGCCGAACAACTAAAATAAGGGTACAAGAGTCTCATGAAGCTATTTTCAGAGACTTTTAGATGGGAATGCCTTCCTACCGTCATATTAAAGTAAGGACATCAAATGAAATTAGGATCCTGGAGGCGGTTATAGTCTATTCCCTCTCAGAAGAATCCTATGATGCTCATCTTGACACCATGTGGGTTTCCCTCCTGTACTATTTGTCTCCATGGCTGCCTGGGCCGTTAAGGCTCGCCCTTCCTTCGGGCCCCACTCCTTGCATGAGAAAGCGGAGCTTTATCTCTCCTTCCCCTGGCCACACGAAGGTCAGGGGAAGCTCTCTCTGCTTCGCCTCCACCTTGGACTATGGCGCCTCAGCTTTGATCCTTGTGGACAACATGGGCCCCGGGTATTTGAAAACGGACGATTGGACGCACCACCTCCTTGGGCCAAGTCGCGTAGATCTTCCAGAAGGCGGGCTTGGAGGACGGCGCGGCCCGACTTGTTCTACAAGAAGTAGAATCCTAATCTTACCCGAATATGTAGAGATAAGCGAAGCCGACTCGGCCATATCCCTTATCTCCCTAATACGGACTAGGGAACTAATTTATAACCCTACCCCTTGCATTATATAAAGGGAGTCAGGGTCCTTGGAGAGATCACATCGATCCATAGCCATCCTCAACATTGATCTATCGAGATCAATCCCAATACAATCCATGAGCACAGGAGTAGGGTATTACCTCCACCACAGAGGGCCCGAACCTGTATAAATCCTGCCTCCTGTGCTACTATCGAGTTGTGGTCTTTCGCATAGCCCTATAAAATATATTGCCCACATAATTCGTCGACAGTTGGCGTGCCAGGTAGGGGCTAGCGTCACGATTAGCTTCATCAACTTCGATGGCTTCAATCGGCGGACTCATCTTCACCTATGCCCCCGGCCAAAGTTTTGTCTTCGGAGATCTCGGCTTCCTCGCCAACGACTTCGGGGAACTTCGGTTATGTGAGCCGAGTGACGCTTGGTCCACACGCTACCGGGGGAGGATGTATGCGACTCCAGCCGAACTGCGCCACCTCAGGTTGCTTCTTCCGGATTCCGATTCGGGAGAGATCCAATCTGATAACGATGATTCCGACTAGTCTACCGCAGGGATTCCCTTCGGCTTCAGTCAGAATTATGTGCCTTTGGTTCTGCCAGCTTTTTCCGCTGATGAAGAACCAATCGGCGATGCTATTCCTGACCTGGATCGTGATCAGATCCCGTCGGGAACTGCTCAATTGTGCAACACCCCGTCCGGATTGAGAAACTCGGCCACTGTTTTCCATGAGATAACACGCCGCCTTTTTCGGTCTGGGCTAAGGGATGGAGCCCAACATACACTTACTGGGACGAGCTTCCCGAGTTCTAGATCGAGGATAACTCTAACTGGTTCTACTTCCCGAGTGGACACTAGGATGCCACTCGGATTAACTAATTCGGTTGCTAGGTTTCAGCGGATCTGTTCTGCCGAATCTCAGTTGGGTTTCCTTCCGCCAAACAATTCATCACGGGAAGTGGGAGTTATAATTACCCCCATCGATGAGCCAACAAGTTAGGGTCAGTTAAGCCTCTTTTACTCAGGATCCGAGTTGGAGGACGGCATCAACTGGTTCCCTGACTTTCGCGGCATTTATGTGGTGGATGGACAACCTTCCGGGTCGGCCCCGCGCCGAACAGATGAAGCAGGATCCTAGCATACCCGCGAAGGTGGAGAAGATTTACGCCATAGATTGCGCGGTTGTGGGTGTGAAGTTCAGGAGGAATTACTTCAAGTCTGTATGGGAGATCACTCGGTCTTCTGTACGTCACAACAGAATATCCTTGCATCCAAGACTCTCTTGGATAACGTTGGTCCGTTACTCGGGGAAAATAGTCTCGCAACACTGATCATGGAGCGGATTAAAGCCATGGTGATGGCAGCGGCTGTCCAGGGTACTCGGGATCAACAGGCTGACTCGGCCATAAGCCAGACTGCCACGAGCAACACTCGGTGCAGTTGGCGCACACCAACTCGCAGGCAAGACGCTCGCCAAAACACAAATCGTGACCTTCGCCTCGACATCGAAGCTCGGCGGAGGGAGTGAGAAGAAGATGAGAGACGTTCCCGAGATGACGATAGAGATGGTTTCGGTCGAAACCACGACAGAAATGATCGTCGCGACGACCACGCTGAGCGTCGTGGTGATCATCACCGAGAATATCGGCGCCGCACTCCGCTGCGCCGAATACCTCCCCGTCAGTCTCCTCCTCCTGGGGATGGAATGATTGATGGGATCAAAGCATTTACACCCCGATTTCGTCAGGTCAACTGGCCCGAGGGGTTTAACCCTAAGGGAATAGTGAAATTTGACAGAGAGCGGGACCCAAAAGCTTGGTTGCAGATTTACTCTCTGGCAATCAAAGCCGTGGATGGAGGCTATGATGTGATGGCAAATTATCTGCCTGTCGTGTTGACTCCCCCGGCTCAGGGTTGGCTTGTAGGCCTTCCAGAGAACTCAATCGGTTCCTAGGGAGAGCTCTGCGACCAATTAGTCGCCAATTTCCAGGGCACTTACGAGAAGCCTGGGACCCAATGGGACCTTTATCAGATTCATCAGAGAAAAGATGAGTCATTAAAGGATTTCATTCGGTGTTTCACAAAGAAGAAAAACACAATCCGAGAGGTTTCTGAAGTAGTTGTTGTCGCAGCTTTCCAAAAGGGAGTTCGTGACCCCGAGTTAATCAACAAGATGTCTCGAAAGCCCCCGACTACTGTCAAAGAGATGTTCGCTCTGGTGGACCGGTATGCCACCGTCTCTGATGCTCTCGCCGAGCGCCAGGAGGATCGCCCGAATAAAAATGAAGGCAAGAAAGATAAGCCCGAGTCATCTTCCAAGAAGGACAAGAAGCGGAAGGTGAAGAATTGGTGGCAGCCGCAGATCATGGTCGGCAGAGGCCGCCTCGGTCCAATGACTACAATAAAGTAATGGAGGCGTCGTGTCCTTTCCATCCAAATGGAAAGCATGCGGCAAAGAACTGTAATGTCCTGAAAAGGTTCGCTCAGGAGCACAACAAGGACACTTCGAAGGATGCCAAGCAAGTTGATAAGCATGATCCTCCTTAGGGTGACACTTACTAAGAAACCGAGCGCGAGCTCAACTACATATATGGGGGATCAGATGCATACGAGTCCAAGCGTAAGTAAAAGCTTACTACTCGGGAAGTCAATGCAGCCGTTCCGGTGACCCCCGAATACCTTTGATGGTCTGAAGTCCTGATCAAATTTGATCGCTCGGATCATCCCGTTCACATCCCATGTCTAGGAAGATATCCACTCATCCTGGATCCTGTGGTACGGAATGTCCGACTGTGCAAAGTCTTAATCGACGGCGGAGTGGGTTGAATATCCTTTTCGCCAAGACGATTGACGAGATGCAGATTCCAAGGTCGGCGCTTCAGAAGACTGATGCGCCATTTCATGGCATAATTCCGGGAACCTCCTCTATGCCGATTGGAAGAATTTATCTTCCGGTCACTTTTGGCACTCAGGACAACTTCCGAACGGAAAACCTCAGCTTTGAGGTGGCCGATTTCGAGACTGCGTACCACGCAATCTTGGGAAGGCCAGGCTTAGCCAAATTCATGGCCGTCCCACATTATGCTTACCTGGCTATGAAGATGCTGGGCCCACAGGGTGTAATCACAGTCCGCGGAGACGTCAAGTTTTCCTATCTCCTCGATAAGGAAAACTGTGTTAGCCCAGTCGGCTGAAGCGGCTGCCGAGTTGGACAAGATCCGGCAGGCGGTCATGACTCTTCGCGACGTGGGCGACGTGCCAAACAAGAAGCAATCTAAGTCGGGTATCAAGCTTGACGAAGATGTCAAGCGGATTTTGCTCGACCCGTCCGACTCAACCAAAACGGCTCTGATCGGGACAGGGCTCGATCCGAAATAGGAAGAGGCGCTTGTCACCTTCCTCCAAACAAGTCGGAGCATCTTTGCTTGGAAACCGTCTAACATGCCGGGTGTCCCGAGGGAGGTGATCGAACACTCCTTGAATGTAAACGACAAAGCCAAGCCGGTCAAGCAACGACTGTGTCGGTTTGCGCAGGATCGGAAGGAAGCCATCAAGACGGAGATCACCAAACTTTTAGCCGCTGGTTTCATAAGGGAGGTGCTCCACCCCGACTGGCTAGCAAATCCGGTTCTTGTGCAGAAGAAGAATGGTACTTGGCGTATGTGTGTCGACTATACTGACTTAAATAAAGCATGCCCCAAGGATCCGTTCGGACTACCTCGCATCGACCAGGTGGTTGATTCCACTGCCGGTTACGAGCTTTTGAGCTTTCTGGATGCCTACTCGAGCTATCACCGGATTAGCTTGAAGGAAGTAGATTGCATCAAGACTTCGTTCAGCACTCCGTTTGGGGCTTTTTGTTATGTCACTATGCCCTTCGGGTTAAACAATGCTGGAGCAATATATCAGCGTTGCATTCAGCGATGCTTTCACAACCAGCTCGGGCGTAAAGTGGAAGCATACGTCGATGATGTTGTCGTCAAATCTCGGTTATCCTCCGACTTGGTCACCGACCTCTGATTTGAGAGACTGTCTTGTGGTCAGTAAGAGTGGCCCGATCAAGAAGAACCCCAATATAGTTCTCTTGGGATAGAAAAATACCCTCTGGAGTGGAGGTAACCTCAATCCCAAGGAAATAACGAATAGGACCCAAATCAGACATACGAAACTGCTCATTAAGATGAGTCTTGACAAAATCAATGTAAGATGGATTATCACCAGTAATGATCATGTTATTGACATAGAGCAGAAGAAGAGTACGACCACGAGACGAGGTGTGAACAAACAGCGCAGGATCATGGTCACTAACAGAAAAGCCAGCAGCAGTGACCATGGAAGAAAAACGCTGAAACCATGCCAGAGGAGCTTGTTTAAGCCCATACAAAGCCCGACGAAGGCGAAGAACCATCCCATCCGAAACAAAATACCCTGGCGGAGGCCGTATAAAAACCTCATCATGCAGCTCCCCATTAAGAAAGGCATTTGAACATCAAGCTGATAGATAGGCCACGCATGAACAGAGGCTACAACAAAAAAAGTCTTAATAGTAGTCATGTGAGCCACATCAACATAGGTCTCATCATAATCAACACCATGTTCCTGCTGAAAACCATGAGCCACAAGACGGGCTTTGAATCACTCAAGAGAACTATCAGAGCGAGTCTTAACCTTATAGACCCACTTGCAGGTGATGGGATGAGCGTGAGATGGAAGAGGCACAACCTCCCAAGTGCCAGTACGCTCAAGAGCAGCAAGGTCCTCGGCCATCGTATGTTGCCACTCGGGATGAACAACAACATCACAATAAGAGGCCAGTTCTACAGGAGCTGCACCAGCAAAGACAAAACGCTCAGGGGGTCGAATGGATCGACGATCACAAAGAGCATAACGAGGAGAGGTAGAAGCTGTCTCATCAGAAGAAGATGAGGTAGCAGGTGGATCATCAACTGGCTGATGACAACGAGTGTAGACAATAGGATAAGGAGATGGAAAACGAGCTGGAACAGGGAGAGGAGTCGGTGAAGGAGACTCTGAGGTAGAAGGAGACTCTGAGGTAGGAGGCTCTGGAGAGGGGGAAACAGGAAGGTGTATAGTGGAGATAGGAGTATTGGGAAAAGTCAAGAAAGACAAGGAATCGACAGTAGAAGCTAGGGAAGAAGGATGAGGATAGAAAGGACCAGACTCATTGAAGGTAACATC
Organism: Olyra latifolia; assembly: GCA_036346145.1. NCBI lineage: Eukaryota > Viridiplantae > Streptophyta > Magnoliopsida > Poales > Poaceae > Olyra > Olyra latifolia. Next base: position 36,325,173 of record CM070529.1, on the reverse strand, counting down.
CCGAGAAATCATCATTCGTCTACCAACAGGATCCCAACACCGATAGCCCTTGTGCTTAGCACTATATCCAAGAAAAACACACTCAACCGACTAAGCAGTCAGCTTCGTGAGTTCACGTGGGGCAAGAAGAACATAGCACACACACACACTCAAAAGAGCGAAGACCAGAATAGTCTGGTGTGTGCCCTAGGAGACGCTCTACTAGAATACCACCCTTAAGTGCAGAAGAAGACTGAAGATTGATAAGATAGCAAGCAGCAGAGATTGCTTCAGCCCAAAAATGAGGTGGAACAAACAAAAAAATCATGAGCGTATGAGCTGTTTCAAGAAGATGTCGATGTTTACGCTTAGCAACCCCATTTTGAGCATGAGCATTGGGACAAGAGAACTGAGAGACAGTGCCCTACTTAGTAAGAAACCCACGAAGAGCCCTAGAGAGATATTCCCCCACAGAGTCAGCCTGGAAGACACGAATGAGAGAATCAAACTGAGTACGAATCATGGTGGCAAAATTTTTATAGATAGACAAAACCTCACTACAATGAGACATAAAATATATCCAGGCATAGCGAGAAAAATTATCTATAAAAATGACATAATATTTATGACCACCTTGCGAAACAAAAGGGCCGGACCCCAAACATCAGAATGAAAAAGATCAAACGGACGAGCTGACATAGAGTCTCTAGAAAAATAGGAGAGTTGCACCTGCTTGCCAAGGTTGCAACCCGCACAATCTAACAAAGCATCACTAGACACAGATCCTAACAGACCACGACGAACTAAAGATGACAGATACGAACCACAGAGATGTCCTAAACGATGATGCCACTGGGCAAAGGATGCCGTGGAAGAAGCAGCGGAGACGGAGAGACCGGCAGGAGCAGCAGAAGGAAGATGAAGCCATCAAGCTCCCAAAGACGCTGCGAATCACGGCGCCGGAGGCCAGTACCAACTAGAAGACCCATGTGATGATCCTGAACAGAACAAGAATCAATATCAAGGATCACACGACAGCCATGATCAGTGAGTTGGCTGGCGGATATAAGCTGCATGGTTAGTTTAAGAACATGAGAAACTATGGGAACGTGAAAGGAAGAAGACAGAAGAGTGCCTCGTCCTGTGACAAGAAGAGAGGTACCATCTGTCATCTGAACGGTTAAAGAAGTGGTCAAAGGACTGATGGAAGTAAGACAGGTAGAATCAGATGTCATATGAAAAGAGACACCTGAGTCAAGAATCCATGGTGATGTACCTGAATTAGAGGAAGGCGGTCTGTTACTAGACTGTAAAGCAGAACCAGTAGAACCTGACGGTGAAGAGATAGCCATGTGACACAATAGCATCAAAATCTCAGTAGAAGGATTAGGGCTGTGCTAGGAGGAGTCTGAATCTCCTATAACTGGTGCTGCAGTACTCTTGGTCGGCCAACGACGAGCAATATCCTTCTTCTTCGGGTAACAAAACTGCTCCATGTGACTATCCTTGTCACAATAGGCACAGTGAAGGCCAGCCTTCGTCGTTACTCCAGAAGACAGCAGGGCTGGTGAAGTCGAAGAACGAGAAGCCGGAGGTGTCGAATCAGGTGTCCGAAGAACAAATGCAGACAGAGAAGCCAGTAGGCCCGTACCATGAAGTCGAGTCTCCTTGGTACGAAGAGCAGCAAGAGCCTCTAATAAAGAGACATGAGGGTGGCGAGCAAGAAGCTGAGCACGAATCTGCTCAAACTTTGGCCGAAGACGCGTGACAAAATCGTAGATGCAATGAAGCTCCAAACAAGACTACTGGCGCTGGCAATAAGCATAAGTCTGACAGTCATGATCAGCATCCGCAACATCAAGAGAGTCAAGCTGACGCCACAATGCAGAAAACTGAGCATACAGCTCATCCATCGTAGAGTCACCCTACTGCAGTGACTGCTCACGTCGCACAGCGGCAAGATACTGTGAGTCTCTAGTAGGCTCATAGCGATCACGAAGATGTGACCACATCAGCTGTGCTAAAGCTAAAGAAACCACCTCTCCAGTTAGATGCACCTCCATGCTAGCAATCAAAATAGTAGAGGCACAAGCATCCTCATCACACCAGAATTTGTAGGCGGTATACTGGGACTTATAGGACTCCATGGCTCCTTATGTTCATCGGAGACCTTCTTGGTAGCAACAACATCAGCATCATCTGTAGGAGCCTTCTGAGCAGAATCAGAAGACTTTGACAAAGTGGGCAGGACGGGAGGATCAGGACGAGATGGGCAAGGAAGCTCGCCAGTAAAAAAATCCCACAAACACTGACCACGCATGTGCAGGCGCATATGAAGAGACCAATCCTGATAATTGAGGCCATCAAAAATTACCGGGCAACAAGGAATAGAAACGTTGCCCGATGACATTTTCTCTCTCTCTTTTTTGGGTACTAGTAGTACTAAAAGTATTAGTAGTACTAGCGGTGCAGCCGAGTTGAATAGGGCGGCGGGCTAAAAAGCAGGGGAAGAGCTGGCGAGCACCAGCGACTAGGGCGGAGGGCTTCGATAACGGCGGCGGCGGCGATTGATCCGCGGGACCAAGCGATAGTGCACGAAGATGATGGCGACGGGGGCGGCCTGAGGACAGTGAGGGGTGACGGCTTCATCGACGGCGGCAGCGGTGGAGGCTACAGGTGACGAGGAGTGACGGCGGCCCACGACGAGCGCTGCAATGAATAGAAGCGGCAGCGGACGGCGCCCGGCTTAGGAGATCCAGGCCGGCGATAGGAGAGGGCCGGCGGGGAAGAGCCAGCCAGAGCGACGGTGGCAGACAGCACCCGGCTTGGAGTAGATCTGGGCCGGCGACGGGAGATCCAGGCTGGCGGGGAAGAGCCGGCCTGAGCAACGGCGCCGACCTTGAGGACGACGATCATGAGAGCAATGTACAACGAGCGTGGCGGTGGGAAGAGAACGCAGTGACGAGCACGATGAGTGAAACCCTAACCCTAACGTTTGTTCTGATACCATGTCAGGAATAGCACTTGTATTCATCTTGGGGTAAAAGGGCTAGTATACATATATAGTACAAGGGCAAAAGAGGAAAGCTCAAATAAAACAGATAAGGGCCGAAAGCCCATATATAGCCCAATATACATATATCTAACAAAGAGAACAACATTACTCATCAGTTATCATATTTTTAAGCAGTTAATTCTTTCTCTTTTTTGGGTGAGAAGATTTTTTCTAGATGGCATATTTTCTTGCTTCCATGTTTTCATCTTGCTGGCATGACATAAATGAACATAGGTTGTGCAAAGCAACATAGGGGCTAAGTGCACCAGTTCTAATAAGTTGGGGGTTTGAATATCTGGTTTTTAAGGTCAGGGGGTTAATTGCATCTAGTGCAATAGTTTAGGGTGGTAAAGTAGACCTTTTTATTTCTATAAAGAGATGATTTATCTTACTGCAAGACTATCAGAAACCAATATGCTGGTTCTACTTACTAACTCGAGATCTGTCGATTCTTTGTGGTCTTACACATAGTTGTTCTCACAAATTTTCATAACAATTGCACGAGCCCATGAGATGGCGCGGCCAAACCTCTTGGTAGGACCTAGTGCGGTGGTGCAGCCACTAACCCCTGCAAGTAATTTTGCTAGGTGGTTTTGCCACATAAGCAGGCCATGTGGCAGCTTATTTTGTTTAAATTGATTTTAGTAGTAGGACCCACATGTAAGCCCAATTCTTTCTCTCCTCCCCCTATATCTCTCCCCCCCCATCTCAATCCGGATCTCCTCCATAATGGTGCTACCTACCCGAGCTCCTTCCTCTATTCTTTTCCCTGGCCCATGACTCCGTTGCCCCTCTTCCTCTAACGTAGTTCCCTCCTTCTCACCCAAGCTTCATCTCCATTCAAGCTCCCTCTCTTGTTGATGGTGGTGCACCTAGGATGGAGGATAGGCTCAGGGCTCAGGGCTTGGGGAACGGTGAAGGTGACACGACAAAGGTATGACACTTGTCGGAGGTAGAGAAGGATAGTAGAGGGAGGATGGGCAACAACGCTGGTAAGGCTGAAGATAGCGTGGTAGAGGAACGACGGTGGCGGCACACTTAGCTCTATAATTTGAACTAAAAATAAATAAATAAACAGCCACTTGCCATTAGGGATGGCAATGCGTATGGTGTTGTAGAAGTGTAGCACCCATCCCCAGCAACATAGTGGCACCAGACGAAAGCCTCGCAGCCTCCTTGCCCGGAGGCGCCCCGTGAAGGAACTGCTTCGGGATGGAGCGTCTAGCCAGAGGAAGCGAGGCCGTTCCGGAGCCTCGTAGCCCCGTCGCCTGGAGGCGCCCCACGAAGGAACAACTTCTAGACGGAGTGCCCAGTTGAAGGAAACGAGACTGTTCTGGAGCCTTGTAGCCCCTTGGCCCAGAGGTGCCCCATGAAGGAACAGCTTCGGGACGGAGCGCCTAACCGGGAGAAGCGAGGCTGTTCCAGGGCCTCACATCACCCTCGCTCGGAGGCGCCCAGCAAAGGGGTCGTGCCAGAGCAAGAAGTTCGAGAAGGGACGAGGAGCCGGCAGCGGCAAGAGAAGGAGTATGCCTTGCGAGGAAAAACACTTTCAGAGGGAGGGCCAGGTTCCTTGGGCACTACTCGATCTCCCGGGGGACAGCCCGTATCAGAAAAGGATAAAGCGTGTCAGGAAAAGCATCATTGCCTTCCAAGCCCGGGGACAAGCTGCAACTGCCTATAAAAGTTGTAATGACCCTTGTAACCGTACTTTGGGAAGTCGGTTGCGGGGCACTTTAGGAATTGGTGCCTCATAACTAGGAGGAAAACCCCGTAGTAACCTCGAGCGATACAGAAAAGAAGGGGCACAAAGGTCATGATCTGGGCAAGGACCCCGCCGCCCCTACTTTATCGCCTAGAGCAACAGCACTCGAGGGCATTCTGATATGAGTGGGCTTGTAATCTCCTTGTATAAGTAACACGACCAAATGAATGAAAACATACGAGAAATCCCAAAGAAAAACTAAGTCTCAAAGTTTGTGCGTTCCTCTTGAGCTAGTCCTCGAGGACTCTGTCCTGTTCATGTAGTGCTTGAGCACCCCGAGGGCTGCCTCTTTCCTGGACGTCCAGCTCAGGCCGACGACATATGGGTTCGGATAAATACCCGTGGCTGACAATCCATCAGGAACATGCAATTTAGTCTTAAAGCTTAAGCCTAACTGAATTGAAAATTTAAAGATTAGGCTTAAAGCTTAAGCCTAACTGAACTAAAAAGCTAAACGCTTTAAATCTTTAGTACAACTTTTTTTATCACGAAGCCACCTCTAAAAACTCTTAAAATAACATAAAACGAATAATACTAGCTTCGAGATATAGATTCAAAAACCTCTCAAAGTCTAGCTTAACAGGAAGCTTATTTATTTAGCTCGGCCACTCTGGACATTCTCTTCGTATCCACGAGTATGGGTACGGTGAAATTTAATATACAGGGAACTATTTTTTGCAGGTATGGTTTCATAGTACCCAAACCTGGTACCCACATGTGGGTCCCATTCGTTAGTTTCTCTTATGTTGCTAATAGCTTTTTCTAAGCTAGGCCAGCTGAGGCAAACTAGAGGTGGCCAAATAGGTCGAACCAAATGGGACCAACCGGGTCGATGCGTACTGCTCACCAAACCGACCCAGCCTAGTTTGGTCCACCGAACCGAACTTAGGCCAAGACATTGGCCTGCCGGGCCTGCCCGGTTGGTTCATATAGTGGTGGAAGGTCGGCCCGGTTCGGCCCGCTACTGTAGCTTACATATTTAATTAAAAATATATATTTATATGTTTATTGCCTTATGATCTATAATTTATATCTTCATTTTATAACACATATCTATTAAATATAATCATTTTCTTAATTTTTATATATTTTTGGGCCAAAATGGGTCAACCCATTTGTAACCGGGCCGGGCCGATTTGTTCGTTGGCCACCTCTAACCCTGTTCTTCTCGACCTACATTATTTAACTTATCTACTTATGTAGCTTATCTCCTAACTTCGAGAGCTTTCCAAAGTAGTCTCGAGAGTTGGATCCGCTTTGTTTGACTTGCGTTTTAGAGCTTTTAAATAAGACTTTGAGATAGAAAAAATGGATTAAAAAAACCAAACCGTTTTTAATTTTAACGAAGATAAATGAATAGGCAGATAAGTCAAATAAGTTAGATAAGCTAGAAAGAAGAGAAAAGTACACTTTTACCCTCTAAACTTGTAGCAAAGTCTCATTTAGGCCCCTAAACTTGAAATTTACTTTTTTCAGGCCCTTCAACTTGTATTTGTTGGCACCGTAGCCCAAAAACTGTTGGACATGCTATTAAATACTAAAGTGGCTGTTAGTTTTCTGTTAAATGCTTATTTGGTTGCTAAGCGTGCCTTTTTTAAAATAAAATGACATCCATGTCACCTCCCTCCCCCCTCTCTGAAAAAAATCAACTTAAAAAATTTCAGAGTTTTGAAAATTTGAAATTCTAACTTTAAATTTGATTTTTCAAAATTTTAAAATTCAAACTTTCGAAATTTCGGACGTGATCAAATTTGAATTTTGCGACTCAAATTTTAAATTTGAAGTTTCACAATTTTCAATTTCTAATTTTTGGTATTTCTATACCTTTAAAATATTGAAACTTTAAGATTTTCGGTAATTCAAATTTGAATTGTTCGTTTTTAAATGGTATTTTCACATGTTTTGATTTTTTAAACTAAAGTTTGAAATTTTCAATATTTCAAATTTGTATTTTATTCAAAAATGGAAAATTTCAAATTTGAGTTTTCCAAAAAAAGAAATATTATTATAAAAACTTTTGAGGTTCAAATTTTGGGATTTTTTGAAGTTAAAATTTTTTCCAAAAATAGAGGGATGGGAGGGTGACATAGATGCGTTTTCATTTTAAAAAAGGCACACGTGACAATCACATAAGCATTTAACGAAAAACTAATGGCCGCCTCAGCATTTAACGGTGCGTTTAACGGTTTTAGGGCAGTGATGCAAATGGATACAAGTTCAAGGGGTTGAAAAGGTAAATTTCAAGTTGAGTGGGCTAAGTGAGATTCGGTACAAGTTCAAGGGGTAAAAGTGTAATTTTCTCTAGAAAGAACATGTCCCCATCTTTAGTAGTTCCATTGCCCCATCACTATTGACCTCCAACTCGTCATTATTCCTGCCCCATCACTATTCACCTTTTCAACAATAGCCCTATCACTATTTTCACTCTCTATATTCATTATTCACTGCTTCATTATCCCATTCCTTGCCGCATCACTATTTGCTATAGTGTAGAGGCAATGGGCCACGGTTGGAGATGGCCTGAGGACATACTTATTGCTGGCCCTCTCCTATCACTATTCACCTACTTTTCAATCCTAACCCTATTTTCTTCTACACAATCTTTACATTTTCCTCTCTTATATTTTACTCCTAACCTATTGTTACCGTAAAGAGGCTATCTACTTGTTTGAATTTGAGGCTGGCAAAAAACATGCCCTGTAAACGCCCAAACAGGCAAACCATAAATCCCCAAATCCCACCCTCATCGCGTGCGTCTCTACTCTCCCATCCTCCACACGTTCCTCCACCTCTCCACGTTGCCGTCCCCTTGCACGCACGGCCATCCACCACTGGCGCACCGCCCCGCCATCCTCCCTCTAGTCCTCTAAGCTACCATAGTCCGGCCGCCCCCCTTGCATGCTCCCGAGCGCTGCCGTCTCAACTCCCTTGTCCTCCCGTGCACCGCCTCGACCCCCTTGCCAATTCATCCAGGCCAGAGCGTCGTTGCCTCAACTCCCCCGTCCACCCAATGCCGCCACTACTCCCTGGCCCCATCCATTCTGATCGAGCGAAGCGAAAAAGTATCAACAAATATCTGTTCAACAGGTATCCCAGTTATGCAATTATGAATTCCCTAGGTACCCGACTCATGTTGGTATAGCTTTTGGGTCATAGGCCTGTGGGGTTTGCTTCACATGGACCTGCTGTTTAAGGAGCGCAGTAGCTACCACCATCCTCCTGGAAGAAGGCAACTGAAAGATCTTGAGGTTTGGCATGCCACAATGTGACCTGGAAGGCTCTTTTGCATATTCTCTCAAGGGAATGAGAAGAATAAGTAGGCAGCCTAGACTGCCGCCGCCAAGACTACCGTCACCAAGAAGGTCGTCACAGGAAAAGGAAAGAGGCAGAAAGAGAAAAAGGGTGGGAAGAGGAATCTTGGGGCAATGCAAGGTGGTACTGGGCCAAGGGCAGTGTGGACAGTGCAGGGTTCTCGTCTTGTTATACTAAACAGAGATGCTGTCACACATCCATTTCTATCGAGCGAAGCAAAAAAACAATCCAAAACTATCACTTAGACTCATTTCCCAGCTATGCAATTATTAGTTTCCTGAGTACCTAGCTCGTGTTGCACTTAACTTTTGGCTTAATGGAGTGTGGGATTCGCTTGGCATGGACCAGCTGCTTAAGGAGTGTAGTAGCTGTCACCGTCCTCCTTGAAGGAGGCATTTAAAAGAACCTGAGGTTTGGCATGCTATAAGGAGGTAGTTAAGCTACAAGTAGGCCATCAAAAGATCCTAAGGTTTTGCATGCTACAGTCTTCTGAAACCTGTTTTACTATGTACCAGGATTTAATTGTTATGGTGTCACCTCCAGCTACAATTTCTGTCAAACAATGGGGATCTGCTTTGCCTGAATCTTTTAGTTCTATTGATGAGCTTTTAATTTAAAATAAGGAAGACCACTATGTTTGAAAGGGTATGTCGGTGTTTTTTTCGGTCTGTAAAATTTGTTACATTGTAGGACTAGTTTTTTTTTAATGATTTAGAAAGTTCCAAAATCATTGATGTGGATTCTAGTTAAGTTTACATTGGGATAATTACCGTGCTTAGATTAGAGAAGGTTTTGTCTAGGTTATTCATGGTCGTGCCTTACCTAAAGGATGATTTTGTTGCTTGGCTGATTATTTTTTTTCATAATTTCCAGGTTCTGCTGATTTTGTACATCCTTATACCAACTGTTTCTATATACTTCTTTACAATTATTGATTTAATATCACAGTAGGTGCACCCCTTCCTTCTTTTTCTCAAAAAAATATATTGCACATTCCACACAAACAGACCATTTGTTTGTTAGTGTGTTATGACTGTGTTATATTGTTGCTGTAGTACTGCCAACATATGGTACACAACAATCATATGCTATAAGTTAATATTTCCTAAGTAGTTGTTCTTAAATAAATATAAGAATTAATCATATAGATTTTTATTAGCGTTATTTTTAATTTATTTATGTATCTCCAGTGTAAATAATGTGCATATGTGAATTTAAACACATTCTTTTGCATGTTCCCTATTTGGCTATTTCACTTTCATAGCCCTTATGTTTTTAGCTGTAGTTACTACATATTATAATTGCATTTATTTGTTAGCAGACTGAGACCCCCTCACGTTTCTAAGGAAGAACCCAGCACTAGAGGATGTCTCCAGCGATGACCTCATCAACATTGGCGACAGAAATCCTTATCTGATGTCCGACTGTGGAAAAATGCTTTTCAGGTCTCTTATCTTATTGGTCTTCTGCAATCACAACCGTGGACTTAGCATTGGTAACTCTCTAAATGAAGGTAATTTGATGGTCTCCGCCACCAGTGTGAAATTCGTAGTGTGGACTGCTACCAAGGTCAAACACTTTAAAGCAAATATTCATAGTGACTATGTCATTGCCGCTGAGGTCTTTAAAAGACTATTATAGCGTGTTGAAGGAGATAGTATCCTAGGTTAGCTGCCTCTAGACATGTTAGACCTATTGTCTATGATACAAAATTGGGGTACATATGTTTTGCTTATTGTTTATCACCCAGCTCTTCTTTCTGATGAAGCTAGGGTTATTCTGCTGCAAAGAGTAGATTTATTGCTTTGTAAGCAACTAGCCTTCTGAAATCAACATACAAAGAGGCGCAACTATATCCTCTTAGATCTGCCCTAGTCCATGTCTGATGAGTGCTGGATAACCGTTGCTAAGAAACAACAAGTTGCTTGAATCATTTTGCCTATATAGTGTAAACTTACGGGTTGGGAGGAAGAAGAAGGGTAGCATGGTGGAGAAGAAGAAGGTTGCCATGGCCGCCGCCAATCAGACTACCATTGCCAAGACTATTGTTCCTGGATAAGGAAAAAGGAAGAAAAAGAAGAAGGGCAAGAAGAAGATGAATCTTGCGGCGGTGCAGGGTGGCACCGGGGCGGTGCAGGGTGGTACCGGGGCCGTACAGAATGATGAAGCTAACGTTAAAGCCCTCGCTTGTTCGTCTCGTTTTGTTGCACTAAATAGGGATGCCGTTACTAATACTTTTGAGTCGAGCGAAGCGAAAAAGTATCAACAAATATCTCTTCCACAGGTATCCCAGTTATGCAATTATGAATTCCCCAGGTACCTGACTCATGTCGTACATAGCTTTTGGGTCATAGGCCTATGAGATTTGCTTCACATGGACCTGTTGTTTAAGGAGTGCAGTAGCTGCGACCATCCTCCTAGAAGAAGGCAATTGAAAGATCCTCAGGTTTGGCATGCTACAAAGTGACCTGGAAGGCTCTATTGCATATCTTCTCAATGGAATGAGAAGAATAAGAAGGCAGCCAAGACTGCCGCCGTCAAGACTAGCATCACCAAGAAGTACATCACAGGAAAAGGAAAAAGGCAGAAACAGAAGAAGGGTGGGAAGAGGAGTAAGAGAGGAAGGGTGGGAAGAGGAGTCTTGGAGCAATGGAAGGTGGTACTAAGGCAAGGGCAGTGTGGACAGCGCAGGGTTCTCTTCTTGTTGTACTAAATAGAGATGTTGTCACACATCCGTTTCAGTCGAGCGAAGCAAAAAAACTATCCAAAAATATCCCTTAGACTCATTTCCTAGCTATGCAATTATGTCTTCCCTAAGTACCTACCTCATGTTGCACTTAACTTTTGGTTTCATGAGAGTGTGGGGTTCGCTTGGCATGGACCAGCTGCTTAAGGAGTGTAGTAGCTGTCACCGTCTTCTTGGAAGGAGGCATTTAAAAGAACCTAAGGTTTGGCATCCTGTTAGGAGGCAGTTAAGCTACAAGTAGGCACTAGGCAGTCAAAAGATCCGAAGATTTTGCATGCTACAGTCTTCTGAAACCTGTTTTAAGTGTCACCTCCAGCTACAATATCTGTCAAACAACGGGGATCTGTTTTCCCTGAATCTTGTAATTCTACCGATGAGCTTTTAATTGAAAATAAGGAAGACCTCTATATGTTTGAAAGGGTATGCCAGTGTCTTTTTGAGTCTGCAAAATTTGTTACATTGTAGGTCCAGTGTTTTTAATGATTTAGAAAGTTCTAAAATCATTGATGTGGATGCTAGTTAAGTTTACAATGGGATAATTACCATGCTTAGATTAGAGAAGATTTTGCCTAGGTTATTCATGGTCATGCCTTACCTAAAAGATGATTTTGTTGCTTGGCTGACTATTTTTTTTTTATAATTTCCATGCCTAAAAGATGATTTTGTTGCATGGCTGATTTTTTTTAATAATTTCCAGGTTCTGCTGCTTTTGTACATCCATATACTAACTGCTTCTATATACTTCTTTACTATTATTGTTTTAATATCACATTAGGTGCACCCCTTCTGTTTTTTCTCAAAAAAAAAAATATTGCACATTCCACACAAATAAACCATTTGTTTGTTAGTGTGGTACGACTGCGTTATATTGCTGCTGTAGTACCGCCAACATCTGCTACACAACAATCATATGCTCTAAGTTAATATTTCCTATTTACTTGTTCTTAAATAAAACAAGAATTTATCTTATAGATCTTTATTAGCATTATGTTTAATTTATCTATGTATCTCCAGTGTAAATAATGTGCATATGTGAATTTAAACACATTCTTTTGCATGTTCCCTATTTGGCAATTTCACTTTCATAGCCCTTATGCTTTTGGCTGTAGTTAATACATATTATAATTGCATTCATCTGTTAGCAGTCTGAGACCCCCTCACATTTCTCTGGAAGAACCCAGCACTAGAGGATGTCTTCAGCAATGACCTCATCGACATTGGCGACAGAAATCCTTATCTGATGTCCGACAGTGGAAAAAAGCTTTTCAGATCTCTTATCTTGTTCGTCTTCTACAACCATAACCGTGGACTTAGCATTGGTAATTCTCTAAACGAGGTAATTTGATGGTCTTTGCCACCAGTTGGAAATTCGTAGTGTTTACAGCCACCAAGGCCAAACACTTTAGAGCAAATATTCACAGTGACTATATCATTGCCGCTAAGGTCTTTTAAAGACTATTATAGCATGCTGAAGAAGATAGTATCCTAGGTCAACTGCCTCTAGACATGTTAGACCTATTGTCTATGATGCAAAATTGGGATACATACGTTTTGCTTATAGTTTATCATCCATCCCTTCTTTCTGATGAAGCTAGCGTTATTCTACTACAAAGAGTAGATTTATTCCTTCGTAAGCAAACTAGCCTTCAGGAATCAAGATACAAAAAGGCACAATTATATCCTTTTAGATCTGTCTTATGTAGACTCGTCCAAGCCTGATGTGTTCTGGATATCCATTGCTAAGAAACAACAAGTTGCTTGAATCATTTCGCCTATATAGTGAAAACTTACTAGAGGGGAGGAAGAAGAAGAAGGCTGCCATGGCGGAAAAGAAGGCTGCCCCGGCCATCGCCCCTGCTCAGACTACCATTGCCAAGACTGTTGTTCCAGGAAAAGAAAAAAAGAAGAAAAAGAAGAAGGGCAAGAACAAGATGAATCTTGCGGCAGTGCAGGGTGGCATCGGGGCGGTGCAGGGTTGTACCAGGGCAGTACAGAATGATGAAGCTAAAGATGAAGCCCTCACTTGTTCGTCTCATTTTGTTCCACTAAAAAGGGATGCCGTTACTAATACTTTCGAGTCGAACGAAGCGAAAAAGTATGAACATATATCTCTTCAACAGGTATCCAAGTTATGCAACTATGAATTCCCCAGGTACCCAACATAAGTCGGACATAGCTTGTAGGTCGTAGGCCTATGGGGTTTGCTTCACATGGACCTGTTGTTTAAAGAGTGTAGTAGCTGCCACCATCCTCCTGGAAGAAGGCAATTGAAAGATCCTCAGTTTTGGCATGCTACAAAGTGAACTGGAAGGTTCTATTGCATATACTCTCAAAGGAATGAGAACAACAAGAAGGCCGCCAAGACTGCCGCCGCCAAGACTACCATCACCAAGAAGGTCATCATAGGAAAAGGAAAAAGGCAGAAAGAGAAGAAGGGTGGGAAGAGGAGTCTTGGGGCAATGCAAGGTGGTAATAGGGCAAGGGCTGTGTAGACACTACAGGGTTCTCGTCTTGTTGTACTAAATAGAGATGCTGTCACACATCCGTTTTAGTCGAGCAAGCAAAAAAACTATCCAAAACTATCCCTTAGAATCATTTCCCAGCTATGAAATTATGAGTTCCCTAAGTACCTACCTCGTGTTGCACTTAACTTTTGGTTTCATGGAGTAGTGTGGGGTTCACTTGGCATGGACCAGCTGCTTAAGGAGTGTAGTAGTTGTCACCGTCCTCCTGGAAGGAGGCATTTAAAAGAACCTGAGGTTTGGCATGCTGTTAGGAGGCAGTTAAGCTACAAGTAGGTAGTCAAAAGATCATAAGGTTTTGCATGTTACAGTCTTTTGAAACCTATTTTACTATGTACCAGGATTTAATTGTTATGGTGTCACCTTCAGCTACAATTTCTATCAAACATCGGGGATCTGTTTTGCCTGAATCTTTTAATTCTATTGATGAGCTTTTAATTGAAAATAAGGAAGACATCTATATGTTTGAAAGGGTATGCCGGTGTTTTTTTTAGTCTGTAAAATTTGTTACATTGTAGGTCCAGTGTTTTTAATGATTTAGAAAGTTCTAGAATCATTGATGTGGATGCTAGTTAAGTTTACATTGGGATAATTACCATGCTTAGAATAGAGAAGGTTTTGCCTAGGTTATTCATGGTCATGCCTTACCTAAAATATGATTTTGTTGCTTGGCTGATTATTTTTTCATAATTTCCAGGTTCTGCTGCTTTTGTACATCCTTATACCAACTGTTTCTATATACTTCTTTACTATTATTGATTTAATATGACAGTAGGTGCACCCCTTCCTGTTTTTTCTCAAAAAAAATATATATATTGCACATTCCACACAAACAGACCATTTGTTTGTTAGTGTGCTATGACTGCATTATGTTGCTGCTGTAGTACCGCTAACATATGCTACACAACAATCATATGCTCTAAGTTAATATTTCCTAAGTAGTTGTTCTTAAATAAATGCAAGAACTTATCTTATAGATTTTTATTAGCATTATGTTTAATTTATTTATGTATCTCCAGTGTTAATAATGCCCATATGTGAATTTAAACACATTCTTTTGCATGTTCCCTATTTGGCTATTTCACTTTCATAGCCCTTACGCTTTTAGCTGTAGTTACTACATATTATAATTGCATTCATTTGTTAGCAGACTGAGAAATATTGTCGTCACTTTCTCATGCCTTTTTAAATTTACTTTTGTACACCCTGTAGCTTTGTAGCCTTCATTCGTCAGCTGCGCAGTGTGACTAGGTCAAGGCAAGGTTATACGCATTGACCTGGTATACCAATATGATATTTTTTATATATAAAAGTAGCCTTTTATTTTGGATCAATATCGTTTTGGATGGGACCAGAATATGAACTGGAAAATAGAACCACAATGGGTTATGTATTTTTACACCTAGAACTTTGCTGTTCAGCTGATGGGTGGAAATTACACCTATGCCGCTTGACCTGCATGTGCATAATCTAAAATTCCTTTAGGTATATAAATATGATAATTAAGTGGTTTCCTAAATTTTAGGGAAATCATTTTTTTATAAGAATAGCAGCAGCTCTTTATTCAATATAAGTGATCATAGTGCTAACCTCTATTATTGAGTCGACGACTAGTTGTCCAGTCGGCCGGCAGGTTCCTACTTGCCCCAATGACTTTGACTTAAGAGCATCCACAGCAGTAGCGCTATATGCACTGTAGTGATGACGTGGTGAGGATAGGGTTTCTGGTGGAGTGAAGGAATCTTTTAAAGTATAGTGTAAAGTGTGAAGGAATTTTAGAGGGATGGAGAGAGAAAATAGAGTAGAAGAGAGAGAAAATAGAGATAGAGTAATTGGTGTGGATGCTCTAAGTAGTTAGTCGGGTGACTTACCATCGACCGACCAACCTGTGTCGACTAGCCGTTGACTCAAGCAAGCTAGGCGGGCGACTTTGGCTTCTCCTTCCCCTAGCTGGTAGTGACCAGGGCTGGGTCGCTGCTAGCCTTTTGTAATTCCACCCCGTACATTTCTGTCTCATCTTCTTAATAGATTTTGGTAGTGCTCATAACCATAGGTAGCTGCTACTACCTATGTGTGCTGCTGCTCCTAAGCCGCTTTTTTTTGTCTGCCTTTTTTGTCCACTGATATGTATCTGTAAATTTTTGTTTTGCCTTGCACGGCTACATGTTTGGATGTCCAATAATCTGGACACCTTCTCCCTTGGCTGGCGACCTATTCTGCATGACAATCCTTGGGCTTGAAATGAACAAACACACCCTTTTGTACGTCATATTTTTATTCTTTTAATGATAGGTGTTTTTATGCTTCTCAACCTGATAGTTAATATATATCTTTACTTATTCATCTTCACCGCTGCAGTGTATGACTTGTGCAGGTCTGCTATGGTTCCATGAATATGATCGTGGAAACAGAGTGTTGCTCGGTCCTACATTTTTTATGGATACAGTTGCCTATAGTCGTAATCTCTGTCAGTTGTAATTTCTTTGTGCACGTTCTTATAGTAATAGATTCCTAAGTTTTTTTTTGACGTTACTCATGGTTGTAGTACCTGTTGTGCCATAGACTGAATAAGTTTTCCGCCATGAGAAGAACATGTTTTTACTAATATTCATGATGCTTTGTATTTAAATATTTACTTCATCTGACTTCTCTCTCGAAATTCAACTACTGCCATTAGCATGGTATTGCAGCTTCTGAGACCAAAATATTCAAACTATTTATATTTTACATTGAGGTCAAACAAATAGAAACAAGAGCAAAGCAGGTCTTCCACACTCTTATGGAACTATAAAATGGTGGGATTAACACTATATTGAAATGTAACATATTTCCATTTCAATGGAATGTAAATCGGGGTTATCCCCTTCTTACAAAAACACTATATTTAAAAAAATGCTGAAGCAATTTGACCACCATGTTACAATTGATAAGTTTAATGCTGACGCTTCTTCCGGAGATGACGGCTACATTGCTACAAGTAGCAGAATGGCATGAAAAGTCGGAACAGTGCAAGGGAGCAGAAGGTTCTGGAACAGTGCAAGGGAGCAGATCAATCAAGGATCCAAAGCATTCATGCCCTTACACAGTTATGTTGGCAGCAATTTTTTGGTCTATTTGGCATTGCCGTAATGAAATGATTTTTAACAAAGCAAAAGGTATTACTTTTATACAGATCATCTTCAGAGCTACTTACTGGCTGCGGCAACGGGCGTTACCACAAAAGGAGGATGATAGGGGAATGTAACAGCCTAAAATTTGTGTTTTGTTTAAAAGTACTTCTGCAATGATTGTATGAGGCTACGACAATTTCCTTTAAACCATGATTTGCCAAAAAAAAAATTCCAGGATCTTAAAAATTTAAAATCCATTGGAATTTGGTAATTTGCTCGAATAAATTGTTGAAAGCTTTATATTAGGCCCTATTTAGGAATATCTAAAATGTAACAATGTTTAGGAAAAGTTGGTTTTTAGTGAATTCTAATAACCCTTAGACCTCTTATGTGTGTATATATTTATACACACATAAACACATATATACATATATACATATATATATATACACTTATATGTATATATATATATGGGGTATATCACATTAAAAATCCCACAAAAATTTCATAAAATAGTTTAGACCCTAAGTGATATCCTGAACCATGTGTTGACCAAACTTGACCCCTGGTGGGACCCACTTGGCAGTCTCTTCTCTTTCCTTGCTCTTGTGAGCATTTCATCGAGCAGCATGCCTGCCTCTGCCATGCCTCCTTCTCACTGGCGCATTGATCCTTCCCCTAGCCAAATCTTCCCCGGAGATCCCCGCGCGAGTGAGCCACCGCCCCAGTCCACCAATGGGACGCCGAGCTCCCTTACAACCGTCTCGACCATGCTCGTGACCGTTGGTCCTTGCGCTCTGCTGCTCCGAGCTCAATTACGGCCGAACCGCATCGGCTCTTTTTCTTTCTTCCATCACCCTCTCGTCGACAGCCTGATCCAGAGCTTCCTAGCCTCCACTTTTGCTCGCATTAGCATCGCCCTACCCTCGCGGTGCTCCTGCACGAAGGAATCGGTCCGTAAAGCTCTAGGCTCGCCGGATCACTCTCGCCGCCACCGGCCGCCCAGTTTTTCCCCCTTCCTGATTTCTTCCCCTCTGGTAAGCTTCGAGGCGATTCATCACACGCTGAGCTTCGTGTGGCTTCCCCTCACGCTATGCACATCTTTGTTTGACTAGGGAGTCGTTGGTTTTTCCTTGCACCGTGAACGCGCCGTCTCCTCTGTTCGGCCTCCTCGTCAACCAGCCACCCCGAGCCTCCCCAACCCAGGATTTCTGCTCAATAAGCGTCCCCAATCCCTCTGGTAGCTCATGCGCGCGCTATTTCTCCATGAACCTTCCTCTAGATTTGTTATCCATGCTCGCCGTGGCGGAGTTCCGCCGCCGCCCATGGCTCCGCCGCGTCCGGTCGTCTCTGGCCTCGACGTGAGCACCAGAAGATGCACATAGAACCACCGATTCTAGCGCGCCCAAGACCGACCCAAATGGAGCACCCTAGCTCCGGCTTGCCGTCACCGAGTCTTGGCCGTGCACGGCCTGGCTGGAGGTAGACGACGACGATGGGCCGTTGATCTCACGCTAAGATTCGTGCGGTCTCACCGCGTTGTGCCTCTGACTGGCGGGCCCCGGCTGTCGGGTGCTCGCGGTTTTAAAATCTCCCGCGGAGCCTCAACAGGACACTGACATGTGGGCCCCGGACCCACCAGTCAGGGTTAGTGGAAGCACCTTTCCTGTTGGCGCCTTCACTTTATCGTTGCGTCTTTTCAAAATACACCTTCGGCATGGCCTGCTAGGCCGGAGAAATGGCGGGCCGGCCCATTACTGTTCACAGGACTTTTTCTAATTTAGTAAGTAAAACAATTATAGTAAATATAAATGATTTATTATAAATAGTTAGACTTCTCTAAAAATTCTAGAAAATTTATGGTAAATACTAGAGCCTCTACTGGATTTAATAAAAATATAATCATGAACAGTAACAGAAAATTATCCCAGGATTTATCTTATTGGTTTGTCTTTAGGATATTAACCTATATAGAATAAATAGCAGAAATGAGTTTCAGTTAATCTAAAATAAATTAGCACTTAATTAATTCCGAGAAAATCATGTCTAGTGTGTAATAGCTTTCTGGACCAAAGAAAATTATAACATTTATGGTACAACCCCTAATCATATGTTATTTTATAAATGGCCTAAATAACAATTTTGGTTAATTAACTAGTTTTTGATCTAGTTACCCTGAAATTTATGTACATGTCCAAAGTAATTACTCTACAGCATTATAAGACAGCAAAGCTTTTATTTTATTTAGGTTTATGATATACAATCTCATGGTTATGTGTGTGTGTGTGTGTGTGTGTATATATATATATATATATATATATATATATATAACAAATGAATTTATCTTCCACACACACCCACTTAACCCCTAATATGGTAGAATAAAAATGATTAGTCAAGTTGATGAAGGAAATACTTTTGAACAAAGATGTTTGTTAACACATTCTCACTTTTTCAATACTTTAAACATAATAAAACCCTATTTTTTCCTATTGGGCTGATTAGGGTAGAAATTCTACTATCATATGTATATACATGTGTTTTTAGGTGCATCATCTCATAAGCATTCCGCTGCCATTATGCTAGAAATTATTACTTCTTAGTAAGGTCATGGAACTTCCTCGAAACCTAGATTAAGACTTATCGTTAGACGCTAATCGCTAGACTTAGCGAGAGCATTTCATGCATCATGCTTCTTATTGCATGTCGGCGTTGTATTTATTGTTCCTCGCAATCATTCCGTTAATAGACGCCGAGGAGCCAGAAGGACATTTTGAAGAACCGTCGGAAGACCCCCACTACCCGCAAGACCAAGGCGAGTTAATTTCCACCCTAAAGGGTGTTTGCTTTTACTAGGGAGAATCTCGATTTTCCCTAGTACGAGTTAACAACCTTCCTTTAGGTGTTTACTTTTATTAGGGAGAGTCTATACTTTCCCTAGTACGAGTTAACACTTGATGGATCATATTGAATCAGGTTCAATTATTAATTTTAGGCTTAGCTGCCTCGGAACGGTAAACCGACATTCACCGGACATGATGAGCATATTAAATTTGGTTGACTAGATATTGGGCCTGGCATGCCAGTGTGTGTGGTTAGGAACACTGATGTGTTTCGGTTTGTGGTTAAGGGTATGATGTAGCTGGGCTACATGGTCTGAAGGAAGGCTGGACCACGGGGAATGTGCTAGGTAGTCAAGGACGGCTGTGCCAGTCGGAGCGCGAGTTGTTTTCAGCGTGGTAGATATCGCCCATCGGGGTTCTGCTGCGTGAGTTCGAGTCTTTGGGCAGCCAAGGACGGCTGTGCCAGTCAGAGCGCGAGTTGTTTCGTGTAGCTTTATGCTGCCCACTGGGGTTCCTGCACAATGCATGGCCATCGCGTAGTAATGCGGACTTGGGGCCCGCTGGCTTGCTGGACAGCGTCAGGGTCAACCCCTAGTCCTAGGCGAAGACAGGAATGTGTCGTCATCCTGATGGATGATCTAGATCTTACGTGATAGGGAGCCGTGACTCTAGTGCGGGCTTGGCAACTCGGCTAGGGAAGACCGAGCGCTTCGCTGGCGTAAGATCCACAACGGGTGCGCCACACCCGGAAGATGATGGGGGGTGTTTGGTGACGTTTGGCAGAGTACATGGAAACTGTCAGGGGATTGGATACGTTTAGCAGTGTGTATGGAAACTGTCGTGGAATGTGATGAGAACAATAATTTGAACAATGATTAGTAGAACTTTGTGTTCATAGGCCTTGGTTTATAAATCTTGCTTTCTGCAAATAAATAAACCCCAACCTTTTCTTTGGAACCCCTATCACTAGATGCATTTGGTTGGAAGTTAGCTCACCAGTATTTGGATGACACTGACCTCACATTCATATTCTCTTTTAGATGGAGAGTATGAGCAGGATCAGTACGCTTGCCATGAAGAAGAAGATTAAGATTATGCTGACGATTAGGGCGAGGCATAGGGCGTCTCTCCAGTCGAGTGCTTAGGCATAGCCGGCACGAGACCCATTTTGGATCTTTTGGGTTCTCTGCACTTTGATCTGTTGGACTTTTGGAATATTTGGACCAATGTGCCATGATGTAAACACTTAATAGCCTACGGGCGTAATACATGTATTTGTGTAACATAAGTCTTCCGCTTGTATGTAATGATCCGGCTATGTGAATGGTGTGCACTAGTGTACTGATCCAGGAACTAGTGCAGATCAAGTAGTGGGCAAAGAACAGGCCCTATAGGGAATCTTTCACCGGATTTGCCAATCTTTGGAAGTGGTGGCAATGACTGTCTTCTTTCACCACGGTTGGAGATTCAATAAAAGATTATCGATGAATTGATGTTATCCTTTTGTTTTGTTTTCGTCTTCTATCCTACTGGTTAGTGTTGGATTTGTAATAACTTCATATTGGTATTATTTGGGCCGTCTACACCTCTGGGTGTAGAGGCTGGATTCTATCCATTATCTAAAAAAAAGTAGCTCGGCTGAAGCACAAGCTACTGAGCTCTCAGTTTGAGTAAAATTATGTCACAGTACATTTGAATGCCCTTCTTTGGTTTCCTCATCGAACATGCAGATAAACAATTTGCATAGCAAAACGTGAAATTGGAAGGTCTATGAGTGCAACATGTCAAACTGTGCAACTAATTTTTGCGCGGACTTGTAGGTTTTATCATTCACAGGAGGGATCAGCTGATACCACATAGTTGGTGAGTCAAAAAAAATAACTTTTTTAACAGTTGATTGAGTTATTGTTAGTGTCACCCCCACAATGAAAAAGGTGGACATGAGAAGAAATAGGAAGCATCTGAAGATCGCAATTGAAGAGAAATCCAGGGAATTGGACCGTATGCCTCAAAATGCAAATCTGACTCAAAAGGAAAATGTTGCAAGTACTGTGGCTTGACCAGAAGCAGCAGCAGCAGATGCATTTAGAGATGTCCAAGCACAAACTGTCATGTTGTGCCCAAGCACCAGTGTGATGTTTTAAGACATTAATGCTCAAAGCCTCAGCTGTGTCAACAACTTCAAAAGATCCATTATTCGATCTCAGATAGTAGACTCCACCTTATAAAAGCATAGGACAATAATCACATCTCCAGCAAAGGCAAACATCAAGAATAGTTATTTGAAAGAAGACGACAGAAACTAATTAGTGCCCCCTAGCTTTCCCACAAAATAGCCAGTCCATGTCATGTTAATCGCCATTTGATGTTTTTAGTGTCACAGGCTCACAGCAGCATGTAGTGTTCCAGCAGCCACAGATCCACTCCACAGGAAAGATGAATTGGCAAGATTGCTAACACTGAAGGAATGGATACTTCAATAGTGACCTCCGTGGCCAATATGGCATGCTATGCTACGGCACCTGTCGTAGCAAAAATCTTGGCACCATACCTGTCCTAATTAAGCAGCAAAGCAGTGTACTCAGCTAATTAATCAGCTAATGTATAATGACCCCGGCCTTTATCCGTGGGGCAATTAATTAATCAGTCACTGGGGCTCCGGGCTGGTAGTACATCACCTGCACGCCCGCACGTAGCCACACCCTGATGCAGCGACGTCCGCGTACGCCTGCCTATTCGTCTTCAACTCTTCATCTCATGTTCAACGTCAGAGCGATGCTGCCTCAAAATTAAGTCAGAATGAAAGGAAGATCAAAGGAAGAAAAAGGGCTAGATGAAATCTAAAATAAAAGGTAATTCAATTGTAAACAATTTGTTATAGATCATCTTCATCTCATCCAGGAATTTAGCTAGCTGTCACATACTATTTATGCAAGGCATCTAGCACTAACTTGAATCAAAATATTCATACAAGTTGAGTAGACAGACAAGAAGAAGAGGCCCACAAGGATATTGGTATTGAGATTGGAGATGCACATGTACAACTACAAACAACAATGATCGGTCACCATAAGTTTATTCCGTCCTCCGTCACCGGGCAAAAAAAAGAATTTGCACAAAACTCCATAGGAAAATAGTGCCAGAGGCATCAAACCAAAGCACTGGTGCACCATCAAAATCATGTTTGCGTTGCACACGTAGTTTACCTGATCAAGGTCCTCGTCGAGCCGTGCTCAAGTCTTCTTCCTTCCACATGTGTACGTACGTGTGCACTGCGTGAGCTTCCATCTACTTCTTGCGCGAGGCCGCTAGCCCCCTCCTCTTCCAATCTCATACACCTCCCACCCTCCTGTACTGGTGCTGATGCACCATAACATAAGTGGTCTCTCAGAGGGACGGTGCAGCGAAGCAGGTTGACACGGCGTGATGCGGTAGTGGTCAACAAGAAGGCTACCAGAGGAGGGAGCCCTGGAGGCATGGTGGTCTTGATGGGGTGGCTCGGTGGTCGGTGTGGGCAGCTTGGGGTTTGACGTGGTCGCGGGAGGCTAGTGGGAGGTGGTCGCTAGATGGGGCGGTGGTGGTTGTAGGCGGTAGATCCGTCGGAGTGGAGGGAAGAGAGATAGAGGGGGGAGGTGAGGAAGGGACCTCGGGCAACAATTTCATGAAATAGAGAGATGTTTTTGCAAAATTTACAACAGAGAGGCAGTACGAACAGGTTTAGATCTTGAGGTGGGATCTGACGATGCACAACCTGTCTGGAATTCCAGCCTGATGCACGAAATGCATGTTGTAAATGTTAGAATTGGACCCTGTGAGATTGGTCCATTCATGCTTAAATACCAAAGCATGGGAAAGAATAATGTCATATTGTTAGTTGAATGTAGTGGACATTAACATATAAGGGAGAGCTCTTAAGACTAAAGTTACATGCTCGCGTATTACATGAATTGCCAAGGGATTTTTCCACACAACTTGTGACTTTAATTTTTGCAGTTTCCTCCTATTACCTTAAACCGGATGACCAGATTTTTTGGAGTTAGAAAGGCTAAAACGTGGGGCAGTTTTCGGAGTGGAGTAGCTGTGTTCGTGATGATAAAACATCCTGGAGACCTCCAGAGAACTCGCACGCTCAAACATGGCTCCTTCTCGCAGTGATCTATGTTGAGTTGTTGTGAAATCATTGTTTCTTGACCTTTCTTCCCGGTGTGCACCGAGAGGCAAGGAGAGCGGAACTCCGAGCCGTTGCCGCTGTGAGAACCTGTATAGGGGCGACAATAAGCTTTCTAGGCAGCGTGACTGCTCATGTTCTTCTTTGGTGACGTTGGCCAAGGAAATATTTCTCGACCAAAATGCACCAATTTGGGTGAATTTCGGCCCAATCGGAACCCACCGAAATTTATCTCGGTCAAGAAATTTCATTTTTGCCTTAAAGTTTCATCAAACTTGGAAGAATACATATAAAAGAAGAACCACTGTTAGTTAAGACTAAAGCCTTGGCTGGTTGGATCCAAATTTTTTTTGTTTGGAGTTCACTGAAAATATTCTGAAATTCCTGGTAACCGGCATATTTTGCCCTAACCGGACCTCATCTGTAAAATTCTGAAAACGAGAAAGTTTTCCCTGACATTGGCTATATCCACGTTGACTACTTCCACTTCGTCCGTTTCTCGTGTGCCCGACTGAATGTGTTTCCTATCTTTCATTATCAGAGGCATGCTGTTAATTTGGTTCGTACATCTATGATTGTCATGTGTAATTTTTCTATGATTATCTGTGTAATCTGTCTCCTAATCAAAATTGAAATTAGAATAATACCATTATTTCCAACAGTAACAGGTGCCACGTCCTTCTCTGCTCTACAGCGACACGGCACGTACGGCGTGGTTCCCAATCAGGCTAGGCTTCGAGCTCCTGGCATAGCCTTGCCTGCGCTACGCGGCGCCGCCTGTATATGAGACCCGCCTGAGTCAGGTGTGGCCGCGGTTGCCACCGGAGGCGTCATTTGCCTCACGCTCGCGCATGCCAGGGCAATTCTCAAGAAGTCATCAACGCCAGTCGCCAGAACGCTCTATGTCATGGATGGAATCTGCAGAAGCACCTTGGTGATCTCTAACGCCGAACAATTTTGGTGCATAAAGAACTGCCAGATGATGCAGTAAAGAAGAAAGAGTTAGAAGATTTTTAACATGTAAGTAAATTGTTTTGGACCATTGATGTAGCTTGATCAAGAGCTTTGGTTAGATGTTAACTCATAGGGATAAAAGGTCACCTATGTAAAGTCATCAAGCCCTTCAATCTTTATTAACGCATGCATGAAAGGTCATTAATTGATTGAATCTTCATCCATACATCATGAGAAGTCAATGCACTACTCTATACTATGCATGACAGCATGACGACAGGTTCCATTCGTGTATAGATACTAACGTCATGATCATACTTTTCAATCCATTAGATTTGTGTCCAAAAAACACGATTGATTTAAGTCATCATATTCGGCTATTTTTATTCAAACCACAAAAATTGCAAAACAATACAAAAAATCATGAAATGTAGAAATTAGTAGTTTCAATATAATTTTTAAAATATTTTTACAATTAACAATTAAGTTTATAAAAAAATACACATTAATTTACATAAAAACTATCAAGAAAATACTGAAAAATATAGATCAAAATTAAAAAAATTTGTGGAATATTTTGAATTTTTTGTATAACTTCACAAAAAAGATGTAGTCATCATCTGATGAAGACTAATCAAGAACATGTGTCATTGGATTGCAACTGAAGGTATCCACACATAGAAATTGATGCAGATTATCCTTTGAATCTTTCCAAATTCTAATTGACGGGAATAAGACAAATCCACACGAGATAAGGAAAAGTGAGACCGGTCATCTCCTATGAGGCGAAATGTTTGTCCAATGCTCTTAAGCCCCTAGCTAAGTGTAGGATGGAGCATTGTAAAAGTGCCCAAAGAGTCAAGACTCCTAGAAGTGTTTACAATGGGTGTGGGTCTCATATTATCTAATATGACACAATTCGAGGCTGATGAGATAAGATCTAGTCACATAGATAATGCCAAGACCCGTTCTTAATTTATGCTAAGAACTGGTTTTGATATGAAAGTACTGATCTTAATTGACATGAATGAATTGCTCTCTATAGACTGCATATATGAAAGACGATCATAATTCAGTACATAAACTCAAAGGATAAATGCATTTAATAGATATGCCAATAACTGGTTAGTTCCTAATTACGTAGTTCCGTACATGGGAATTGGGATACAACACTACTAGAGAATAGGCCTTTAATACCGGCACATCAGTCCCGGTTGGACATGAACCGGTATTGATAGTGACATCAGTCCCGGTTCGTGCCTTCAAGGCTTCAATCCCGGTTAGGCTCTGACATCAGTCCCGGTTCGTGATACGAACTGGTATTAATAAGTCCTTTGACAGGTGGGTACAAAATAGCTGGCATGGATGCTCATCAGTCCCGGTTCGTAACACGAACCGGGACTAATGCCTCGTTTTAGGAAAGTTCAAAAGGAATGCATATCTTAGTTATATTAGAGCGCGTGGAGAGGTCACTACTACAGATCTGGCCGTCAGTACCGGTTCACAATGGCTATCGATCGGTTTTGAACCGGTGATAGAGCCATCGGGACCGATGCCCCATGGCATCGATCCGGTTCCTCACCGTGCCGATATAGTATCGATAATGGTTGGAGGCCACACGTGGCTTTAGCCTCAGCCTCGCCGAAGCTCGGTCGATGGGTTGGAAGCACCAATCGGTATCGATAAGCTATTGTTCAGTCCGGTTGATTCCTCCAACCGATCTTGAAAGCAGCACACGTGGCTTTAGCCCGTACCTCGCCAAAGCCCGATCGATCGGGGTTGGAGCACCAATCTGTCTCGATAGGTTGTTATTGATCCCTGTTGGTTCTCCAACCGTATTAACGAGCACCACGACCTACAAATAATATATATATATATATATATATATATATATATATATATATATATATATATATATATATGCGTGTGAGGTAATATATATTATATATGTGTCGTGTGTTAAGTCTAATATTATTATATATATATATATCTGTGTGCTAAGTCACAATTAATTAAAGCATATATAATCAATCATGCATAATTAACTGATAATTAAATCACAGAACTTTTATTAACAACTTTAATTACAACTATTAGGTATCACAATGAATCAATCATGCCTATATATAGTACACATACAGTTCACATAACATTTATTACAACTTTAATTACAGAACGTTCATCGTGATCTTTTATGTGCATCGCTCTTGGTAGCCGTAGATGTCGACCCCGACAGTTCACCGGTCTTTATCGAAGGGCCCCACCTATTTGTCGCTGGAACGTGAAACTCGCCTCTTGGATTGACGACCTTATCGAAAATCCAGCCGACGAGTTGTTCTTGGATCGCTGTCACGGTCACCGGCGAGAAATTGGACACACATTGCAAGTCGCTAGCACCTCCGGCCAGGATGTGCATAATATGGCACACATAGTAGCCGCATAAATTGGTGCCCGACGGCTGACGCCAGACCTGTGGTGAAAAAAGCTAACAGCGTGAAATGGATGCATGGAAATGAAGTTAACTAACTCAAAAGCTACCCTGATGGCATACATACTCGAGAGGCAAGTGTAACATCGAATTCCTCGTTGAATTTGCCCATGGTTTCAGTACGGAACCGTGCGAATGCACTACACACGTGATTGCAAATTGAACATGATTAGAATTTATTTAAAAAGGAGTAAAACGAGCACAATAATGGAAAGAACAAGAATACCGGTTGAGTATGTCGATCAAGTTTTGGTACTTTTCAACTGGTCTTCTGAGCGAGTCTATAACTGTGATCATGCTACGATCTAGCTCGATAATGAGAAGAATCCAGTGAAAGCTGTACATATATATATGGCAACGTAGGTAACTAATTAGTTCTAAAATCGTGTTGTGGAAAAAGATTAGAACGAGGCAGTACGAAAACACTTACTCAAAGTTGTAGGGTAAAAGTATCTTTGAATGATATTTTTGACCTATTAGCCCGTTGTATATATTGGTCTCTGTATCGGCAGGGGATAGTCGAACATTTGTCTCATTGATAACTAAAGGGTCAAGGAAGCCTGTGTTGAGAGTAGAAACACTTTTGCATCTTTCTATCTCCATTCTACATAAGAAGAAATTAGTTAGGCTTGCAAGTTAGTATAGTGCAAGGGCCTGCACGGTGGATTTTTGCAATTAAATAAGACACTTACAGAGTCCAGCAACTCAACATGGCCACGTCGATGGCGTCTGACTAGTATAGCTCGTACATTACTGGCCATTGGACATAAAATTCACCGTCGCCGTGAAAATAATGTTCTTCCTTGTACTTGACGGCAAATGATGCTAGGCCATGTTTGAACGCATCCAGGTACCTCCGGGAATATCGAGGTCCAGGTCCTCGCACCCTGGGCATACCTCCTCCACCGAGACCTTGGAGTATCCCGGTAGTATCTGTTGGCCATGGATGACCTACCCTGGCTCCACCGGGTGAGCCATGCCGTGAGCCGCCTTGAAAGAGATGTTCCTCACTTGGACGTGCAGCTCACAAGGTGTCCGCTGCGTGATGTCGTCCACGGGCCAGTGGCCCAAGTTCGCGTCGGGTTACCCACCGGAAGCACAGCTGCTTCGCCGCCTTGAGGGACTAATGAGGTCCGGATTAATAGGAGGTTCCTGGCCCGCATCTAGCCGTTGGCTCAAGGCTAACTGCACCTGTCTTTAGACCTCTTCTTTCATGCTCTGCTGTATTTGATTGAGGCGTTCTTCAAGCATTATGAGCTGTTGTGACTGTCGGGACTTGCATCTCACCTGACTCCTATAAGTATCGGCGTCCTTAGCGAACCCAATCTTCCACGGAACGACGCCAACACCTCGTGTACGTCCAGGGTGCTCCGGGCTTTGTAGGGCCCTTCTAAGCTCGTCGTTCTCCCTGTTTGGCACGAAGGTGCCCTGGGAAGATTCCTCGATTGACTTTACTAGTCTTCTGGCCACATCTGTCAGCACATTCCTGAACACCGTGTTTCCATCATCGTCAAGGTCGCCGCCGTGGGCATTGAACCAGCTCTTCGCTCTGTCTGGCCATTCCATTGCCGCGGGTGCGACACCCTTCGCCAGCAGTTCCTATTCCCTCTTCTCCCATTTGTGCATCGCCTGGCGGTAACCACCAGGGCCGAGGTGGTGGTGGTATTGCTTCTTCTGAGCATTCTGGTTGTTCCTTTCGGTCATACTTTGACCTTCATTCGAATTCTTGTAGTTCATGAACGCATCCCAGTGATCCTACAACTTTGGGTACTTGTTGAAGTCGGGCATTCGGTTCTTCTTGATGTACTCCGTGTTCAACTTGCGATGGCCATCTTCTTCAACGTGTAACTCTTCACCTTCTCTTTGGTCCCTTGGGGGAAGGTGAATGTCTTCTTTAGGTCGGTCCAGATCATGTTCTTCGTATCTTCAGGGACATTATCTCATCTCGCAATGCTAATTGGCACATGGTCCCTGATGTGGATGCCGCAAGCCGAATTGAACGGCCCAAGCGCCCCTAGGGGTGCAAGAGGTTGGCCGTTATCGCCGACTTCGGTGATAACATGTTTTGCCTTCGACTTCTTGTTTGAACCTCGCTGACGTGATTGGCTACTCAATTGAGTGATCTGAAAATATGGTACAATAATGAATGGGTTAGAATGTTGGCTTAGCATGATAGTGGAACCGGTATATACACATTCGATCTAATTACCATGGTCGTCTTAGCGGCCTCGGGGGCCTCATCGGTCTCGACGGGCCTTGCGGCCTCGACGGAATCATCGAGCTCATAACCATCTTCTCCCGAAATCAAACTTCTCATGAACTCGTCTCCATCAAATCCTTCTCCCGCCATTATAGTTTCGTAGTCTATAAGGAGGCATTGAAAATTAACGAAAAAAGATCAACAAAAATATACTTGCACATTTCACATATACTTATACATAAACGGGCGACAACGACGAGGAGGGCAGTGGGGAAGAGGAGGTAGATGAGGACGGGCGACGGCGACGAGGACGGTATATACATTACATTTCACATATAATTATACATTTCACAATTGGCATATACATCTCAGAATTCAAATTTGCTATAAAATTGGCATATACATATACATCTCAAAATTCATATAAATAAGATAGAGATGCCGGAATGTCTTCCATTATCTAAAAAACTAGTACATACAAATAAAAACTCTTAACACCATAATGGACCAATTATTTGACAATTTAACAACTTTACAAACCTTTATATTTATATGCTATTTTTATAATGGTGTGATGATTCTATATAGCATTAAAAAAATGAATATAGTTGTGCACCCCCAGTTCTGAAATCCTGGCTCCGCCACTGCGTAGGTTTGGGCATTTCGTCCAACACTCTGTGGGTGCACCGTGATTGTGCTCCTGTTGGTCGCGCCACACTCCTATCGGTCGTGCCCGCCTGTGTCACGCTCCGTCATGCTTGACCATGCCCGCACTCACTGTCCCATGCTCTCTTCCTGCACCTTGCTAAGGAGCGACGGAAGGGAAGGAGAGAGGAGCACATGGAGCACCTTGCATGCGGGGTCGTCGGTGGTGAGGAAGACGGCAACGCGCGCAGGGTCGTCGTTCGCGAGGAGGACGGCGGCGCGTGTGGGGTCGTCGTTGGCAAGGAGGACGGTAGCGCGCGCGGGGTCGTCGGAGGAGAGGAAGACGGCGGCGCGCGTGGGTCGTCGACGGTGGGGGCTGAAGGCGGCGTCGGCGAGAGAGGTTGGAGACAATAACACTTATGCCTCAAACCTCTCTCGCTTTCGAATTTATATGATGGGGACATCAGTCCCGGTTGGTGTCATCCACCGGGACTGACCTCACATCAGTCCTGGTTGGTATAACAAACTGGGACTGAATGCTCACTTAGTCCCGGTTGATTACACCAACAGGGACTGATTTCCCAAAAATAAAAGAATACAGCTGCACGAACTGGGCTTGAACCTGTGACCATGCCGTACGGGGAGCCCACGCTCAAGCGTACACTGCTATCCTCACTGACATGTGGGCCCATCTCTGGTAGGTCCCACATGTCATTGGTACTAATTTGCTATTAATTTCTCAAAAATTATAGAAAACTGTTGGGAGCCTTGAAATTTCTCTTTAATTTTTCAAATTTTAGTATAAATTTTTACCTTTTATATAAATTCAATTATTGCTCCATTGCTTACTAAAAAAATAATAAATCATAGTTATTCCACACTAAAATGATTTTTAAAAAATAAAATAAATTAATAATTCACATATTCTTTACAATATTATTTTCCAACCATCTTAATACAGATTTTCACCTTTTCATGTAAATTCAATTATTGCTTCCTTGCTTAATAAAAAATCATAATTCATACACGGGTTTATATAACACGGTTGGACTTATTTGCTAACATACTTTGTAATTTATGGCAAATTAGTACCACTGACATGTGGGACTCACAGGAGATGAGCCCACATGTCCGTGACCTCCATTTTGGGGGAAGCAATCCCGGTTAGTGTCTCCAACCGGGACTATGTGGGCCATCAATCCTGGTTGGTGTCTCCAACCGGGACTATGTGGGAATTCGAAACAACGCAATATTGGCGTGAACCGAGGAGCCGCCTCTGCCTCTTCCTCTGCCTCTTTGTCTTCCTCGGCCTCTTCTTTAAAACCGATGATCTTCCTCTGCCTAACCGTCTTCCTCTGCCGCGTGCCTCTGCCTCTTCCTCTGCCTCTTCGATCCATGGCTTCTTCCTCTGCCTTTTCCTCCACCCCACCACCACCGATGCCTGCCCCGCCTGCGGTTCTGCCTCCACCGCCATGGCCGTCTTTCGACGACGAGAGTCCCTCTCGGAAGCACATTCGTCGCAACCGGCAGAGGAAGGAGTCCGTCTTCTACCCGGCGGAGTTCTCGATGTCGGACGAGCTATCCGACGATGACGAGGACGAGAAGGACTTCGACGAGGACGACGTCGTCGCGGAAGAGGACGAGGACGTGGAGGAGGACCTTTTGTGGTAACCCTATGGGACATTGTACATGGTAGCATTATTTGTAAATTATTATAATGGTATAATATATGTATATTTTCTATAATATTTGTTGTTTTTGGACCCATAAGATTTGTCCTCACATTTTTTGAGCCTATTACTATTTTCTATAAATTTTTATACATTTATTCACAAATACATTCATGTACCAAAAATTTAAAATCAATAGTATAAAACATTCTGTATAAACTATAAATTATGATATTATAGAAAATTCCATTACATTGAAAGTTGTTTGTAATACACGATCGATCCGGTTGGTATAACAAACCGGAATGAATCATTTAGTCCCTTGATTACACCAACCAGACCGATTTCCCAAAAATAAAGAATGCAATGTGTGAGCTAGACTCAAACCCGTGATCTTGCCACACGGCGAGCCCGCGCTCAAGCGCACGCTGCTAGCTAGGGGAGAAGAGGGGGTTTTGATCGGTCCTACAAGGCACAAATCTTTTTTGTACCCTTCTTAGGAGAAAGGGATGTGCTCACTGACATATGGGTCCCACATGTCATTGGTACTAATTTGTTATTAATTTCTCGATAATTATAGAAAACTATTGGGAGCCTTGAAATTTCTCTTTAATTTTTGAAATTTTATTATAAATTTTCACCTTTTATATAAATTCAATTATTACTTCATTGCTTACTAAAAAAAATAAATCATACTTATTCCACATTAAAATGATTTTCAAAAAATAAAATAAATTAAAAATTCATATATTCTTTACAATATTATTTTCCAACCATCTTAATATAGATTTTCACATTTTTATATAAATTCAATTATTGCTTCCTTGCTTAATAAAAAATCATAATTCATACACGGGTTTATATAAGATGGTTGGACTTATTTGTTAACATACTTTGTTTTTAGAAGTGATCCTTCATTATGACCGTGTCGTACATAGGGGGATTCCTCTATATCATTCAGGACAGTAATGTCTACGTCTACCGTAAAAGGAGGTAGCTCATCAAACTAATTGTACTCTCCTTCATTTGTGACGCCCTCAACTCCGACGATCCTTCTTTTACCTGGAAGAACCATGTGGCGCCTTGTCTAATCGCTACCGCTAGTCTTCTGCTTCTGCTTGTTATCTTTGGTAGGCTTGTCCTTCTGCTTCTTGCTTTTAGTAGGCTTGTCCTTCTGCTTTTTCGGTTTACTGTTCATGTCCATCACATAGAATACCTGTGTCATATCATTTGCGAGCACGAACGGTTTGTCCTTATAGGCCACTTGCTTGAGGTCTACGGTTGTCATACCGTTCTCGTCAATCTCAATGGCTATCAATTTAACCCATTGGCACTGAAACAGAGGGAGTTTTAAAGGTCCATACTCGAGCTCCCAGATATCCTCTATGTAACCATAGTAGGTGTCCATCTTTTTATTTTTGTCCAAGGCATCTATACGGATGCCACTGTTTTGGTTAGTGCTCTTGCTATCCTGGGCAGTCGTGTAAAATGTGTACCCATTTATCTCATACCCATGGAATGATATGATTGTCATGGATGGTCCCCGTGCCAAGAGTTTTAACTGTTCATTGTCTGTCCGGGAGCCCATCAATTGCTTTTGTAACCAACTACCGAAACGATCCATTTGCTCTAGTGCGATCCACTTTTCTGACTTCTCTGGGTATTGGTCACGTAGAATTATCTCATGATCATGGATAAACTGAGCCACTACAGTTGCTTTTTCAAGACTGTGAAATGTGCTTGTTTAAATGAAAGTAGATCGTCGCTAAAGAATTCTCTTCTCCCTAGAGTCCCTTCTCCCGTAGCCTCTCCTCATGGCGTGAAACAGGGACGCCAATCGGATTTAGCTCATCAATGTAGTTGACACAGAACTCAATCACCTCCTCTGTGCCAACATCCTGTGAAATGCAGCTATCTGGACGAGACCGGTTACGAACATATTTCTTTAGGACACCCATGTACCTCTCGAAAGGGAACATACTATGCAGGAACACGGGTCCGAGAATTTCTATCTCTTTGACAATGTAGACCATGAGATGGACCATAAGATCAAAAAAGGACGGAGGGAAGATCATCTCAAGGCTGACCAGACTATCGACCACATCATTCTGCAGCTTAGATAACTTCCGTGGTTCGATGACCTTCTGCGACACCTCGTTGAAGAACGAGCACAGCTTTACGATTGTCCCTCGTACCCAGTCCGACAGAATACCTCTGACCGCCACTAGGAGCAACTGTGTCATCAACATGTGACAATCATGTGATTTCAGGTGTACTATTTTATTCCCTTTCGTGTTGATGAGTCTCCTTATGTTTGAGGAGTTTTCAGAAGGGACCTTCACACTGTTGAAGAACTTAATCATGTTTTTTTCTCTTCCTTGCTCAGAGTGTAGCTCGCAGGGTGGAGGTAATGTTGTTCTTTCGCTCTCTTTTCTAGATGTAGGTCGTTCCTAAGTCCCAGTAGATGCAGGTCCTTTCGTGCTTGAAGTGTATCTTTTAA
The DNA here is from genome assembly GCA_036346145.1 of Olyra latifolia. Classification (NCBI taxonomy): domain Eukaryota; kingdom Viridiplantae; phylum Streptophyta; class Magnoliopsida; order Poales; family Poaceae; genus Olyra; species Olyra latifolia. The sequence goes on along the minus strand of CM070529.1, from coordinate 36,291,219 downwards.
TTTTCTGTACATATCTAGAAAACCTAGTAGGTTCACGCAGACATTCTTCGTGATATGCATGAAGTCCAGTGAGTGGTGGCCCTCTAAGTCTTTCTAGTAAGGTAAATTCCAAAATATTAACTTCTTCTTCCAAATGGGCTTCGTATGACCTTATTCAATCGGGACAGATTTGCTACCAGGACCCTTTCCAAATACTACTTTCAGATCCTTTACCAGAGAAAATACAAGTGCCCCACTGCGATGCAGGCGCTTCTTACGTTTCTCTTCTGTCCCATTGAAATTCTCACCCTTCCGTCTTAACAGGTGCTTCATATGGAGGAACCTACGGTGGCCCATGTACACGACCTTTCGGGAGTTTTTCAGATACTTGTTGTCCGTATCCTCTAAGCATTGGATGCATGCTTTATATCCTTTGATAGATAGGCCTGACATGTTACCAAGTGCAGGCCAGTCGTTGATGGTTACGAATAGCAATGCACGTAGGGTGAAGTGCTCTCTTTTGTACTCATCCCATACACGTACACCATCGGTCCACAGTGTTAGCAGATCTTCCACCAATGGTTTGAGGTACACGTCGATGTCGTTTCTAGGTTGCTTCGGCCCTTAGATAAGCAACAGCATCATAATGTACTTCCGCTTCATACACAGCCAAGGAGGAAGGTTGTAGATACATAGAGTCACAGGCCAAGTGCTGTGACTGCTACTCGTCTCGCCGAACGGGTTCATCCCATCCGTACTCAACTCAAACCTTATGTTTCTCGCATCCTCAGCAAAGCCCGGGTGTTTTCTACCGACTTTCCTCCACTGGGAGCCGTCAGCGAGTGCCTTAGCCTTCCGTCTTCCTTACGATCTTCTTTGTGCCAGCGCATCATCTGGGCATGGGCTTTGCTCGCAAATAAACGCTTTAACCGGGGGATTATAGGGAAATACCAGACCATCTTAACGGGGGTATCTTCTTCTTACGCTGCCCCTCTTCCTCGCCTCGGTCATCACGCCTAGTCTTATACCTCGAAGTTTTGCACACCGAACAAGCTTCCAAATCCTCGTACTCATTGCGATAAAGGATATAATCGTTCCGGCATGCATGTATCTTTTGTACCTCCAACCCCAAAGGGCAGACAACTTGCTTGGCGTCGTACGTAGTTTTAGGCAGCGTGTTACCCTTTGGAAGCAACTTCTTTATGAGGCATAACAACTCGTCGAATCCTTTATCAGACAATCCATTAGTCGCCTTCCATTGCATGAGTTCTAGCGTGGTACGCAATTTTTTGTGGCCTTGTCGGTAGTTTGGGTACAATAGTGTTCTGTGGTCCTTCCACAGGCGCTGGAACTTTTCGTAATGTCTTTTATCGGTGTATTCTCCCTCTCCATCAAGCAGCGTCTGATCTAGGTTATCATCGCCAAACTCTCCAATGTATCTTCGAAAGAACCGTGTTGGCCAGCATCGGGGATATTGTTGTCCCCCTGATCTTCTTCTTCTTCATCATCTTCTCGTATAGTCTCTTCTTCACTATGCTTGGTCCAACAGGTATAGTTTGGCATGAAACCTCTTGAGAGCAAATGGAAGTGAAGGTGGCTGGATTTTGGCCACTCCTTCTTATTCTTGCAGTCTATGCATGGACAACGTATGTAGCCTGACTTCATGTATGCATCGACCGCACGGAGAAAAGTTTGCAAACCCTGCAAGAACTCCGGGGAGCATCGGTCCATGTACATCCATCGCCGGTCCACCTACATTATGTTACATCAAGGCAGCTATTAGCTCATTTTCCAATAATGAATTTTTTTAACATTTCACAAATTTCAAATTAAAACAATATTAAATTTATTTAAAAACTAAATTTGAGCTAGATCCACACCTAAAATGAATGACTTAGTAGATAAAAATCTAGATTCAAAATTCTTCATCGATCGATGGAACCAAAACCTAAATTTGAGCTAGATCTACACCTAACAAGAAAGACTTGGTAGATAAAATTCTAGATTCAAATTCTCCATCGATCGATGGAACCAAAATCTGAATTTGAGCTAGATCCACACCTAACAAGAAAGACTTGGTAGATCAAAGTCTAGATTCAAAATTCTTTATCAATCGATGGAACCAAAACCTAAATTTGAGCTAGATCCACACCTAACAAGAAAGACTTGGTAGATCAAACTCTAGATTCAAAATTCTTTATTGATCGATGGAACCAAAACCTAAATTTGAGCTAGATCCACACATTCAACGCGAGCTACATCTAATCCAAACAAATTCGAAACTTACACAACAAGTTATTACAACCTACATGAAAAGATCGAGCTAGTTCTCTACATTCATAATCTTTCATCAATCATGAGGAAATCTCAAATTTTCTTCGCATTTCAAGTAAAGAAGAAGCTCCATATTACACCAAATGTAGTGAGGAACGATGTTACTAACCTTGGTTAACTTGGTTGGGAGTAAAATGACCAAAATTTTGGCAGCACCTCCCCCTTTCTTGAAGCTCTTGGCCGGCGCTGCACTGTTCTTGATCTGGCAGAGTGTGGGGAGGAGGCGGGGAAGAGGAGGTTTAAATAAGGCTTCTTAGTACTGGTTTAAGAAACCAGCCTGTACTAATGCTCTAACATCGGTACCGGTTGGTGTAACTAACCGGTATTAAGCAGGCCAAATTTCGGTTGGTGTAACCAACCGGCACTGATGTTAGAGAATCAGTACCGGTTGGTTTCTTCAGCCGGTACTGATATTCCCTCCGGTCCATGTTATGGAAGGCCATTTCTGTCCGGGAGGGTTGCTGTACCGGCCCATGTTATGAACCGGTATTGGTGGGGCACCCAGATCACCATTTCAATGCAAATCGGCATTTACACATATCACCAATTTATTGCACAGATCACCATTTCAAATTAAAGAAAAAGACTAACACCGAACCATAACTCATTTGATGAACATTTGCACAAATCACCAATTCATTGCACAGATTACCATTTCAGCATAACTCATTGATGAACATTTACACAGATCACCATCCCTCAAAAATAACCATTTCATCATCCATCACACACTGATATAAATAATTCATAATTAAGGACATCACATAATTAAACACTGATCCCATTCCATCACAAAATAATTCATCACATAATAACTAACACTGATCCACTACATCACATAATTAAACAATATACATGCATAATTACTAACAGTGATCCACTACATCACATAATTAAACAACATATATATATATATCTATATATCTACTACTTAAAAGTGGTTTGTGGTGAGTGATGATGAGTGGTGGTCTATTTTTACTAGACCATTCTGCCCTTCGTCTTGCATTAACTACACATATACCTAGCCCCACTACCTCCCTCGTCTATTCAAAATTTGAAATCACCGTCGGTGGAGAGGCAATATTTTGTAATCATTCTCGAAATGGGTATTTACTTCGTTTTCATCCAATATTTTAAAAATATAAAAATGTAATAAAAACCATGTAAGCCAAGAAAATAAGAAGACAATATTTAATTGCTTGAAAAAACATAATACTTCATAACTAGCGAAATTACTAGGCAGTTGACATTGCATATGATAGATTTTAATATTTTTTTACTATTTATGTTTTCGTAGCAACGCGCGGGCATTTAGCTAGTGTGTGTGTGTATATATATATATAATAGCTATATTTTAGTCATCATCCTCTGCCATTAGCGCCTCCCAGTCGATTTCGTCATCGTCGGGCAGAGAACGAGGCACAGGGGGAGGACGAGGCGGCGCACGCGGCATGGGATCCCCACCTCCATGTGCATCCGATCCTGGAAGCTTGGCGGTGGCAACAGCGGCGGCGGCAGCTTGGCGGCGGGAGGTTGCGGCGGAGGATAGGGATTGCAAGTCGCCCTGCAGGTCTTGAGGTGGCGAATCATGGCGGAGGGGATGCGGTGCGGCTGGGATGAACTGAAGCCGAGGTAGAGGAAGAAGAAGAGTGTGGGGAGGATCCGAGGAGGCGGGGAAGAGGAGGTTCAAATAAGGCTGCTTAGTACCGGTTGGTTACACCAACCTATACTGATGTTAGAGCATCAGTACAGGTTGGTGTAACCAACCGATATAAGAACTCCCGCCACTAACTTTCGCTTAGTACCGGTGGTGCGGGGTCTACTTAGTACCGGTTGGTGTAACCAACCGGCATGGATGTAGAAAATTAGTACCGGTTGGTGTCTTCAGCCCGTACTGATGTTCCCCCTGGACTCGTAAACCGTTGAATCGGGACTGATGTAACTGTCAGTCCCGGTTCATGCATAACCGGTACTGATGTGCCGGTATGGAATGCCATTTATGTAGTAGTGCACCGAGGCAATTCTCAAGAAGTCTCTATGTCATGGATGGAACCCGCAGGAGCACTGTAGTGGTCTCCAACGTCGAGCAATTTTGGTGCATGAAAAACGGCTGGATGATGTCGTAAAGAAGAAAGAGTTAGGAGATTTTTAATATGTACCTGAATTGTTTTGGACCATTGATGTGGTTTGATCAGGAGCTTTGGTTAGAGCTTACCTCAGGGGATAAGAGGCCACCCATAAAAAGTCATCAAGCCATTCAATCTTTATTAACACATGTATGGAAAGTCTTTAATTCATTGGATCTTCATCCATATATCACGAAAAGTCAATGCAGTAATCTATACTATGGATGACAGCCTGACGGCAAGTTCCATTCATGTATAGATACTAGCGGTCTTGATCAGAACTTTCCAATCCATCAGATCTGCGTAAAAAAAAGTTTGATTTGAGTCATCATACTTGATTATTTTTATTCAAATCGTTAAAATTTCAAAACAATCCCAAAAAATCATGAAATGTAAAATTTAGTAGTTTTAATATAATTTTTAAAATATTTTTACAATTAATATTAAATTTTTAATAAAAATAAACATTAATTTATATAAAAACTATCAAGAAAATATTGAAAATTTAGATCAAAATTACAAAAAAAAATTATAATATTTGTGGCATATTTTGATTTTTTTTATATAAGTTTACAAAGAAAGATGCAGTTGTTGTTTGATGTCTGATGGAGACTAATCGAGAACATATGTCGTTGGATTGCAATGATAGCTATCCACACATAGAAATTGGTGCAGATTTTTCTGTGAATCTTTCCAAATTCCAATAGGCAAGAATAAGACAAATCCAGAGGAAATAAGGGAAAGTGGGACTGGTCACCTCCTATGAGAGGAAATGTTCGTCCAATGCTCTTAAGATCCTACCTAAAGGTAGGATGGAGCATTGTAAGAGTGCCTAAAGAGTCAAGACTCCTAAAAGTGTTTACAATGGGCGGCTCACATATTATGTATTATGACACAATTCGACGCTGATGAGATAAGACTTAGTCATATAGATATGTCAAGAACTGTTCTTAATATATGCTAAGAACTGGTTTTGATATGAAAGAACTAGTCTTGATATGAAAGAATTGCTCTCTATAGACTGCATATATGAAGGGCGATCATAATTCAGTACAAAAACTCAAAGGATAAATGCATTTAATAGATATGCCAAGAACTGGCTACTTCCGTACGTAGTTCCGTACATGGGAATTGGGATACAAGAAACCAAGAGCAAACACCTGTAGTCTACAAGAATTATCCTAGCTGCAACATATACATGTAGTGTCTACGATGAACTGAGAAAAACAGCACAAGACTAATCTGCTAATCTAATCCTTGGCCCTCCAAGAACGCAAGATGGCGTCGGACTGGCTGCGCATCTCGCTCTCCAGCCTCTTCAGCACCCGCAATGATTTCCCGCCAACAGTCGGCCGCCGGGCTACCTTGTCGCTGGAGGGAGGTGGCGCCGTTGCGGTGGTGGCGGGCGAGGTAGAGTTGGCGGCGGAAGGCATGCCCCTGAGTTGGTCCCTCGCGACGCGCATGGTGGCGAAGGGGTCGTCGCGTGGGTGGGGTTCCTCGTAGTCGTAGACAACATCCACGAAGCCATCCTCTTCAACGGAGACGACGACGGCTCTTTTCAAGAGCACGACGCGCAGCGCCGTCCCCGTGCGTCGCCGAAGAACAATCGGCGGCTGGCGAACGCGCACCTGCGCGCCGGCCCTGATGATCAGCTCGGAGGCGGTCGACGACGGGAGCGGCGTCGGCGGAGGCTGAACACGATCACGACTGGGGGACCGCGAGATGGAAGTTGCGGGACTGCGCTGCGCCTGCAGCGAAGGAGAGCACTTCTTCGCGACTCGCCCCTTGGCAACGCCGGCAAGATTCTGGCTGTTGCGGCGATTTTCGAATTCGCTGTGGATCTCGCGCATGGCATAGGAGCGCTTGCCCATGGTTTCTTGGGGGAGGAAGGAGACCAATGGGTTGTGCTTGTTAATGCGGCGGATATGCAGGTATTATAGCGAGACGAGGTGGTGCAGCACGCCGGAATCGAGTCGGAGACGGGAAGCGTGGGTGCCAAGCAGAGTGGAGGCGAGATGGTGGTGTACGTGGCGGCGCCGCGGCGGATGGTTCCCATGCCCGATTTGCTCACGTGATTAAGCCGCCACGCGGAGAAGGGCGCGACAGTCAAGCCAAGGCAAGTAGGAAATAGGCGCATATGGTTTATTCAAATTTACTTTTTTTTTAAAGGATTGTGAGGACTTGAATGCGTGATTTTTCAAACGGTGGGTGCGTATTAAGAGCCATAGGTATTTATTATTTTCAGCTTAAAATCAGATTATAATCAGAAGCTGGATATTTATTACTTTTGTACAAATCAAACGCATTGACGCTTTTTAGCCATTTTCTGTCATTGTTTTCTTGAAACTCTCAAAAATCAATTTTTACCCATTTTTTTGCATTTTGAAACCCCCTAAAGGACTTATTACTTTTAGCATTATAATCCACAACAACGTTTGAGATTATAATCCATAACTTTTATAATTGGATAAATGCCATGGTAAAACTGGGCATTCCAATAAAAGCCACTGAAAATATGTATCTGTAAAAAATGCCATAATGAAACCATGCTAATTAGAAATATGACATCATATACGATATGTGACACCTTTCAACACTGTATTTTTGAAATCGGACATTTTACCTGAGAGCTCTGGATCGCTGCGGCAAAGCCCAGATGAAGGCTCTGTATCGCTGTGGCAAGACCTCTGAAGACACTATTCAGTATCCGGCACCTGTAGTCAAGAACAGAGCAAAACAGAGAGGCTCTTTTGGGGCAAATTTTCTGGTTACCATTCACTCTGAATGTTACAACTACACACGCACATTAAGCAGCTACACATCTACTTGAATTTGAAACAAAATACTCTGGATCGGGTCACTCCACGATCCAACAACTTGCTCTGTACTAACCGCACAGAGCTAACTCAACGCACGCACACTTGCCGGCTCCCGCGCGGCAGTTTATTCCTTCCGCGAGACTCGGTCCTTCAGTTGATGTGCCTGGATTATCTCCAACAGACTCCCCTAATCCAGGCTTGGTTCTAGGTCTCGCATCCCCATCAGATAGCGCATGGTTGCCAATTTCACCGCCGGCAGCCCCTTCGTCAGTGCATCTGCACGTTATTCTTCAGTCCGCACAAAATCGACTATAATCTGACGACCTTCAACACATTCTCGGATAAAATGAAACTTGGTGTCTATGTGCTTGCTTCTCCCATGGAACACCGGGTTCTTCGTCAATGCGATAGCTGACTTGTTATCAACAAATAACTTGACTGGCTTCAAGTCTTGCCCTGTTAGCTCCCCCAACAGGCTTCTCAGCCACAGAGCCTGGCATGCCGCCGCCGTAGCTGCCATGAATTCAGCCTCACATGATGAAAGTGCAACAATCTTTTGCTTCTGAGACGTCCAAGTCACCAGATTATCGTTGAGATAGAAGGCCATCCCGCTGGTGCTCTTCCTATCATCAAGGTCCCCTGCTAGATTACTGTCACTGTATCCAGTGATGGTTTCATCTTTCAGACTCTGCACATACACTAACCTGCAGTGTAAAGTACCTGCTAAGTACCTCATAATTTGCTTCACCACCTTGAAGTGCATCACTGTTGGACGTTCCATGAACCGACTTGCTACCCCAACTGCAAAAGCAAGGTCAGGTCTTGTATGCAGCAGGTATCTTAAGCACCCGATGATTTGGCGGTATTCTGTAGCATCAACCGGTTCACCCTCCGGGTCCTTATTCAACTGTGACTTGTGTTCAATAGGGAACTTTGTAGCATTGCAGTTTTCCATTCCAAACTTGGCCAATGCCTTCTTTGCATATGTTTTCTGCTTCAGTGTGACACGATTTTCTTCCTGAGCAACCTCAATACCAAGGTAATAGGTGAGTAGACCTAAGTCACTCATCTCAAACTCATTTTTCATTTGCTCCTTAAACAAAGCAATCTCTTCAGGATTTTCCCCAGTCACCACTAGGTCATCGACATAAACCCCAACTATTAGTCCTGCATGACCCTCTCCTCTTGTGTACATAGCTTGTTCCTGTGTACACCTGCTGAAACCCAGCTGTCTTAGGCTCCTATCCAGCCTGACGTTCCACGCCCGTGGCGCTTGTCGAAGTCCATACAATGCCTTGTTCAAACGGTACACACAATGCTCTCTTCCCTTTACTTCAAATCCTTCTGGCTGGGTCACATAAACCTCCTCTTCAAGCTCACCATTCAAGAATGCCGATTTGACATCTAGATGGTGAATTTCCCAGCCCCTGTTGCCGGCAATGGCTAAAATGAGATGCACTGTATCCAATCTGGCAACCGGTGCAAAGACCTCCTCGAAATCAACTCCTTGTCTCTGAACATATCCTTTGGTGACTAGCCTCGCCTTGTGTTTGATTACATCACCTTCAGAGTTCTTCTTGAGCTTAAACACCCACTTTAACCCTATTGGCCTATGTCCTGCAGGTAAATCAGTGAGTACCCAAGTGGAATTCTTCTCAATTGAGTTGATCTCCCTCTCCATTGCCTCTTGCCAGCTGATCTGTCCTGCTGCTTCTTGATAGGTTGATGGCTCCTCCATCTCGATCAGCAACAGATCTTCAAGTTCTTCCTCAACTAGCTCCACCCTGCTAGTATTCTGCATAATACTATCCATGTGCCTCAGTCGGACAGGTGCGCCGTCAGTGCTCCCACCGCCAGAAGCTGACAGCCCCGAGCCCATCTAGAAAGGAGTAGTCGGCTCCTGAATCTGCTCTTGATTCTGGGTTAACTCTGCTTGTGCCATCGCGATGCTGTCTTCTTTGCCACAAGACGAGCTCGTGACCGGACTGAGGGGCTGGAATACCATGTGCCATGGTATTGGTCCGGTTCACCGGTTCTTGTGATTCTGGAGCAAGATTTTCAGCTAGAACCGGTGCTTGTCTTCCCTCCTGTGGTTCTGGTTCACCGGAGACATCTGGCTGGCAGAAATAGCTGCTGTCCACTGTGAATTCTGGACTACCATGGACAGTTGAACTTCCTTCCCAACTCCATTTCAAGTCCTCTTCAAACCTCACGTCCCGGCTAACATGCAGTTTACCACTATGTGGGTCAAAGAGTCTGTGTGCCTTGCATCCTTCTTCAACACCCAGATACACCTAGGCTTGGCTTCGATCTTCTAGCTTTTTCAGGTGTGGCTTTGTCACCTTAGCATGACCGGTGCAACCAAACACCCTAAGATGACCAAGATGAGGCTTTCTTCCGGTCCAAACTTCGAATGGTGTGCGCTCACCTAGCGCCTTCGTTGGCAAACGGTTCAATAAGTATACCGCATGCCTTACTGCCTCACCCCAAAGTTTCCCGGGGACATTCATGCTCTTGAGAAGTGAACGAGCCATTGACATCACTGTTCGATTTCTCCTTTCCACCACACCATTCTGCTCTGGGGAGTAAGGTGCAGTGAGGTGTCTCTCAATCCCAGCTTCCTCACAGAGAGTGGCGAATTCAGTGGATAGAAATTCCCTACCCCGGTCTGTCCTCAGAGTTTTTACCTTGAACCCACTTGTATTCTCAGCTTTCTGCTTAAACTTTCTGAAGATTGCACAAGCCTGATCTTTTGTTTTAATCACGTAGACCCACATCCATCTAGAGTAATCATCTACAAGCAACATAAAGTAATCATACTGCAATTGTGGTTGGCGTGATGGGTCCACAAAGATCTGTGTGCAGCAGCTCTAACGGCTTCGTGCTCAGTAGTTAGCGGCAGCAGAAATGGTTGTCTTGCTTGTTTGGCAATCAAGCACCCTTGACACAACCGGTTTGGGTGATTGATAGGCGGCACTCCCACCGCCATTTCTCTGTCCGTCAGCAGCTTCAAAGACTTGAAATTCACATGTCCGAGCCTCGCGTGCCACAACCAGGCTGGATCGAGATGTTTGCAAGCAGACATACCGGTTCAGTGGTCTCAATTAGGGCCTTGTACAACCGGTTTGGAGAGCTCTTGATCTTGATGATCAGCTTCGCACTGGAATCATACACCCAGAGATACTCTCCCAGCATAACGATCCTACTCCCCCCTTCGGCCAATTGCCCGCAGCTTATAATATTATTGCAAAGGGCTGGAATATAGTATACCTCGGTTAAGAGCCGTTGTTCATCTCCCTTGAACTGGAACAACACCGAGCCCTTCCCTTTGATCTGCACCGTGGAGCCATCACCAAACCGAACATGTCCCTGGACAGATTCATCCAGATCATGGAACTTCTTCCGTTCTCCCGACATGTGATTGCTTGCTTCATTGTCGAAGTACCAAACGTTGGAGGTGACGTTATCTTCGAACGTTGTTCGCAGCCTTGACTCCACCTTCTCTTCATCCAGCAATACCAGCTTCGGCGTCTCCGCAATTGCTGACAACAGAGCGCCGGTTTCTCCTTCGTTTGTGTCAAGTTGGCTTCTTCGTTGCGCGACTTGTTTCGGCACTCTGAAGCATAGTGCCCCATCTTGTTGCAACTAAAGCACTTGATGTGGATTTTGTCGCATTTGTTGCCGTTGGTGCCACCGTTGCTTTCCTTCTTCGGTGAGTCGCCGCGTCCTCCTCTGCCACGGCTCCTGCCGCCTCCGCGACCACCCCGACTGCGGTTGGCTGAAGAAGAACCGCCTCCGCCGTTCTTCCCTTTGTTGCCCGATGAGGAATCCCCGCCAGTGGACTTCTGCCACGCCTGGCACTCCTCCTGAGTGAGCAGGAGCTGGCCGTCTCCATGGCCGCCGGCAGTGCGTCGTCGTAGACGTTCATCGAACGCCTTCAAATGCCCGACAGCCTCCTCAAACGCCATGGTCTCCATGTCGCAGAATTGTTCAATTCCTGCAACAACTGGGTAAAAGCGATCCGGCACGGTATTGAGAAGCTTTTTCACCAGGGCTGCATCATCCAGTGTTGCGCCCAGGTTGGTGTAACTTGCCGACATCCCGCTCAGCCTCCCGGCGTAATCATCCACTGTTTCTGCGTCCTTCATTTGCATCGCATCAAACTCCCCTTTGAGTGTAGAGAGCCGCGCCGTCTTGACACGATCCGCCCCGACAAACCTCGTCTTGAGGCTGTCCCACAGCTCCTTGGATGTCTTCTTCGATGCCACCTGCAGGAGAATGTCCTCCGGGAGTGTTTGAAGGAGCTGCGCCCGAGCTGTCTTGTCCTTTCTTGCATCGATCTCCGCGTTCTCCGCTGGCGCCACAACCTCCCAGAGGCCCTGGGCGTCAAGCAACGCCTCCACCTTGATTGCCCAAGTGGTATAGTTCGCCGCAGTGAGCTGTGGATATTGGAACAGCACCCCACCGCCGCCACCTTCTCGCGCGGCGCCTTGTGCCATCAGAGCCATAGGTTAGTGCCTGATGAACTTGGGCATCCACCACAGCCGGCTCTGATACGAAATGAGAGCTCTGGATCGCTGCGGCAAAGCCCAGATGAAGGCTCTGTATCGGTGTGGTAAGACCTCTGAAAACACTATTCAGTATCCGGCACCTGTAGTCAAGAACAGAGCAAAACAGAGAGGCTCTTTTGGGGCAAATTTTCTGGTTACCATTCACTCTGAATGTTACAACTACACACGCACATTAAGCAGCTACACATCTACTTGAATTAGAAACAAAATACTCTGGATCGGGTCACTCCACGATCCACCAACTTGCTCTGTACTAACCGCACAGAGCTAACTCAACGCACGCACACTTGCCGGCTCCCGCGCGGCAGTTTATTCCTTCCGCGAGACTCGGTCCTTCAGTTGATGTGCCTGGATTATCTCCAACATTACCCTCGTCTTCATACTCTATCTGCTTTAAATTTCCATCACTGTCTTCTTTTTCCTCACCCCTCCATCTCTCCGCCTTCTCTCGTTCCCCAATGGAGGCTGTCGGTGCCGCCCGCTGGCCGGACTCACTAGCCGCCATTGACCACCTGTCCCAACTCCAGCGCGGCCCTCCGCCGAGCACCTTTGGCCCTAGGGCAGCATGGCACACGACACAACTAGCTGGGATGGGAGTCAGTGAGGTGAGGACGCGTGGGCCGGTAGGCAATTTCGTGAGGTCAAGCAGGGACAAGAGCTTGGCGACCATGCAGCAAGGGCACGCTATCGGCAGGTGGCATCGATGCTCATCGGTGGAGCAGGACGCGAGGCCAACACGAGCTAAGCCGGGCACGACAGCGGCATGGGGTTACTTGCAGTGCCGGCAGCCTCTATTGGAGGAGAACTACAAGTGCAACGGCCCTGGAACTTGAAACGGCGAGGAGCAACCGGCGCCGGTGAAGGTGGACGGGTCGGCCGGCTAGGGGAAGCAGAAGAGGGCTGAGAAGAGAAGGTGACACCTGGAACAACATGTCCCTGTTGTACAGTCATCAATCTGAGAGAGACATAATTCACAGCTTAATTAGACAGATATTTCCTGGAACGGGAACAGTAAACCCATCCGAATCAAAATGATTTGCTAGAACACACAAACATGGCACATGTGCTTTATCCATGATTTGCAAGCATATATAGAAACTTGATTTGCTAGAAGATCTGTGTGGTAAGAAAATAATAGTAATGAATTAGGTGTAAATGGTGACCAGTGACCCCTCTAACCTCTAACCTGCATCTGTTTGCATCCGAGCCCCCACGCTGTTAAACACCAGTTAAATCTTGACATGGACAATGATGTGGACATCAAAATTAGAAATATAAATTTCATCAATAGAAAATAGCATAAAATTCAGAAAAAATTCCCAACCCTAAGGGTACTACAATGTACTTCACTCTTTTTGAAAATATAGGGTAAATTTCATCCATGTCATTGTAAAGTTACGATATCACAAAAATAACAATACAAAATGAAAAATTACTCACATGTCATTATAATGTCGAAATCCTTGCAAAAATACCATTGGAAAAGAGAGAACTTGTCGAATGAAATTGCCCCTACTCCTTGTCTCAAGCTGCCTCCCTCAACGCCTTCTTCCTCTACACCCCAAACTGTCCATCCCAAGCTCCCTCTTTCTCCCTTCCACATCCCCCTCATCTCCCCAAGCTCAACCCTCCTACCCTTAGACTAAGTCCAACCATATTTCTCTCATTTCATTCCCTTCCCGCTCCCTTCCCCATTCCCATTCTAGATTCCTTCCCTTCCCATGCATCAACTCTCTCAAATCATATTCCCTTCCCCATTCCCTTTCCATCTATAACACAATTTTATATCGGTTTTTCATAACTACCATACCTACCATGTATTTGTATTCCTAATGTATACAAATACGGATGCGTAGTGTGATGTCCCTTTTTTTAATGTATAAGGATTTATTGTTATTATTATACCTATTTAATATATGTCCAAAATTTGATTCAATATTATTTTATAATTATGTTCAATACTAAAATCCGCTAAAAATATGCCATTTTTTAAAAAATTAATATAATTTTGAACATTTGTTTTTACGATACAGGGTTTATTCAAGTTGTCCTACAATTTAATATATGTTGGAAATGTAATGTAATGTTTCAAATTAAGTAAGTTCTTTTATGGATATTGGATATTTCCTGGTATATTCCAAAATGTCTTACAATAGAAGGCATTGTTTATAGTAAAATATTCGATAGAACAGTATAGCTTCCAGGAGAAGGAAGCTTAGAGGAGAAGCTAGCACACAGTGTAGCTGTAGTTGGGAAGGAAGCTTATATGAGAAAGAAGTTGGTAGCATATGCACCATATGGAGGGCTATAAAAGGGGTGGGGGAGGAAGGTCACCATCACCTCGCTGCTATCGTAGCTTAATACTCTTCTGTGTAGTTGTGCTAGCCATGTCGAGTAAAATTAGTGGGTAGAGTTCTGGAGGCTCGTCTCCTGAGAAGTACTACTCGTCGAGTGATGAGTATGAGGATGAACTCGTCATGGTAGCTGTGATCGAGGAGAAAGAGGCTGCTTCATAGAGTGTTAGACGTTGGTGGGGGGGGGGGGGGTCCGTTCCTGGCCACGCCACTATCGGTTGTGGTCGGCAAGAAGGTGCGGAAAGGCTGTACCATGATTATTTCGCTGATAACCCTATTTACGGCCATGTGTATTTCAGGCGAAGGTATGTTCGCTCTGTATTTCTCCATGGTTTTGTTCTGTTCTGTCAATCTGTGGAAGTTAAGTGTAATTCCTATGCATTGCAGGTTTAGGATGAGCCGCCGGTTGTACTTGCGCATAGCAGCTGCTGTGGAAGCCAATGACGACTGGTTCAAGCAAAAGCGGAATGCAGTTCGCAAGCGTGGCCTGCATCCATTGCAAAAGATGATACTTCATTATTGTGAATGCAAACTCATCCAGAAAAATGATTTGAGCACATATCAGTTTCTTTCCTAGGCAACATGGACAGTCCAGAATGCTTAAAATTTCAAAAAATGGCACTTCAATATGACGAAAACATGTCAAACTCATGTTATCTCATAAATAAGGATGCAACCTTCTGCATTCATCAATCAGAAACTTATCCATGTCATTTTTAACTAGCATAACTCATATTACCTCATAATTTTGAACCAACTTCCACAGTGAACAATTAAAATGATTTATAAAAAATGCACTTGCATATGATGTAAACTTGAAGAACTCATATTATCTCACAAAGCTTAACCAACAACCACCTAGAAAATTCACAAGACTAACCATGTGATGGTCCAATTGCACACGCAGAATTCACATCAAGTATGAACTAAGCAATACAGACATATATGTTTGAACAATCAAAGTAACAAACACTAATAATCATACTGTATAACATGTAATATCCAATTTATTTGGAGGGAACACTGATATACAAACTAACATAGTTCTTGCAAGCCTGACATATTAAAGGGTTTCTGAGATTAAAATCGTATATTAGTACAAATCCTGCTATCAACTGACAGATCCTATTAACCTATCAAGTGACAGACTCGCAAAATCATATATTAAAGGGTTTCAGAGATTAAAATTGTATATTACTACTGATATTCAAACTATCAAGTGAGAGATCGTATCAAATTTTGGTTTTAGAGATTAAAATCGTATATTACTACAGCATTCATTGAGCAATATGCAACAAAAATGGCGGGGTGGCGTGCCTAGGGTTCACCCCATGCCGATGCAAAGGAGGGCGGAGGAGGCAACCAAGGCGGGGTGGCACGGCTAGGCTTTGCGCCGAGGGACGATGTAGGCGGAGAAAATGGAGGAGTGCACATAATGACGGTGGCGGCGCCGATTTGGCCCTAAATCGAGCGAAAACCCTAATTTGCAACCTCAAATCGCCCGAAATCTGCCCTATCCAAACCCTAATTTGCCCCAAATCAATCCAAACCGCATGAATGACAGGCTCAAAAGTTCACCTTTTGTCACAGATCCGGTTGTTGGAGTTGCCACCGCTGTTCGTCGCCGGCCGGTTCCTAGCGCCGCCGCTCGTCGCCCGTCTTCTCCTAGCCGCACCGCTCGTCGCCTGCTGATGCATAGGCCGGCTAGTCCTCGCGTCGCCTCCATACGCCCGCCGCTCGCCCCAGTCGCCATCGCCATCGCCCTCGCCTGTCACCGCTTCCAATCCCCCGCGTGAAACAACCGACCGATGCGTCTCAGAGCCGGGAGGGGAAAGGCTAGGATTCTCTCTCATATCCTACGGGATCGGGAGCGGGGACGGGAGCCGGTTGGAGATGCGGTTCGCTCCCGTCTCAGCCGGGAATGGCGTCGGGAGGGGAACGGGAGCGGAGAAGGGACTAGCGTTAGACACTTAGACTTAGTCTTAGGTCCCCCACATTCCCTGCCTCCCACACAAAGTCGGCTCCTGCCCCGGCCGCTTTATGTGCTCATACTTAATTACAACCGCTGCTATTTGTCAATGAGAATGCAGCTATCAGATCAGATAGGATATTTGAACTACAGATCAGTGATTTAAGCAAGTAAGATCCATTCTGCAAGAACTAAAATGTTTGTCGAGACGAGACCAACGAAGATGAACGTGAGATTTTAATCTACATTGCCAAGCAATGCAGCAAAGCACACGATCCGAAGCCTCAGGACACAGGAGTTATCTTCCTGAAAACTTGGATTGGATACAACAAGATTAAAGAAAGAAAAATGAAAATAAAAGGTATGGACTGCATAGATGAAAAGATATTGTAATTCACAAAATTAAGTTGAGTCAGAGTGGGAGTTGGAGTTGAAAGCTTAATGCCAGTTAGAGTGGATGCTAGATTAGCTAATTAGATATTTAAAATCGACTGGATGGGGTAATTAAATCTTTGCTAGTCCGATCAAGATATCAAATTTGGGATCCACGTTCTTCTCTCTTCGCGGCGAAGCCACGTAATACAGGGTTATGAATCAGGGTTGGGCTCGAGCGGGACGGAGCCGCACACGACACCCGCCGGAATCAGGTTCAGTCGCGGTGGCCGCCGCAGGCGTCATCGGCCTCACGCACGCGCACGGACCGCGGCAGACGTTGAGCTAGCCTGGCGATTATCAAGAAGCCATCAACGCCGATCGCCGGAACTGTCGGCCCCCAATTTTCGGTCCAATCGGGAACCTCAGTGTACCTGTGCTAGCCCAGGATTTGTCTTGCTAGCACGACACCTTAAACAAAATACCGGATCATCTCATACAATCGAAACTGAATATTATTATTACAATAGAGTTCAGTTATATGGTGGCTCAGTTTAATAGGCCGAGTAGGCCAAATATTACAATGCCAAAATGAACTCCTATCAGAGTCTAGCAGAAAAGCGGAAACAGTAGAAAGAAAAGTCGGGTCTCGAGGCTGTGCCCAACCCAAACAGGCAAGCGACTGGAGTCCCGCCTATCACCCGGTCATAACGTCATCCATCTGGTTCATCTCCTCCTTATTACCTTCAAGCTGTCCAAATCCATCCTCGGATCCACCTAAAAGAGTGAGTGGAGTGCGAGGGTGAGCGCACAATCAAACTGTGCTCGCGAGCCAACACCCAACCTAATGCAATGTAATGATATGGGCTGTTTGGTGGAGGCTAGGCTATTTTATTTCCATAAAGCCAGATTTATAATAATTAATAGGTAGAAGTCCTATGACTTAGCCAGGTAAGAAATCAAAGACGTACTGGGCTATATATGCTGAAATTGTTCATCATTGGGGTATTTCAATATGGCGACACCGTATCCATGGCTATGGAATATGTGTCCCATTAGTCGGTGGATCCATCCCATGGCTATGGGAATGGTCTCCGAAAGTAGACCAGTACCCATACCTACAACTGGCGTACTGTCTATAAATGGCAAGTCCGTGCCCATACCTACAACTGGCGCACGACTCCCAAAGTGGCGGTCGACTCACCCTCTTAATGAAGAGGCGTAATCGCCTTGAGCTCAACAAAGGCCAGGATCCCATGGATCCAAAATAATCATTATCAAGTATATAAAAAGGGGTCATTTGACCAACATTCGCACTCAGGCAGACCTGGCACCCGAGTGCATGAGTATTCTCCTATTCCATGCCGTTTTACATTGATAGTCGGGACCAGCGACCAGTTATACCATTACATCGTTGATAGCGTTTGCTGTGCCGTTGTAATGTTGATAGGATCGATCCATCATATCTATGCCGCAAATCGTTGATAGGCAGGGATTGACCCATTTGACCTAGACTGGCAAAGGCTAAGCATTTCCAAGGACTTACTAGTCAGAGGAGTTTTAGATTTAATTCCTAGGATTCCAATGGATAAGGTAAGGAATAATGCCAAGGTTAAGGGTTGTGCTTAATAGCACATATAGTCGAGTGGTAATATCTAGACCAGCTCTATTAGCCTTGTGTTTAACAACATATTATAGCAACAGAATATAAGCATGCAATTTGCATTATTTAAACCAACATAGTTTAAGTAAAACATAGGAATTGACATATGAATTAGAGATATTGGCTCGCCTGGACCGAACGTGTTGTAGCTTGGATTCCGGTCTTCGAGTTGTCCTTTCAGGTCTTCCGGATCTATCGTGAATAATCCAAATAGCACAAATATATTCAGAAATATGCCAAAGCATGATGAATGTTATGCAATCGCATCTAATCGTGTGGGTGACCATTCGCATCGGCTATATTGAAGATTATAAAATAATCTATCCTACTTATCAAGGAAGTTCCATGAACTCCACGATAAACGTGCTAAGGATGTCATGCATGTGAGAATGCATCTAAATACCCTTAATTAGGTTCCCCAAAGAATAAACCTATTATTTAGATTAAAATATCTTCAGCAAACACTTTTAAACATATGGAAATAAAGTTTTAGCCCAAAAAGAGGCTTCATATTTCTATTTAATAAGCGGCCAAGATCCTAAAGGACTCGATATTATCCTTAGGTTAAAATCCTTAGAAAGTATCTATAGAAATATTCCCTCAGTTTTAAGCATAGGAATATCCTATTAAAAATATCTATTTGGGCATTTAAATATTAGCCCTATAGGAGGCTTTCTATTTCTACTAACTTATTTATTTATAAACCTGCAAGGTTTAGTACTTTTCCTAGGGTGAATATCCTATATAAAGTTTATAAAAGGGGTAATCAATATTTTCAGAGGCTAAATAATATTTTATATAAATGGAGTACCATTTCTAGCTTTTCTTTTGTAAAGGAAATGCTACCATAAAGCTATTCTAATTTTCCAGCGGCAAAATAGTAATAAGATATGTCCAAAAATATTTTTCTTAAGTCAAGTATGAGATATACTATTTCTCTGAATTTTACTAATATTTTTGGAGGGTTAAAACTATTTCAGACAGCCTAATAAGCATTTATGGGGTTTTCTTTATAAAAGAAATATATAGACAAGAGCTACAAATGTTTACAGAGACTTTAAATAATTGAAATATGAAAAGTTATATTTTTCATGGGTCCAGTAGACTATATAATATTTTGCCATATTTTTCCAAGATTTTTCGATGTATCTAAGTATTTATTATAAATCATAATCAGTTTCTGAGATTTCCTAAATAGATAAATCTCTGGAAAAATAATACAAATAGTAACGGGCCGGCATTCGTACTGTGCGGCCCAAGTTGGGCTGGCCCGAAGACAAGGTGGGGCGGGCGCGTTCCGAAGGAGAAGGCGTAATCCAGGATTACGCCTCCACTTGTTCTTACAAGTGGGACCAGCGGGTCCCACTCGTCAGGCAGAGAGAGAGAGGAGCACACTATGTGCTGATTCATGACGTCAGCGTGACGTCGGCGCGGTCGTTTCTCTGGTTAGAACTCCGGCGACGCCTTCGGCGAGCTCTCGGCGGAGCTACGGGGCACGAAAGTGCATGAAGTTTGTTCCTAGGGGTGCGCGTGACCTAGGCCTAGGATGTCCTTGCTCAGTTTCACCAGCGGCGTGCTCTAGCGGCGGCGCCACAAGCAGGGGCGGCGGGGAGCTACGGCAAGCGACGACGTCAGCGTTCCACAGGGTTTTAAGCAAAGGTAAGTTGCCCTAGAGCTTCTAGAAGGTTGGTTACCTTGGGGTCGGTCGAGGTCGGGGAGCGCCGGAGAAGGCCGGCGACGAGGAGGCCGTGGGTGCCAAAACAGGGGAAGCGTCGCGGGAGCGCTCTAGACTCATCCGAGCGGGAATAAGGAGCGCATGAGCACGAGGAGGGTATGGGGGTGCTCACCGTGCCGGCTATTGAGCCGGAGAGGGGCCGAGGAGGGCTGTCGCCGAGGGAGGCGTGGAGTGGCGACGGCGGTGCTTCGTGGACGGCGAGCTCCGATGATCGTCGAGCAAAAGCAAAGTGGGGAATGTGTTAGTGGTGCTCCACTGATGCCGTGTACGAGAGGAATTGGAAGGCGACTTACCAGCGGAGAAGAAATCAAGAAGGGGGTAAAACAGGGGAAGGTCGGCCGGTGGCAATGGAACTTCGGCTCCGGAGAGTTCTAGGGTGTTTCGGTCCAATTGGGGCGGGGGACATTGGAGGGAGTAGAGTGTTCTTTGCGTGGATGTCTTGTACAGGTCCAATGGAGCTTCGGAGAGGGAGAATGGCGGTGCTTGCAGAGGGCAGAGGAGGATGACGGGGAGGTGGAGAATGAAGCTTCGGTCGGTATTTATAGGCTAGGGAAGGGGCAAATCGGGGCAACCGGGTACTGTCGGGCTGCAGGGGGGTACAAGGCCACTTAAATGAGCGGATTCGCCGGCCAATGGGGAGCTAGGGGGGTACGGTCTCGTGGAGGTCAAAGCCGGCGAGGGGGATGCATTTGGCTGCGTGGTGCGGCCGTTGGCTCGGCGACGCGTCGGCGTGACCGAGCGCCCATTTGGGTGGGGTGCACGGCAAGGAACGGTGCGGAGCACGGGCGGCGCGGACGAACCGGCGAAGACGCAGCGTGTCACGGTCGGGCGGTGCAGTCGGTGCACCTGGCGTGAGCGGCAATGGGAAACGGGGCAAGGTCCGGCGGTCCGTTGCAGGGGCGGCATGGCGTCACGGGTGACGCTTGTCGCTGTTTGAACTGCAAGGCGGCGCGGCGACTCGGTCGGAGGAGCCAGGATGGCGAGGCCGGGCGCGAGTGGCGCCGGCGAGCCTTGCTGCTCTGGTTCGGACCAGAGTAACAGGGGAATAGGGGAGCTCGGCTGGGCCATGATGGGCCCACGGCGAGAGAGAGAAGAATGGGCGGGCCCAGGGGTGAAATAGGCCGGGCAAGAGAGGGAAAACCAGTGAGGTTTGAGCCCAAGAGCAAGGGAAAATAGTGGGAGGCAAAAAAGGGGCAAATGGGTAATTTCACTAGGCCAATTCAAATTTGAGTTTGAAATCAAAATATAGAGGGAAAAGATTGCTGCTCAAATCAATATCAAGGGAAAGAGGGAAGAAATTGACATTCAGAGTCTGGGGGCAGATTGGTAATTACTCTTCACGATCTGAAAATATAAGTGCCATTATATATTTATGCATATGATTACATAAATAATATATATATATACATTTACTTATTTATGGCATAGTTGCATTTGGAGAAAATCTACAATCAAAATAGTTTTGAATTAAATGTAGCTTTGTCTAAAAAATAATATGATCTTTTCATAAGGTTATAATGGCATGAAGAGGGACATTATCAATTTTAGAGTAGTATAGGGTAATTAATAGTGATTACCCCTAATGTAGGATTTTGAATAGTGCAAGGATATAGGATTTGCATTGGATTGGCTATTTATCAATATAGTTTAGCTTTTAAATATTATTCAGCTAATAAGCATTTATAATATAAAATGTTTGAAAGCTTTTTAGAAGATATCCGATTAATGCCTTAAAGCAAAACCTTTAATAAGATTCAAATAAAGGGAGAAATATTGAATATGTTTTATATAACACAAAATATCTTAGTTATAGGTACATGTATATTTGTATCATTGAGTCAAAATAATATATTATAAGACATAAGTCTCTCAAAGCATTAAGAATATTATTAATAATTAAAATTTTTCCAAAAATTCGTAAGTCCCTAAAAATGGGATGTTACAGGAACGCTCTGGAGCGCGTCGGGGCAGCGCCGTGGCCCCGTGGTGGTCTCCGCCGCCGCCGAGTCTCCTGTGCACGAAAGAGGGCAATGTGGACGTGTAGTATGGCTTTCGCGCGTTTTATCTACAATGAAACAATTCAACGTTGATGAAGCAGCATAGATGTGCCCAGAACTGGGGGTTTGATCGGAAAGAGAGTGCTTTATGGATGCGCATATATGAAAGCAGATCATAATTCACAATAACTAAAAGGATAAACACATTTCATAGATATGCCAAGAAGGCAAGAACTCGGTACATTCATGCATGGGAATATGGGATACAAGATTCAAGAACACCTATAGCCAACAAGAATTATCTTAGTTAATTACATCATGATCAATTGACATAGTGCTTTCGATGACCCAAAAAAGCACCGAAAGACATAATCTGGTACGTACACTAATCTCTTTAGTTCTCTACAGCAAGGATCTCCTTAGTTCTACTCGCAATCTCCCTCACAAGCGTGTTCACAATCGTAAGCGACTACCCGGCCACGGTCGGCACCATGGCGCTGGTGGCGGGCGCGGAGGAGTTGGGACGCGGGGGCGGTCCGATGGGCGTTGGACCGCCTCCTGTCCGATGCCGGGTCCTGGCCGTTGGATGAGGATCCAACGGCCAGGATTAGATCAAGCTTAAAACTTTATTATTTTTTTATAGTTGTGTAAAAATTTCAAATTTTTTTTAAAAAATACAAATATTATCTAATATGCATCAGGTTCAACATATATTTTTATCATATTTTTTAAAAAAGTTTTTGCTCTATTTTATACTTTAGAACCGTTTTCAATAAAATATTAATCATAAAAATATGATAAAAATATATGTTGAACCTGATGCATATTAGATAATATTTGTATTTTTATAAAATTTTTTGAAATTTCTACACAGCTATAAAAAAATAACAAAATTTTGAGCTTGATCTAATCCTGGCCGTTGGATCCTCATCCAACGGCCAGGACCGGGCGTCGGACGGGAGGCGGTCCAACGCCCGTCGGACCGCCCCCGCGTCCGAGGAGTTGGCGATGGACGGCATGCGCCTGAGTTGGTCCCTCGCAACGCGCACCTACGGTGGCGAACAGGTCGTTGCTCGGGTAGGGTCCCTCGTAGACGATCTTCACGAAACTATCTCTTCAATGGAGATGACTGTTGGGGTTCCCAAGATCGACACACATGAACTCGTGGATATAGAACACAAGAGCTACAAACACACACTTGTATTCTTGTGCTTGGCTTACGAGATTACAAGAAACAACGCTCTTGGAAACGTCCACCGACTCAAGATTATAATGGACTTGAGTATGCGCCGTTCTTCTTGTTCCTCGCTACTCTCACACCCTCTCTGGCTAACCGGGTACAAGAATATATAGATGTAGCTAGCCTACCGAACAGTCACCAGTGGATCCAAATTCTTCGGCATCGTCCACACGCTGAGCCATTCTTTGAGAGCCTTATCTGCTCGTTCCTAGAGACTCGGCCATGCAGTTGCATATATGCTAGCTCTTGCGCCCACGCGCAAGATTCGTTCGTCCGATTGGCTTCTCCTGTTCTGCAAGACTCAGCCGCAACTCCATCCATTGCACCATATCTTTCTATCCTATCCCTGCAAACAACTAACTAATCTCTTGGCTATACTAACGTGCACTACTAACTCCAAACAAGACTAATTAACTAAATACAACTCAACACACATGCACAGTTCACATCTTATGTGGACATTTATTTAAACAACAAGATTAACACCAACAACGAAGACGGCTCTTTTGAAGAACACGAGGCGCAGCCCCGTCACCGTGCGTTGCTGAAGAAGAATCGGCGGCTCTCGGATGCGCACCTGCGCACCAACCCTGATGAACTCAGAGGCGGTCGTCGACGGGAGAGGCGGCGCCAACGGCGGACGTAGAGCGCGCTCACGGCTGGGGGAGGAAGCAAAGGGCGCCATCGGCTTCGGTGGTGGCGACCTCTTGCTAGACGATGGCGACGACTTCTGAAGGGAATGTGCCCTAGAGGCAATCATACGATGATTGTATAACGCCTTTGTTCATGTACTTATGATAACATTGCTTATCGATTGCATTAATTAATGTCACGACTTTATTCATCAAATACGATTTGGTTGTGAGATACATTGTCATTGTAATATTGTTCTAAACGATCTCTGGTCCATATCATTACGAGGAGCGGTAATGATGTGATGAGCACATGTATTGATTGATGTTACTGTTTCATATATCATAGATATGGAGATATCAAATCAATAATATGGATACATGTTAGAGTACATGGGTGGTTGGATAGACCTACTCCGAGACACTGCTGAGATTGTTATCTACAAAGTGCCATCAGCGTGTAGTTTCGAGTGGTACGTTTATTTGATCCTTAGACATGAGGTTATCATAGAATCCCAGCATGTAGAGTCGTATGCTTTGGTGTTATCAAACGCTACACCGTAACAGCTAGTTGTAAAGATAACTACTGGGTATGCCGCGAAGCATGGCGTAGGTATATGATTGATCAAGATTGAATTTGCCCCTCCTCGATAACGGGAGAGATATCTCTGGGCCCCTCGGCGTGGATGGATAAGGAAAGCGCACGGCCGTGCTGATATGATTAAAGAGTTAATCATGATATTTCTATCCATCACATTGACGAGTGAATGGTCGAGTTATCACAAGGGTGGCACATATCTCGCCTTGAGCTCGACTGATATCGTGTGGCAAAAGGATCAGTATGTTGAATGTATCAGGGTTTAGCCGATGAGATCATTCTGTGCATTCGGGGGTCAATATGTACTGCTAGGTGCCGCTATTGATCTGTGGATTGGAAAGGAACTTCCCAGATACACACGACCGATTTGCACATGAACCTAACGGGTCACACACTTAACGGGTTGGAACATATCTAGTGGATTTGATCTATTAGAAGAAGGGTTTTGCGCACGGATACGATCCGCGTAGGAATTGGAGTCCTAGTGGGCCTCGACTTGAGCCCGCCAGCACGTCCATAAAAGAGGAGGCTTGGGGCGGCGCGTGGTGTGACAGACGAGTTCTCACCAAACCCTAGCCGTCGCGCTCCTCATGCTCACCTGAAACCCTAGCCGTGTGGCGAGGTGTTAGCACCCCCCGCACGGCGTTCCTGCTCGGTATGTGTGGATACCGATAGAGGCACTACCGTACACGGATGCGCTGTTCGGTTGGATCTACGCCGAGCACTCGGTGAGCAGTCCGACCACTCGGCGACCAGTCCGATCACTCGGCGACCAGTCCGACCACTCGCCGGCCACTCGACGACCAGTCGGTGACCACTTGGACCAGTCGGTGAGCAGCCCCGAGCACTTGGTGATCAGTCGGTGAGCACGATGTGTGTTGCTCGGATTTGATCGGGACATGTACGACTACTTTCACGACACGTGCGCACCTGCTTCCGCTGCATCGGCGCGTCAAGGGTAACGATCTGTGATCCTCTACTTGCATGTGATCTTGGGTGTTCGCGATAGAAAATTTTCGATTTGTGCTAGCGTAGCCTACCCGTTACCCAACAACTTCTTCGTGGGCGACTGCGCTGCGGCTAGCGCAGTCGGGATAGTCCCAGATCTCCGCGGCAGTGTTGAGGACTTCTTGGCGACTCGCCCCTTCGTGTCGGCGCCAAGCTTCTTGCGGCGATGCTCCAATTCACGGTGGATCTCGCGCAAGGCAGAGGATCGCTTGGCCATGGTATCTTAGGGAGGAAGGAGAGCAATGGGTTGTGAGTTTGTGGCCTGCTAATGCGGCGGCTGTGCTGGTATTATAGCGTGATGAGGTCAGTACGCGACGTCGGAGTCGAGTCGGAGATGGGAAGCGGAGCGGAGGCGAGAGGGTTAACGAGAGGCACTACCAGCGAACCGGCTATTACAACCGATTCGAAACAGGTTTCAGAACCGGTTTTGGAACTGGTTGTAGGCAACCGCGACTGATACCCTATCAGTCGCGGTTCCCCCAACTGCTTGTGGTATGACACCACAAGCGGTTTGGAAGGCGCCCTGGCAAGCTGGTGGAGTCGCCACGTGGATGCTCTCTACAAGCGGTTGGTGTTACCAACCGCTTGTGGAGAGCCTCTCAGGCAGCGAGGGGGAGGCGTCATGTGTGCCCTCTTCACAAGCGGTTGGAGTTACCAACCGCTTGTGGAGAGGCTGAGCGCAAATTATATTCAATATAGAATATGTTCTGAGAGGACCGGGTTTTCAATATAAATTTTGACAATAAAATTAAATACAACTACAATAGTTTTTTTACAATTAAATATATATTATGATGTGTACTCATTCACACAACCACAAGTTCATTTACACAATAATACGAATGAATAAAAAATGGACATGTTGATGTACACATGAAATAATGAGCACACGAAAGCAATGTTTACACATGTCAAGAGTACAAGGGTGAATCTTGAGGTCATTTCTTGCCTACATCGCTATTTGTGCCCTTCGATGATTCCAGCATTTCACCTGTCCTTACAGAAGGACAATCTCTCCATCCCTTTGTGTAGAACTCGCCTTTGGTGGATATAATCTTGTCGACAATGAAGCCGATAAGTTGTTCTTGGATTGCTACAACCCGGTGAGGCGGGATCACACCTTGCACATCGAGGTAAGGCTGCCAAAGCAGGAAATAAATAAATCTCTGAACACGTAAAGTGTAAATACTAAGAAATTGAGATGCATCATTAATTTGGTATTTTTGACACACACGCACCTCGTCGTTTATTTTTGGTACATCGCCTTAGGAAATATTTTGCATGTAGTGACACACATAATAGCCACATAAGTTGTTTCCAGCCGTTTGCTGTATAACCTATGATGAAATTTAAAAAGAATACAATTATTGAGATGAAAAACTATCAATAAAGAATATAAATTAATTAATATGCTTTATTATGTACTCGAGTACTTAATTGAACTGTGAATTCGTTCTTGAAAGTTCCTTTATGCTTCTTTCGGAACCTTGCGGATGCCCTGTGATGCGTTATTACATGAATAGTAATTATTAGAGTTCGAATTAATTAAATAGCTAGGCATTTCAATATAATAAGAAAACCATCTTATAAATTAATATGTGCCATACCTATTTAGTATGTCAATGATATATTGATATTTTTGCTATGGTTTCCTTCTTGAGTCTTGAACAATGATCTTGCTATTATCAAGCATGATAACAAGAAGGACCCAGTGAAACCTATTAATATATTTCAATATATATATATATGTAATTAGTCATATTATATATGTTTTAAAAAGATAGGAACAAGAGGTTGTGAGGACACGTATATATACGTACTCGAAGTTGAAGGGCAGAAGTATGTACGGTTTGTAGTGCTATCCCAAGATTGTATCCAGAATGTAATCCTCAACATCCTTTGGTTTGTATCCGAAGACAGCCTCGTTGACAATCTCTAGGTTTGTGAAGCCCACGTCAAAGGCAGCCTGTCTTCTACATCGTTGTATCTCCATTCTACATAGAAAATGATAAGTTATTAGAGTTGCAACTTTCTGGTACGAGGAAGCATATGGTAAACTTATTAGCTTGACACTTACAGACACCAGTAGCTCATGAGAGACACGTTGACAGCGTCCTGATGGTAAAAAATGGTACAAGTCTTCGAATTCTAGCCATATTTGGTTGTCCCCGCGATAGAAATCTTCGTTTCTGATATAGAGGGGGAACATATTTCTTCCTTGAGCGGACTCTACCATGTACCATACATAAAATTGCCGCATCTTGGTTGTTAAATCCTTTATATTTTTAGGGTTAAACAAATCTCGGCCCAACTCATATTGCCATCTCACTTCTGCCATTAGGAGATTATCCGTTAACCCTAGAGCTTCAGTTGCAAAACCGAGTCTTGCCTCTTTCATGAATTGGTCAAGCTGTTCTTGCTCTTTCTTCTTCTTTGCCGTCTCTGCCTTAGCCTGTTTAGACTTTAGTGTAGCCTTTGCTACTGTCCGATTGTGGTCTGACGGCATAGGCAGTGGCACTGTATGGGATGTCGCCAAGTGTTTTGAAGCTTTTCGATCAATTGCTTGTTTCGGTGCTGGCACCTTAGGTGTGAAGTGTGCAGCAACTTCTGTGGCAACGATTTTGCTTGTCTCCTCGTTCGTCATATCATATGCCCTTTTTGAATGTTCCTTTGACCTTGTTGATCGGCTGGACTGGTGTCGACGGATTATGTCGGCAATATACTTTATGGGGCTATGAGTAAGACCGAAACCCGATGGTAACACAGGAGACAGATTTATATAGGTTCGGGCCCTCTGCGGTAGAGGTAATACCCTACTCCTGTGCTCGTGGATTGTATTGGGGTTGATCTCGATAGATCAATGTTGAGGATGGCTATGGATCGATGTCATCTCTCCTACCGAACTAGGGCCCCTGCATCTCTTTATATAGTGGAGGGAGGTAGGGTTACAGATAAATATCCTAGTTGGTTATGGAAATTGGGGATAGAGATAGGAAGTATATCTCTATCCTTTCTTGCCGAGTACGTAAGTACCGGATTATAATTGTGCCTTTCTTGTGATACAAGTCGGGTCTTCATACGAGGCAGGCCCGTCTTCTAGATGGTAGGCGTGACCCTGCTCCGTGAGGTGATCCGTCTAATTTGTCTCCGTGAGGATACCCGGGGACCATGTTATCCACAGTAGCCCCTGAGTGCTTTACAGCCGAGTTGATGCCTTCTCGGATGTGTGTCGACCGAGTCATACTTCAAGTCGAGTACTTCAACTAGAACCTTCTCTATACCGAGTGCTCCATTGGCATGCAAGGAGGCTATGAAGGGCTCAAGAGAGCTTTGCAGGTTGAAATCTCCTAGTGAATCCCAACCCAATTTCTTGGAGTCCTGGAAGTCGGCGCGATGGTTAACATCGCGGCGTGAGTAGAATGTCGACGCAACTGTCTTCAGCGCAGTGTGAGAAACTGGCGTAGTAAATCAGCACGGCTGTCCCTGGCGCAATGCGTGAGAAGCCGACGTAGTAAGTCGGTGCGGTTGTCCTCAGCGCAGTGCGCGAGAAGCCGCAAGCTGGGGTGGCCGTCCTCGTCTTTGCCGGAGCAGCGAGTCAGTGTAGGGAGCCGACGTGGCTGTCCTCGGCACAGTGTGCGAGAAGCCGAGCCGTAGTTTGCGCTCGGGACGCTGGCGTAGGCATGCAGCCGAGCCATATAATGCACTCAGGGTGCTGGTGTAGGCGTGCAGCCGTACCGAAGTTGGCGTAGGTATGGAGTCATGCCGTAGATTGCGCTCGGGGCGTGGGTGTTGACACATAATTGTGTCATGGTCGGTGGTTGTAGCGTAAACACTTCCTTGAACCCCTGTAACATGTACATGTAGGATTTAGGCAGTATCTAAATATGAAAACATTTGGTCGGATATAAAATCCGACTATCTTTATGTGCGAAATAGCCATTTTTATTTTTCTTACTTGATGATTTTTGTTAGTCTGAGTGGTTTTTCTTCTTTTTGTTATGCACTCTGCCCGACTAGTCTAGCCCCCGAGTGTAGAGAGTTAGCACATAACTTTTTATCCCAGGCACGCGTTTGGGTGACATAGAGTTCACCGTGTTATGGGTTCAGAGCTCCAGTACTCAGAATTATAGCACACTCGGATTTCACTTAAATCACTAAGTAACAAAAGCAAAAAAAATAACTATGAAAAAGATGGGTGCACGCAAGTGCACACAATTATGTGTAGCCCCCGACTTACTGCTTAGTTGGAATTCAACTAAGTAGCAACTCAAGAAATAACACGAGTTTATAAGTGAAAAGATTATGATGATGAAAAACTTAGCTGCTTTGCTCACGATGATGTCATCCTTACTTTTGAGTTTTTAGCCCTCGGCGTATCACCTTGTAGCCTCCCAAATGGAACACACAACACCTACATAAATGACATGAATCGTTATAATTACCATTACACCATTTACCATGCAAATTAATCAAGTTAATCTATTACATCCATAGGCATAAAGTAAATTTAAAGAATGCATTTGCAATATAACAAACAGTTTGATTTCCAATATAATAAACAGGTTGCAGAATGCATTTGCAACATAATTAATAAACAGGTTGCAGAATGCATTTGCAGCATTACAAACCATTTAAAGAATGCATTTGCAGCATAATTAAACTATTTGCATTTCCATTAATTGGGAGCATGGCCAGGTGTGGGTATCGGATTATCCATACAATGGACAACTAATATACTACCCACACAACAACATCAAGGTTGATCCATACCGATTACAATTTTTTGGCCCGGCCTACAAAAGAATGTTTATAGATATCCACTACTAGCTACTAGCATGGCGCGCGGAGAAGGCTTTTGAGAATTTTTCTTGAGTCCTAAATGCATTAGGAGATTTTTGAGAATTTTCTCAGATTTTTCTAAAATGTTTTGGTATTTTTAAACCTAAGAAAACTTTAAACGACATTTCTAAAAAAAGGGGGAAAGGGTTTTCTTTTTTTCTCAGAGAGGGACGACATGGCTGTCGGGACCCTAAAATGGAATCGAGTACCTGTTGTACTTTTACCGTACTAGTCCCTGGATCAAGTAACTTGTATATATAAATTCACAGTTTGGATCACAACCATCATGATTAAAACAGTTATTACATCATAGTATTGGCCAACGTAGCCTTACATCAGCGGAAGTCTTAGTGCATAAACAAAAGTCCAAATGGAAGACCCAAATAACTCCACAAGTAAGACTGTTGGAACGCACACCTAGACATCAGTAAAATCTTCATCCTAAACTCTACCCAAGTAGTCTTTGCCCTGGTACATCTCCTCTTTAGGGTATAGGTTCTGTGCATTAGGATCTGCTTGTTGGAATGAGTAGACCCGCATGAAAGGTGAGGGTGAGAATGTGACATTCTCAATAAGTGAGGCTGACTAAAGCAACAATGAAAGGAAAGGGTTCTTCTGCCAAAAGCCAATTTTACGAAGTTGAGAAATATCAAACATTTCAATCATTTTCTTTTGAACTCCGGCAGCAACCGGTTTTGCCCAAACGTGGCTAATTAATGGCACCCACCGTGTACAATACCCTCATCACTCACAACACCAACTGCAAGGAGAAAAACCAAATCTCACGACTACAATCATTATTTTACTTTAAGAACACCATTTTAAAAACAAATAGATAAGAAGTACCATTGAGGTAATGCCCCGTCGTTCGCCCGTGACCATAGGCACGACTATCATGATAGTTTAATACTTTACAGAGATTGCACGCTTTACCCACGAGAGACGATCCACAAGTGAATTATCACAAGGCTTTTAACCAACTAGCTCTTAGTCGGGCACCCCCGCTAAGGTTCCACCGCTAGAGAGTTGCATCCACTTGAGCCAGAAGTGCCCCTGTGTGTCAATAGAGCCAGCAACTGCTGTCTACTCCGCCAAGTGGAATGCCCAAACTAAGAGTTCGAAGGGTACTCAACCAAGATTTGCCCATACAAGCAGTCGTGGTCACACTATTGTATTTAGTTTGTTTTCCTCAAGAATTGGTCCTTAGGGATTGAGGTGGTTCCCACACTGGCCCCGAGTCTTGTGCTATCTGCCCTAGCCTTGGAACCATCCACCCTAATCAGGATTTTGCAAAAACATTTACCCACTGATAGTACCACTATCACAACTAACCCCAAACATGAAACATGACAGCACCAACTATCCTTTAAAATCATGGAAATAAATCAAGAATTTGGCAGGAATTACTTATCTATCAACTAACAGATAACCTATGGCTAAGCATTGCTAAACATGAATAGTTCTAGATCATGGGTGGTAGTATTAATCAACAATTTTAATATACTAGAGCAGCAAGGCAATTCTTTTTAATAGATTAATTATTTGGGTAGATTTTAGCTAATCAACCTAATCAAATAGCATTTTTAATTTAAACATAATATGCAAGGTTTGTAAACACTCTAGAAAATACAGTTGCAATCACAAGAGCAATATGATCAGCACTTGTCTTGGTCAGCGAAGCTAGAGTTCTCTTCTGACTGATTGTTAGCGAAATCACCTTCGCTCGAATCTATTGCACGACTGATACAACCATAATTACAAAGGGAAAAAATAACAGAAAATAACATGTGTGCAAAATGCATATAGAAATTTAAAGAATAGTAGGTTTTAAACAATTTAAAATTGGTTTCATAATTTATGGAGCTATAGAATTAAAGATACAAAATAAACAGGTTTTACTATTTATTAAAATTAATAAAAATTATTTCGGCTTGGCATCTAGCGTGTCCCAGCGCTGTGCGTCCTAGAGGCTCAACGTGCGGGAGTGCAAGCGACTCGGCTTGGCGTGTGGCTTGCCGGCCCGGCACGGTGCAGCACGCTGCTGAGCCCAGCGTGGCTTGTGCAGGACTGTGGCCCGCTCAAGCAGGTTGGCATGAGCGCAACCAAACAGACGGGGCCTGCCTGTCAGCGGAAGCAAGCAGGGGAGGTGGCGTCGCTGCGTTGGGAAGCAAAAATAGCGGCGAACGGCGGCTTGCCAGTAACGGCGACTGGCGAGGGAAGGACAGCATGGCACGGCGAACCTCCTAGTTGTGAGGGGAAAATAGGTTTAGGGTTCACCAAGGAAGAGCATCACCGAAGCGAAAGGGCAACGGTGACTTACACGAGATGAATTTGGCCGAGGTGCGACGGGAAAGAAAGGAGAAGCTCGGCCGAGTTTATATAGGGGTGGGGAAGAGGAATTTGGCTGATTTGGGGTCGGTTTGATGAGGGAAAAAGTGATCCCATGATGGGGGGTCACTTCCAAAAGAAAATAAGGAGATTTGGGGAGGTTTCCCGCTTTAGGAAGCTTCCTGGACCAAGAGAAAGGAGAGCGAGAGGCAGTCGGCAAGGAAGAAGAAGGTAAGTGGGACGTGGCTGCACCTGAGCTGTTAGGTCACGGCGCTGCCTAGGTTGTGGTCTCCATGGCTGATTCGGAGGGGTCGTTGTGCTGCTGCGGGTCGACACTTTGCGTTTGTGCTGGCATAACGTTGCCGAGGCTATTTTGGAGGTGTTTGGCAGAGCTCTAGCTCCAATTTTTTAGCTCTGCTCCACAACTCCACTATGGAGCAGATCCACAACTCCGCGGAGCACCCTTTAAGCTGCTCCACAAAAATGAACTACGAGGGAGGCTGCTTTATGGAGTTGCCTGATCCAGAGTAACGTGGAGTTAGGATGTTTGGCACTGCTCTAAAGCGGAGTTGAGAGTTGGAGCTCTACTAAACACCCCCTTAAACCCTCGGGAGCTGCACTAGGGTTCCCCACCCCTTAGCCACTATCACCTTGAGCCGAGGAGGATGGAGTCGTCGGGAAGAACGAAGGGGAGAATTGGTGCCGAAGAGCTTCGGCGAGAAATTCCACCACCGCTGGTAAATCTTAGCCCCTGATTCTTGTCCTAGAATCGTGTCTTGGTGTCGTGAACCCTATCGTGACAAGCTTTTGCCGTAGCGAGCACTAGAGAGTTGCCGTCGTTGAGCCCTATAGCGACCGCTAGCTAACTAGAGATCCCCGGAGTCACACTTTAATGTGGTAAGCATCTTGATAGCTCATAGATTCTGAATATGAGCTTAGCTTTGGCTAAGGAGGTCCATAGTGTCCGGTCGCATGTAGACCGTAGAGCACTACCGCTTCGCGCCATCGTGGCTTGCCGTCGTTAATTGCCGGCGATGGTCATTGGTCCCAATGCCTTGGAATTAGGTCACTAGGACAGAGGAGTCACATGGAGCGTCTATGGCCGTCGGTTCTAGATCGGGTGGTTTGGATCTAAGTGGGATCGGTCCAATTCGGATCAGATCGGTTCGGTGAACCGAGTTCGTAGTGGAACATGTCACTGCCATGTGGGTCCCATATAACAGGCCGACGCAGGGTGCACCGCAGGCACGCGTGTGGGCCAAGTTTGTCATAGGCCGTGTCACTGATCGGCAGGCCCTATTTGTCATTCCATAGCGAGGTTTATATTAAAAATGGAAATGTAATTTTTGAAATTGGTTTAGTTGAACAAAACTTGTAAAATTAATATCTTTTAATCTAGAAGCCCAAAAAAAGATACAAGTCTCTAAAAGTTCTAAAAAATGAGATCTACTTGTTTCTTAATTTTATTTAATTTTTAAAAAAAATTTTATTGTTGGTATTTTTTTTAGATATTTGCTATTTATTACGTATAGGAACGATTGCTTTGGGAGGTGTGCAGGAAGAAGAATTTGTTGTCGGTCAAGAGTGGGAGTGGTAGTAAGGCATGTTACACATGGTCGTCCACAAATTAAATGTTTTTGTTTTAAATTGTGCATTGCCTTATTTATTACATTTTAATGGGAAATTAATTATGCCAATTCGATTGCTATCCATCCTGTGATGAAATGTAATATAACCAATTACTCCTTTGTACCCTATCTTATCATTATTTTAGTTGGGCAATGTTGATATCGTTGGGAATGGTAGTTATTATTAGCTTGCTTAGTCATACACGTATCCGAGAGGATTAATTAATCTTGACTAAGAACATATATGCAACTGAGAGTAATTGCATGCGTTGCTTTTGTATGAGGGAGATGTGTTGCTCTTGTGTTGAAGTTGTAATGTGTTGCAACTTGTTAATACCTGAGTGGTGATTTTGACTATCGCAAGTGGCACTGCTTTGGAGGTGGAGCCTGTGTGGCTTGGCTATGAGGACAAGTTAGAAGGAAATATTGCCGTAGTTTTTCTATTGACTTAATCTTGTAAAGCATTTCCAAGCTAAAACAGTATAAACCATGAGCTTGACTTAGCTTGAGTCTAGCAGTTAAGTTACTAAGTGTTAATTTGTGGCACCTTATGGCAAGTTAGGAGAATGTGGTCATGTATTGGGGTATTTGGGGGAGTTGTGCTGCTTATGAGGGCCATCATCCAAACGATACTGTTGTGCTACTATGTGAGCACAGTGATTCAGATGTTTGACTCTAAGTGGTGCAGTAAGTATCGAGATAGCCACTTTCTAAAGTTTAGTTTAGTAACTTGTTAGACAGCAAGTGTCTTCTTCATGGTCAGAGGTTGCAATACAAGTATCTTATGGGTAAAGATGTGCAACCTCTAGAGAGTGTTAAATACTATTTGAATAGTCGTCTCGACAGTTATGGACAAAGCTTGGTTATACTTAAGCAGGGTATAATATTTTTAAAGAAAAGGGTGGTTGTCATTTGGAGGATTGCTAGATGCAGGTTTTCAAGCTTTGTGCAGTTGTTAGGTTGTGTGCAAGTGCTTAAGATGAAATGTAGGTTTATAAAAGGTTTTATTCATTCGCTTTGGAATCTATTACTTATTATGTCTATGTTAAATACTGCATGTGCAAAACAACATTTAGCCTACCTGTTGTATAAAGCTTGCATATAAAGGTAGAACTGCATAATCCGACGAGTATTCGTCTATACTTATTCTTACTAACTCTGTTTGTAGGCTGCTTAATCCGATAAGCAAGGCGAGAAGCTAAAGAATCCTCACCATTGATCAAAGAGGAGTTCATTCAAGATGGCGAGTAGCAGGACGTGTGGCTTATGATGGGACATCTCTTTATTTTTTTTTATTATTATTCCACTATGATGTAAAAAGTATTATGATAGATTTATTAATTTAAGCCTTGTGTGGCATTGTAACATCCTGAAATTTTTTAGGTAAGCCAAATATTTTGTTTTAACTTAAGGAAGTGTTAAAAACTTATTCCATAATTATTCCCTAATTAAAAACTCCTAAAAACCATTTTTCTAATTAACCCAGAGCATCAAAACAATTTAATAAGATAATATAATGATGAACAGTGCTTAATAAAATTTTCCTAGGTTCTAGACGCTTCAAAGTAATTTTGGGAATTTTATCAGATTTTTCTGATGTGGTTTAGTATTTTTAATAATTAGAAAACATTAAACAACCAATCTGTAAATAGACAAATAGAGTTTTTAATCTTTTTTGGGATTAAGGGCGACGTGGTGCAATCCTGGCCGCTGCCGCATGCACATGCGCGTTGCGGGCCGTTGGATACCAATTATCTGAGGGAAGGGGTACGCACGCACCTGATCCGTTGGATAAGGCGACGTGGCTGCTTCTGGGCCGTTAGATCCCGTAGTCGTCGTCTCCGATGCCACGCCAGAGTCGGACGAGGAGGCTATTTAAGGCTAGGGGGAGTGCGCGACAGCCTCTAGGGTTCGTAGCCGCCGCCAGTTTGGACGGGGAGGAAGTGAGTCGCCAGTAATCCAATTAGGGGTGAATCAGGGCTAGGAACTCTAGCGAGCAATTCCGCCGCCATCGGTAAGCTTCTATCCATGATGCTTCGTCAATAGCAATAGGGTGGTCCGACGGTCGCAATGGTAGCCTTGGTTTGGAGAGGTTCGGCCACCAGAGCGTCGTTGCCGTGGGAGGCAGCGCCGCCGCCGCCATAGAAAGTCGTCAGCGTCAGCCAAAGGGTCTTAGGGTTGCACGAGTGCTCGGGAAGGATGCTGGGAGGCCCTAGATTGCGAATCCGACTTCGATTTGGATCGGGATGGATCGTACTTATAGATTGAGAATAACCAGAGCGCCGCCATGGCTCGCCGGCAGTGGGTCATGGGCCCAGAGAGGCCACGTGGTTGAGAGCAACCCGTAGGACCTGGTTGCGCGTGATTTGGTGCACGAGAGCGCCGGGTTGGGCATCTCCAGGGACGTCGCTCTGGCCGCATGGCGCGCGCGTCAGACAATCGCGCCGGGTGTCACGATCACGTGGCCCGCTGGGGACCGTTAGATGCAAAACGGGTGATCCAGATTTGGGCGAGATCTGATCTATTCGAATCCGAGTGACTGACATGTGGGGTCCACATGACATTTAGAGCGAGAGAGGGGAAGCGTGCGCTGGTTCGCGTGGGCTTGGTTCGCCGTGGGCCTTCAGGCTGACAGGGGGCCCACTGTTCAGTGCAGTGCGCGATGGACTTTTTAAATTAGGAATTAATTCCAGAAATTGTTTAATTAGTTTATAAATTGATTTAAGCTTGTAAAATTCATATTTTTTGATCCAGAAGTCCAAAAATTACTATTCAAGTCTCTAAAAATTAAAACAAATGATATATATTTGTTTATAAATTTTATTTGATCTTTCAAAATATTTTATTTTATTTTATTGTTTTATTTATTTGGTGTTTCTTTATTTTTGCTTTGCTTCGAAACGTGTACTTCGGAAGATGTGCTAGTGGAAGATTTTGCTACAGAACCAGAGTGGTAGCGGTAACAAGGCAAGTCACACATAGTTCTTGATCATGTTGATCCTATTTGTAAATGAAATGAATTTGATTTATAAATTGCATTGCTATGTTTAATTTATTGTATTGGAAATCTAGTTATTCCAGTTTGAGCTATACCTATCCTTTGAAATATTGTATTATCAATTATCCTTTGCAACTTAGATGTGTGATTGTCGTACACCCCGGTATTTCTACGGGCTTGAGTGACCGAATACTAGTCCCAAAAGATCATAGCTAGTATTGCACTCAAGGACATTTAGAATATCATCGCAGGCATTGAATTAACTAGAAATTAACAGTTCATATAACATAAATATCATCCAGTTGACATAGACGTTTACATAGTCTTGCACAGGACTTAGTTCAATAGCATAAAGAAACACAGCGGAAGACCTCAAATGCGACGATACTCCGAGGTTGACCCGGAACGCGTAGCTAATCACCTTGACCCTCCTGGTCACAACTGGCACCGATGTCGTGATCTTCTCCTGAACAAATAATCTGTGATCCATATAATGAGTACACGGCTACCCAGCAAGCAATCCTTAATAAATGAATGTAAGGTCAAAGGATGGGTTTGGTTATTTTGCTGAAACATCACCTATCTACTTGTTTATTTATTCTTGATTCATTGAACACATGAGCGTAGCCAAAGGACGGCTAACCAGCTCAGCACACGATGGCGTAGCCATAGAACGGCTAACCAGCTCAAAAGAGAGGCAATCCCTGCCTACACTACCATCAAGTTAATTAATTAAAACACATTGGACTACCCTGTGAAAACGCCTTTCCCCCGCCCATAACCGCGGGCACGGCAACCATGATAGTTTTAACTCTGCAGAGTGTGTACACGTTCCCCACAAGCCCTGTCTCATCCCAAAGGAGAAACATTATAAAGACCGTTCACTGCTTTCACCTGCCCCAATACTGTACCCTTTCTTTTGGTTTCGCGTCCCATACGGTACACTTCGACCAGGCCGACAGTCATGCGCAATCCTTCAGCCGGACCTGATAGCGCACCACGTGAGGTTAGCCCCCATTTAAGCCATTCGGAACCGGCGATAGCTAGTCACGTCCGTCCACTACGAGTACAGCGGAAACAGGTTTCCACAGCTAATAAGTTAGGGTCAGAAGGCACAAGTGGTTGTACGGTTCAGGTTCGGTTTGGTAGTCACAAGTATACGGTCCTTATATGACAGAGGAGACCTGCACAACACAACCACAAGCCCAAAATCCATCTCTTCTGGGTCTCCTCAAATCAACACACTCCACGTTGATTTTAGTTGATTAGGTTTATCAAAAACAGCACCACGAAGCCGAAACTCCACGAACAAGTTTAATAATAAGTGAAACATATCAACTACCAATCCCAGAAGCAAGGCTAAGCATCTACGCAAAGGATAGGCTAGGAAAACAGTACCAATCGGGCTAACAATGGTAGGCTACATCTTATCAGTAGAGGACTAATATGAAATCGGATCAAACTAACACATACGATGATAATTAAAACATGCAATTCAAATTAAAATGAAATAAATAAAATTTAGCAAACTAGGAATTCAATATGAATCTAGCTTACCTTCGAAGAAGTTTGGATCTGAATCTCCTCCTTCGAAAGGCTCCGAAACGACTCCTGTACAGCAGGTACACGTCGGATCTATGCTTAAAATAAATAAAACAGAAATAAATAACAAACACAGAGAAAATAGTATAATAAAAATATATAAAATTCTAGGGAAGTTTTGTGATTTTTGGGCTCTGGAATCATCTAAATCGGAGTTCGGGAACTCCCTAAACAATTCCGGTAAGTTTCTGAAAATCAGAAAATCTCAGAAAAGAATAAATCGCACTGTTCATACAGAAAATATGGAAAACCTGGAATTAACCAGTGTGAACCGTGTTGGACACATGTCATCCTCTGGTTTGTCCACGCGTCGGCTGACGTGGCGCCCAGGAGGTTGTTTCGGGTGACGTGGCGCTGATGTGGTGACATGTGGCGCTGGCGCGACAGCCATGCGGGGTCAGACAGCTGTCGGCACGCGCGGGCAGCGGGCTGATGGCGCGGACGCCGAGGTTCGCCGGCGACCGAGGAACTCTCAAACTTCGGCGAGCCCTAACTCTCTCAATTCTTATCCAAATCTAGCGATCCATATATCCAAATCGATCGTCTCGATGAGATCTACAGTGTCGTGACTTTAGATCTGGGGTTTGGGCACTAGAATTCAAGAATTATCTCGATTTGCTTCGGTTTTGGCACGAAAACCGAGGTACGGCTAGGGTTTCGTGGGGGCTTGGTGTGATGGCCGACCAGGGGACCTCTAGGGGTTTATATAGTGGTGGAGGGGGTTGGGGCGTGGTGGAGGATTCCTGATAGGGGTAGAGTGACTATCCAAGCCTGGTTAGGGCCTTTTCCTATTATTATTTTATGTTTTTATCTTTTTGTTTTCTTTATTTCTAATATGTGACATTATAATTTTATTAGGATGTCACAGTCATCATTTTATTTAGACAATGATGATATCGTGTGGGATGGTGTGGGATGGTAGCCGTTGTTAGTTTTGTTTAGTCATGCACAATACCTGGGTTTGGTTTAATTAATATTGATTAATGAGAGATGTGGAACTAAAAGTAAAGGCATATGTTGCTTTTGCGTGAGGGAGAGATGTGTTGCTCTTATGTAATTGTTGCATGTGTTGTAAATTCTTAACAACCTGAGAGGGTGTTTTGACTAAGGTAAGTGGTACTATGTGTGTGAAAGCATGTATTGTCGGGCTAAGATGCAAATTTAGAAGGAAGTCTTTTCTTAGTTACCTTAAGGACTTAATCTCGTAAAAGAATGCCAGGCAAATTACAGTATAAACTATGAGCTTGGCCTCGGTTAAGTCTAGCAGTTAAGTTACTAAGTATGAGCTTATGCTACCTCATAGCAAGTTAGACAAGAACTGCTTATGAGGATTCTTTGGAGAATTTCACGATTTCTCATACTTACAAACTTTGTTTGTAGACTACTTAATCCAACGAGCAGGACAAGATTTCGAAGAATCATCCCGGTTGTTTGAGGACGATCTACTAGGAGGCGAGTAGCTAGACGTGTTTTTCAGTCCGAATAATGTGGTCAGTGATGGGACATCTGCTTTATCGATCTATTCTTACTTATTAGCTGCAATAAGTTACTCTAATGAATTTGTTATTTAGCCCTGCGTGGCATTTAAATCTTATTTGTAATAGTGGAGGTTATATCCAGTGTTTTTGTGTCGATATACTGTGATGATATCCACTGATGAAGTCAATTATGCTCACTAGAATTAATCCTGAACTAGTGGTGCATGAGAGATATCAGTTCTTAGATTTGGGATCCTTACATGTATTGAATCTTATTTGCAAAATTTATCCAATAAATACTATTACTCTTTTAAAAATATTATAATGATATATACCGTTGAAGTTACTTAAGCACACTAGATTTGATCCTGAACTAGTGTAGCACGAGGACATCAAATAATCTAACTTAGGATCCCAACGATGGTTTCCGCTGCCACCAGCTGCGATGCCGGGCACCAGCTCCTGCTGCCCGGGAGGTGGACCCGTCACCGGGAGAGGATCACAGATAGATGAAGTGGAAGAACAGGATTGCATGATTAGATGGTGTGCATGCAGGGGATTGTACTGGCGGTTCCAATATAAAAGTAGAAACTACATGGTTGATCCAATTTTGTGTTTGAGCCGTCTGATAGAGAGCGATGAAGGGCAGATTGTACCAACCTGTAGTTAAGGTAACTCATGCTTTTTATATTGGTTTAGATAGTATGATTCATATATTTTATGTAAAATTACCTGATTATCTCTAACTGAATTTTGTCCATTTTGAACTACCGCTTCGAAAAGCCAAAACAGTTCGAAACCGGATTTGAGAATGTTTTACTTGTGATTTCGAGAATTTAGAGAAATGGTGTCAAAAAGTCAAAGCATTATAAAAAATATTCAAATAATTGAAGCAAATAATTTGTAAATAATATGGTTGCATGTTGTGCATTGAGTGACATTGCATGCTGCTTGCGCATAACAAGAGAACATGTGAAGGCTGCGGTGCGCGGGATTAGCAAGCGCTACCTTCCCTCTTTTTCAGCGAAGGCACGTACAACGTGGTTCCGAATCAGAGTAGGACTCAAGCTCTTGGGATGACCTTGCCTGCGCCACGCGACAACACCGCCCGCCGGAATCAGGTGCTTTCGTGGTTGCCGCCGGAGGTGTCACTGCCAGCGAACAGTGCTACACAAGCGGTTCGTAACCGCTTTCACAAGCGGTTATCGAACCGTTTGTACGGAACCGAGAGTGATACCCAGAGGGTATCACTCATGATTCAACCGCTGTGGTGCAGCACCACAAGCGGTTCGAAGCGCCAGAAGCGCAGTGGAGCAGCCACGTGGGGGCAAATCACAAGCGGTTGGTGTTACCAACCGCTTGTAGAGAGGCCTTCTATCGTGGGTGGGGAGACACCACGTGTGCTCTCTCCACAAGCGGTTTGTTGTGGAGAGGCCGACAGCTACACATGACCTTTTGAGCTAGACTTTCAAATATGAATTTTGACAATAAAAATAAATACAACTACAAATTTATTTCTGCATAATTAAATATATATTATAATTGAGAAAACCAGTAGTTTATTTGCACAAATAGTATGAGCTTATAATTTAATTACAAATTAAATGCATATATATATATAT
The DNA here is from genome assembly GCA_036346145.1 of Olyra latifolia. NCBI lineage: Eukaryota > Viridiplantae > Streptophyta > Magnoliopsida > Poales > Poaceae > Olyra > Olyra latifolia. The sequence goes on along the minus strand of CM070529.1, from coordinate 36,249,327 downwards.
ATGTTTTACAATACATAAAATGATGATCAGCACAAGCAACGTTTTACAGCTTTCGAAGAGTACAAATGTGGTGATCTTGAGATCATTTTCTGCGGGCATCGCTCTTTGCGGCCATCGACGAAGATTCCGTAAATTCACCTGTCCTTATTGAAGGGCCATCTCTCCATGCCTTTGCGTAGAACTCGCCTCTAGGGGATATAATCTCATCGACAATAAAGCCAATAAGTTTTTCTTGGATTGCTTCAACCTGATGCGATGGGATCACTCCCGTCTCATCGATGCCGGGTTACGAAAAGAAACAAAGGTATAAATCTTTGAAGACGTCAAGTATAAGTGTATTACGAAATTTGTTTTTAACACACACGCACCTCGTTGTCCAGTTGTCGCATATCGCCGTGGGTAAGACTTTGCATGTAGAGGCACACATAATAGCCACATAAGTTGTTTCCGGCCGTTTGCTGTAAAACCTAGAGTGATATTTGAAAAGAATGCAATTAATTAATTGGCTTGAGAAGATAAATTTTTACGCCATATATATTATTTAATTGATATTTTGTAGTACGTACTCGAGTGCTGGATTTCACTATGAATTGATTCCTAGAACTTTTTCCTTTATGCTTCGTTCGGAACGTGGCGAATGCCCTGTCATACGTTATTATATGAATAGTAATTATGAGTATTTGAAATACTTATATATATATATATATATAGCTTGGCATCTCAATGTTACTTGTTTAGAATATCAATGATAAACTGAAAATCTTGTTGTGGTTTTCTTCTTGAGTCTTGCACAATGATGATCGCACTATCGACATTGATAATAAGTAGGATCCAGTGAAACCTATTCATATATAAGTATTGCAACATATATGTAATTAGTCATATTATGAATGTCTTGAAAAAGGATAAACGAGAGGTTGTGTGATGACATGTATATATACGTACTGGAAGTTGAAGGGCATAAGTATGTGCGGTATTTACATTGACTAAAGTGTTATTTACATTGTAGCAAAATTCCATTTTAAAGTACTTTGACACGTATTTACAAAAGTCATTGTTTCCATGTTTTGGCTATTATCAAAGGTAATAAATAATATACTTATTTTATATATGCATGTCATATAGTTACATTTGTAATTAAAACTACTCAAACATATTGTTAGTTTTATAGTTCTACAAGATATAATCAAAAAGAAATTAAAAGTTTTATATTGCCAAGAATTTATATGCCATAAATTTTGCGATGGAAGGAGTGGTTTTTCAAATTTAACCTTTAAACTTAATTTAACTAATTATTTTGTCCCTTTAAATTTTTTCCTATTTTATTTCATAAAACATTAATAATTTCCTTCGAAACCTAGATCTACTATTATTACATTCAATGGAGGAGTGTTATATTAAAGATTGTAAAGCTAACAACTTTTCGAAAACAACCCCTTAATTACAATTCATCATGGTCCTACGTAAAATTAAAGTTATGAAGTGAGATTGAAGAGAAGGAGTGTTACATTAAAGATTATAATTCTAAGAACACTTTTGGAGAAAATAACTACCATAATTTATCATGGTCTTGCCTAAAATCAAAGTTATGGAGTGAGGTAGCAATAAAAACCCCAACAATCAAAATCAATTTTTTCTCCATATTAAATGTAAAAGAAACAATAATATCTTGGTGAGAAGGATAGTAGCATGGAGTTACTAACCTTGATTCACTTAATTTGAAGCTAAATGATCACATTCAAAAATTTGGACGGCACCTCCCCCCAAGAACAGTGCCAGGCCCTTCCCTGTTCATGTCTGCGAGCTCGGGGAGGGAGAAAGAGTTTAAATGGGTGGACGGGACCTCTTCCAGAAGCGGTTTGAGACACCAACCGCGTGTAAATGTGTATCTCTACAAGCGGTTGGTGTCTCAAACCGCTTATGATAACTCAGAAGCGGTTTGGGACACAAACCGCTTGTGGAGGTTGGTCAACACAAGCGGTTGGTGTTACCAACCGCTTCTGGAAACCCCCTCCCGCCCGTTGCTCACGAACCGCTTCTGATGCTAAGACCAGAAGCGGTTCGCGCCTAACCGCTTTAATAGCCCGCTTGTGAAGCCCAGTTCTGTAGCAGTGTGTCATCTGCCTCACACTCGCGCCGGCCGACGCAACGCCAGCCGAGCGATTCTGAAGTAGTCATCGGCGCCGATCGCCGGAGCGCTCTGCGCCTCGGGAACCTGCATGAGCTCGCCGGGGCTCCTGCCGACGCCCATCAGCATGCAGGCGCCCGTTGACGCGGGACACAGCGCCGTTGTGGTCTCCTTCTCTCCGACGGCGAATAATTTGGGTGCACGAAAGATGGCAATTGATCGATGATGCAGTAAAGAAAAAAAAGTCGATCCCAGAGTCCTTTACAACGGCCGACTTATTTCGTGTTATCTACCATGAATTCGTGATGCAATTCGATGTTGATAAGACAACAAAGATATGTCAAGAACTGTTCTTTATGCCAAGATAGTGGGTTTGATGGGAAACAAGCACTGAGTTTATTCCAAGAACTGGTTTGATCGGAAAGAATTGCTCTCTGTAGACTGCATATATAATAGCAGATCGTAATTCACATAAACTCAAATGATAATTACAATGAATAGATATACCAACAAGGGTACGAACTACGAAAGAGAACCAAGACCAAACCCCTATAGTCTGCTACAAGAATTATCCTAGATAAAACGTTTAGTTTCTTCGATGACCAAAACAACACCAGAAGACGTAATGAATCTGATACACTAATCCTTGGCTCCCTCCTGCATGGTACTGTCAAGCCGTGAAGAACGCAAGATGGCGTCGGACTGGCTGCGCATCTCGTTCTCCAGCGTCTTCAGCACCCGCAGCGATTTCCCGGCCGTGGTCGGCCGCCGGAGCTGGGCCGCATTATCGCTTCGGGAAGGTGGCACCGTGGCGGTGGCGGTGGCGGCGGCGGACGGCATGCCCTTGACTTGGTCCCTCGCGACGCGCACGGTCGCCAAGGGGTCGTCGCGTTGGTTGGGTCCCTCGTAGTCGTAGACGACATCCACGAAGCCATCCTCTTCAACGGAGACGACGATGGCTCTTTTCAAGATCACGACGCGCAACCCCGTCCCCGAGCGTTGCTGAAGAAGAATAGGCTGCTGGCGGACGCGCACGCGCGCGCCGATCCTGATGAACTCGGAGGCGGTCGACGACGGGAGCGGCGGCGTCGACGGTGGAGGCAAAGCGTGCTGACGCCGGGGCGATGGCGAGACCGAAGCAGAGCGAGCCCTCGGAAGCGTCCGGGACGACTTCTTGGTGGGCAACGGCGCTGCGGATGGCGCTGTCAGGATCGTCTTGGATGAGGATGTCCACGGCGCCGGAATCATCTTCTTGGCGACTCGCCCCTTCGCGACGGCGTCAAGCTTCTTGCGGTTGCGGCGACGCTCCTCGAACTCGCTCTGGATCTTGCGCACGGCAGAGGAGCGCTTGGCCATGGTATCTCGAGGAGGAAGGAGAGTAATGGGCTGTGACCTGTGAATGCGGCTGCTGTGTTGGTTTTATGGCCATAGGAGGCGGTGCTGAATGCTGGAGCCGAGTCGGACTCGGAGATGGGACTCGGAGGTGGTCGCGAGCACTTTCCGGACTATTCGAAAATTTCAAATTTGCTTTTTTCCTCGCCTGATCTATCTGACGCACTACAAGTAGGTATGTATACTGAAGCACTACAAGTAGGTATGTATACACATGGCTTTGTGAGGTGTGTTTCTCCGCATCAGATCAGGCGGTGCAAGGAAGGAGACAAAGCTGACAAGCAGAACCAACTGGTCAACAAGAACGGAATTGCTCCCTGTCGGTCATCTGAGAAAATAGGTAAAATCTCAGTCGACATATTTTACACTAGTAAATAACTAAATTTACATATAATTAGATGTGTAAAAAGTGCATAATTAACTGTAAAAAAATTTATGTGATGAGAGGATGCAAAGTGCACGTAGTAATTGATAGAGAAATAGACCAAACAAATTTTAAGGCTAGTGAGATTGCTGCGAATACGTAGATTGAAATGCCCGTACTAGTACATGTTGATTATATTTTATATTTTGAATCAGCATAGATCTTCCCAAATCTTGATAATTCGCACAAGTGATCGGCCTGGTCGATCATATACGTGTGGCTGTAGCATGTATCTGGTAGGGATTGCTCGTGATGGACGCTCTGTATGGAGCCGTGGACAGGACAAACGACCGGATACAGTCGACTAAAATTCTTCACAGTTTCAATTGACTGAGCACCAACAAGAAATGAATATGGTGCAAGAAAGAAGACAAAACTGACAAGTAGGACCAACTGCTTAACACGAAACAAACAAGCAATGAACGCGGATTTTCCACGGTTGCGTATAGCTCCTAGCACATTGGGAATTTGTATCCTCTGCATTTGTACTCCTCTGCCGTTCACCTCATAGATCACTGTAGCTATAGTGACAAACAGTAATTTTGCATAGGCACTGATTGATGTTACTATTTTCCACAGTACTGATGCTACAGTGTTTTCACTACAGTCCTCTGCCGTTCCGCTCACAGATTACTGTACACATCTTTGCCTTTGCCATACCAAAGGCAGAGAATGCGCTTCAGTGCATTGGATGCTGTTTAATTCGCGTTAAGATCCGTGTATGGATCCCACCTTCTTTTTCTCTATGATTTTGAAAAAAAAAGCCTAAAGACCTAAAAACTTTGTGCACCGGTCCTCCTTCCTCCTCTCTCTTCCCTCTATCTCCGGCCCTAACCAACTGCTCCCTACGCCGCCCCACCATTGGCAACCACCGTCCCTGCGACTGCGACCACAAGATCGCTCACTTGAGCCACCTAAGCCATCTCGCGGTAGCATGACACATCGGCTAACGTCTCGGCCTCGGGCCCAACAAATCTGCTCAAGTGGGTGGCCTCAAGGTCGTAGTCGTGGGGATGGTTGTCACCAACGATAGGACGCTTCTGGTGTAACCGGTCGGGCTGGAGCCAAGACAGGAGGATAGCCAGAGATGACGATGCAAGCGGGCGTACATGGTTGTGGTCGTAGCCATGGGTGCCGTGGTAGCTGGCGATGGACGAGATAGAGAATAGCGGAGAGAGAAGAAGAGGGAAAGGAGTCAGAAAGGACCTCGAGCAGCATTTCGAAGAAGCAGAGGGGTCTTTCCAAAAAAAGAAAACGTTGAGAGGGGTGGTGGGAGCAGTGCACAGATCTTTGCACAGGATCGAACAACAACCAACGTTCATGGAACAAGGGTATCTATACCGATGTGCAGTTGCATTTTCCAACAAATGATGGCATAGGCGACAAGTCTGTGAGGAGTTGGCCTCGTTGACCAGATTGGACAGGAGATAAGAAGGGAAAATGGCCAAAAAAATAGAAAAGATTTAGGCTGGAGAGACGATTTAGCCTAGGAATTGTCTTTTCTTTGTGTAAAAAAAAGAATTGTCTTTTCTTATTGTTTTGTTTTTAGAAAATACTGCAAATTTAAGTTGCTACACAGAAGTGTCAAACGAAGCTAAAAAAGACCATATCGCTAGTTGAGAAGACAACTTACAATTTTTTTTAACAAAGCGCTGCAAAGGTCTTCCCACTTATGAGCGGCTCAAAAGATTTTTTTTTTTTGGTTTCGCGATCTCCATCATGAACCCGCTTAGATACTCGAAACACATTGAAGCCAAGCTCGAGCTCTCTCAAGCTCAGCTTGCATCTAGCGCTATTGATTTGCAGAACAAGCACACCCCTCCAGAAGCAGAGGAGCAGCAGGACGCCAACAGCTGCAAATTGAGTCACCACACACACAAGGGTCCGTTTGATTGGAAGCCAATTTTGCGTAACTTTGCCATTTTTTTCAAAAAGTTTAAAATGTGATAAAATATTATATTTTTTGCCAAGGTTAGTACATCAACCAAACAGCCAAGTCTAATGGTTTCAAAGGAATAATATATGTAATCATATTATCGTCAAGTTCAAAATATGTATTAATTCAACAACAAACTGAAGCATGAATATACATAAATATATGAATGCATTCGAGGGATCAAGAATGGAAAAAAAACACACTGTAGACATTGTTTCATGCACGTCCATTTCACCGGCCGAAGAGCTGCTCGGCGTTCGGCCGCAACTCCCTTAACGCATCCTTGAATCATTGATGGTTGCAATTAGATATAAAGCTCCTCAACTAAGATCAGCTTTGTAATGGTTAAGTGAAGATAGTGATACCGAAGCTAAGGATAGGAGTGATGCAAAAAATTTATTTGATATGCTTGGCAGTTATGAGTTCATACTTGGTATGATTATTTGACATGACATTCTGTTTGCTGTAAATACTGTGAGCAAGAAGTTGCAATCACCATCCATGTGCATTGATTCTACCTTACAACATATAGAAGATATGGTGAATTACTTTGGCAACTATAGAAATGAAGGGTTTGCTTTTAGTGTGATCATTGCCACAGAAATTGCAAATGAAATAGGTGTAGAACCATCATTTCCAGTAAAGCGTCATGCTCTTAGGAAGAAACAATTTGATGAAACAGATTACAATGATGCAATTTTGCAAGCTGAGAAGGACTTTGAAGTTAATTACTTTTTGGTTATGGTTGATATGGCAATCAGTTCATTGAAAAGTAGATTCGAGGAACTCCAATCATTCAAAGGTATATTCGGATTTTTAATGAGTTCAACAAACTTGAAGTCACTGGATGGTACTGAACTAAAAGACTGTTGCACTAGATTTGCAGAAACTTTCTCTCTAGATGGTTCATCTGATATTGAGATAAATGATCTAATTTCTGAGTTAAGTGTTATGCAGTTCATTTTGCCAGATAGATCGATGTCTGCTATGGAGATTTTTGAGTTTGTCAGAGAAGTGGATTGTTATCCTAATATTTCTATTGCTTATCGGATATTATTTACTATGCCTGTGACCGTGGCATCGGCTGAAAGGAGCTTCTCTAAGTTGGAATTGTTGAAGAATCATTTAAGGTCTGTAATGTCTCAAAAAAGGTTAAATGGTTTGGCAACTCTATGCATTGAGAAGACATTATTGGATCAAATTGATATCGATGCCATCATCAATGACTTCGCATCTAGAAATGTTAGAAGAAATTTTTGAGGTAATATGCATAAATTATTTGATTTGAATGTTGATTTTGAATGCATTGAAGTGTTCATTATTATTATTATTATTATTATTATTATTATTATTATAGGGCCCCTATTTTTAGCTTCGCCCCGGGCCACCGAAATCCCAGGACGGGGCCTGCCATTGATGGTTGCCTCGGTGACACCGGTGACCTTCGACACGTCCTGCACGGACTTGTCGGCGCCAGCACGCTGCACCGCCATGAAGATGAGTGTGGCGGTGATGGACTCAGGGTTCCGCCTCACATCGAAGCGGTCCTCCAGCCTTCGCGCCGCCTCCTCCACCGTCCGTACCTCCTGGTCGCTCATGCCAATCAGCGGGCCCAAACGGCGGAGGTAGCTGCCGGCGCGCGCCGCGCTCATGTCCCATGACTGCCTGGTCTCCTCCCCGAGGTGCTTCTTTATGTGGTTGGCGAACTTCCCGATGTCTTTCGTCTTCGCCGACGTTGTGCCGTCACCGGTCACCATGGCCAGTTCCTTGAATGTCCGCGGCGTGCCCTCGACGCGGCACGCGATGTGGAGGCAGGCCGCGTAGAGCGCGCCCCTGTCCCGGCTCTTGCACCCTCTAGGCCGAGCGACGTTGGCCGCCTCTAACCTGTCAAACACCTCCTTGGCACGGTCCTTGACGGTCTCGTCGAGTCCGAGCTTCCCCGCCATGCAAGCAATGGCGTGGTACGCCTCGGCCGAGAGCGCCTTGTCGAGGATCTGCCCGAAGGTGCCGGTGCGCGCCTTTGGCATGGCGCCGACGCTCACGTCGGCGTCGGCGTTGGCCGTGCTCTGCGGTTTGCGCGGGGTAGTATTGGCAATGGCGGCGTCGAGCTGGGCGTGGATGCCGTCGTTCACGAAGGCGCGCCACTGGGTGGATTCGTCGACATGGCGCCCGCGGATGACGCCCGTGCGCTCGGTGTCGCCGGTGCACACGTCGGAGTCGGCGTTGGCCGTGCACCGCGGTTTGCGCGGTGCAGAGTCGTTGGCGATGGCAGCGGCGAGCTGGGCATGGATGGCACCGTCCGGGAAGGGGCGCCACTCGGTGGGCTCGTCGACAAGGTGCTCGCGGATGACGCGCATGCACTCGGTGTCGTCGGGGCACACGTCAGCGTCGGCGTTGGCAGTGCTCTGCAGCTTGCACGGGGCGGGGTTAACGCTGGCGGGGGCAAGTTGAGAGTGGATGCCAGCGTCCGCGAAGGCGCGCCACCCGGTGAACTTGTCGTCATTGTGGTCGCGGATGACGTGCCTGCACACGGTGCAGATGGTGTCGCCGGAGGAGTGCACCCGAGCCATATATAGCCGCCGCCCCCTTGCAACCCCGGCAGTAGCGGAACCCGTCGTCGACGACGCCGTCCATCGCTGCTTAGCCGTTTGCTGGCCTCCTTCTTGTGTCGCTTGGGGAGCTTCCGTGGTTGGTGTGGAGGGGACCTGCATGCCGTGCTGCATTTATGGGTCGCGCGGGAGAGTACTCCGACTCGGGTCTTTAGTTCTTCTCCATGGAAAAATTCGAACACGAATCCAAATGCATTTACAACTAGTACGACCCTGATCACGAAGAGCGACCTCAAATTTTACGCTACCAACAACAATAAGAAATTAATAGCTTGTTTTGCGGGAAACAATTAGTTCGTTTGATCAACTAGATCCTTTAACTCAAAATATTACCGGTTAGCAAACAATATAAATTCGGAGACGCTTACTATCGAGAGTCCGATAGCGTCGGAGGACGTGGTTCCCCTCCGTGCCTATGACTCTGGATCTCTCTCTCGTTCCTCCCCATTGCTTTCTCACCCAAAAAATTTCCCAGACTCAACTTCCTCCCTCATTCCTCTACAAGCTCTCTGGCCACTGGCGCCACCACTCGCCTACTGTCGATGCCACCTACGCCACTACCTGCTGGCGTCGCCGCTCATGTGGCTGTACGCTGCTACCTGCACCCTCTCCTCTCTCTCTCTTTCTTGCCCTCTCTCCCCATCTCCTCCTCTTACCTCTCCTCCCCCAACTACCTCATCTTTGTCGGGTAAGAGGCAACAAGAGAGCGCCGTTATGCCACTTAGAAGCCTGCCGACACCACCTCCTGTTAGCCCTTCCTGAAGCTCGTTGTATAGGAGACTTGGTACTTTATTGGAAGGAGTAAGGGAGCTAGATGGATAAGACATACAATGCATTTTTGCTTGAAACATCATCCTAATATATATCTTATTTGCTATGGTGAAACATGCGTACAAAATGTGAAATATTTTTGCTTTTGCTCTTTCGTGAAACATGGTGTTTGCTCTTATGAAATATAATGTTTGCCTATATTTCATTAGTGCTTTATATGTTCTATCAGTATTTTCACCATGTTTTATCAGTATTCGCATGTTTCACCAGTACTTTGCCGTTGTTTCACCAGAAAAAATCGATGTTTCATCAGTACTTTGGTTAAAATGTTTTATCAGTACTTTACCAATGTTTCACCAGACAAAATCGATATTATATGAGTACTTCACCATATTTCATCGGTACCTTGTCCATCTTTTACCATTACTTATTCATGTTTTATTAGGGACACGCAAGCATTCGATGGGAGGCCCTCCTATCGGACATCCAATTTGTGGCGCTGGCCATATAAATTGTTAATAAAGACAACAAGGGTAGATTTGTTGCTAAGACAGCCTTAGCCTGGCTGTGTGAGACTTGTAGGTTCGTAGAAGCCATGTAGAGCCCATGCAACTCAATCCCAGCGTTTGATTGTCTGCATCGGCAAAGGCAGGCCCATGGCACGTGTTTGTTGCATTTATTTGTCCCAACCAAGCCCAAAGCTTTCGTTGAACACATTTTACGCGTTTATGGCGCGCTCTCCATGTTGCTAGCCGTGCTCTACCCGTCGCCAGCCTTGCCCAAGCACACCGCATTGTTGTCGACCTCGCTTGAGCCCCCGTGCCCCTCGTAGGCCTATACTAGGAGGGACTACGCGCGGTGGCGCGTCCGCTCCTGCCTACCGACTATTCTTTAAAATACAATTAATAGTTATTGCAAGACATATAATTAGGAAGGCACAATAGGACGAACATGCATTTTGTATAAGAAAAGGAAAATAAAAGAGAAAAAAGAGAGCGAAAACGTCTATTAAATTTCAAAATTGTTCTAACGTTAAAATTTTGTAAAAGATCTAAGTCCTTTATAGGCCTATATGGTATGGTATATGGAAATAGAAAGAAAAATATGCTACAATAGGCAATGGAGACAATTTTTTAAATATAAAAAAACCAAACCTTTTATGGGGCTTTCTCATATAGACATGGTTCCATGTTTAGAATTCTTTTCTTTTTGGGATTTTGAAATGTCCTAAAAAAGAAAGTAGAAAAGGCAAAAAAGGAAAAAGCCTCTAAAAAATCTCAATTTTTTAGGGTCTTTCTCGTGTAGGCATGGTTTCACTTTTATCAACTTTTTAATTTTTTAAAATTCTAAACAACAGGAAAAAATAAAGAAGAAAACCTAAAAATAAAAAAGCAAACTTCTTACATGTCTTTCTCATATGGCTATAGTTCCATTTTTTCAAGTTTCCTATTTTTCAAAAATTTCCAAACGGCCTAAAAAAAGAAAGAATAAAAGTGGAACCATGCAAATTTTAAAGTTAAAAATTTCTCAACCTTTTTCAAAATTTCAACTTTAGACTGGCTACAAAAAAGAAAATAGGAGAGGAAAAAAGAAAGCGAGTTTTTTTAAAGTTGGGAATTTTTCAAATTTCAAAAAAATTCAAAAACATCCAAACTAAAAATAAACCTTAAGCGAGTTTTTTTGTAAAGCTGAAAATTTTTCAAATTTAAAAAATATCCTAAACTTTTTATGGACCTTCTTTGTGCAGGTATGGTTCTATTTTTGCAAACTTCCTATTTTTCGGAATTTTTAAACGGCGTAAAAAAAAGAAAAAGAAGAACGGAAGAATCAACGTGCTGGGAAAGTTGCTGGGAAAGTTGCGTGCCCCTGGGGATCGAACCCGGGTGGGACAGCTGAGGCGTTGCCGGACTGACCAACCGGACGTTTCCTCCGCCGCGTGGTGGAATAAAGAAAGGAATGATTTTATATATAATTTAAGAACGGACGGTCGGATCCCATTTCACCGACGATCGGACGGCCCGCGTTTAGCCGGTGACGTGGCCGAGCGGCGGGCAAAAAAACGGTACGCGCTTTACGTGAATATAGTATAGTAAATACCTGAGCTCCGTGGTGCCTCTGCATGGTGCGTCACGGTGATCCACTGTGCTCCCTGTGCCATCCCGAGCACCGTCGTCACCTCCTCATGCTCCGGCGCCCCTACTCTTGGGCTTGCCAGCACGTGCTCTGCTGCGATGCCCAGTGCTCCGTCACCACCATCCTTAGCTCGGTCGGGCTGCCCGGAGCACTGGCATGGTCTCACCTGAGCGTTGTTAGCCTATCGAGTGGTCGCCATCCTGTTTTTGACTCCTTCAGCATCACCCTGATTGAGCTTCGCCGGAGCTCCAACCAGCCTCCACTACACCAAAATAGATTATATGTACGTATCAGTTCACAACTGATATTAGTGCCCGTTTTTGAACCAACAGTTGTAAGATTCAGGATCGATAACGAACACAATATAAAACGATTTTTCGGTGTCTCAACCGTTGCACCTTTTCTTTGCCTCCTGGTCCTTTATTTATACTAACAGATTACACGAAACCGACTAGAACAAACCGACTAGAACTCTTCATCTAACAAGAAAACTCTATCTCCTACTCTCATACAAACTCGATTCTACTTAAATAGAAAAACGACTCAAATTCCAAAACTAGTAACTAAATCAAGATTAAACCTAACAATCACCCCCTAATCTTGATACTCTAATTGGTTGAAGCAGACGGACACAACTACGACATGCTCAACTAATACTCCACAAAGGACAGCGATGCTTCACACTTTGATTTTGACTTCAGGACGGCGACACGTCTACTTCACATCCAGGGCACAACTCGTCGAAACGAGCTTCTTCATGGCTTGACTTCAAGACAGCAACACAACTACTCAACGTCTTCAGGACAGCGTCACACCTTCTCAATATCCTAGACTCAACTCGTCGAATCCATCTCAACATGGAAATAGTGCCAAACTCATCTGCAGCACATGCCTCTTCTCTGTCGGTGACAAAACTTACCACATAGCACCGAAAACACACAATCGATATCGTTCCGTCTTAGCAGCTTCCACCTCCATGTCCTGCATCAGGTCCTCCAGCTCGTTCGTCGCCTGGTCGAGCCACCCCATCCACTCCATGCAAGTGGCCATCACGGTGAGGTCGCCGCCACACCGGGTGAGCCGCATGCAGTCGTCGAGCGGGAGCGCATCGAGGTACGCCTTTGCCGCGTGGAACGCCCTTACGGCGAGGTCGTACCTGCCGTAGTCGTTGCCCAGGTGGAAGCGCAGCCTCTCGACCACCTTGTCGTTCACCTCAGCAGCGTCGCATGACAAACGTGCCCATCGGGCACATCTGTTTGACGTGTCTGTCATCAGCATCCGAGACCCTCCTAGCCTCTTTCGCCATGCCACGGTAACGAACGTGCCCACCTGGCACATGCGTCCAGTTTGCCATGGCGCAGTGACGTTGCTCGTCTTCACAACCCCGCTCTGATACCAATTGTTAAATCCAGGATCGATAACGAACACAATGCAAAATGATTTTTCGGTGCCTCAACTGTTGCACCTTTTCTTTAGTCCCTAGTCCTTTATTTATACTAGCAGATTACACGAAACCAACTAGGACTCTTCATCTAACAAGAAAACTCTATCGTCTACTCTCATATGAACTCGATTATACTCAAATAGAAAAACGACTCAAATTTCAAAACTAGTAACTAAATCAAGATTAAATCTAACAACACTGATGTGTATGGGTAATTGTCGGGGATTGGTTAACGGCCCATAGGCCAAGGCGAACCCCAGCAGCTCCATAAACTAGCGAGTACCTTGGACGTGTTTCCCAAAACGGCCCAATCTGGGCAGAGCCCTTTCCCAGAGCTATCTTTGCCAGGGGAGAGACTTTGTTCTGCCCGGATGCAGTTGTCTGGCCCACCATGACATCAGCATCCCGCCTTGGCTCGGGCTAGGCAACGTCCCGATGCCCGGAGCAGTCCTTCTTGCCCAGATACTGGCGACTGAGTGGCCCGTCATAACGTGCCATGCGGCCACGTTCCCCATGTGCAGGAGCCATTGCCCACGATCCGTGCGGTTCGTGGGGCGGCCACGTGTGCGTCGTGCCGTATAAATACCTGTTTTACGATCATTTAAAAGAGGTTGCGCTACTTTACATTGCATTTAGACTCTTTTGACACACATTGAGTTAGCTCTTTAGCTCATGGTAACCTCACATTCCACAATACACACGCACTGTAGTAGGGTTATTATCCTTCTCAGGAGGCCCGGAGTCTTGTTCATTTCTAGCTCGCATGGCCAGAAGTCTTCGACATCTCAGAACGCCACACTTCGGCAGAAAGGGGATTTCTGATCCCTCAATCGAGAAATAAGCTCGACGGGGAATCTGGTTCCCAATCATCGACAGCTGGTGCTGTCCGTGGGGATACGTAAGCCTTCTCTGCTAAAAAATTTCTCTGGGATGTCAAATAACGGTGATACCTGCGACCTCTGCGTCTTCGATGACGTGGATGATCATGACGGGAACTACACCGATGGGGAGGTGGCCCGGATCACCAACCCTGATGGACACACTGAGCAGGAGCAAGATTTCTCCGCACGTGGTGAGCGATCGCGCTCCCTACCTCTCGGCCGGAGAGCCCTAGACTCAGAATATGTTCCCAAGCCACTCCTGGATCAGTTCCGAGATGCCCCTGATAGGGATACCCCCATGCTGGATAGGGACGACGAGGTTGATGAGCTGTACCGCAGGATTGACATCTCAGACTGCAATATGGATTCCCTAGGCAAGAGCGCTTCTTGTGGCAACATGGTGATGACGTCCTCTGACCTGATTCTCGCTCGCCAAGTCAACATGGCGAGTGAAGAGAGGGAGGGATCCCCTGACGCGGCAGCTAACGATTGGTGATGCTGGGAATTGGCTGCTCGGCGCTGTTTGGGTGAGTTGCTAGCTAAGATGAGGGACCAGGCAAGAGTTTTTGCCCGAGACCGACCACGGACCCCACCGCGGTCACCGGCTCCGTCGTATCACACCCCGGCCTAGCGCCACGGTCCAACCATATCTCCATCGAACATCCTCCTTAGGAGCATGGAGCGCCTCCAAGCGCTCGCTTCCATTGTCCGAGGGATGAGAGAAAACCTGGATGATTTGGATTTGGCCGCCATAGGAGGGGCCGTGGCAGAGGACCTGGAGCTCCTTGCTTCGGGTCTTCACTTCTCCGACGCACCTAGCCACAGTCGCGGCTGGGATGGTTCTCCTCCACGGGACCGAGCCTCGCCCCTCCAAGGCGAGCGAACCATTGGCTGAGATCGTGACCCTCATCACGATCAGGGCTGTGATGCATATCGGAGTGCTTCCTGGGACAGCACCACCCGAGAAAAGCATGGAGGCTGATCCCGAAGGGAGTATCGGGAGTCCTCCGGCTCCGTGAGGTCCCCTTGCCACTCGCAGCACGAGGTCTTTTCACGGCTCAGCCCGCGAGAAAGCGGGGTTGCCCAAAACTTCACTCGAGCATCATCCTATGGCTGCAAGGCCTTCCCGAATGCCCTACGTGCTGTAGTGTGGCTCGTGAAGTTCAAACCCTAGCACATAGAGAGGTTCAACGGGACTTAAAACCCAAATGAGTTCCTCTCTGTGTATGCCACCACTATCCTTGTGGCTAGGGTGACGAGGCCGTTATGGCAAACTACTTGCCTACTGTTCTGGTTGGTCCTGCCCAGACCTGGCTATTCAACCTGCGCGGCGGGTCTATCCATGATTGGGAGCAGCTTTGCGATGCTCCGCAGAGCAACTTTCAGAACTGTTTCACTCACCCGGGCAAGGTGAAGGACCTGCATTGTCTGATTCAGATGGATGGTGAGTCGCTGTGTGCGCTCAAGTAGCGCTTCATCAAAGTCTGCAACATCATCCCCAACATCTCGGACGGTGTAGTGCTTCACACATTCAAGCAGAGGGTGCGGGATGTGTGGTTCACCCAAGACCTGGAGATCAACGCACATCTTACGGACAATGAGCTCATGAGGATGGCTGATTGCTAAGCCAATGTGGTAGAAGTGGTGGACTGGAAGAGGATGCTCGATGAGAGCAAGGTTCGGCCTCAGCCCGGCGTTGAGCCCCCAAAGAAGAAGAAGAAGTTACCCTCGAAGGACAAGAAGAACAAGAAGAAGAAGCGGGAGCCCGTGCCTAAGTCCGAGTTGAGGAAGCAGTACTCCTCGGGCAAGGGCAAGGACCGGCCTCCCCAACGCCGTGACGACGACTAGGGGAGAGGCCTAAGAGTGGCAAATATTGCCCCCTCCATCAGGTCTACGGGCACGATCTCTGGAATTGCTGTACTTGGATGGCCTGGATGGAGGACTTCTACAATGGCAAGGGCCCAATGCCCGCCTTGCCCTAGCCGGGCGAGGGCAGCAAGGGCAAACACCCTGCCCGCGATAGCGAACTTGGTTCGAATGAGTTCCCCGAGCCTAAGAATCACTTCGCCGTGATCTTTGGTGGTTCCTCCACCTACATTGATTAGGGCAACCGCACCAGGGCAGCTAAAGTGGACCGAGCTATCTGTCACGTTCTCCAAGAATGATTGTCCCCTTGGAATGGTCAAACCCCAGAGGCTTCTGGTCATTGTGGCCCCGACCATCGGTAACATGAAGGTAGGTTGTGTCCTTGTCGATGGCGGGAGCACGCTGGATTTGATTTCGGCTTCAGTCTTGGACGAGATGCAAATTCCTCGCTCCAAGATCAAGGATGTCGCTATGCCCTCTTACGGGATCATCCCGGGCAAGTCGATCAGCCGCCTGGGCCAGATCGTTCTCCCTACAACCTTTGGGGGGCCGGCCAACCTTAAGACGGAGTTGATCACGCTCTAGGTGGTAGACTTTACTTCCGCATATAATGGCATCCTTGGCCGTCCAGCGCTGGCTATGTTCATGGCTACTACACACCATGCTTACTAGTGTCTGAAGATCTCGGGCCCTAAGAGGGTGGTCACGGTGAGGGGTAGCCACAAGGCCGTCCTGGACTGTGACGAGCAGGCCGTGGCCATCGTGGGGCAGCTCCCTCAGCACGGCCCGGATCAGGAGCCGAAGAAGTCTGCTTGGCTCAAAGTTTCCCTCTAGCCAGGAGGAGAGACCAAGGAGGTGCCTCTGTCCATAGGGGAGCCCTTCAAGGTCGTTCATTTGGGGGCTTCCCTAGACCCTAAATAGGAACTCGAGCTCATTTTCTTCCTCCTACAAAACACAGACGCGTTCACTTGAGAACCGTCTGACATGCCCGGTGTCCCAAGGGAGGTTATCGAACACAGGTTAGAGGTTCGGCATGACAAGAAGCTAGTCCGGCAAAAGCTTCACCGCTTCTTCAAATTCATCCACGAGGTCGACCACACCGAGTGGCTAACCAAACCAGTTATTGTCAAGAAGAAGGGCAGCAAGTGGAGAATGTGTGTTGACCACACCAGGCTGAACGCGGCTTGTCCAAAGGACAATTTCCCGTTGCCACGAATAGACCAACTAGTTGACGCGACGGTGGAGTTATCCCTTATAAGTTTTCTTGATGCTTACTCTGGTTACCACCAAATAAGCATCTTCCCCGAGGATGAAGAGAAGACTACCTTCATCACTACGTTCGGTACCTTTTGCTACACAACCATGTCCTTCAGTCTCCGAAATGCTGGGGCCACGTTCTAGCGTCTCATGCAAAAGACGTTCCCCGACTAGATCGGGTGCAACCTGAAGATGTACGTAGATGATATAGTGGTCAAAAGCAAGTTTGAGTCAGATCATGTAAGGGATCTTGAGGAAACATTCTGTAACCTCAGAAAGCATCAAATAAAATTGAACCTAGACAAATGCACGCTTGGTGTCTGTTTCGGCAAACTGCTTGGTCATACCATTGGACCTCTCGGGATTGGAGCCAACCCGAAAAAAATCAAGGCCATCGAGAACATGAGACCCCCTTCTAACGTTAGGGAGGTCCAGGCCCTAACCAGGCGTATGGAGGCCCTTAGCTGCTTCATTTCTAGGCTCGGGGAGCGCAGGCTGCCTTTCTTTAAGGCTCTCCACATGCACAATGGTTTCAAATAGACGGAAGAAACTAACAGCTCCTTCGAGGATCTCAAGAAATACCTATCCAGTCCACCAGTTTTGACCACACCACAACATGGGGAGGCCTTGTTGCTTTACTTAGTGGCCACCCCCCAAGCCGTGAGTGCTGTCCTGACCGTGGAAAAGGATGGCCTCCAGCGACCAATCTACTACATGAGTGAGGTGCTTCATGGACTGAAGGAGCGCTACTCGGAGGTCCAAAAGCTTCTGTACGACTTGCTCATGTCCTTCAGGAAACTAAGACATTATTTTCAAGCACACCAACTCTTGGTCCCTAGTAGTTTCCTGCTGGGGGAGATCCTCAGAAACCCTGACGCTAGCGGTCGAATCATTAAGTAGGCGATGGAGCTGGCTAAGTTCGATATTTAGTTCTCTGCCCGCACGACGGTCAAGTCCTAGGTCCTGGCCAATTTCTTGGCTGAATGGACTTGTCCGGAGGCACC
This sequence comes from Olyra latifolia, assembly GCA_036346145.1. Lineage (NCBI taxonomy): Eukaryota > Viridiplantae > Streptophyta > Magnoliopsida > Poales > Poaceae > Olyra > Olyra latifolia. Next base: position 36,231,482 of record CM070529.1, on the reverse strand, counting down.
CACGGTCTGCACCGGGCAACCTGAGGACGAACATTGGACTATGTACTTCGATGGCTCGCGCTCTTTCGAACGCTCAGGGGCTAGGGTTGTTCTCATTTCTCTCAAGGGAGATCAACTTTAGTACATCATACAATTACACTTCCCGGCGACCAACAACACCGGGGAGTATGAAGGCCTCTTGGCCGGGCTCTGGACATGCAAATTGCTCGAGGTCCAACGGCTAACGGTGAAAAGGGATTCACTTTTTCAGTGTTCCGATAACTCAATGGTGCAATACCTAGTTGAGGTGAGGAAGTTGGAGAAGTACTTCAGGAACTTTGAAGTACTCTATGTGTCTAGGAAGGAAAATTTCCTAGTCGACCAACTGTCCAAGTATTGGTCCTCATAAGAATCCACTCCGGCAGGAGTGCTCCTCGAGCACTTACATAAGCCCTCTATTACGTCTCTAGACGAGGCACTTGAGACGAGTGGTGACGTCTCACTCCTCGAGCAGGGTGCGGACAGGACAATGCCATTTGTCCAGTACCTAGCACGTGGGACACTGTCTGAGGATGAAGTTGAGCATTCTCGGCTTATAAGGCGAGCCTCCCTATACCGACTGGTGGAGGGGATCCTTTACCACGAAGACGCGCATGGAATCCTTTCCAAGTGCATTTCCCAAGAGGAAGAGATATACCTCTTAAAGGAAATGCATGGAGGGATCTATGGGGCGTACTCTTCCTTCCCAACATTGGTCGGTAAAGCTTTCCGCATGGGCTACTATTGGCCCATAGCGTTGGCCGATGCCCGTAGCATCGTGACAACGTGTGGAGCATGCCAATTCCATGGCCGGAAGACACATTTGCCCACTCAAGCGCTACAGACGATTCCTCTCTCTTGGCCGTTCATGACTTGGGAGATTGATAATCTCGATCCATTCCCCCGAGGACGAAAGGGTTGTAAGTACCTGATCATCGCTATTGATACATTCACCAAATGGATCGAAGCCGAGTCAATGTCAGCCATCACGGCAAAAGCGGCCAGGCGTTTTTTCTACAATGATGTGGTCACAAGGTTCGAGATTCCCCACCGCCTGATCACGGACAACGGGACTCAGTTCACTAGTGAATTGTTCCGAGAGTATTGCGAGGACATTGGCACCAAGGTTTGCTTCGCTTCTATGGCTCACCTGCAGAGCAACGAGGCTACCGAGCATGCTAACGAGCAAATTGTCCAAGGCATCAAGAAGAGGGTGTTTGACCAACTCAACAACCTTGGCCGTGAATAGGTGGACAAGCTTCCTTCTATCCTTTAGTCGGTTCGCACCACGTCTAGTACGGTGTAGAGGCCATTTTGCCCACCGAAATAAAGCTGGGCTCTCCACACGTCAATTCAGTCGATCAAATCGACCAACAGCCTGAGCAGCTTCTCAACCTCGACCTCCTAGAAGGTTACCACGAGCAGGCCCAGGTTTGATTGGCATCCTACCTACAGCCTCTGCGCAAGCATGCGGCTAGGTCAATGCGACCACAGACCTTACAAATTGGTGATCTCGTCCTATGTCGCGTTCAAGACTTGTCTAAGGCTAACAAGCTCACTCCCCGTTGGGAAGGTCCATACATGGTCGTCTCGACGTCACGCCCGGAGGCTATTCACCTTGCTATGGAGGACGGGCGAGTTCTTACTAGCACGTGGAACATCGACCAGCTTCGCAAGTTCTATGCGTAGTTTCTCTTTTTTTCTATCACGTTTTTGTTTTCGAAAACGCCGACCCGGGCTACATTGTAAGTACAACCAAGGCTAGTGAATGTCATCTAGGCCTTCCATGCCCATTTCTCACAAGACCTTTGCATTCAGTTACACTTCTTGTTGTCTGGGTATTCGCTCTCTTATTAGCACTTTCCCAGTGCAGGATGTACATTGCATGCCTAACGCTTGAGTTATGCAGCTACGACACCCGCCCCTTGAGAGAATAGCACCTATAAGCTGATCCTCATCGCATGGGTGTCTCTCTTGGCCGATTCAAGGGCCCGGTTGATGCTACATAGCAACACAATAAGGGCAGCCCACAGTGTTCGTATCACGCATCTACTCCTTTTCTATGCCCATGCCTAGGCTCGCAACTCAGGTTCTCGGGCACGAACACAGCAGGGACTGTGATAGGGAGCGCTCCGCCGTGTTTTCTAAAATGCGAGTTTTTTGTTATCGGATTATATATCTTCATTTGTCTTGTGTGTTCTAGTTCTTTATCATTGCAGGAATCCAAACAAGGCATAGCAAGGAAATGCGACTTTCATTAAACATTCGAGTAATGTACCAAGCGGGAGGAGTATATGCGGTCCTATCCTACTGGTCCTCAAAGGCTAAGAGTTTCTCCCTCATACTATCGAGTTCATCCTTGAGCTCTAGGACCTTCCTTTGCGCAGCCTGATCCTCCGCGGCATCCTCGCGTAGTCGCGTTACTTCCTCCTTCTGTCATTCTTTTTGGCGGTCAGTCAGTGATGCGACCTTGGCCTCGAGATCTTCCACCCCAGCCACTTTGGTTTCCATCTCAGTGACTTTGGCCTCCATCTCAGCGACCTTGGCCTCTAGATTGGCGACTTTGGCCTTCCCGGACTCCACCTCGCCGCACGCTTCATTTAGCGCGCGTGACCTCTCCTTCATGGATTCCATGGACACCTTGAGTTGGGCGTTGAGCATGACTTGCATGGCCTTGGCCTCGGCCAGCTGGGCACACAGGTCCTTCAACTCCGTTTCCTTCAACACCTCCCGTCGGAGGAACTCGGACTCGAAGGTCATCGTTTCCATGACGTCCTCCATGGTCTCCTTTATCAATTGTGGTACACAAGGTAAATTGTTAGTTGAAGTTCATTTTACACTAAGACATCGTGTTGCAGATCACGATCATACCTTGGCCGCTCGTAGTGCCATACGCTTCCTGAAGTCATGTAGGTCGTTCCCCTCCTGGAGGAGCACATACGACTCCAGGACTTTCGCCGTATCTCCTTACCGCAGCATGTATACCTCCTCCACAAGCTGGAAGGTTGGGTCGGGCGTGCTCGGAGACGGGCTCCTCGACATGTTTTCCGCCGGGGGGCGACACCCGTCCAGTTGGGCCTCTTCCTCCCGGGGTGGCGGCTCCATCACGGGCGTCTTCCCCCTCATCCTCTCAGGGCTCCGCAGTGTTGCCCGGAGAAGCTGTTTCTTTTCAGGCATTATCTCCCTCCTCCGCACGTGTCTCCGCCACGTTGCCCGGGGAAGCGTTTTCTTCCTGGCTTACTCTTCCTCTTCCTCATCCTCTAGGACCCCGGGCCTCATCGCGCCTGGGGAAGATGGCTAGTCATCCGAGGGAAGAGGTCCCACTCCGCCAAGAATCGATTGGCCATCTTCCTCAGGAGCTCTGTGGCGACACATTCCAGGAGATTGTCAATCTCTTCTCCGAATCGGCGCTCTTGCTCTTGAGGGAAAAGGAGTTAGCATATCACAGTTATTCCGTGAGGTAGTGGCCTTAGGGACGTACCTTAATCTGAAGCCTCGCTCGCCTCGCCTTGGTCGCTCTCCACAACGGCCTCGGTTAACGTTGTGTAGCCGGTGGCCACATCATCGGCGTGCTGGGCCACTGCCTCGGACGCTTTCGCCATCTTCGAGTCGACGTCATCTAAGTCAACCTCTTGGAGCGTGGCCGGCGCCTGGGGCTTCTTCCAGGCCGCCTTGAGCCTCTTGGGCGGCGGTAGGTTGGCATCGTCACCCTCCTCCTACTCGCGCAGGCTCATCCTTGGCAATGCGACTTTCTTGGCGCCTCTTGGTGCACCGAATGGGGAACGACCGAGCTACTGTAGCATCACTGCATTCAACCGCTCTAGCTCGAGCTTCTCCCTTAGCCTTGTGTTCTACTCCCGCAGTAGGTGCAGGCTTCATCCTCTCGGACTCAGTCCACCAGCTGATATAGAATAGCCATTCATTCGGGCTAGAGTGCTTAAAATCTCGCCACCAGAGCTTCACGTCACTCACCTCGACGCGGTCTTGGCACTCCAAGTGCTGCTTCTCAAGAAGGGCCCAGGTTGGGACCGATGCTTGGGCTGGCGCCGCGGTGCGCACCGCGTCGGCCGCGCTACGCTACCTAGCCCGGTGTGGGGACTGCTGCCTTGCCGACTCGGTGCCAATGGTTAGGGAGGCAGCGCGCCTCCGGCGAGCAGTCTTCTTCACCGTCCCCTTGGCGCCCTTCTCCTTTCTAGTCACGGCAATCTCAACCAGCTCCGCCATCTTGCTCTCGATCTCATTCTATTCCTGCCCGACCAAGAAATAAAGACAATGTCAATAACAGAAACATCGTCCGGGCATACTCGAATTTGAGATAAGGGTGACTTACGTCTTCGGAGCGCTCTAGGACGTTCTGGGGGCACTCCATCAGTTCCCGGGCTTCGTCCTCCTTGGAGTACTTGCCTCGAGGTACTCCGAATAGTTCAAAGACGTGCTCCTCGATCCATTTGATGGAGGGCGCTGTAAGAAAAAATAGGGAAACATGAATCGGGCAAGAAAAGATGCAATCCAAGGCTAAAGAGATGCCAGTTCCCGGCACTTACCTGCATTGGCGTCGTAGGTAAAGTCCTGCCACCCGTCGATCTCGAAGAACTAGTGGTCCCTTCGACGCAGCGGGCTGATCCGGTGCGTGATGTAGTCCCGTGCAATCTTCCTCCCAGTTAGCCCGAGTTTCGCCAACGCCACGATCTTGCTGATGAGGACATTCTCCTTCGGCTGGACCCTAGAGTGCGGCGGAGCCTTCCGCTTCTCCGGAACAGAACCCAGGAAAGTAAGGGAGCTCTCCTCTAGGCCCTTCTAGGCATAGAACCACTGGCTCGCCTACCCCGCAATGGAGTCTTTCAAGTGGAAGATGAGGTAGGAGAGTGGGGCACTGGTGCGTAGGCAGAAATACGTGCACCCTACAAGATGATTCGTGTGGCGGAACAGCCCGTAGTACTGCAGAAACAGGCTCGCTGTCGGCAACGAGCCTAAGAAACCTTCACGCAAATGTGTGAAGATGGACATCATAAGGAATGAGTTCGGGTGGAGATTGATTACCTCCACCTCACATTGCACCAGGAGTGATGCGACAAAATCGCTCTCCGGCGCCCGCAGCCCGTTAATGGCGTCGAGTTCGTATGACACAAATTCTCCATCGCTGGGTTGCGGGTACGGGTCATCCCCAAGTAAGCACCACAACCCGGCGTCGAGGTGGCCTTGCTTCTCTAGTTCCCATAGCCGCGCCAGCGTGATTTGAGTCTTCCCCAGGATCGCCATGAGTTTCGATAGGAAATGGGGAAGTGAATTGAAGGCTTGGGCTTGCCGACGAAGATGCGGCAGGAAGGGGAACAAAGAGGCACAGAGAGGGGGAGATGGAGGACTTTGGCGCGAGGAAGTGAAAGTGACAAGTCCGTACCTCCCTGTACCTATTTATCAGTGTGGAGTAGTAGAAGGTAGTAAAGGACGTGTCCCTTCGATGCAAAATGACTGAAAGCCACTGCATGTCGCGTGACGGTTCGGTATCCGGGAATCGTCGCAGTGGTTCAGCTTCTGAAAACTGCCCCTATTGCGATGTTCCGCGTCCAACAGCTCTTAAACCCTGGTTTATGGCTGTTAGTAGGAACAGCCACCAGCGTCTGCTACCTGGCGCATGGTGAGGACGTTGCCCAGCTGGTTTGTTGCCAGGTCCGGAGATGATCCCTTCTCGGTCTAGGCGTGACTTGCTCGGTTGCGAGGCAATTGCCCGGCTCTCGCCTACGAGGTGTCGGATGTGGCTGCAGAACTACGCTGCTAGAACCAAATCCGCTCTTTTTGGTGAGAAAGCCTCAAGAGGAAGGCCCAGCCAAGTAGTTTTCCACTTGAGCCTTGGGGGCTAGTTGTCGGGGATTGGTTAACCGCCCATGGGCCGAGGTGAACCCCAGCAGCTCTGTAAATTGTCAAGCACCTTGGACGTGTTTTCCAAGATGGCCCAGTCCGGGCAGAGCCCTTGCCCAAAGGTGTCATTGCCCGAGGAGAGACTTTGTTCAACCCAGATGCGGTTGTCCGGCCTGCCATGATGTCAGCATCCCACCTTGGCTCAGGCCGGGCAACATCCCGGTGCCTGAAGGAGTCCTTCCTGCTTGGACACCGGCGTAACTGAGTGGCCCATCAAAACGTGCCACGCGGCCACGTTCCCCACGTTGTGGCAGCCGTTGCCCATGATCCACGCGGTTTGTGGGGCGGCCGCGCGTGTGTCGCTCCGTTGTTCTCTCGCCCACAGTGCACGCTACCATTTCCCAGAAGTTCAGAGCAGATGGTTGGGATAGGCCCTATAAATACCTGCTTTACGATCATTTGAAAGAGGATGCGCTACTTTACGTTGCATTTAGACTCATTTGACACACATCGAGCTAGCTCTTCAGCTCATTGTAACCTCGCATTCTGCAATACACAAGCACTGGAGTAGGTTTATTATCCTTCTCAGGAGGCCAGAACTAGGATAAATCTCGAGTCTTGTTCACTTCTAGCTCGCATGCCAAGAAGTCTTCGACATCTCAGAATGCCACACTTTGGCAGAAAAAGGCTTTTTGATCCCTCAATCGAGAAACAAGCTCGACGGGAATCCGGTTCCCAATCGTCAACAGCAATCTATGCCAGTTCCTGATTGAGCATAGATGATGTTATTTGTGCTAGTTCTAGACACGGACCAGCACAGATAGCCAGTCATCTATGTTGGTTTGTTGTGTTTTTTGGACCCAAGGTTTTTGTGTGAGATGGGAATTTTTTGGAATCCAAAACCTATATACACCACACAACCAGCTATACACACCTCTATTTAAATCACGCAAAATACGAGCACATGTATTCTACAAGATTTATAACAACAACCTCATGAATCTACTCAATATAACCTAACCAACTAGCCTCAACCAACTTCCTTTCTTCAACAATATATGCATACCTTTTGACCAACTGATCTTCGTTGTTCAAAGATTGCAACAATTATTTATGCATCTAAATGGTTTCAAATAAAAAGGTTCTTAACTACGAAGTTATAGATATCGTTAAAGGTTGTCTCCATCCCACATAGTACAAATATGTTATAAATTTTGTACATCTATGGCCATCGTAGATTTCAATTGAGCCATGGTTTAATTAATTAAAGATAGTAGATTCCAATATAATTGAGGTATAATTAATTGAGCTGTAGACCTATATCACTACCGGCTCCCTGAGGACCAGATAGGACTTATCACTGCCGGTTATTTGAGCCATCCCATGATTGAACCGTCAGTGATAGGAATTATCAATGTCGGTTCTGTGAGCCCCATGATTGAACCGACAGTGATATCTATCACTGCCGGTTTTTCAATCCCCGCAGGTGCTAACCGGCATCTTCCTCAGCTCGAGCGTGTGGAGTACATTATTGGAGGCAATTTTTGGTGGCCATTGTTCATCCATCTCGCGTGGAGGCTTCAAAATTTGGAGGATAGCACTCAGAGGCTTCGAAATTTGGACGTTGATAAAACTAGCTAGCTTCATATTATTTGTTTTCCAAGTAATGTAGTTGTTTTTAAAAATATATTAATATGACTCAAAATTTGCTTGCTCTCATGCATTAATTGTAGATGGACCGTCCTTCGTAACCGCCTCATCTGTGCCAGCTTACAGAAAAAGGGCAGTGATAAGTTATCATTGCCGGTTTGCAATTTTGGAGGCGGGGAAATCGGATCTATCACTGCCGGCTCATAGCACGAACCGGCAGTGATATCAAGCATTAGTGCCGACTCCCACCGACACAATTGAATCGGCAGTGAAAAGGACATTTTCACTGCTGGTTCGTTGTGCTCTTCCCACCCTCATGTATGAACCGGCAACCCTTCCCGGCAACGTGAAAAAACCGGCAGTGGTGTTTGAACTATATTCTTCAACAGCTTGATGGAAGTTCTAGTTTGAAGTCATTTGGGTACCTTGCCAGTTGCAGCATCAGTTGAGGCTCCAAAGTTTGAAGGCTTCGCGTGGAGGCTCCAAGAAATTTTGAAGGCTTCGAGGCTCCAAATCCATGTACATTTATATGATGTTGTAGATTTCAAATAATTTGGTTGGTTTTTGTAATTTCAAGTAATTTAGTTGAATTCGTGAAATCGAGTCTATCACTGCCGTTTCCGCAACGCCTTGCTGCCTAGCGTTGGAGATCTTGGCTGTGGCTTTCAGGTCGAGTACCTTCGAGTCCCACCTTCATGGACCTGGACCTAGGACCCGACAATTGGACCTAGAACAGGACCCGGTGGGTACCTGGACTAGAAAAAATTCAACACAGCAGCCATCTATTCTCTCACGTAGGATGAGGCAAGGCAGTGCAGTGGTGGTTGGAGGGAGCCATCCATTCGTCTATCGTGTGGAGGTTCCAAAAATTGAAGGCAACCTCTTGTCTGCCTTTAAAATTTGGAGAAGATCCCACTTGGAGGCTTCAAAATTTAGAGAATTTCACATGGATGTTGCTTAATGAACTTCATATTATTGCTAAACTAGTTATGGATCATACATTCCAAGTAATTTAGTTGATTTTGAAAACAATAATATAACTAAAAATTTTGTAACTCTCATTAATTGTAGATGGACTGAAGATGGATGTACAATGTGGACCATCGCAGCCCAGAGTTCTTGAACGGCATTGATTCGTTTCTTAGGGCCATTAAGGCGTACAAGTCAGATAAGCTGGTTGACTATGTATGTTGTTCATGTGTGGGTTGCAAGAAGGAGAAGCAATTCTCTAGTGTAGAGCAAATTCGTCCCCACTTGCTTCGAAGGGGTTTCAAAGATCGATATACATGTTGGACCAAGCGTGGTGAAGATGATGAGATTGAACTTCAAGAGTTACAACACACTGTCGAAGACGCCGGTGGCAACAAGATGCCGGCTGACGAAGTCAACAATGCGGTTGTCAACGATGTTGATGATGACCTAGATCAGATGCTGCGGGATGGGGAAGGAGAATTCACTAGTGATAGATAGTTTTAAAAGTTCGAGCATATGCTACAGGACTCTAAAACACCATTGTTACCGGGCTGCAAGAAGGATCATAGAAAGCAACACATCGTATTGACACTACTGTAGGTGAAGGCAAGCAATAGTTGGTCAGATAAGAGCTTCGATGAGTTGTTACTTCTCTTGGGTGATGTGCTTCCGGAGGGGAACGTCCTGCCGAATACAACGTACCATACCAAGCAAGTTGTTTTCCCGTTGGGATTGGAGGTACAGAAAATTCATGCATGTCCAAATGATTGCATCCTGTATCGTAAAGAGCATGAACACTTAAATGTGTGTCCAGTGTATGGAGCATCACAGTACAAGCAACGCGATGATGGAGTCAAGGAGAAGCGTAAGAAGAAAAGACCCCCGGCCAAGATAGTTTGGTAGTTCCCTATAATCCCACGGCTGAAGCGATGTTTTGCAAACAAAAGGCACGCCCAATTGATGCAATGGCATGCCGAAGAGCATAAGAATGACGACACGCTCAAACACCCTGCTGATGGTGCACAACGGAGGAACATCGACCAAAAATACAAGAAGAAATTTGCATTTGACGTGAGGAATATAAGGTTCGGGCTGAGTACGGATGGGATGAATCCATTCGGCAACATCAGCAGTCATCATAGCAGTTGGCCCATCACTCTATGTATGTATAACCTACCACCTTGGCTTTGTATGATGCGAAAGTATATTATGATGTCGTTGCTAATCCAAGGACCGAAGTAACGGGGCAACGATATAGATATGTACCTCAAACCGTTAGTTGATGATCTTCAATTGTTGTGGAATAATGGTGTACGGGTATGGGATGAGTACAAACGAGAGCACTTTACCCTACATAAAATGCTTTTCATAACAATCCAAGATTGGCCTGCATTGGGTAACCTATCAGGGCAGGCTACAAAAGGTTACAATGGATGTGTGGTGTGCATGGAACGAACTTCTGGCCGGTATCTAAAGAACAGTCGAAAAATGGTATACACGCATCACCGTAGGTGCAACACCGGGAACACCCATATCGAAAGGATAAGAGATCTTTTGACGGGGCCACCGAGATTGATATAGCTCTAGAAAGGCGCACTGGTAGACAGTTGTTTAAGATCGTAAAGGACATTGAAGTTATCCTTGGAAAGAGACGAGGCAGCACATCTATGCCCAAAGAATCAATTTCGAAAAAGAGATCAGTTAAAGATAGTTCTACCCTACAACTTTGAGTATGTGTTTTCATACCACCTCATTCTAATCCTTTTTATAACACGATGTTAGGACTAATTAGTTACCTACGTTGACATACATATGTACAACTTTCACTAGATTCTTCTTATTATCGAGCTATGTCATAGCCTGATCACAGTTATGGACTCAAAAAGGAAACCAGTTGAATAGTACCAAAACTTGATCGACATGCTCAACCGGTATTCTTGTTCCTTTCATTATTGTGCTAGTTCTATTTCCTTCTATTCGAAACAAATTCTAATTATGTATAATTTGTAATCACTTATGTAGTGCATTCGCACGGTTCCGTTCTAAAAACAGGGGCAAATTCAAGGAGGAATTTGATATTACAATTGCCCCTCGAGTATGTATATCATAATGCTAGCTTTTCAGTTAGTTAACTTAATTTCCATGTATTCATTTCATGATTTCAACTTTTTTCACCACAGGTCTTGCGTCAGCCGCCGGGTAACAATTTTATGCGGCTACTATGTATGTGAGTTTCTGCACACCCAAACCGGAGACGCTGACTGCATGCTAAAAGTGACAAAGGGGTGAGTAAATATAATTACTAGCTTAATGATGCCTAGGTACTCCTCATATCTTGTACAAATTCAAAGATTGATTAGTTAATGACCTAATTAATGACAGGTGCCTGAATATTTGGCAGAACAAGGTTCGGAACTCTCGCCGACGCGAGTGAGAGCAATCCAAGAACAACTCGTCGGCTTCATTTACGATGAGGTCATAAATCCAAAAGGCGAGTTTCATGAACCACTTGTAAATAGGTTGGGCTCTTCGATAAGGACCGGTGAACTGTCGGGGTCAACATCTACGCCTAGCAAGAGCGATGCATGTAAAAGATCTCGATAAACAGAAGGAAAAGATGTAACACTATTTAATTAATTTTTATTTGAATTGTGTACATATGTGTACTTACATATAGGCTAGCTAGCTAGCTCTAGCTATTGTAATACATATTAGTTGTAATTAAAATTGTTAATGAAAGTTTTCTGTGCTTTAATTAATTGTGATTTAACACACACAATATATATATATAATAATAATAATAACTAGTTGTCTGCTATACAGGGGCACTAGCTCATCAGTACCGGTTAGAGATACCAGCCGATACTGATAGGGGCCTTAGGGGACTCACGGGCTAAAGCCACGTGTGGTCTTTAACCGGTACAGGGTAAGAGAACCGATACTGATGCCCTTAAGCATCAGTCTCTAATAGCGTATATCGGTTTAAAAACCAGTAGTAAAGACCGTTTCGAACTAGTACAAAGATCAGTTCCTTATTAGTAGTGTACTCTCTCTCGCTGCTAGTACGGCTAGAAAAAGGAAGGGGCAAAGCGCGGAGGTGTACCGGATCAAATAATTTTTTTGGCTTTCTTGTAGCATCGACGCTAGCCCTGAAGTCGATTCTTGCCTCCTCCGTTTTCTCTTTCATCCACGTGCAAAAAGATGACTTAGAGCATCACAGCAGTAGCACTATATGCACTGTAGCGCTGACGTGGTGAGGATAGAGTTTTTGGTGGAGTGAAGGAATCTTTTAGAGTATAGTATAAAGTGTGAAGGAATTTTAGAGGGGTGGAGAGAGAAAATAGAGTAGAAAAGAGAGAATAGAGATAGAATAATTGGTGTGAATGCACTTACTTTCGTATTGTCCTGACACAGGCTCTAATAGTAATAACACTGTTTTAATTTCAGCTGGTTCCTGCACAATACACACCGCACCGCTAACTGCGTCGAGAAAATATTACAAAGACGGTGAGAGTTGAGACGCAAATCACACAAAACAATAATGAAAAGACGCAAGCAAAACATAATAAGAAGTGAACACTGACACTGACACCATGTCGTCGTATCCTCGCCTGCAACTTTACATTGCTCCATGGCGTGACACTGAGCACCTCTCTCAATTCACGTCTCTATATCTCTTTCTTTAAGGCCATCCACACCAGAAACTCTATTTCTATTTTCTTTCTCTTCTACTCTATTTTCTCTCTCCATTACTCTAAAATTCCTTCACACTTTACACAATACCCTAAAAGATTCTTTCTCTCCACCAGAAACTCTATCTCTAAAACTCTATTTCTATACCATATAGGGTTTCTGCTACTGATGCTCTAAGCCACTATTTGTTTTCTATATTTTATCCTCTTCAAGTCTCTATTATTAAAAGATATATAGACGATTAATCGTGATTGGGAGTCTGGGGCTCCGGCACCGAGCTTACTTGTTAAGAGTGAGGATCAACCGGCCTCTTTCCTTGGCGTCGGGGCTTTCAAGAAGACGAACTTCGATCGGGTGGCTATCGATAGAAGGCACGATGATTTTTGGGCTGGTTCGGGCCCCTCGAGTGGAGGTAATGACCCTCGTCGATGGTATCTATATGAGGATCGAAGAGGTTACAAAGGGATGAGTTTCTTGTGGCGAGAGGGATGAGCTTTGGCCCGAGAATGGTGCGGGTGGAGCTCCCACGATGTCGCGTGTATTTTCCGGTAGTCGAATTTCCTTAGATGTGCAAATGACGTAGTCTATTTATACATGGGCGTGTCGGTTTTTCTAGCGGTGAAATCCTATTACCTAGCGGTATGATGATTGTCCCTCCTTTGTCCGGTGGTCCAAGCATGTCTTCCTCTTGCGTCATCGTCATCATTCTTCGTCTTCGGAAGCGGTGTGGGAAGCGATGCTACAAGGCGTGGGTTGGTGGCGCGATCCCTGCGGCTGCCTCGAGCGGTGTCGAGCATTTAATGCAGCGGGGAATCCTTCCTTAGTCGGGAAGGAGCTGCCGACCGGTCCGGCAGATTGGTCGTGCCCGAGCCCCGCGAGGACTCCTTTGAAGTAGACCCTTGCTCGGGAGAGGCTGTTTTGTTTTTCGTTTAGCGTGTGACTATCCGAACGTCACCCTAGGCCCCGTCATCTAGCCCCCGAGCTGAGTGGTGGACCGGCGGTCCTCCTCGATGCTCTTTTAAATCGTCTTGAGAGCCTTTTCGGTTCCAGACGTTGATACGCGTGCCGATTAGCGGCGAGGGCTGTCGGGCGAGACTTCAGGTTGGTGAGCTCAAGGTTATCTCGAGCAAAGGCTACCCGAGCGAATCTTAGGGTCGGCCGAAGCGAGACGGCGGGAGGAGTCCGAACGGGACTCGGAGGACTCTGCCGTTGGTGCCTAGGCGTCGAAGGAACTGGCGCCAATGACGACGTGGTCGGGACCTTGGGGAGAAGGTCGTACCCGAGCAGCCCTCCCGCTTTCGTCTGTGTAGAACGTTGTCGCGCATCTTCCGAGCTTGAGGTGGCTGGGCCGTCTCGGCCCCGACCATGGGGTCTCCCGGCGGCGGCGTCGAGGCGACATGGCTTTGGTTGTTCGTGCCCAGTATGGGGTTAGAAGTGGTGGGGCGCCGACCCCGGGCGTGGATGATGCTCGGGCGGTCTGTCGAGGCGAAGAGGTCGGAGTAGTTCGAACTCCGAGCTCGAGGTCTTGGCTCGTCAAGCTCGGGAACATCCGTGTCGGCCCTCGGCCCGGTGAGGTCTGCTCCGCGTCCACCGCCATGAGGTAATTTCTTCTTGTGAACTACTTTTTGTTTGTAATCTTGCCGATGGCTTCTTTGTTTGTAGTTGTCTGCGAGGTGGATGGTCGGTCTGCGAGCATAGAAGCTCGGTGCGAGCCAAGGTGAAGGCGGTGCGCTCCGAACTAGGGAGGCCCAAACGGAGCTCGCCTGGTCCTGAATCGAACTTGAGCACGCTTTGGAGTATGCTCGGGTCTGGAGAGGAGCTCCGGTCCCTGGAGGAGCTCGAGCGGGTCCATAAGAGCTTGAGGAGGAGCGGCAAGCAAGCCCGAAGTGAGACCGAGAAGGTGGCGAAGCCATGAGGAGATCCGGCAGGCGTGAAGCCCAGATCGAGGTTCTCCAGCCGAAGTCGCCTTGAGGACGTGGGCGAGCTTCAATCTTTGAAGGGTAGATCTAGGGAATAGTGTACGTGGTGTTACACGTGTTTGTAATACATTTGAATTTAAATACAAGATGTTCTCTTTCTCTTATTCACGTCTATAAAATGTTTATGCTACTATTTGCTGCTATATACCTACCCTATATGCCTACCCAGCCCCCTCGTGTGGTTGGGCCTTTGGTCGTGTTTTTATGAAAAAAGACCGAGCTCACGAAGTAACCGGGTACGCAAAAAAGGCGGTGTCCAGCCCCCGTCGTGCGGCCGAGTGGTTGGGAGCAAGAGACCGGCGCCTGGCGGCGGGCAGCCGAGGATCTTGTGAAAAAAGGTGATGTCAGCCCCTCGTGTGGCGAGTCTTTGCCCACAGTTGCGGGCAAGAGACCGCACACGGCGCCGCATCCGAAGATCTTGCGAAAAAGCGATGTCTGCCCCTCGTGTGGCGGGTCCTTGCCCTGGTTGCGAGCAAGAGACCGGGCACACGAAATGGCAAGGCGGCCAGCCCCTCGTGTGGCCGAGTCCTTGCCCCCGTTGCGAGCAAGAGACCGGCACACGGCAGCCGGCAAGGCGAGGGTGCGCTAAAAGGATGTCGGCCCCTCGTGTGGCCGGGTCCTTGCCCCCGTTGCGAGCAAGAGACCGGCACACGGCGTAGCCGGGCAGCCAAGGTTGCGCGAAAAAGCGATGTCCAGCCCCTCGTGTGGCGAGTCCTTGCCCTGTTGCGAGCAAGAGACCGGTACACGGTGGCCGGGCACCGAGGATCTTGCGAAAGGCGATGTCAGCCCCTCGTGTGGCGGGTCCTTGCCCCCAGTTGCGAGCAAGAGACCGGCACACGGCAATAGCCGGGCAGCCAAGGTTGCGCGAAAGCGATGTCCACCCCTCGTGTGGCGAGTCCTTGCCCTCGGTTGCGAGCAAGAGACCGGTACACGGTGGCGAACAGCCGAGATCTTGCGCGAAAGCGATGTCGGCCCCTCGTGTGGCCGAGTCCTTGCCCCGGTTGCGAGCAAGAGACCGGCACACGGCAATGCCGGCACCGAGGATCTTGTGAAAGGCGATGTCAGCCCCTCGTGTGGCCGAGTCCTTGCCCCCAGTTGCGAGCAAGAGACCGGCACACGGCGTAGCCGCGAGTTCAAGTTACTTTACTCCGAGTTCAATTTGGGTTTCGGATCGAAGTCTGCGAGGTACCGCCGAGAACTTGTTAGGGCGATGTGCTATCGGCTTATCCGAGCAATGGAATTCAGGGGTGCATTTTCAGATCCGTCGGCCGCTTTAGAAATCGGTTTAGAGAACAAGAACTCGTGCTTGGGTAGGACAGAAAAAAGGTCGAAAACCTCGGAAGGAAAAGAACTTTGGTTACCATTCCTTTTTATTTAACATGTTAGGGATTTCGAGAAGAAGTCGCTTCGAAGATCCGAGAGTTAAATAAGGAGGATGGGCGAAAGGAAGGGGAAGGTTAGGCGTGGAACTGCGTGGTGGGCGATATTCCACGAGTTCTTGAGAATTCGTCCGTCGGGGAAGGCGAGGCGGACAGCCCGGGCGTGAAGACGAGACGACCGTGAAAGGACCCTCCCACCTTGGGGTTAGTTTGTTGGCGCGTGATAGGTCTGGACCCGTCGCAGAACCAAGTCACCGTTTTTGCGAGTCCTTGGCCGGACGCGACGGGGGGGCGGCGGTGCTGCTGCAGAGCTGGAGGTAGGTCTGGCGATCGGACGAGGGCTTGCTCGCTTTTTCCTCGGACAGTCGAGGTCGAGTAACCTGCCACGGTGGTCATCGGCACCTCCGTGAGGTCCACGCGAGGTGACCTTAAGGTTATCTCGGTCGGAAGCATGGCCTCGGTGCGTATCTGGCGAAAAGGGTGTTTAGCCGTCGCTCTCTTTGGGAGTGGTGCGGACAGCCCACAAGACGGAAGGGAGCTCGTCGACCCAGCCTGTCGTTAGAAAGCCGATCGAAGACCGCCTCTTGATTCCTTGGAGGATCTGCCGTTGGCTCGCCGGCAGCCCGTTGCTCTGTGGGTGAGCCCGCAGAGGCGGCAAATTTTCGCATCAACGTCCTCGCAATATTCTTGGAACAGCTCACCGGTGAACCGAAGTTCCATTATCCGTGTCGGTCGGGGGGACGCCAAACCGTGTGACCACGCGTTATTGCGGAAAAATTTTTGGCCGCTGGTCGTAATGCGAAGACCGGTTCGGCCTCTATCCATTTAGTGAACGTGTCAATGGCGGCGAAGAGGTATCGCATCCTTCGTCCCTTTGGGGAATGGTCCTAGTATGTCTAGCCCCGGTGAGAATGGCGGTGAGGGAATAGTTTGAAGGGTGTAGGCTGGTTGGTGTACTGCGGGCATAGAATTGGCACTTCGGCGGTGGTGATGATCTTCCGGCGTCGATAACGCCAGGCCAATAGTAGCCCATCTGAAGGCTTTACCGACGGCGTTACAGTAGGAGGAGTGAGCTCCACAGCACCTTCGTGCAAGTCCTTTAGCGAGAATCTCCTTCTTCCCGAGGGACGCGCTTGGAGAGGACTCTGGCGCGCCTCTTGATCTGAGGCACCTTCCACTAACTCAGATAGTGGACCTCTCTGATAAGCGGGATTTCTCGGCCGTCCTCGAGCAATGTCCGTGTGCCAAGAATGGATGAATGGCGTCATCAAGTGGCTCCTTGCTCGAGGACGGAGACGTCGTTTTGCGTCTCGTTGCCTCTTCTCCGGAGGGAATGGAGGGCTTTAGCAGTGCTCAACGAGCACCCTGTTGGGACGGGCTCTTGTGAGGTGCCCAACTTGGCAAGTTGGTCGGCGAGTGTGTTTGCCGCCGGGGCACGTAAGGACTTCAAATTTCTAAAGTTCCTTTCCAACTTCCTCACCTCGGCGAGTAACGCGCCATTGAGTCATCGAACCTTGAAACTCCTTGTTAACACGGTTTCGACCAACCTGTGAATCCCCTTTCACGGTTAGTCGTCGGACCCTAGCGCAGAGCATGCGGAGCCGGCCAAGAGGCCTTCATATTCGCCGCGTTGTTCGTCGCGTGAAGTGTAATTGTATGACGTCTTTGAGTTGTTCTCCGTGAGGAGAGGTCGGCCAACTCCAGCCCCGGCCTTCGAAGGAACGCGAGCCGTCGAGAACATTGTCCAATGGGGTTCCTCGGTGTGCGGCCTTTTGTTGATCGGGGATTAAATCCACTCACCACGAAGTCCGCCAATATCGAGATTTGATCGCCGTTCGGGCGATTTAACTTGAGTCAAATTCCCGAGCTCAATTGCCCATTTAGCGTCGCCGGGGCGTCGGGGTTTTGAGGATTTCTCTCGTGGAAAGCTGGTCGGGACCGTGATTGGGTGAGCCAAGAAATAGTGGCGAAGTTTTTAGAAGCCATGAGGAGGGAGCTGAAGTTTACGGACCTCGGTGCGCCCCTAGGTCCATGAAGTACCTCGCTCACGTAGTAAATAGGCGCTGATTTCCCTCGCGCTCGACTCTGAGCACGCTCCATCGCTGGGGAGGCCGCCAAGTAGAGCAACAAAGGCTCTGTCCCTCGGGGTGACTAGGGCAGGCGGGCTCGATAGATATTCTTTGAGCTTTTTAAAGGCATCGTCGGCCTCCTTGGTCGAGCGAAACCGTCATGCTTGCGCAAGGCTTTGAAGAAAGGAAGTCGCGCTCACCTAGTCGGGAGATGAAGCGGCTAAGGGCCGCCATCCCACCGATGGCGCGATCGAACTTCCTTTACATTGAAGGAGCTCGCATCCTTTCGGCAACCGATCTTTTCCGGTTGGCACCGATGCGGTCGACCCGATGGCGTATCCGAGCACCATGCCCGTGTGTACACCGAAGACACATTTCTCCGGATTCAGCTTTATCCGATGTTTTCTTAAATTACGAAAGGTTTCTTGAGGTCCCGGATGTGGGCCTCGGCTAAAGCACTCTTGACGACTATGTCGTCTACATAGACTTCTAGGTTCGGCCGATCTGGTCGGGAAGGTCTTCTGCATCAAGCGTTGGAAAGTGGCCCCGTGTTTTTCGGACCGAAAGACATGGTCGTGTAGCGAAGGTGCGAAGGGGTGATGAAGGCGCTTTCTTCATCCTCCCGCGACAGTGACTGATGGTACGGAGTATCGTCCAAAAACTCATCACCATTAGCCTGCGTCGATCGACTAAGCGATCTATGCGGGGGGGGGAAGTTGTCCTTTGGACATGAGCCGTTGATGTTGGTGTGATCGGCGACATCCGCCACTTTCCGTTCTTCTTCGACCACGATCGATTCGCCAACCGATCGGAGTGCTCGACTTCTCGAGCAAGCCGGCCTTCAACGGCTTGTCCACCGCTCCTTGATGACATCGACCTTCCATTGCGGGAATCTCCTCGGCGCTTACCGCCTTTTTTACGGTGAACCGCCACTGTGCTCGATCACCTCCTTGGGACCCGGGCATGTCGGACGGCTCCCATGCGAAGACGTCGGTGTTTGCGGAGAAAGGTGACGAGCTTCGCCTTCTATTTTGGATCCAGCGGCCCGACGTGGACCACCTTCGACGGGTCCTCGCCGGAGATCGAGATGTTTTAAATGCGCTCCCGAGGCCGGAGGACAACTTTGGGCCGCGGACTTGTGAGAGTTTTGCTCGGGCCCGCGTTCAGTGAGCTGGCCGACCAGTGGTCGGCGCCATTTCGTCGCGACTCGAGGCGGCCTTGTGGTTGCCCCCGACGGTGATCACCCCTTCGGCCTGGGAGCTTGAGGCGGTGATCTGGCGTGGTGCGTAGCTGCCATGAACTTGGCGAGGGCGGCTGCCGAGGATGGCGTTGTAGGCCGACTCGAAGTCGACTACCTCAAAGGTGACCAACTCGGTCCGGAAGTTGCTCGGTGCCGAAGGTCCGCGGCAGATGATCTGCCCGCGGGGTCATGGGCGTGCGGGATGATGCGTGGAAGGGCATAACGATGTTTTGATCTTGGAGCGAGGATTTGCATCTCGTCCAAGACCCGGCGAGATCAGGTCAGAGCGCTTCCCCATCGATAAGCACCCGCGACCCTTGTATTCTTGATGGTCGGGCAGAGCACGAGGGGAGTTTACGGGCCGTCATTCGAGGGCGATCCTCCGGGAGAAGGAGATGGTCGTTCGACCATCTAAGTTGCTTCGAGGAACCGAGCCGCCTCGGTCATGTGGCGGACCTCGCGCCATGACCTTCAACTCGTCGGGGGCGTAGGCGCGGACCCTCGAAGATCACCGCAATGTGGTGACTTCGGCTCATGATATTCTTCGCTCTCTGGCCGTCAGGGGTCGGGCGGGGCTCGGACTTCGGTCGGGCCCACCCTTCCCGACATCCGGGAGGGCGGGCATGGGCCCCGTCCGTTGTAGAAGTCTTCAAGCCGAGCGATCCAGTGCGGCGATTCGCGAGGTCGTGCCCGTGCGCTTGGTGCAGCGAGCGAAGCGACCGCTCGAGGGTCCCCGAGGTCCACGCTTCGTCCGGGTCGATCGACCGCCGACCGCCCACCTTGCCCGGGAAGGCGAGGCTTCTTTGGCCGGTGTGCGTAGAGCAGCGGCTGCAGGATAGCGGCCACCAATTTGGCGCTTTCTTTTCTTCTTCTTGGCCTTCTTGTCGGACTTCTTTTGTCCGAAGATCCTGTGCTTTGGCTGCGGGGCGCTGTCCGACCCAAGCCGTTTCGCTCCACGGCCTCCTCGGCGTTTATGTAGCGCTCCGCCGCTTGAAGAGCTCACCGCCGAGGAGCCGAGTATATCTCGAGCCACAGGGTGAAGCGGGCGTTCTTGACGCCGGTGAAAGCTTCGACGATCGCTTCGCCGTGCAGGATGTTGAATCGTGTTCGTATCCGGATGAACCTTCGAGCGTAGTCCCGAGGCTTCGTCCTCCATCTGGACCACCGTTTGAGGTCTGCGGCCTTCTGGCGGGGGCGGCACCGCGAAATCGCGCGCAGGCCTCGCCTGATTGGACCCGGTGTGGATGGAGCCTTCCGTTGGTTGAAGAGCCATGTCGGCGGGCCCTCCAACACAGGCGGAAATAGTTCACCATTACCCTTCATCACCGCCCATGGCCGTGGATGGTAGTATATCTTGAGAGGAATTCGTCCGGGTTACGGGTCGTCGAATCGCTCTATGTGGCCCGTTTGAATTTGGGGGCCATGCCGCGCCGGAGGGCGCGGAGCGGGGCACCCATGGTTTACCAGCGTCGTACCCATGAGCGCCACGCCCTCACGTCCTCGGAGGGACGGGCGCGAAGACACCGTCGCGCCGGCGTCGGGGTATCCGTGAGGGTTTCCCCAGTGGCGCGGGTCGGCGCTTCGCCGCGGCGCCCTCGACCGGGACTCGGGGTGGCCCGTTCTGGCGGAGTGGCGAGCCGAGCCGTCGTCGTGGCGATGCTCGCTCTGCCGAGCATTGCTCGAGAGGCGCCACCGTGATGGCGAGATGTGCGGTCATTCCTCCGCCGATCAAGGTCCCGCGGAGGTCGTGGCGGAGTAACTACCCCTCGGGGTTCGGCTTTCGGGAAGCACTCGAGTCGGCGGCGAGGAAGATCGCCAACCAAGCTGCTCGGCCTTCGGCCATAGCTCGCCTAGCTCGGCGGCTGGTCGAAATCAGGTCGGAGGTCACGCACCACGTGTGCCAGGCCCGGAGGCGCTGGCGACTCCTACCGTCGGATCGGAGGAAAGGACGGAGTGGCGACCCGGTCGAGGGGCGGAGAGCTGGCGGCGCTTCGGCCGGGTCATCGCGATGGGTTGCGAGGCTCGGCCGATCGAGTCGGCCACCGGTTCATGGGGCGTCAAGCGGCGACGCGACTCATCCTCCCGAGGCGCGGAGCGAGGGCGTCGCCGGTGTCCGCTATGGGGCTTCCCGCGAATCTTTGGGCATGAGGGTGTCATGACCGTATCCCGCGGAGACCGCTCGTGGTCGGAGTCGTGCACGGGATGTCCGGATATCGACCCTTCGCATTTAACCGACACCTTCACATATGGTGGTGTCTCTGTTCCGTAACTCTCGGGCTGGAGAGGTTCGAACGTACTCGAACCCAGCTCACCCACCGGCGGCGAACATCCATAGGGAGAGGACTCGCCATGGCGTGTCCTTCCGGATCGACAATCCGGGCGACCTCGATATCGGACCAATATTCGTCCAAGTCGTCGAGGTCGTCGGGCGAATATCTTGGTTGTCCCGAGAGTTCGCCATTCTTCAAGGACCTTCGCCGCAGAAGCCGATCCGATCCCCACGGACGGCGCCAAATGTCGGCGATTAGAAGTACGGGCTCCGGTACCGAGCTTACTTGTTGAGAGTGAGGATCAACCGGCCTCTTTCCAAGGCGTCGGGGCTTTCAAGAAGACGAACTCGATCGGGTGGCTATCGATAGAAAACCGCACGATGATTTTTGGGCTGGTTCGGACCCTCGAGTGGAGGTAATGTGACCTACATCGAAAGGTATCTATATGAGGGATCGAAGAGGTTACAAAGGGATGAGTTTCTTGTGGCGAGGGATGAGCTTTGGCCCGAAATGGTGCGGTTGGAGCTCCCACGATGTACGTGTGTATTTTCGTAGTCGAATTTCCTTAGATGTGCGGCGACGTAGTCTATTTATACATGGGCGTGTCGGTTTTTCTAGCGGTGAAATCCTATTACCTAGCGGTATGATGATTGTCCCTCCTTTGTCCGTGGGTCCAAGCATGTCTTCCTCTTGCGTCATCGTCATCATTCTTCGTCTTCTGAAAACGGTGTGGGAAGCGGTGTTACAAGACGTGGGTTGGTGGCGCGATCCCTGCGGCTGTCTCGAGCGGTGTCGAGCATTTAATGCAGCGGGGGAATCCTTCCTTGGTCGGGAAGGAGCTGCTCGGACCGGTCCGGCAGACTGGTCGTGCTCGAGCCCCGGCGAGGACTCCTTTGAAGTAGACCCTTGCTCGGGAGAGGCTGTTTTGTTTTTTCGTTTAGCGTGTGACTATCCGAACGTCACCCTAGGCCCCCGTCAGACAGAAAAGAGAATATCTAAATATAGAAGCTTAGAAAGAGAATTTTAAATTTAAAGATTGACATACAGACTTTGTTGCAGTGATATAAGCAGTATCTTTGAAGGACATCTCTAGATACAGAAAAGATATTATTCTAAGAGTATCTAGAGCATGTACTCTTTAATACTGTAGTTTGGGATAGAGTAGCTGGTATAGAAAAGGAATCTTTTAAAGTGTAGTGTAAAGTGTAAAGAAAATTTAGAGAATTAAAGGATAGAGTAGCCCTTGAAGATGCTATGAAGTCATTGCTGGCTATGCTCTGACACCTCACGAGCGAGTCGACGCAACGCCGCGTACGACGACCCGCCCTCCTCGACGGCCTTCCGGAGCTTGGCCTTCGTCTCCATCGCTCTCTCCCTCGCCTTCCTCCCCTCCTCCGACCCGCCGTCCATCAGGCTCCGCACCGCGCGTTCCAGCTCCGTGGCGGCCACGGAGTTGCCCCGCTTCCTGTCCACCTCCATCACCACGGCGACTCCCGCGACGGACACGAGCTCGAACGCGTTCAGGTGCTGCTCCGCGTACAGCGGCCACGGCACCAGCGGCACGCCGTGCCACAGGCTCTCCAGCGTCGAGTTCCACCCGCAGTGCGTCACGAAGCCGCCGATGGCGGCGTGGGCGAGGATCTCCTTCTGCGGCGCCCATCTCGGCCACACGAGGCCCTTCTCCTTCGTCCTCTCCAGGAACCCCTCCGGGAGCAGCTCCTCCGTGTCGGCGTCCGTCGGGTACGGCGAACCGGCCGGCGGCGGGCCACGCAGGACCCATAGGAAGCGGTGCCCGCTGCGCTCGAGGCCGTCGGCTATGTCGAGCACCTGTGGCCGGGGGATGTTGCCCCTGCTCCCGAAGCAGAGCAGCACGACGGAGGCGGGCGGCTGCGCGTCGAGCCATCGCACGCACTCGTGCGGCTTCTCGGCCGGCGGCTTCAGCGACATGACCGGGCCAATCGGGTAGACGGTTGGCACGCGGCGTCCGGGCACGCACCGGCCGTCGGCGATGGCAGCGAGGACACTCGGCTCCAGCTCGGCCACCGTGTTGACGACGATGCCGTTGGCCTCCATGAAGCGGCTGCCATGGTACACGAACCACATGTAGTTCGGATCCTTCTTCATCATGGGCTCCGGCATCAACCCCGCCGGCACCGGCGGCATCCCAGGCACGTCGACCGCGCCATCCACCTCCTCAAAACCCACCTCCACCTCCAGCTCTAGCGCGGGCAATCGCAGCATGAGCGCGAGCAAGGAAGCGGCGGACGTGAAGTACACGTAGGTCGGCAGGCCGAGCTCGCCGTGGGTGGCGTCGAACAGCGTGGTGCAGAAGTAGTCCAGCACCACGGCGGCGACGGGGGTCTCCAAGCCGGAGATGGCCGCCTTGACGTGGTACTCGTGGAGCTGTATGAAACGGGAGATGAAGTCCTCGGCGCCGTGGAAGTCGCCGGGC
Source organism: Olyra latifolia (assembly GCA_036346145.1). NCBI lineage: Eukaryota > Viridiplantae > Streptophyta > Magnoliopsida > Poales > Poaceae > Olyra > Olyra latifolia. The sequence continues at coordinate 36,207,904 of CM070529.1, read as the reverse complement.
AGCTCCACGGCGGGGAGGTGGTAGAAGCGGACGTCGAAGCCGGACTCCGCCTCCCGGCGCGTGAGGTCGGCGAGGTCGGCCATGAGGTTGCCCGTGGACATGGGCGTGACCAGCACGGTGAGCGACATGGCGCGGTTGCTGCAGCCGCCAAGCAGCCGCTTGCCGGCTTCGAGCATGGACGTGAGGTGGCCTGGGACGCAGAACGGGATGAGCACGATGGTTGGGCTCGCCATTGAGGTCTTCTTGGGTTTGGAATTTGGAAACACACTATCAAGCAATTAAACAGAGTGTTTACTGGTGTGTGTATGCCATTGCCGACTGGGAGCTAGACTGCTCCTGGTTTTATGCTCTGTTTGTCTTCCTAATTGACTCGCTAATAAGATGTTATTCGGGACCGGGACTTTCTTCACTGTAGGGCTGGAAAAGCTCAAGGCTCGTGGCTTGGCTTGGCTTGGCTTGGCTTGGCTCGGCTCGGCTCGGCTCGGCTCGAGGAGGTAAACAAGCTCGAGCTGAGCCTATCGGTGAGCTGAACCTGCTCGGCCGCTCCACCGCCCAGGTCTGCCTCCTGGTGTTACAGCTCTATGTTAGCCCGGCCCACTGGTCCAGTCGTGCCTAGTACAGAGCCCAGCGTCCGATTCAATATAGGAGTAGTCGGACATACATGAACAGTGCCCGACTAGGATTCCCACGCACGTCGCGGCCGCGTGACGCCTCATCTCTGACTCCAATTCTCGATTCATCTTGACATCTCCTGATCGATGTATCAAATCTACATGATTTAATATATTTACTTAGTCTATGTGTCTATCTGGCGCTGACATATAAATAGCTTCTCATGAAAACCATACATTGAAACCTGAAATCGAAGTAGCTCAACAAGCCACCCGGCCGGCTCGTGACCTGACGGTGAGCCGAGCCAAGCTTGCCTGAAGGCTCGTATACAACACCGAGCCTCGCCTCGCTCAAGGCTGAGCCTGACCGAGTCGAGCGCCCGGCTCGTTTCCACCCTACTTCACTGTAACTCTTTCGAATATTTGACCACTACTTCGGTGCTTCCATTACAGTATTGGTGTCTTGTCAAAAAATAGGTGACTTTGCTGCTTCTGCGTGGCTGCGTGTGGACCAGAAACTTCATGGTGTCGCTGCCCATTCTTTTGATTTGCCGTGCACGCTCAAAACCATTTCCCTGTCTTGCTGTCATAGACTGAAACAGTAATCTTCCTGTGATGTAGTACAACTTTATTTGAACAATCTGTGTTGTAACTTCGGTAGATATTGTGTTTTACGTGGCACTTTGCACAACGCTCGAAAATTTATCGTGGAAGTGGGACGACAGTTGAACGGAAATGCGAATTCTAGTCACGTTCGTGATCATCGATCTCGCTCTAAAATTAATACACTGCCCTCTCTCTCCTCATCTCCTCTTCAGTCAGCTCCCATCTAGGTGCACAGCCGTTGACGACCACTGCTCTCCTCATCGATGCTATGCTGAGCAGAGCGTCCTTGGTCGGCATGGTGACTCATGCTAGCGTCGACGTGGTCGCCGGTGGAGAGGGAGGTGGTCGCTGATAGTCATGTACGTGGAGAGGAAGCCAGGTTAGAGGAGAGAAGATCGACGATAGCAAGATGGGAGGAAGAAATGTTCTATTGCTTTTTCTTCGAAGATGTATAACCTTTTTTTGTAAAAAGAGCATTTAAAAGAGAGTGAACGCAGTGCATGAATCTTAAAATGAGATCGATAGTCAGGAATGTGCCGAAAAGCACGTTCAAGCATGGAAAATCCGCTTTACAACAGGATTCTGAGTCACTGGGATATATTTGTTACACAACCTCGCTACCGTGTGTAGTCCAGGGTTGCCTAACAGATCTATAACTCAGGAACAAAGAGACATAATGTGGTAGGAACGACGGCTATGCTTTATTCTTTCTCATATGTGTACAATAGGGGACCCCTTCTCCTTTTATAGTATGGCTCTAGGGTTTCGGCATGGGCCAATACCGGGCCTTCGTGGACCGGTTTCTCAACACTCCCCCTTTGGCCTTTGCCGCGAGATGCATATGTCTCATTAAAACTCTATAAAAACCCAGTGGAAAAAATTTGGAGAAAGTGTACATAGCATACGCCTTGTGCTGCACGAATTGCCTCGTTAAAAACCTTATGTGAGAAACTTCTGTGAAAAATCACTAAGGGAAAAGAGTACAATTCACCCAATTTTCAAATCGTCTTCATGACATTCCCTTGGGTACTCAGACTATATGTCTAAGATTTACTTTGGAGTATGTGAACATTCTCCCCCTGAAATCTGCACTTCTCTAAGTCTTTTTATCCTAATTTCCTTTACGCACCTTTCAAAAGTAGATGCTGGAAGAGACTTAGTGAATAAATCAGCTAAATTCTCGCATCACTTAGTGTGCAATATCTTGATCTCGTTCATCTTATGCATTTCATGAGCATAGAAGAACTTGGAGTTAATATGCTTCGTATGGTTGCTTTTCACATAGCCCATCTGCATTTGAGCAACACAAGCTGCATTATCTTCATAGATTATCGTGGGGGTTTGCTTAATATTCAGTCCACATGACTTCTGGATGTGGTGAGTCATTCTTTGAAGCCATGCACATTCCCGAGAGGCTTCATACAGGAAAATTATTTCCGAGTGGTTTGTACAAGTTGACACAAGTGTCTGCTTGGACGACCTCCATGAAATTGCCATCCCACCACAAAGGAAAACATACTCGGTTTGTGACTTGCCAGTATGCGGGTCAGACAGATAACCTGCATCTGCATAGCCAACTAGATTCAATTCTTGATTCTTTCCATAAAACAAGACAAGATTCTTGCTTCCTTGAAGGTATCGGAAGACGTCCTTGATCCCCTTCTAATGTCTTTTTGTTGGCTCTGCACAGTACCGAGCCAGCAAATTCACGGCAAACACAATGTCCGGCTTAGTGCTGTAATCGAGGTACATGAGCGTGCCAATTGCACTTAAATATGTTGGGTTTCAGATCCCAGGACTTCCTCCCTCTCTTCTTTAGACCTGTATGGGTCTTGGTCTACTTGCAGTGACCTTCCGACCATTGGGGTGGTGCAGGATGATTGGTGTATTAAGATTCCACCCTAGACATGCTCGAGCTGCAAGCTTAACCAAAATTTGGTTTTTCCCAAGTCTTTCATTTCAAACTTAGACTTCAAGTATGAGCAGGCTTCTTCTATCTCTTTCTTTGTCCTGATGTAGACAGAGATTATACAGAATCCGTTCGGGGATCTCTGTATGAATACACAGGGACAATCTTCATTGTTTGTGCAGCCTTTCTTGCAGAGAAATTCACTCAAGCGATTATACCACATTCTTTCTGACTGCTTAAGTTTATACAGTGATTTCTCAAGTTTTACACTGTATAGATTTCTATTTGCTCTATCTTGGTTTGGGACAGGGATACCTTCTGGAATTTTCACGTATATGTCTGAATCCAAGTTTCCATAAAGATATGCAGTTACAACATCCATCAATTTCATTTTAAACTTTAAGTTAACCGCCATTGAGATCAAGTACCTAAAGGTTATTCCGCCCATAACTGGGGAGTAGGTTTCTTCATAATCAACTCTAGGACGTTGAGTCAAACCTTGTGCAACCAGCCTTGCTTTGTACTTACAATTTCGTTTTTTCATTCCTCTTCCGAACAAAGACCCATTTATGACCTACGGGGTGAATATGGGGAGGTGTGCGGCATACAGGCCCAAACACCTCTCTTTTGTTCAGAGAGATCAATTCAGCAGATATTGCCTTCTTCCATTCTTCCCAGTCCGGCCTTTTCTTGCATTCTGCCAAAGATGTAGGCTCAGGATCGTGGTCGATGATGGTGGCAATTTTCTTTGCAAAATATGCATCCACATTGGCTGTTGCTCTATTCATGGACTCTCCCGTTAATACATAATTTATGGCCATTTTATCATGGGGTGCTTCTTCTTGCACTTCTACTTGTCTTTCTCCGCTATTTCCCATTATGGGGGCAAGTTCTTTTAGCTTTTCTTTGCCTATGTGTGCGCACACATTTTCGCCGGCGACTTCCTTTAGTGGAAGATTCAGGTCTGATATTGCCCTTTCCTCAAGCTTCTTCCCAGTGCCAGGTCTCAACTGGGTCCCCTTCATTCTTTGGGGAATTTTTGTGATAGGCTGTGACAAGTCCTCTTGCCCTTCTTTCCCCGGACGTCTCCGAGTACTTCGAGTTTGAGGAGCCAGAGTTCCCGTTCTTTTGTTTTTGTTTGGAGGCCTCTAAACGGGATTCGGAGTACCTTCTGCTTTCTTTGGTATTTCAACCCTCTCTGGTGCATTTCGAGCAGGTACATGCGACTTGACCACGCTTTTCAGATCACAAAAATGATCAGGCAGTTCATTTGCTAGATTCTGCAAATCAATTATCTTCTGAACTTCTTGATTTGCTTCATTAGTGCGGGGGTCATGTGCGGAGATACCAGTGGAATGCCATATGATTTTCTGATATTTTTCATCCAAAGGTTGATTTCCTTCCCCTAATGACGGAAAATTATCCTCATCAAAAATACAGTCAGCGAACCGAGCCGTATGCAAGTCCCCCAACATAGGTTCCAAATATCGAATGATAGATGCACTTTCAAATCCGACATATATCCCATGTTTACGGAGTGGGCCCATGGCAGTCCGCTGTGGAGCCTATATCGGTACATATACCATGCATCCGAACTTTCTAAAATGGAAAATTTTCGGTATGACCCCCTGCACTAGTTGTATTGGTGAATGGATATTGTAGGCCGATGGTCGAAAATTGATGAGTGCTGCTGCGTGCAGGACTACATGTCCCCAATAAGTGTTGGGCAAGTTACAACTCTGCAAAAGTTGCCGGGCAGTGAACTTAATTCTCTTTATCACTTAATTCTCTTTACCAAAGCCTATGCTAGTCCATTTTGCGTGTGGACATGAGATACAGAGTGCTCAACTGCGATGCCTAGTGCTGTGCAATAATCATCAAATGCCTTTGCAGTAAATTCTCCGACATTGTCTATTCTGATGGACTTCACGTGATGATCGGGGAAGGTGTTCTTAATTCTAATGATCTGCAAGATCGGTTTGCAATGGCATGTTTTCTGGTCCACCAATAAGCAGACGTGCGACCACTTCGAGGACGCATCAATGAGCATCATAAAGTACCGAAATGGCCTTGATAAGGGGCTGAATTGGACCGCAAATATCCCCTTGGATGTGTTCTAGGAATGCGGAGATTTCATCTTTCACTTTCATAATGGATGGCCGAGTTATCAATTTCCCAGTGGCACATGTGGGGCACACAAAATCTTCTTGATTTGGGAAATTGTTAACATTCAAGTTAAGGCCTTGCGAGTTGTTTACTATATTCCTCATCATTCTAAGACCAGGGTGGCCTAGGCGGCAATGCTAAAGGAAAAATAATTCAGAGCTTTTAAATACAGTCTTCGAAGAAGTATACACTACGGGTGCATTTATTCTTGTGTAGTACAACCCAGTTTCATATGAGGAAAATTTCTCTGCTACCATCTTTTCATATCATGTATGCTTCATGATACATAGGAATTTTTTGCCATTTTCTTCAGAAGTTTCTACGTGAAACCCATTGGCACGGATGTCTTTGAAGCTTAAGAGAGTTCTCGCGGATTCCGGGTACAAGAGTGCTTCTTCAATATTCAGGATAGTACCCATAGGTAGTATAATTGTGGCTCTTCTGGAGCCTATTATACATGAATCGCTGCCTGCGATTGTGGTAATACTCCTAGTGTTCTTCCTGATCGACTGGAAGTACTTAGTCTCTCTCAAGATGGTATTTGTCGTGCCACTATCGACAATACAAATCTCCTCCATTGGGCGCTACACAAATTCTAGAAAGATACAATACAATTCTAATCAAAATAGTGGTGTAATCATTGCTTACAAAATAGAATACTGGAAAAATAGACTGCATGATCAACCATGAGGAAAATAATAGTTTGCTCTTCTAAAGATTACAATTCATTATTCAATGTTCACAAATGACTACCACCATCCGAAAATAAAAGTTACTAAGAGTGCCATTCATGTACTAAATTGATCCAGTGAAGAGGGTGTCCACTTCTGCCTCTATGTCATCTACAGAGGTCTTCTCCCCTTTAGCCAGGATCTGGGTTGCCTGCCCAATGTCGAGTGGCGGTGTGGTAACAGGGACATCCAAATCCAGGGCATCACCATCGTCTGCCATGGCGAAGTGTGTCTCTGCTTGCATTTTTCCCTTTTCCTTCTTCTTAACTTGGTATGCAGCGACAACATCCTTGGGTTCCTGGCAAATCTTCAACCAGTGCCCCCAAGTGCCACAACGGAAGCACATCTGGTTCTGCTCTCTATACTGTTTGCCCGGTGGCTTCTCTTTCTCATTTGACTTCTCTTGGGCATTAGGCTTTTTTTGGGCTATTTTCCCCCTTTTCCTCCCTTTTTGCCCCTCTTCCTTTGAATGGGCTTCCTTATTTTGTAGCTATTGGCATTGACTTCTGTGCCACTGCCTTTTCCTTGTTGCGAGACAAAGTTCTTGCGAAGAACCTCATCCTGCGATTCCGCAACTTGCATCACATCGATCAGTTCGCTATACTCCTTGTATGCGTCCTGTCGATAGTTGCGGGCAACCTGGATAGCACTAGGGGTGGAAGGTAGAGAGAGTTTTCTCAATCTTTTCTTCATCTGTGATCTTCTTACCACAGAGAGTGAGAATGGTATAAATTCTATGCAAAGCAGAATTGTACTCAGCCATAGTCTTGTAATCTGCAAACCTTAGGCGGTTCCAATCCTGCTGTGCCTAGGGCAAGATTGTGTACTTGAGCTTATCAAATCGCTTCTATAGTGCGTTCCATAGCTCAAGTGTACTCCCCTCAACCATATATTCATTCTTTAGCGTGCCTGAGAGGTGGTGTCAAAGGAAGTGCAAAGCCTGATCGTTCTACTCGGGCGTAGGTTGCTCGTCTTTTGAGGACCCTAGGTCGATAGCACATCGAAGCTTCTTGCTCCTGAGCACGATGTTTACATTAGATGCCCACGTGAGATAATTCTGGCCATGCGGGGCCAGTTTCTCAAACTCACTGTTCACGATGCTAGTCATCTGCATGTTTATTAGATTATTGCGTGTAATCCGGATGGTGGTCATCAAAATTTCAAATTTCTCATGGTTTTCCAGTAAACTAAAATCAATAAATATATGCAATCATGATAAAATTCATAAAATAAGCATGAAAGCAGTAAAGGAGGGCTTCAAATTAAAAAGGGACCAAAATTCGAAATCCCGTGGCCTTTTTATGCTAGGAAATGTATTTTCTGCAATTTCAGCACCCTCTAGGGGCTTTTCTATAATTTTCAGCATTACAGAAAAATTTCTGTGCAATTCTTATATTTTACGAGGGCCTAAGTGCAAAAATCTATCGGCCCATGACTTCCTTCTCATTTTTCGACCCAAATTTCTCATGCCCCATGCGCCTTTTTTTTTTTTTCTTTCCTTTCACCTACCATGCTAGCCTTCATGGCTCAAATTCCACCACCACCGGTGAGTTTCCTACCACCGCTTCCTCGTGGCGGCGGCGGTGGTCGGTCGTCTTGCGGCGAAGCTTGGGCGCGCCGAGGCTAGTAGCGATGGCGCTGTGAGGCGGCAATCCAAGGCCGGCATGGGCGGCGCTCAAGGTCGGGCGAGCGGCGGTGCTGGGGATCGGGCACCAAGGCAGCCTGACAGCACGGCGGTGTTTAATGGCCCGTCTGACAGGTGGTACTAGCGCGTGGCCGCCACTCGAGACTCGCCGGGCGCGAAGCCGATGGCACGTCGTCGCGCGAATCGGCGACAACGCCGGTATGCCGCTGCTGCAGGCGAGGCGCAGGTACGGGCGGCACTTCGTGTGGCGTGCATGCGCACGAGGGACGGGCTTCAACGCCGGCGGACGCCAAGACGTGGCGGGCGCGGTGCCGGACCTCGGGCGCTGCGCCCCGAGACAAGAAGCGCTACTGCGAAGCGTGCTTACGAGCACATGGCGACCGGGGTTAAGGGCGCGCATGCGTGGTTGCTGGGCTGAGGACGCGCGATAGCGCCGTGGGTGCGGAAGCCAAGGCCGGCAGCAGATCGGTGGCGCTGCATGCGTGGGCAACTTCGAGTTGCATGCGTGATCTCTCTTTTTTTTTCTTCTTTAGATGCAATTCATAGATTCAATTCAAAAGAGACCAAAACGAGTTTTCATCCGTTGACTGATCGATTAAATCGGTGACTTCAAGTCGGCACCAGTCACAGATTCATCCCGATCGGCTTCGTACCGGCGACTTCAAGTCGGCGACGGTGATGATCCACTCGTGATTCAATGCAGATTCAAACAATTCATAGATGCAATTCAAAGTAGATGCAATTCGATTCATAGATTCTTTACCGGTTCCTACCTTGCGATCGTCTCCTATGTTTCTAGAGCTTCGTGCTGATATCGTGTTACGCAACCTCGCTACCGGGTGTAGTCTGAGGTTGCCTAACAGATCTATAACTAAGGAACAAAGAGACACAATGTGGAAAGAACAGTGGTTTTTCTTTATTCTTTCTCATACGTGTACAATAGAGAACCCCTTCTTTTATAGTATAACTCTAGGGTTTTATCATGGACCAATACCGAGCCTGCGTAAACCGGTTTCTCAACAATATTTAGCTTCCATCACAACCAGCCGATGAATTCCACGTCCACCGCCGGCTGGTCAGGCTGTCATCCTCGACAACCTGTCTTCTTTACCGCGCGCACCATAGGAAGTCCGTACGGCGCCGGTCACTCTCAGCGGTCATTTCACCGATGTGCCGAAGGCTACGTGTTGCCTACTTGACATCGGGCTAGCCGCCGGCGAACTTTCCACAGGAAAGCCTTGTGCGCTTGCACCTACGTACGTACTCTCCTGGTTTTTACGCCTTGGTTTGCAATCTCGTGGGATTCCATTTTCATGATATTTCAACGTTTCTGATCTGGACTGATATTGGTACCCTGAATTCTCAACTGCTCTAAATTCAAACTTTTAATTTAAAATAAAAATTTTAAAAATATTACAAAGATTTGAGAAAACGACAGATTTTTAAAGATTTCGCTGGATTTTCGGTAAACCCTAACGAAATTTACTTCTCAAACGAACAAACGAACCGTCCTTCCTCCCTCCCGCTTCCTACCTCGCAGCTGATTTTAAAATTTGGATTTGAATTCTTTTACCTAAATTTGCTGAATCTCGCTTAAAATTTTTCAAATTTCAAACTTCTACGTGTTCAAAAAATTTCAAAAACCCCGGTGTGAGCGGAATTCAAGGGCTAAACAAAATTCTGATCTCCGCCCACACCTGCAGAGTTACTAAAAGTTCTTTTCAGCGTTTGCTTATAACTTGAAAATTTGTTATTTTGTATAAATCAAACGCTTTGACGTTTAGTAGCCAATTTTTGTAGATCTTACTATTTCTTCTCAAAGCTCTTAAAACCATTTTTTCTATAATTTTTTAATCCCTCAGATGCCCTTATCGAGAAGTTACAAATTTTCAACTTATAAGTAAACGCAAACGCTGCTGAAAGAAATACTATCTTAGCTAGCACAGCCTAAACGCTGGGACGATCCACTCGACCAGGCGTGAGGCGCGGGCGGTCGGTAGGAGAAGGTTGCAAGCTGCAAGCCAGCAACAACGTCCATGTGAGAATTAGGTTGGACACACGTGCATCGATCCTAATGCAACACGGTCCAGTAGCTGACCAGCTACCGCCGATCTGCTCATTAACACTCGGCGATTCTTAATTTGCCGGCTCAGGCTAGGGGATCCGTGCGTTAATCATATCTAAGACTGGGATCTGACAGGGGATCGAATGAGAGATGGAAAATAAGACAGTGACTTAAAAAAACTGTGACGATAGCACAAGGAACTCACTGCACAAAGGTGGACACTTTTCTCTATGCTAGTCTTGTGCATGTGATTCCCAAGAAGGAAGAACTTAAAAAAGCTATGTGTCTTTTCGCAAGATCTACGAACTCAGGGACGAAAACAAAAGAAAGCCGAGGTTCTATGCTCAAATCCAAAAACCATAGTGGATGAAAATAAAATTAGAACAAAGGCCTATGCGAAATAGGATATGGTGAGTAATTTTAACTGCAGCGGCAGATTATTTTTCAAGATGGCATACGGTGGATAGGAAGAAGCATGGTCTAGCCTAGAGCTCTGCTACCAGACCGAAAGAACCAAAAGAAAACTATAGATCCATTGATTGACCCTAAACCATTTTTTTTTGGGTATGAGGCCCGACATATAGACCCAATGAGTAGGACTGTTTGCCCAAAGGAATGCATAAGCTATAGCGCAACACCATTCGGTAGACAATTCAGGGTGTTTATTATAACAGAGAGACATTATACCTTTGTTTTACATTTTGGACTTGAGCAACCAAGAAAATTAAAATGAAGACCTAAAAAGAACCAAAACATAAACACTTTGACGTCCAACCACTACAACGCCACTCATCGACGAAGGGATAACCGAGCAATCTAGCCAACTCCATCGCCAAATCTTGCTTCATCGGCTTCTTTCCACATAGGAATAACAATATTGGGAGACCCAACCGCAACCAAAATCGTCCAAGCACTGTGTGGGGCCCAAATTCCGATGTTAAATATCGAAATTTAAACTCCCAAATTACAACAGTAATACAGAAATGATTTACATCACTAAGCTCTTACATTTATTCAAGTCAAAATATCCAAGTTTTATACAAACATAATTTACATCATATTTACAATAATTTACATATCTCACATCTATTGAGCTTGCGTATAGGAAGAGCCTAGAATTCTTGACCAAACATATCAATTTCCTCTTGAGTAAAATCCAGATCTGCAGCATAAGAGGGTTCTATTCGTGATAATGAATAGTTCCCAAAATTAATTGGGTAAGTACCAACCATACTTGCAGGAATCTTATAGGCAATTACTATTAACTATATGCAAGATTTATTTGAGTGGAGTTCATCTTTTAACTGGAATACAATATAAATTATTATAGATGAAAGACTTAATATTTATTTAAAATCAAACTAATTTTTATGATTATTCAACTTCTATCTTCAACACCAATCTTATGCTCATCTGCTAACCAGACAAAGAATTTATAAATCAAAATCATGAATTCAATGTATAAGATAGGCATCACCCATTTGACACAACTTCATATACCGAAGTAGGGCCCATCGATGTTTTTATTTTCAGCTCTGCAGAACCTACCCAGCTTTACCCATATAGTGGCCTATTATATGGATAGGAGAAAATTTGTGTCATTCTTATTCATTTTAAACTCAGGTTTTATAGAAGCAAATGATTTACAAATGACCTTGTTATTTGCTGCCCTTGAGTGTTTTCACCAGCCATACTTGCTGTGACCATAGCCCAAGACGGCAAAGATAACGATATTTTCGAATTTGCTTCTATATTTTATAAAGCAACAAATCCAAACTTTAACTCAACCAAACACCCAGTCTGGTGCCCTTGAGTGTTGCACTTTTTTCCTGGGGTGCCTTACCCAAGCCGACAAGCATTCTTTCTGAATTGCTCTATAGAAAAAGATGCATTTTAAATCTTCCATAAACTCTAATATAAGCTATCCACCCAGCTTATATTCTTCAACATAACTTTACTCAAAATTCAATGATGATTATTATCCTTAAATTCTAAGGTAGTGGAAAATGCTAAACATGTTATTAGGAAGGGGCTTTTTGGCTATGGGTTTTGGGAGAGATAATTTAAAAGGAAATTTCATATATACATATCTACAACATAATGCGATAATTATAAATAACAGGAATAGGAAATAAATTATGCATCAAGGGTAGAAAACCCGTCATTAATCGAAGTTAGAGAATTCCGGGAATTCCTCACAAGATTGATTAAGAAGTCCGGAACAATCCTCTGGTTCTACATATTGCGAAAGAAAAATTCAAATAAGAATCAAATAACTTTAAATGAAGGAAATTCTTCAAACAAAAAGAAATGAATTTACAAAATAGAGGGGTTGGGGAAGAGGGTTATAGGTTATTTGATTTTTAGGGTTTCTAATGGAATTTTCTAAATTTTATAGTGTATTTAAATGTTTTTGGGAAATTTGATTTAATAAAATGGAGTTATTATATTTTTGGAAAATTCTATTTATTTTGAAGGTTTTTAATAAATTTTACAGTATTTTAAAATTATTACAAATATTTTTCATTTATGTTATAGTTTTTGAGAAAAATTACTTTAACGGTTTTATTTATAAAATGTGGTTTTTATATTTTTATAAAATTCTATACTGTCTAAAATGTTTGTAAGAATTTTTACAGAATTTAATTATCATTTTTATTATTTTTAACAATTTTTTCTGACAGATTTCGGGTTATTTGATAAAGAAATAAAAATGGAAAAATAGAAAAGGGCAAGAACAGAGTTTAATTTTGGAGGAAATCGAAATTGTGGAAGATTGGAAGTAGATGGGTGGAATTGAAGGTCGGATTTATGAAATTGAGGTCAATACGAACCTATAGATGGCCGGAGTTGGGCTTGGGGTGGTCTAGAATGGCCGGACGGCGAGCTTGGTGCGGCGACGGATTTGGAAGATCGTCGGCGACGAGTTCCAGAGGGCTTCGGCCTAGGGTAGTAGTATCAAATGCTTCACGACATCAAGTGGATGCTTTTGGGCTTTGGCGCCGAGTCGGGGAATGGTCAGAGCAAGGTATTGGGTTTTCGCCGGAGTCGGAGAAGAAAATGGCTAGGGCAGAACTTCGGCGTGGAAGAAGAGGAGAGAAGGGGCGGTGGTGGGTGTTGATGAAGCTTCACGGTGAGAGGGCGTATTTATAGGGCTAGGACGTCGGTGCAGAGGGCAGTTTTGAAAAGCTCCGGCGGCGAAATCCGGTGGGTAGAAAACAGGGGCGTTGTCGGGTTTGGTGACAGCGAGGCGACTTGAGAAAGGGCGGGTGAGTTCGGCGGTGGATGTCGGTGCCGAGGAGGAGATTTCCGTGGGTGGCGGCGAGCTGGAGTGGCGGTGGTGGTGATTTCCGGCGAAGACGGTGCCGCCGCTGGACTGTTGAAGACGGTACTGTGGGCGGGAGGTAGAAGATGATCCAGGAGCCGTTGGATCAAGAATCGGCGGCTCCGATTAAATCTGGAGAATACTGGTTTAGCAAAGAAATAGAAGTGACGTAGCATCATCCGATGCATCCATTATAGAGAGATGACGTGGCCGAAAACATCAGCCGTTGATTATAACTTAAAGTGATAAGGATAAATTTTAAAATTCATAGAGGTTAAAATAATTCTAGAAATTAGTGTATAGCTCGGAAAAATGTGATTTAAATTTTGGAAAATCTAGAAAAATATGGAGAATTTTATTATCTATTATAAATAGATTTTCAGGAGGTTTTTATTAGGTGGAAAATTGAAATATGCCTCTTAGGGCTTAGGAAAAATAAGGAAAAATTTAGGAAAAATCCTAAAAATTCATAGTAATGCAAGAAAAGTTTAAATATGCAAATGGAATGATTTTTGTGAAAAATTTTCTTGCAAAATTTGAGTATGTTACACACTGTGACGCCCAACCATGGCTAATAAAAAGAAACAACAAAGGCGACGTCATCGCACCGGAGAGCTGTTGGGTTTTAAGCCCAATAGTAATTATGGGCCATATGAGATGTGGGCTCAGCAATGATGGGCCTTATACGATGTGAGCTTCATGGGCCACGTACGATGTGGGTCATGACCTTATTTCGTCTTCTAGCATAGGGCCCACTATGGAGCTATATAAAGGGAGGTGATGGAGGCCTGAAAAAAGACAAATTTTATATTTTCCTCCTCCACCGAAACCCTAGGCGTCATCTTATAGGTTGCGCGTGCCAGCACTAGCACACCGTGTGCAGATGGATTCGTCTCCTTGGATATGTGAACTATGTAGAGGCACTACGTTTGTGGCACTTATCGGAGCAATTACAAGGAGGTGACATGATTGGCTACGTCCATATGACTATGCGCAGATCATTGAACTGGTTTTATTGAATCTTCTTCCGTTGTATTGTACGTCTATCAGCCTATCAGTAACGATCTATGATCAATTATTGGCAGGTTGTCTTAGGTTTTCGTGGTAGAAGTTGATTCTGTGCTAGCACAGTATATCCATGTTTTCTATCTATGATATCAGAGCTATCCTGTATAATTTTTGATCTAGATTGATGGCATAGGCGATATCCAAGTTACGCGGTAGTAGACTAGATTTATTACTCAGTTCATGAGATCAACCATGACTAGATTTGGCATCACAACTAGAACCAAGTGACGTAGGTTAGCAACTCCTTGCTAATCACATCTCTATATGAATATTATTTGTTGGGTGGCATCCAATGCCCCGATTCCCAACACCTATGCCCCATGGGCAAAAACCGTTTTGATAGCTTCATCAAGTAAACCAATACTATGCATGTGGATGTGTAACATCCACCCTATTTGATCAAGAAAATTGATGTCACCCTGCGTTGACAGACCTACCACCAACATCTCGACCTTTATAGGTGCATCAATTGGAAGGTCATCAATTACACCTAATTTTTCAAAGGAAAACTATTCTATCATGAAAATCATATCTACCAAATATGAAATATAAAAGAATGGCATGACATGAACATAAATTGACCATAACAAATAATCATATCAAACTGTGAGATAGTATGGCCCATGACACAGTGATCTCTCCATTGCCATGCTTCCTGTCCACCGAGCCACCATGCTTGAGGTCTCCATGAACATGTACCTAGATACTACATCTAATAGGTAGTAATGAATTACATGAGAACATCAAGCATCACAAGTCAGCACGCAGGCCGTTATACAACAACATGGCAGCCCAAACTGTAATTAACCATGGTACGCAGGCTATGAATATCACAACCATGCATCACATACACATAGGGTCCATACTATTCACATCATTCCTTGCAAAAACAAGTTAAGCGTAGAATCGCATTCCAACGCGCTATGTGAACAAGCTATATATTAACAACACCACGAACGACCGTCACAATGGTGTTACCAGCTGGTAGGCGCAATGCATGGCATGAATCTGAGCGGGCACAAACTAATCTTTTTCATCGTGTAGCGCTATCAACTCATACCTCAACCAACCTCAATACCGATTGATCATATGAACCCGTGCCATTCAGTACAGCATATCAATATATGCACATGACCCAGATCAAAAACTACACATGATAACGAGTAGGCTATGCTAGCGCAATTTAAAAATTTCTACCACGAACACTCAGGACATTATGCGAGTAGAGGATAACAGATTGTTAGCCTTGACGCATAGTCGCAGCGGAAGGAGAGTTGGAGTAGCTGGTTCCGATGTCATGCGTGTCGAGGTATGGGAAGTCGTTGTTCATGTCGAGCCGAAAGTCCCCTCCTCGTTGATCACCACTGCAACAACATCATACGTAATACCGTTAAGAAAGTAGTAATACCGTTAAGAAAGTAGTCGATCTCACCAACCTTCTCCTCATTGTCGCCAATTAGCGCCACAGCAACCGCAGCGGCGCCTCTACAGTATCCACACATCTAGGGGTGAAACGCCGAGCGCCGGTGTGCTAGCACCACAAGCGCGGCTTGGGTTTCTAGGTGTCTGAAGGGGGCGGAACGGCTAGGGTTACGTGGTAATGAACTCATATGTTTGCGTCGCCCCCCCGCTTCCCCTTATATGGAGTGCGCTAATGGGTTCTATGCGAGATGCTCATTAAGACTCTAATTATACATGGATTAGTATCCGCAAAACTCATTAATGAATCCAATCCACTTGACATGCTCCAATCCGTTAAGTGTGTGGTCCATTAGGTTCATGCGCAAGTGGGCATGGCCCTGAAAACTCTTTTATGAATCACACGTCAATAGCAGTTCATAACAGGACATACTGACCCCAAATGCATATAATGATTATATCGGCTGAACCTTGATATACTCACATTCCGATCCCTTTGTCGCACGATACCAGTCAAGTTTAAGACGAGATGCGTGCCACCCTTGTGATAGTTCGACCATTCACTTAATCTTGTGATGAATTCTACTGTGATTTACTCTTTAACATATTGGCATGGCCATGCACCTTCCAATCCATTCACATCGAGGGACAAGAGATATCTCTTCTGTAATTAAGGAGGGGGCAAATTCCATCTTGATCGCTCATACCCCACATCATGTTTCATAGCATGCGTGAAAGATATCTTTATAATTACTCAGTTACGGTATAGCGGTTGATAATCCCAAAGTGTACAACCACGTATGTTGGGATGCAATGACGATCTTAGGTATATAGGTATGCCATTCGAAACTATAAGCTGATGTCACATGTAAGATAACAATTTCAGCAGTGTCTCAGAGTAGTCTATCCAACACCATGTTCTCTAACATATGTCCACATTATTGATTTTATATCTCAATATTTATGGTATGTGAAACATTACCATCAAACAATACATGTGCGGATCAAATAATTACTGTCCCTAATAATGGTATGAGACCAGCGATCATTTAGAATAAGATCATATAAATAATGTGTCTCACAACCAAGTCGTACTTGATGAACAATGTGAACGATGTTTATTTCATGGAACTGATAATATTTTATCCAAGAGAACATAAACATAGACGTGATACAACCATTTTATATGGTCATCTCTAGGGCATATCACTAACAGACTCTAACTTCGTACACGATACGGTTTCGACTCCATTACTTTCTATTTTATTTATGTTGGGGAAAGTACGTGGCCCATCATGGTTTGGCCCACTAACTTACCTACGGCCCCACCGGAGGCAAGCTCGGGGCCGGCAAGCTCGCGCCCGAGCTTCCCCGCCTCGGAAGCTCGAGCCTCTCGTTTCTCCCGGGCTTCGGAGGTTCAATTCTTAGGACCCGAGGCAAATCATGCCGTGCCGCGGACAGGATACGCTTCGGGTCCCCAGAGTTGTCAAGAATTAAATGCGCGCACTGTACCGAGGAGCGCCTGGCGGTAGCTTCTGATGGGTTGGCGGCCGGTCCTGTCAACCGCCCGCATGAGCAAAGACACATGCTGATCGATAGCGGTCCGGCGCGGTGATCGGGAGATACACTCGATTACCCGGTAGATTTTGTATGCTCTGGCATGGCAAAAAGGCAGTGACTATTCAACAGGCTAGGGCAAGCTACAGTGGTCGGAAGACGCCTATAAAAGGGGCATACAGGCCACAACAAGGGACACCCCCGCTTCTGCATGCACACAATACACTCGGAGAATAGCCATTGTAGAACAGGAGCACCTGCACCCCCGTAGGAGCTCTAGTCCCTGGTGGTAGTTCTCCGCATCCAGGTAACTGTAGGAACACACACAGTGTCTTGAGCACTTATTGTACTCGAGGCCCGGGCTTCCCAAAGCCCGGACTTCACCCCCTCGTACTCGTTTAAGCTCGGCATTACACGAAGATCGACGAGGGTCTGTTATCCCACAAAGGAGGCTCGAACCAGATAAAACACTCGTGTCATCATCACCCCATTCCGTTCGATCGCCGATCGCACGGACTAAGCTCTTTCCCTCGGCAACGTCCGACCAAGCGGCCGGGCTTCGGTCCAAGGGACAGGGCCGCCTTCGGGCCTCGCACCCCCTTTCCTTGCTCATCGGCGCTGCGGAGGTTCGCCTCCCAGTCGCCGACAGCTGGCGCCTACCATGGGGCCCGATTGCGGTCTTCTCCCCTCAATCGAGTCGAGGATGGCCTTGTTGTCTTACAACGATATTGATACCGTGGACCTCAACTACGACGATCGCGACGATCTCGACGACGTCGACGAGTCGTATGAGGAGTGGCAGGCTCGTATCCTCGCCGGAGCTCAGTCCGACGAGATGGAGGTGGAAGCAACACCCACTTCGGGAGTAGCTGTTCGCTCCCCAGTTTTGCCCGGCCAAGCCGGCACTCACGTCAGCGAAACCCTCATGGAGGGACTGGAGGCACCGCCACCGCTGCCAAGATCCGGACGGACCACGCAGCAGACGCTGTAAGGCCCGAGGAGGAGGACCAGATCTGCACAAGAATCGGGCGCCCGCCCATCAAGGCCGGCAGTGGACCGGTGTGTGCCCATGGTGGTTGAAGGTGCCGACGGCACCGCCTCCGTGGGTGACACCGACATGTCTCTTCAAGGGAACTCCGCCACGCCATGTCTTTGCGGGCGTCAGCGAGCAACCCCGCACCAGCCCACGACCGACCTAAGCGGAGAGCACCACCGCATGAAGTCGCCAGAGCTACTTCGCGGGTCGGTCGGGTGAACTTTGGCGACATCCGCCGCAGCTCGCCGCCCGACACCCACCGCCAAGGCCGCGTGCGCGACTCGCTTACCACCATCGCTACCAACCCAATGTCATGAGTCGCAGAGGGTTATATGATTGCCCAGGTCATGCATGACCTGGAGAAGGACCCGCGGGGGTTCACCATGGCCGACCTAGGAGCCGCGGTTGCGGACGGCCAAGAGGAGCTCGCTGGGGATCTCGGCGAGTACCTCCAGCCCGCCGCACCGCTGGCTCTCGAGGCGGCGTGGCCAGAGCGCTCTCGGTCGCACGACAGCATCCACGCCCACACGGACGGCGCCTCAACAGCACTCAGCGGAGTCTTTTCCCCCCTCGAGCCTCTTCCGGGCGGTAGACCCCCCGTTGGAAACAACGGGGCCGCCCCTGGATGCCCGGTCTTCTCCCGAGCTTTGCGCGAGGACTCATGGCCTCGCAAGTTCAAGCCCGGGAGCATCGAAAAGTTCGACGGGAGCAAGAATCCCGATTTAATATCTCATTGTTCAGACTACCGCCATCCTGGCCGCAGGCGGTAATGAGGCCGTAATGGTCAACTACTTCCCTACCGTCTTGGAGGGAATGGCCCGAACCTGGCTGTTCAACCAGCGCCGAGGTTCGAGCACGCACCGGGAAAAGCCGCAGTTGCGCCCAGACGACTTCTGTGGTCGCTACGCTACGCCGAATGCCCCAGGACCTCAAGCTTGTGGTCCAGAGGGCGGGGGAGGGCCTGCAGGACTATGTCCGCTGGTTCGTCCAGGTGCGCAACACCATTCCCTCGATCTCCGACGAGGCCATCGTTGAGGCCTTCAAGGAGGGAGTGCGGAATACCCGTTTCACCGAGGACCTTGAGCTCCATCCGGTCCACACCGCAGCCGATTTATTTCGTGCTGCGGAAGGATACATCAACGCCTCCGAGGCGGTGGAGCGCAAGAGAGGGAGGTTGGAGGAGAAGGCGGTGGCCCGGACTGGCACAGATGCCAAGAAGGGCGACGCCGAGAAGAAGAAGAAGAAGAAGAAGAAGAAGAAGAAGAAGAAGGAGGAGCCTGCCGTCCCGAACTACGTCGTGGCGGTGGAGCCCGAGAGGCCCGCTCTCCCTGAGCGGCCGCCTCTGCGGCCAGCCCGCCCGGTAGGTGGCGGGTGCGGCCAGGGCGCAAGCCACGGTAGGGCGAGCTCCCACCGACCTCGACGGGCCAGGCTAACCTCCAACAACCGCTATTGTTTCTCCATCGGCAAGACGCCACGCACTGTAATCGCAGGATGTGGGCCGCGCGGCTGGAAGACTTCTACGCCGGGCGCGGGCCCATGCCCGAGTTCCCCGACCACGGGGTGTTGGACGACCGGGCGCCCATGGCGACGCCAGAGGCTTCAGCGCTGCCGTCGTGATCTTCGGGCGCTTCGCTTATAGCTCACGACGCTGCTTAAGGTCACGCCGAGAGGTTTACCACCTCGAGAAGGGTAAGCCCGGAGACGAACCCCTGTGATGGTCTCATCAGTCGATCACTTTCTCCGAAAATGACCGCCTCAGATTGACCAGTTCCCGCCGCTTGCGCTGGTGCTCGTCCCCACCATCGCGAACACGCGAAGTCGACGCTTGTTGGTAGATGGCGGAGCCTTGACATCGCCATCGCCAGTTCTCGAAAGCGATGCGTGTTCCACGGTCCAAAGTCAAGGACATTGCCATTCCCTTTCATGGCATTGTCCCTGGGTTGTCCCTACAACCGATCGAGCAGATCGTGCTGTCCGTGACGTTCGGGACCACCTAGAACTTTCGGACGAAGTACGTCACCTTCGAGGTGGTGGACTCCGAGCTTCCGTACAACGCCATCCTTGGACGTCCCGCGTTGTCCAAGTTCATGGCAGCCACCCACCACGGGTACCACTGCCTGAAGATGCCGGCCCCTCACGGGGTCATCACGGTCAAGGGCAGCCACAAGGCCGCAATGGCTCAGGACTGAGCGCTTTGGCCATGGCTCGGACAGCCTCGAAGCTGCCCGCCAAGGCCGAACGGCCGCTAGTCCGTCCCAAGGTGGCCCTACAGCCGCAGGAGCCCACCAAGGCAGTCCCCCTCTCCGAGGACGACCCAACCAAGGTCGTTCACATAGGGGTCAGCCTCGAGTCCAAATAGGAACTCGAGCTCGTCACCTTCCTCCCGCTAACGCAGACGTGTTCGCGGGGAACCTTCCGACATGCCCGGAGTCCCAAGGAGGTAATCTAGCACAGTGCTAGCTGCTCACCGACAAGAAGCTCGCCAGACAGTTCTACGGCGCTTCCCAAAATGGAAGACCGCATCATCCAGAGCAACTTGGCAAGCTCCTCCAAACCGCTTCATCCGAGAAGTCGAGCATTCCGATTGGCTCGCTAACCCATTGCCGCCAAGAAGAAGGGCGGAAGTGGCGAATGTGCGCCGACCATCGCGACTCAACGCCGCTGCCCTAAGGACACTTTCGCCACAAGATAGACCAACCGGTCGACGAACGGCGGATTCGCGCCATGAGCTTCCTCGACGCCTACTCAAAGCTATCACCAGATCGCTACCGCAAGGAAGACGAAGAGAAGATCGCCAGGACGCTTTTTGGTACCTTCTGCTGCACGACCATGTCCTTCGGTCTGAAAAACGCGGGAGCCACGTTCCAGCGACTAATGCAGTAGACGGTCCCTAATCAGGTAGGGAGCAATGTAGAGGTCTACGTAGACGATATTGTTGTAAAAAGCAAAGTCCCACGGGACCATGTGATCGACTTTTAGGAAACTTTTGCTAATCTTAGAAAGCATCAAGTTAAACTGAATCCTAAAAAATGTGTCTTTGGTGTCCGGTCTGGGATGTTGCTTGGCTACGTGATAGGAAAGGCGAGCATCGGGGAAAACCCCGAGAAAATCGAGGCCATCGAGAGTATGAGGTCGCCAACCTACACCAAGGAGGTGCAAGCCCTCACCGGGTGGATGGCAGCCCTCAGCAGATTCATATCTCGTCTCGGCGAGCGCAGTGCACCTTTCTGTAAGATCCTGCGCAAACATGATAGTTTCGAATGGACAGAGGAAGCCGAAGCCGCTTTCAGCGAGCTAAAGTGCTACTTGTCCACGTCTCCCGTCCTATTCACGCCAAAGCTCGGGGAAGATCTACTCGTCTACTTGGCAGTTGCCCCGCAGGCTGTGAGTGCTGTACTAGCAGTCGAACGCGAGGGCAAGCAACAACCTGTCTACTACGTAAGCGAGGTACTGCATGGACCTCAGGAGCGGTACCCTGAGGTCCACAAACTCCTATACACCTTGCTTATGGCCTCGCGAAAGTTGCGTCACTATTTCCAAGCCCATCCAATTACGGTCCCAACGAGTTTCCCGCTAAGGGATATCTTCCGGAACCCGGACGCGAACGGGAGGGTCGCAAAGTGGGCAGTCGGGCTTGGTGAATTTGACATCAAGTTCAGACGTCGACAAAGATCAAGTCCTGTCGTGGCCGACTTCTGGCCGAGTGGACTGCCCGCCGACCTTTCGTGGCTCGCCCGAGCTCGCAAGCCAAGAAGTGCACCGACAATGTTTTTGATGGGTCGCGCCCGGTTCGAGCGATCAGGTTATGGGTTTGTTCTCATCTCCCCAAGGAGAACAAATTCAGCATATAGTATGACTTCATTTTCCCAAGAACGAACAATGTCGGGAGTACGAAGGCCTCCTAGCCGCCTATGAGCATGTATCGCGCCGCATAAAACGGCTAACAATGAAAGGATTCGCAGTTGGTCGTCTGCCAAGTAAACAAGGAGTTTCAGTGTTTTGACAACTCAATGGTGCGATACTTGGCAGAAGTGAGAAAGCTGGAGACACACTTCACGAACTTCAAAGTGTGTTACGTTCCCAGACTGGCTAATAGCCTAGCTGATAAGCTAGCGAAGCTTGGCTCCTCACAAGAAACCGCACCGGTGGGGGTACTCGTGCAGCACCTACTAAAGCCCTCTATTCCCTCCAGAGAAGAGGCCCCCGAGAAGACGGTTGCCTCGACCCAAACGACCGGTACCGTTTCGTTCCTAGAGCAACGCGACACCTGGATGACACCATTCGTCCAGTTCTTGACGCATGGAACACTGCCACAGGACACGGCTGAGAAATCCCGGCTCCAAAGACAAGCCCAACCTTATCGATTAATCGGGGGCTTGTTGTATCGAAGGGTTCTAACGGCGATTTTGTAAGTCGTGACCCAGAGAAAGGCAATTTCTCCTCCGAGACATCCACGACGGATCTCGCAGGCCCATGCCTCTTGCGTAACCCTAGTGGGAAAAGCTTTCAGATGGGGTACCATCGCTCATCATGCTGACCGACGCAAGGGAGCTTGTAAACGCTGCTCACCGCCAATATCATGCCCGGTATCCCACCACCAAAGATATTTAGCCGCAGACCATCCCGCCGACCGCTATTTCGACACGGGAATGGACATACTTGGTCCGTTCCCCAGAGACCTAAAGGGTTGCACACACCTGTTCATCGCCATCGACACTTTCATTAAGTGGATTGAGGTCGAACCAGTGTCGAGCATATCAGCCCAAACGGCCAAGAGGTTCCTCAGGAACAACATCGTGACCAGGTTCGGCGTTCCGAGCAAGCTGATCGCTGACAATGAGACACAGTTCACGAGCGAGCTATTTCAGGACTACTGTGAAGAGCTCGGCATGAAGGTCGCCCTAGCCTCGGTGGCTCACCCGCAGAGCAACGACGCAGCTGAACGTGCAAATGGGCAGATTATGTAGGGCATCAAGCGCCGAGTTTACGACGCTCTCGTCGAGCAGCGTCACAACTGGGTAGAAGAGCTACCCTCGGTGCTTTGGGCAGCCCGGACAACCTCCAATTGGGCTACCGGAGAGACCCCATTCAGGCTTGTATACGGCTCGGAAGCGGTCTTACCCTCCGAGCTAAGACTTGGTTCCGTTCGTGTTGATTTTGCAGGTGAAATCAACAACGACAGGGAACGACTGTTGGATATCGACCTATCCGAGTCCTCGCCATGAAAGCAAGCACTATCGCGAGTGGCAAGATACCAAAGAATCCCTACGGCGCACGCTGCTAAAAGGGTATAGACCCGGACCTTGCAGGTTGGCGACCTGGTTCTAAGACGAGTTCAGAACCTGGCCCATGCCAACAAGCTCACCCCAAGGTGGGAAGGCTCAAGACACGGTCAGACGCCCACATTCCTGTGGGGTCAGTAAGATCGCTATGCTGGATGGTAGAGTTGTCAACCGTTCCTGGAACATCGCTCAACTCCGAAGATTCTACGCCTAAGCAAAGGTCGTAAGTCTCCTTTCCTTCCCCACTTTTCTCCTTTTCTGTCCGTCTACTCAACCCCTGGATAGCCCCAAGCTAACCCCGGTGACCTAAACCTATGATCGGCCTTGGGAGAAAAGCCCGGGCTGTTTCAATTCACATCGGCAGAATAGTGGCTACGCAGAAGCTAACCCCCGGGACCCCCTTGCACACGGGTAAGCCGATATCCATCACACCACACAAGATCCCGCGTGGGCACACGCTTTTCGGCCCTATATCATAAGCCCATATAAAATCGTCATAGCCTGGGATAACTCTAGAGTCCAGCACTCTGCTCCTTAAACAGAGCAAGGGCCACAAGCTCCGTTCCAGGGATACGGTCTCTCTAAAGCAACGCCCGGGCTTCTCCTTAGAAGCTCGGACATGGCTCGGGGGTTAGGGTCGATTTTTCAAAAAATTGATCTCTCTAAGCCACGCCCGGGCTTCTCCTCGGCTCGGCCATGGCTCGGAGGTTAGGCCCATTTTTAAAAATTGATCTTCTGCCACGCCCGGCTTCTTCTCGAAGCTTCTGACATGGCTCGGGGTAGGGTCGATTTTTCAAAAATTGATCTCTCTAAGCCACGCCCGGCTTCTCCTCGGCTCGGCCATGGCTCGGGGCTAGAATCGATTTTTAAAATTGATCTTCTAAGCCACGCCTGCTTCTCCTCGAAGCTCTGACATGGCTCGGGCTAGGGTCAATATTTCAAAAATTGATCTTCTAAGCCACGCCTGCTTCTCCTCGGCCTCGGCCATGGCTCGGGGCTAGGGTCAATTTTTCAAAATTTGATCTCTCTAGCTACGCCTGGCTTCCTCCTAAGCTCTGACATGGCTCGGGGTTAGGGTCGATTTTTCAAAATTGATCTCCTAAGCCACGCCTGGTTTCTCCTCGAAGCTCCTGACATGGCTCTGGGGTTAGGGTCGATTTTCAAAAATTGATCTCTAAACCACGCCTGCTTCTCCTCGAAGCTCTGACATGGCTCGGGGGCTAGGATCGATTTTTGAAAAAATTGATCTCTCTAAGCCACGCCCGGGCTTCTCCTCAGAAGCTCTGCCATGGCTCAGGGGGTAGGGTCGATTTTTTAAAAAATTGAACTCTCTAAGCCACGCCCGGGCTTCTCCTCAGAAGCTCGGACAGGGCTCGGGGGATAGGGTTGATTTTTTAAGGGTCGATTTTTGCAGGGTCGATTTTTTCGAAAGGTCGATTTCTTAAAAGTTGATTTCCTAAGGTCAGATGCCCGAGCAAGGACCTTCGATCTTCTCTAAGTCACGCCCAAGCTTCTATTCAGAAGCTCGGCCATGGCTCGGGGGTTAGGATCGATAGGACTACGCTACGACCTTAGAGCCCTTTCTTGCCTATACGACTACTTGTGATCGTTCGCATGCAGGAAAGGCGACAAAGACGAAAGGAAGCAGCAACGACTACAGAACAACTTTATTAAAAGACTTTGGAATGACCTACAAGCCGCCATAAAGCCTCACCGGCGATCCCAAGGTTCTCGACGATCTCGTCGGCTACCTCGGCGAAGCGCCGGCAGCTCGATCAAAGTCAAGGCGGCAGCAAGTCTGCTGGCACGAGCATCGACTAGCGCCCACGAAGCGGATCAAAAGCTCATGAGCTTCGAGACGACTTCAACCAGCGCCTTGACGGTGGCGACACCGCGGGAAGTGGCCGTCGCATCGGCCCCTTTTTATAGCCACGATTCGGGAAGCTGAAGCGATCCTAAGAGTAATAGCGTCGGGAAACAGTTCCAACGCGGAACTGTTTCCAAGACTGAACGCGAATGTCTCTCGGGATATGGCGCAACAGTCAAATCGACGTTCGGCATTCCAGGGAGAAGGTGAACCGAAGGAAAAGAGTCAAAATAAGTCAACTGCATTATCAAGGGTATTTACAAGGGCGAGCCGGATTATCGCCCAACAAAAAGGGAAAAGATGAAAAAGCCTATGACTTAGGCTGGCACCTGAGCTTACGAAGCTCGGCCAGTACCACGTCATGTTGGCCTTGAAGATCAAGGAACTCTTTCTCCCTATCTCGGGCAGTCCGCATCTTGACCCGCAGGGCTTCATTTGCCACCTCCAAGTCCTGCACGGTATCCCGGTGGGTCATCAGTAGATCCTCCGTCGCGGCCACAGCTGACTTCGTCCGGGAGAGCTCCGCGACGAGGAGGTCGTGCTCCTCCACTGCGCGAGCAACCTCAGCAGCATGACACGCTTCCACCGACCGGAGGCGTTCTTCGAGCTCGGTGGCGCGGTCGCGTTCGGCCTTAAGGGCCTCCAGCGACCGGCGTGAAACCTCCCCAACATCATCCCGCGTCGCAGCCAAGGCCGCCTCAGCCGCCGCAAGTCGAGCCTCCAGAGCCACTGCCTGGACCGAGCTCGAGCGAGCTTCCTCAAGCTCGGCGTGTGCGGTATCGGCTTGCTGTCGCCAACGCTACGCTTTCCGCTCATAGGGCCTCCTGCTCGCATCATGCTCAATTTCAAATGCGCAAGCGATGCCAACGATCTCGCGGTAGAACTACACCAAGAGGACAGGCTAAGGGAGAAAGAATGACCAAAGCAGGGTCGACGCAAAAACTTAAAGGCCAAGCCCGAGGGCACTTACCCGCCTAGTGGCCACCGCGGTCATAGCTTCATACCGAACTCGCGAACGCCTCGGGCGCTGGCAAGACCAAGAACTCGGTGGCCCGAGCAATCGCCTCGAGCCACTGCCCTTCGCCACTCCTTCGGGGCCGGCCGAGCCTCCCGCAGTTCGCCGCTTTCTGTAAGCCCGGACGAGCCTCCGTAGGCTCGCCACCTCCCGCAGTTCGCCACTTCTCCCACGACATCACGCGCTTCTCCTGCCGGCCGGCCGATTCCCCACGAGCCCAAAGAAGACTTACGGCATGAAGGCATGGCTCGGGGAATCAGCTTTGCACCAAAGATCTACCTTCGCCCAATCCCCATTCGGTTCGCCACCACTCGAGCGACCGACCGGGACCGGTCGGAGTCGGAAGGTCCTCGCCGCCTTATGCGTCGAGTGAAAGGTGGTGCTCGACCCACGCTGGTGTCGCTGCGATCCACCCCGAGACAACCAGCGGAGCCACGCTCCACAACCGCACCGGATGACATCGGCGTCAGAATGACTGGACAGCCAGCCCCAAATGAGGAGGAGGGTGTCGCCGATCCAGGGGGGACGGGTATGTTACTCTATCAAAAGCTCCTTGATGCCGCGGAAGTCGATCGGACGCCACCCGGTTGAAGTCCGTCCCTCGACACGGAGCGGCGCCAGGAGCGAGGTGTCGTCGTTTGTCTCCACCTTCACGAGCACGGCCGGGGCGACATCCTGCGTGCCAACCACGGAGCACGGCGGCCCCGAGCCCCGGCTCGGATTTGCCCTTAACAGGTCGTTTCTCCGCCACCTCCTCCGCAAGACCAGATGAGTTCCCCGCTGGGGAGACAACGCGATCGAGAACTAAGAAAGAATCAGAGATGCTCGACGCCCAAGGGCCATGAAAATGAAGAAAGGAGACATGAGAAACCAGAAGCACAAGCGACTTACGCAGTAAGCTCGACGTCCGCCTCGCCAACGATCGTCCGAATCGCTGCTATCCAACACCAACCGACGCTTCGACGCCGGCCGGTATCCACAGACCGCCGAATCCCGAGCTCGGGAACCTCCACCAGGATGAGTCGGGACGAGTCAAGAGCTCGGCGCCGCAAGACGCAAGAGCGCCTTGCCCGAAGCGACCGGCCGGCTTGCCGAGGGCGGTCGCTGCTCGCGCTCGCCCTTTCCGCGCCGAGGCTGCTTCCACGCTTGCCGCCGGCCGTTGAGCCGGCAGCCTCGGTTACCGCCGGCCGGCAAGGGCGGGCTCGCTTCTCTCCCGGTTCCCCATGCAAGACGAGTCATGGAGCGTCAGCCCGAGCCCACGAGAAGATCGCTCTAAGGGCGCCGAGCCCGCAGAACACGCACTCGCCCAGACGCAGGACGCCCGAGCCTAATGGCTCGTTATGGTTTGCGAGCAGGAGGAGCCCCACAACCCAGACCACGTCGTCCTGAGACAAGGCTGCAAGAGAAAAGATCGGGAACATCAAAAACACACCCGAAGAAAAGCTCGGCAAAGAATCAGAAGGTCGAGAACAGAGACTTACCGAAGTGCTTTTGCGGTGAGATCGCTCCACCCGCGATCTCGAAAGGGACGAACCCGCTTCTCGCCGGCTAACCCGTGCTCGTGAAGTCGGCTACGATATCAGAATCAAGAGTCCCCGGCCGCCAAATCTCGATCTTGGCCGCCAGGCTACTCCGCTGCTCCAATGAGGGTCGGTGCATCTTCAGCTTTCCTGTGGTTCGTGATTCGCAACCACACCGGCAATGCCGAGCATCTTGGCGTAATACCACCGCGACGCCCACCCCCCGATGTTCTCCTTCGCTTTGAACACCGGCTACGTGGACTTCATGTCGCGGCGGGGCTTGAAGTAGGCGCATCCCGCCGCATTGCTTCCGCCGGTCGTGGTCAGCTCATAGAAGTGAAGGAAGAGGCTGACTGACGGCTCTACCCTGACGAATGCCTTGCAGAGGTGCGCGAAGATCGTCAAAAACAGAATCGAGTTGGGATTGAGGTTCGCCAACTCGATCCCACATTGGGCCAGGACGGCGTTGACGAACTCGGATTCTGGAACCCGGAGCCCATGAACTGCAAAGAGCTCGAAGCAAACGAACTCCTTGCTCAAAGCGGCGAACCGCCTTGCTTGCCCGCCTCCATTCGCTGACCTCGACGAAGCCGGCGGCTTCCAGCCCCTTCAAGTCATCCTCGGTGAGGAGACTCCGCGTAAAAGGCGCCATCAGAAGGGGAAGGATTGGAGAGCGTAAAGACGGCGGAAAGGCAGAGCAAGGAAGAAGACAAGAAACGCAAATAGCACAAGGAGAGCGAGTAGCACAAGAAGGCGTAAAGGGAAACTGCGAAGGGGAAACCGCCTGATATAAACCGCAGGGAGACGAACTGCCGCCGTCTGCCGGGAGACGGGGAACCGAGGAGAAGGAAGCGGCGACATAACCGCTGCTGATTTGGGATTCCCGCCGGTTGCGGGGCAGCGTGAAAAGGTAGGCATTTCGCCAAGGCAAGCATCGAATAAACCTCGAGCAAAGACGTCACCGTCCCGCTCGAGGCTCGGGGGCTAGCTGTTGGGGAAAGTATGTGGCCCATGATGGTTCAGCCCACTAACTTACCTACGGCCCTACCGGAGGCAAGCTCGGGCCGGCAAGCTCGCGCCCGAGCTTGGCAAGCTCACGCCCGAGCTTCCCCGCCTCGGAAGCTCGACCCTCTTATTTCTCCCGGGCATCGGAGGTTCAAGTCTCAGGACCCGAGGCAAATAATGCTGCGCCGCGGACAGGATATTCCATGCACACAACACACTCGGAGAATAGCCATTGTAGAACAGGAGCACCTGCACCCCCGTAGGAGCTCTAGTCCCCGGCAGTAATTCTCCGCACCTAGGTAACTGTAGGAACACATACAGTGCCTTGAGCACTTATTGTACTCGAGGCCCGGGCTTCCCAAAGTCTGGACTTCACCCCCTTGTACTCGTTTAAGCTCGGCATTAAACGAAGATCGGACGAAGGTCATATCCCACAAATGAGGCCCGAACTGCAATAAAACACTCGTCATCATCACCCCATTCCGTCTCGATGCGCTGACCACGCCGACTAAGCTTTTTCCTCGGCAGTCCCCCGCCAAGCAAAGCCGGTCCAGGGACAGTATGCCTTCGGCCTCGCACCCCCTTTCCTTGCTCATCGGCGCTGCGGAGGTTCGCCTCCCGGTCACCGACAATTTATTATTCTACCTATACAATTGGATACAAACTTTACTATAGCTGATCTGACCCATATCAAATCTGGTCCAATTCTAACAGATTTCAGAATTTCCTAGATAGATCGGCTTGTCCAAATTTTGGTTTCAACAACTATTCACCTAACCAACCCTGGACCTTTTTTTTCAATCCCTATATATCTCTCTCTTACATTCACCTAACTCTTAGTCTTTTTATCGCTATTCACAACCTCATTTCTATAATAATTGGCCCAGATTCAGTAAAAGTATCGTCACACCATTACATCATCTTCGTTGGCCAAAACTAAATTGGTGAAATTATCGACGCATTTTTGTCGGCTGTGGGAAAATCGATGAAAATAAAATTATTTTTCTAGCTGCCTAATCGACCAAACTAGGTGGGCTAGCACGTCAGGGTGGAATTTGAATTTTTTTCAATTGTTACGTAGGCCTGATATAAAAATATTTAAAATTCAAAAATAGGCCCACCGTGCCACGTGGGCCAAAAATGTGGCAAATTTTCATCGGTAATAAATTTTCTGTTGGGAAAACCTGACCATCAAGGGCAAAGACCAAAATAGTGTGCCA
The DNA here is from genome assembly GCA_036346145.1 of Olyra latifolia. Classification (NCBI taxonomy): domain Eukaryota; kingdom Viridiplantae; phylum Streptophyta; class Magnoliopsida; order Poales; family Poaceae; genus Olyra; species Olyra latifolia. Next base: position 36,177,857 of record CM070529.1, on the reverse strand, counting down.
ACTCACCATTGCCATGTGGCACGCTCATTTTCATCGGCCAACACAAATTAAAGCCATGTGGCAGCTCCCAGGTGGTGTCCTATATTCGTTTGTTATAGGCCGAGAAAAGTCATTCTGCCACTCCATTGCTCGAAGCCCTGTTGGGATTTCAATTTTTATTTTTGTTGGCCAGGTCAAGCCGTTGGATTGTTTTAGACGGCACATTGTCGCCGGTTTATGTTGGATTCTTGTGGTGCTTACTATTTCAGTGCATCCGTGCGCGTCTCTCATGTGTCGCCCGCTTGTCCTGGACTGGGAAGAGGGGATGATATGTGTGCAATGGGTGGGAGAAAGAACATAGCAGAGGGAAAAATAACTTTTGAACTCGTTGCGCTCAAACTCTAGCACCTTGCAAAACTTACGCTAAATAAATCTGTTAAACAACCACGCTACCGGGTGTAGTCCGAGGTTGTTGATTCACACGCAAGACAATCAAGTATGAACACAGATGTGAGAGGAGAACGATTCTTTATTGCTATTCTCATGTGTGTACAATGGGGACCCCTCCTTCTTTTATAGTGTAGCTCTAGGGTTTCGGCATAAGTCAATACCGGGCCGTCGTGGGCTGGTTTCTAAACACTCCCCCCTTTGTCCTTTGCCACGAGATGCACATGCCTCATTAAAACTCTATAAAAACCCAGTGAAAAAATTTGGAGAAAGAGTACATAGCATACGCCTTGTGCTGTACAAATTGCCTCGTTAAAAACCTTATGTGAGAAACTTCTGTGAAAACTCACTAAGGGAAAAAGAGTACAATTCACCCAATTTTCAAATCGTCTTGATGACATTCCCTTGGGTAATCAGACTACATGTCTAAGATTTACTTTAAATTATGTGAACATTCTCCCCCTGAAATCGAGGAAATTGATTATATGCCACTCCCTAGGTGTGGCTTTGCCGAAATACCACTCTCTAAGTTGGAGGCGACGAAATGCCACTCCCCATGGTGTCTCACTGCTACTTTGACACTCCGGCCATTTGTAATCCAATTTCCATGGATTTTCCATTTTCCCTACTGGGAAAGGACTAGAATAAAACGGCGCGAGCGGGGCTTGAACCCGTGATCACACCGGGGAGCCCGCGCTCAAGCGCATGCTGCTAGCCAGGGGAGATGATGGGGTTTTGATCGGCATTCACGGCACGAATCTTTTTTGTACCCTTCTTAGGAGGGCTGCATATCCTGTGCACATGGGACGTCTGTGCACATGTGGTGCACATGAACAAACAAATATCACCAAAAATTCTAAAAACATTTCTACATGTACTTCTAATCTTACTCCACCTATGTATAAAATTTCAAGTTCATATTCATTATACATAAAGAGCAGCAAAAAAGAGAAAATTCTAACAAATTTAATGAATCTAAAGTGTCAGATTTCTCTTTTTTTGTTACCGCTAAAATATAATGAATCTAAACTTGAAATTTTATACATAGGTGGAGTAAGATTAGAAGTACATGTAGAATTTTTTTTGAAATTTTTGGTGACATTTGTTAGTTCATGTGCACCACATGTACACAGACGTCCCATATGCATAGGATATGCAGCCTCTTAGGAGATAGGTTTCAGCTCACTGACATGTGGACCCATCTCTGGTGGGTCCCACATGTTATTGGTACTAATTTGCCATTAATTTCTCTAAAATTATAGAAAACTGTTGGGAGCCTTGAAATCTCTTTAATTTTTCAAATTTTATTATAAATTTTCACCTTTTATATAAATTCAATTATTGATTCATTGCTTACTAAAAAATAATAACTCATACTTATTCCACACTAAAATGATTTTCAAAAAATAAAATAAATTAAAAATTCATATATTCTTTACATTATTATTTTCCAACAAATCATACTTATTAATACAGATTTTCACCTTGTTATATAAATTCAATTGTTGCTTCCTTGCTTAATAAAAAATCATAATTCATACACGGGTTTATATAACACGGTTCGACTTATTTGCTAACATAGTTTGTTTTTACAAGTGATCCTTCATTATGATCGTGTCGTACATAGTGGGATTCCTCTATATCATTCAAGATAGTAATGTCTATATCCACCATAAAAGGAGGTAGCTCATCGAACTGATTGTACTTTTCTTCATCTGTGACGCCCTCAACTCCGACGATCCTTCTTTTACCTAGAAGAACCACATGGCGCCTTGGCTGATCTCTAGTCTTCTGCTTCTGCTTGTTATCTTCGGTAGGCTTGTCCTTCTACTTCTTGCTTTTAGTAGGCCTGTCCTTCGCTTTTTATCGCTCATGTCCATCACGAGAATACCTGTGTCACATCATTTGCGAAAGCACGAACGGTTCGTCCCTTATAGGCCACTTGCTTGAGGTCCACGGTTGTCATACCGCATCGCCGATCTCAACGGCTATCAATTTGACCCATTGGCACCAAACAGAGGGATTTTTAAAGGTCCATACTCGAGCTCCCAGATATCTTCTATGTAACCATAGTAGGTGTCCATCTTTTCATTTTTGTCCAAGGCATCTATACGGACCCCACTGTTTTAGTTGGTGCTCTTGCTATCCTGGGCAGTCGTGTAAAATGTGTACCCATTTATCTCATACCAATGGAATGATACGATTGTCATGGATGGTCCCCGAGCCAAGAGTTTCAACTATTCATTGTCTGTTCGGGAGCCCATTAGTTTCTTTTGTAACCAACCACCGAAACGATCCATTTGCTCTAGTGCGATCCACTTTTCTCGACTTTCTAGGTAATCGGTCGCAGAGAATCATCTCATGTTCATGGATAAACTCACCACTACAGCTTGCTTGTTTCAAGACTCAAATGTGCTTGTTTAAATAAAAGTAGATCGTCGCTAAAGAATTCTCTTATCCCTAGAGTTCCTTTTCCTCAGAGTTCGCCTCATGGCGTGAAACAGGACGCCAATCGAATTTAGCTCATCAATGTAGTCGACACGTAACTCAATCACCTCCTCTCGTGCTAACACTGCGGCAATGCGCTCGACGAGACCGGTTCCAACATATTTTTTTAGGACACCCATGTACCTCTCGAAGGGAACATACTATGCAGAACACGGGTCCGAGAATTTCTATCTTTGACAATGTGGACCATGAGATGGACCATAATATCAAAAATGACAGAGGGAAGATCATCTCAAGGTCGACTGACTATGGACACGCCATCCTGCAGCTTAGATAAGTTCCGTGGTTCGATGACCTTCGCGATACAGCGTTGAAGAACGAAAGCACGCCTTTACGATTGTCCTCGTACTCAAATCCCGTGAGAATACCTCTCAGCCACATCGAGCAACGTGTCATCAACATGTGACACTATGTGATTTCGTGTACTATCTTATTCTCTTTCGTGTTGATGAGTCACCTTATGTTCGAGGAGTATGCGTATGGACCTTCACATCGTAAAGAACTTAATCATGTTTTTTCTCTTCCTTGCTCGAGTGTAGCTCGCAGGTGGAGGTAATGTTGTCCTTTCGCTCTCTTTTCGGATGTAGGTCGCTCCTCGAGTCCCAGAGATGCAGTCCTTTCGTGCTTGAAGTGTATCTTTTGATTTATCAGATATATCTAGGAAGCCTAGCAGTGTTCACGAGACATTCTTCGTGATATGCATGAAGTCCAAAGGAGTGGCGGACCACTAAGTCTTTCCAAGAAGGTAAATCCCAAAATATTGACTTCTTCTTTCAAATGGGCTTCAGATGACCTTATTCATCGGACAGATTTGCTAACAGACCCTTTCCAAATACTACTTTCGATCCTTTACCGACAAAATACAAGTGTCCCATCGTGACGTAGGGGCTTTACGCTTTCTTCCGTCCCATCGAATTCTCACCCTTCCGTCAGAACGGTGCTTCAAATGGAGGAACCTACGGTGGTCCATGTACACGACCTTTCGGAGTTTTTCGATACTTGTCAGTCCGTATCCTCAAAGTAATCGGATGCGCCTTTATATCCTTTGATAGATAGGCCCGACAGTTACCAAGCGCGGCCGCCGTTGATGGTTACGAATAGCAATGCACGAGGGTGAAGTGCTCTTTTGTACTCATCCCATACACGCACACCATCGGTCCATAGCGTTAGCGATCTTCCACCAACGGTTTGAGGTACACGCCGATGTCGCTTCTGTGTTGCTTCGCCCTTGGATAAGTAACGGCATCATAATGTACTTTCGCTTCATACACGTACCAAGGAGGAATGTTGTAGATACATAGAGTCACGGCCAAGTGTCAGGATCGCCGCTCATCTCGCCGAACGGGTTCATCCCATCCGCACTCAACCCAAACCTTATGTTTCTTGCATCCTCGCAAAGTCCGGTATTTTCTATCGACTTTCCTCCACCGAGCCATCACGGGTGCCTTAGCCTTCCGTCGTCCTTACGATCTTCTTTGTGCCAACAAGATCATCCGGCATGCGCTTTGCTCGCAAATAAACGCTTCAACCGGGGATTATAGGAAATACTGCACCACCTTAACGGAGGGTCTCTTCTTCCGACGCCGCCTCTTCCTCGCCTCGGTCATCACGCCTAGTTTTATACTCAAGTTCTCGCACACCGACAAGCTTCCAAATCCTTGTACTCATTATGATACAGATACAATCGCTCCGACATGCATGTATCTTTTGTACCTTTAACCCCAAAAGGCGCATAACTTGCTTGGCGTCAGACGTAGTTTCAGCAAAGATGTTACCCTCTCGAAGCAACTTCTTTATGAGGCATAACAACTCGTCAATCCCTTATCAAACAATCCATTGGTCGCCTTCCATCAAGATGAGTTCTAGCGTGGTACGCAATTTTTGTGGCCCCGCGGCAGCTTTGGGTACAATAGTGTTCTCGTGGTCCTCCCATAGGCGCTGGAACTTTTCGTAATGTCTTTCATCGGTGTATTCTCCTCTCCATCAAGCAAAGATCTGTTCTAGGTCATCATTGCCAAACTCTCCCAATGTATCTTCGAAGAACCGTGTTGGCCAAAGATCGGGATATTGTTGTCCCCGATCTTCTTCTTCTTCAACATCTTCTCAGATAGTCTCTTCTTCACCATGCTTGGTCCAACAGTATAGTTTGGCATGAAACCTCTTGAGAGCAAATGGAAGTGAAGGTGGCTGAATTTTGGCCACTCCTTCTCATTCTTGCGCCTATGCATGGACAACATATGTAGGTCGACTTCGTATGTATCGCCAAGACGAAGAAAAGCTTGCAAACCCCGCAAGAACTCCGGTGGGTTGGTCCATATACATCCATCGCCGTCCATCTACATTATGTTACATCAAGGCAGCTGTTAGCTCATTTTCCAATAATGAATTTTTTAACATTTCGTAAATTTCAAATTAAACCAATATTAAATTTATTTGAAAATTCTACATCGATCGATGGAACCAAAACCTAAATTTGAGCTAGATCCACACATTCAACGCGAGCTACATCTAATCCAAGCAAATTACCAAACCTAATTTTGAGCTAGATCCACACCTAACAACAAACACTTGGTAGATCAAAGTCTAAATTCAAAATTCTTCATCGATCGATGGAACCAAAACCTAATAGATCCACACATTGAACGCAAGCTACATCTAATCCAAGCAAATTCCAAATTTACACAACAAGTTATTGCAACCTACATGAAAAGATCGAGCTAACTCTCTAGCTACATTCATAATCTTTCATCAATCATGAGAAAAGCTCAAATTTTTTTCACATTTCAAGCAAAGAAGAAGCTCTATTTTACACCAAATGTAGTGAGGAACTATGTTACTAATCTTGGTTAACTTGGCTGGGAGTAAAATGACCAAATTTTGGCAAAGACTCTCCCTTTCTTGAAGCTCTTGGCCTAAGATCAAGACCGTTTTGATCGATCATGACAAAAGATCAAATTTTCTTCACATTTGAAGCAAAGAAGAAGCTCCATTTTACACCAAATGTAGTGAGGAACGATGTTACTAACCTTGGTTAACTTGGTCGGGAGTAAATGACCAAAATTTTAGCAAGACCCTCCCCTTTCTTGAAGCTCTTGGTCATGATGTTCTTGATCTAGCAAGCAGGTGGGGAGGAGGCGGAAGAGGATCTGTTCCAATAAGGTCGCTTAGTACCGATTTAAGATACCAAACAGATCGAAGTTCTTGATCGGTTCGGTTCTTGTAACCAACCAAGATATAAAGCCGAAGTTCCGTTAGGTAACCAACCGCATCGATGTTAGAGAATCAGACGGTTTGTTTCTTCACCGTCCATGTTATGGAAGGCCTGATTGATGCTCTAACATCGGTCCCGTTCTTGTAACTAACCGGTATTAAGGTGCCGAGTTCCAGCTTGAGTCTAACCAACCGCATCGATGTTAGCAAATCAATACCGTTAGTTTCTTCAGCCGGTCCATTTCAATGCAAATTGGCATTTGCACAGATCACCATTTCACAGATTCATACTTGTACTCATTTGTTGATGAACATTTTTGCACATATCAACAATTCATTACACATATCGCCATTTCACCATAACTCATTTCATTGCACAGATCCCATTTCACAGATTCATACTTGTACTCATTTGTCGATGAACATTTTTGCACATATCAACAATTCATTGCACAGATCACCATTTCACCATAACTGATTTCATTGCACAGATCCCATTAATTCCATCACAAAATAGTTCATCACATACATATATAATTAAACACTGATCTCATTGATTCCATCACAAAATAATTCATCACATACATACATAATTAAACATTGATCTCATTGATTCCATCATAAAATAGTTCATCACATACTACATAATTAAACTACATACATACATAAGAACTAAACTATATACATAATTAAACTAAACATCAACTATATTCTAGTCATCCTCATCCGCCGCCGCCCCCACGATTTCGCCATCGTCAGGCGAGGACGAGGCGCAGGGGAGGATTTAGACGGCAAGACGCGGCGTGGGATCCCCACCTCCATGTGCATCTCGATCCCGAAGCTTGGCGGTGGCAACAACGGCGGCAAGAATGAGCCCGCCTCCCAAATGCGAGGTTGATATGGTGGCGGCAGGTAGACGGGCGCCGGCGTCAAGTCCTCCATGCCTCCTCCAAAGTTGGGCGGGTGCCGAGGTTGCGGCGAGGTGAGCGGGCGCGCGCGAGGTTGCGCGAGGATGATGGGCGGGCGGCACGGCGGTTGCGCGGAGGATGTGGGCGGGCGGCACGGCGGTGGAGGTGGATGGGCTCGCGGCCAAGGCGGATGTTGCAAATGAGGATGGGGATTGCAAGTCGCCTCGCAGTCCCGAGGCGGCGAACCATGGCGGAGGGAATGCGGTGCGGCCGGTGGCGGTGGCAGAGAGAGAAGGGAATCAAAATGGTGCGGTATCGTTTCTCCATGTTGATGGAGGGGAAAATATAGGGAGGGAAGATAGAAGGTCGGATCCATTAAACACACGGCAAATTCCAATGCAACAAATGTGATTAAACACAAAGAAAATTCCAATGCAGAATCGCAAAATCCAATGCGAAATCAATAAAAAGTTATAATGAACCAAGAAAACCAAGGAACTGCAAAAGTTTAGGAACCAAGAAAACCAGGATGAACTGAAGCCGAGGTGGGAGCTAGGAAGAAGAAGAGTGGGGCTAGCCACTAGCCGTAGGGGGGTTCAAATTAATACCGTTGGTTGCACCAACTCAGAGCATCAAGACAGTTTGTGTAACCAACCGGTACTAAGTGCACTTCGAACTTAGTATCGTTGGTTACACCAACCTGCATCGATGTTTAGAGTATCAAGACAGTTGGTGTAAGCAACCGTACTAAGGCACTTCTGACCAGCCTAGCCCTCTTAGTACCGGTTGGCTACACCAACCGCATAGATGTTAGAACATTAGTACCGTTGGTATCTTCATCCGCATCGATGTTCCTCGACCAAGAGATCGTTGAATCGAGATCGATGTAATCGCTACCCGGTTCATGTATAGCCGGTACTGATATGCCGGTATGAAAGGTCATTCCTGTAGTAGTGGGGTTGGGTCACAACAACATATCGATGGTTTCCAACTTTATATTGAATGCCACTTTTTAATGAAAATGTTCTGTGTAATGTTACAAATTTGCTAATCCAGGTTAGTTCGAAAATTTGTGAAAACATAGTGGACTTTTACCGTTTCAGCTAACATGTAATTTTAATACAATTATATCACAGCTTTTAATTCTAGTTCTTTATATATTTCCTTTTTTCCAATACACTCACTTAACCTTCTTTTGCTCTTCCGTAAAGGTTCAACAAGTAGACTATAAAATTTTTATTTTATAGTATTTACTAAAGTAGAGCCGAGCCTATAGTATTTACTAAAGAGAGCAGCACGTGTCAGCTTCATTGGACTGAAACTTCTCTAAATTTCAGTCGTCCAGCAAATAGTCCCATTTTTATTGGCATAGTGACATAAAAAAAAAGACTGCATTTTTGTTAGAATTAGGCACCCGTATCGTCACTCCCATATAATAATGCGTAACGTACCGTACCATAAACGATAGAGATAAATACTCCCTCCGTTGGGATTAGGGCTGGACACGAGCCGAGCCCGAGCGAGCTCGGTCCGCTGCTCGGCTCAAGACGGGCACCGAGCCAGGAGCAGCTGCTCGGCTCGCATCGAGCTCGGTCCAGCTTCGTGGCTGCCATGAGCTCAAGGGTCGAGCTGGGCGCCGGAGGCGGCACGACGAGGCGGAGGCGACGGGCGAGGCGCGACGCGGCGACGGGAGGAGGCGGCGGGCGGAGGCGGGCGCGCGACGGAGGAGGAGGCGGCCGACAGGCGCGCCGGATCTGGGGACGGGCGGGGCGGGGCGCGGCCGAGGGGCACGGCCGGATCTGGGACGGGTTGGAGGAGGAGGAGGCGGCGCCGAATCTGGGACGGCGTCATGGCGGAGGCGGCGGCCGACGACGACATGGACGGAGGCGGAGCTGCGGAGGAGGAGGCCGGCGGGGGTGGGGTGGAGGAGGAGGCCGGCAGTGTCAGGGGGGAGGACGAGGCCGGCGGGGGGGGGTGGAGGAGGAGGTCGACGGGTCATGGGTGGAGGATGAGGCCGGGGGGGGGGTGGAGGACGAGGCCGGCGGGGTAGGGGGTGGAGCGGAGGATGAGGAAGGAGACGGGAGAAGAAGGGACTGTGGGAGGAGATGGGGAAGGGAAGGAGACATGGGAGAAGCCGCGTGGTCGCGTGGAGAGTGGAGACTGGAGGGAGATTTGGCCGACGAGCTCGAACGAGCTCGAGCGAGCCTGCCCTAGCTCGGCTTGGACTCGGTTAACGCACCGAGCTGAGAAAGAGGCTCGGCTCGGGCTCGTTTACGGCTCGAGCCCGAGCTAGCTCGCGATCCCGAGTCAGAGTTCCACCCCTAGTTGGGATTTATAGGACGTATTAGAGATAGACTCCAAGACCAAGGGCAATGGTCAAGTTACAAATTTACCCCTAAACTTAATTGGTGGAGAAGACAATTAATGCTTTAAATGAACTTAATCACATGCATGCATGCATACTTTAAATGAGGGTACTATAGAAAAGATCTCACTAAAATAACGTTAGAAATTGTGTGTGTCCTATATTAAATAACAAATCCAAATCTGTAATAGGTTCTATAAATTCCAACGGAAAGAGTACTGATATAGGCATGTAGCGAGCAACAACCTCGGACAGAGCATAATAATCATAATCATCAGAAGTCCGGCCTCTAAACGTCTGATGTGACTGGACGAATAAAGCAAGTGAAGACAGAGCACGAATCCGTATCCACGGCAGTTACGACAGTGCTGTTACGTCACTGACACGTGGGGCCCATGGCCTACATCGCCCACCTGTCAGTGACAGTAACGGCAGTGCGGTCACGACAGACGATCTCAATTCGACGGGGCACACGGAGTACTCTGCATCGCTATCTCTGGGATTGACGCAGAACTGTGAAAGACCATGGAGCTGCTCCTCTGGGCTCACTGCTTCGGCAGCACCGCACCCCGGAGCAGCTCATCGGAGAGCCTCCGCAACGAAGCGCAAGAAGACCCGCTCTCCTCCACGGCCTTCCGGCAGACGAGCCGCATCTCCTTGGCCTTCTCCCTCGCCTTCCTCCCTTCGCCGCCACCCATCAGGGACCTGGCGGCTCGCTCCAGCTCCGCCGCCTCGACGAAGTTGCCCCGCTTCCTGTCCACCTCCAACGGCACGGCCACGCCCATGCCGGATACCAGCGCGAAGGAGTTGAAGTGTTGGTCGGCGGCGAGAGGCCACGGCAGCATCGGCACGCCGAACCACAGGCTCTCGAGAATGGAGTTCCACCCGCAGTGCGTGACGAAACCCCCCACCGCAGCGTGCGCCAGTATCTCCTTCTGCGGCGCCCTCTTCGGCCACACGAGCCCTCTCTCCTTCGTCTTCTCCAAGAAACCCTCCGGGAGCCGCTCCGCGAGGTTCGCATCCGTGGGGTCTCGTTCGCCTTGCGCGGTGTTCACCGGCAGCCCACGCAGCACCCACAGGAAGCGGAGCCCGCTGCGCTCCAGGGCGTGGGCTATCTCGTGCACCTGGTGCAAGGTCAACATACCTTTGCTGCCAAAGCAGACGAACAGCACGGTGGCCGGAAGCTGCGAGTCGAGCCACCGCAGGCACTCGTGCGGGTGCTCAGCAGGCGAGTTGAAGGAGAGCACCGGTCCTATCGGGTAAACTGCCGGGGCGCGGATTCGGCGGGTGGACCGGCCGTCGGCGATGGCGGCGAGAACGCCCTGCTCGAGCTCGGCTGCCGTGTTGACGATGACGCCGTTAGCTTCCATGTAGCGACGGCCAGTGTACACGAACCACGTATACGTCGTCGTCTTCCTCTCCAGCATTGTCCCCGGAAGGAAGGACGGCGGCACCGGCGGGAGCCCGGGCACCTCCACGGCGCCTTCCATCTCCTCGAAGTCGATGGCCACCTCCTCGTCGATCGCCGGCGCGCGCAGTAGGAGAGCTAGCATCGCAGCGCTCGACGTGAAGTACACGTAGGCCGGCACGGCGAGCTCGCGGGACACGTCAAGCGCTGGCGTGCAGAAGATGTCGACAACGAGCGCCGCCACCGGGCACGCCAGGCCGGAGATGGCAGCCCTGAGGTGGGGCACGTGGAGCTGCACTATGCGGGAGATGAACTCCTCGATGCCAGAGTGGTCGGTCGGGAGCTGGACGGCAGGGAGGTGGTGGAAGCGGATGTCGACGCCGGAGGCTTCCTCCCGGCGTACGTGGTCGGCGATGTCGGACGCCGCCTGCGCCGTTGGACACGGCATGAGGAGGACGTCGAGCGAGAGGGCGCCGTTGCTGCGGCCGATCAGGCGGTTCCCGGCCTCGATCATGGGCATGAAATGGCCAACGCCCCAGACGGGCAGCAATACCACGGTCGGCTTTGCCATTGATGGATTGGACGAGGACGCTCTTCCTTTCCGTGTGACTACTGATTAATGATGACGAGAGTGCCGATCTTGCTTTATTAGTTGGTAAGCACAGTGGCGAAGTAAGTGAGATGAATGGTGACAAACGCTGCCATGTAGTGTGGTTCCTGTGTTGCTGTCGAACAGCAGAGCCACTGTGGCGTCCACAATCTACAGAGCTCCACGGTCTCACAACCATTGCCCACGATGGGAACATGCTGTTGGCATGTATTTATTGCTGGGAATAGTTCCACATTGAAAGTATAGAGGGCTTGAGTATGATTAATAAGGATAAAGGAGTACACTCTCATTGAGCTAGCTTTTTAGAGAAAGATGACTCAAGAGACCTTAACCCGCTATCCTGGTTAAACTTGCGAGTGTACTGCATCTCAACGACCTAGGTTCGGAGCGCTAAGTGTAGCAGTCTGGCTAACAAGTGGTATCAGAACCCAGGTTGGTATTTCAGGGTGAGAGAGCACCCCCTCATGAAGCTAACTTTTTAGAGGGAGATGGACCAAGAAACCTGTACCCCCTCGTGGAGCTAGCGTTGCTCTGGTTGGGCTTGCAAGTGTACTGCAGCCCAATGACTTAGGGTCCGGACGCGCTAAATGTAGCGGTGCGGCTAACATTTATGGCATTGTTATGGCTATAATTAATTCTAACCGACGTCAGTAGATGTCAGATTTAGTGCGCTATGTTCATTGTACCTCCATATTACTATAAATACCCCTTGTTATCGTCGGAGGGGGAGGATAAACTCTCTTAGAATCTCTCACCATATAGTGAAATACACTAGAGTAGGACTATTATCTCCACCATGAAAGGTTTGAACCAACATAATTGTTGTCTCTTGGTTGTTTGCCTAATGAGGATCTTGGCAAGCTCAGGGGTAAGACTTGACCTGATGATCCACCTCCCTCATGTTATGAGCTAAGGCAAAGGATGTTGACTAAGCACAGTAACAAGCATACCCGGAATCCCATGCCCAAAGCGTAACAGCCAAAGCGATTGCGACGCCCACAATCTCGGAGACGTTGCCCACAATGTGTGCGTGTTGTTGGCGTGCATTTATGGCATAGTTATGGCCAAAATTACCTGTAACCAATGTGAGTGAATGTCGGAGTTAGTGCACTATGGCCATTGTACCTTTATGTTACTATTAATATCCCTCTTATCGTCCGAGTGGAGGATAGATTTCTTTAGGATCTAATTGCCAGATTAAATATTTCTACAAGTAGATGAAAGAACTAACCAAGAGGAAGCAATAAGAAGGTAAAACAAGATATAAGAGGTGAAATACAGAAACGTAAATACAATAAGTAAAGGAAACAAGGGATAAGGAATTTTTTCCAAGGTTCGGAAAAAGGTTTTACTTTCCCTACTCCTGGTTGGAAAACTCTTCATGAAAAAGAGTATCTCTTCGATTTTACTCAGAGCAGTCCTTCACGCTTCGGTATGTAGACTCCGACATTCATAACTACTTTTAATTTCCCACAAACTTCTCCTTGAGAGATCATCAAGCACCAATTTCAAAAGTAAGAAACAGAGTAAAAAGCTCGAGATGGCTTTATCTGGCCAGATCAAACCTTCCATGAGAGCACACAAGGAGACATGACACTCAAGATCTCATGAACTCACTTTAAGATAGAAACCCTAGTTTTGTGGCTCTCACTCAAATAGACTCTAGGATTGGTTATGAAGTGAATCAGCACAAAACAAAAGAGGTACCCTAAGTTCTTAAAAAAAGTCAACACTCAAAAACTAGCCGTTGAGGCGCAGAAATAGGAAACCCCCATTGATGTTGTACCATATGGCACGCGTTATACCATACAACACCGTATGGTATGGCTCCTTGAAAGGACCGGGATGTCGCCTAGAGGGGGTGAATAGGCGTTTACAAAATTTAAACACTAAATTAAACACAGCGGAAACAATATGTTCGGATCGTCTGAGTTCACCTCGATCGTCCGAGTACTGATAGTCCAAGTCTATTCGGATAGTCCGAATGATACAGAGTGACTTCGAATTCAACTTAAATATCACAAATTCAAGGATACCACCTGCACCAAAGATAGTTCACAAGTAAGTATAAGTGTAGTAGTATCACACAAGACAAGATAATCAATTCAATTGTAAAAAAAGCAAGTAAATCAAACTTGAGAGTGAAAGGGATAAAACCGAAATGAAGATGGAGACGCGAAGATGTTTGTTCCTCGGTTTGATCCTTGAGGATCCTACGCCTCCGCTGAGGCGGCTCACCACACTTGAGCCGGGTCTTTTCAACCATTTCTTCACCGGTGTTGCACAATGCACTCGCCGGCTTCACTCCTTTGATTTCTTCCCTTGCGGAGGCGAAATCGAGCCTTCACAAACTTGACACGGCGCACCACACAAAGCTCGATAGCTCGTGACCAACTCCTAGCCGTCTAGGAGTCCTCAACCTCCAAGTGTAACAAATACCACGAAAAACGAACTTGGAGATGAACTCAAGTGCTCAAAGATCAACTCTTACTCAATTCACACTCACACCTCCTCCCAACTCTTCCCAACCCTTCTTCCCAAGGGGATCACCTAGATCGAAGAGTGGAGGGTCACTAGGGCTCAAGAACACACTAATTCCACAAAGGAATCACCTCCCAACCTTTCTCCCAATTCTCCCTCAATCCTCCTTCCAACTCTTCCAAACCCTTCTCCAAAGGGGATCACAAAGATCTAAGAGTAGAGGGGTTCTAAGGGGCTCAAGAACTCATGGATAGCTCAAGGAATGGTGGTACAACGGCTCTTTTTGAGTGGGGAGAGAGAGGGGTTTAAATAGAGACTTCCACGGATTCTGACCGTTACAGACAGTTCTGTGTAAGTTCGGATAGTCCGAGTGATATTCGGATAGTCTGAGTAATTACAAGTAACGGAGACAGAGAGACCCAGCTCGGATAGTCCGAACAAACTTCGGATAGTCCGAGTAATTCGGATAGTCCGAGTCATTCGGATATTCTGAGTGAACCTTGGATAGTCCGAATAATTATAGCCCGACGAACAGAGAGGGTCTGCTCGGATAGTCCGAATAAAATCTTCGGATAGTCCGAGTCATTCGGATACTCCGAGTGAACCTCGGATAGTCTGAAGCCTAAAAACAGGCACTGCACACCCCGACAAAAATGGACATAACTTTTGACTCCGGATCCGTTTTGGGTGATCTTAGACTCTACGAAAAGTTAAGAATGAGAGCTACACAACCAACAAGGTCTCACACCTCAAATCCCAAGGGATAAATACAGAACTCACAAAGAAGGCAAGGGAGACCTACAACTCTCACTTTCCGACATCACCAACACAACACTCTCTCTAGGTTTCACTAGGATGGATCACTTGAGCACTTGACACATCTAGAAGTCATTCTCCATTGCATCCCTCTTAATAGTACGGCAATCCTTAGACTCAAATTAAATCAAAGATAATACAAGTCTAGGATAGTCACTTGCCGTCTTTTTCTTTATTATGCATGATGACCTTCACTAAAAGATTGATGAAGCCTTCGCCTTATCCAACTCGACTCGATTCACCTCATGAGACTCTCGTCCCATCGACCTTGACTTGATCATCCTCCTCGACGATCTCCACGCCAAGTCGATCTTGACTTAGTCCTCAACTCTTGGTGACATCGTCGTCTTGTTGAACTCGGCTTAACCATCATTCTTTAACATACCTTGGTCATCACACATACTCATGGGACCTAAATCTTTCCAAACCACTCATGAAAGATATTAGTCCAAAAGCTCAATAGATATAAATAGATTGATGTTTGTGAGCAATTAAGTACCACAAGTGTTTCATATAAAGAGACACAATATTAAATGGAAACACTTGACAAGAGAAAGATTTCTACTAAGTGCATCATGACAAATATGTAATGGAGCTAGATGCACTAGGAAGATAATTGCCAATATGATAAATCAACTAAACCATAGCAAGTACCACAACCTTCACTAAAATAGAGCATATGATAGAATATACAAGAATTATACGTGTGCAAATAATATTTAAGCTAGGGTGAAGTTGTGAAACAATCTAGATTAAACTCCATTAAGTGATGTGCATAAGAAGATATACAAATAAAGCGTGCATGCACCAAGTCAAGTCATAGCAATGTGAAGTTTAACTCTAGTTAAGACATGTATACTAGAAGCAAGACACATATTGAACTCAAGTGGATATATGCACAAATAGATATGACATCAACCAATGTGCATATATAATCAATATGTTACTTGGAACTCACTATGCACTTACACAAGAGGAATGCAATGATAAATATATATAGAAGGTTACCCAGATTGCATACCTCATTTTCGCTTACTCATCCCATTTGTATATGTGAGACTTACCTTGCTAGGATGGATAGATTATCCACTTGGCATATATGATTTTATCTAAATAGATGAGACTAATATTCAACTTGGCAATAAACATGTTAGTCTCATAGCAATACAATCATATTAGAGGTTTGTCACTAGGCAATTATTTAGCCAAGCATTTACACAAATTTATCATTTACAAATAGTTGTCATTATATGTGTTTGTCATTAATCACCAAAATCACTTAAGTGCCTAGATGCACTTTCACTCCTGCTGGACCATACAGTGCCCCATAGAACACTAACCCTACGACAGCACTGTCTGGTACATCGTACAATATGGCGCGCTAGGCCCCTCTTAGTACCTATTCTAAAAAAAATGCGACAGCAGTGTCGTCTAGTACGCCATACCATACGACGCACCAGGGCCCCTCAGAACCCTCTCTAGAAAAGGCCAGATGGCAATACCATACGGCGTGCACAGCAGGCACTCAAAACCTTCTGCAAAAGATGTGACGAGAAAGCCATCTAGTACCCCGGCCCGTACCATACGACACCAACGTGCCACACCTGACAACAAATCACTAAGAACCTGGAATCTCCTAGAATTCTAAGAATTGACTAATCTCGCCGTGCATCCATAGAATAGCAAGTTCCAACAATTTCAAGAGCATCTAGCTCAAACCCCTCTAAAACACAAGAATAAAGTGACATCCTAATTATAGATGAACTCATCTCACTCCGAAATTCATACTAAAATATTCTTAACCTTGAACATCCTTGGCCACTGTCTTCATCACCAAATCATCATGCCTTCATTATAATGTGTCATTATTATCAAAACCAAAAATATCATCTTCACAAACCATTAAGGACGCTTTGAGCCACACAGTAGATAGTAAAAACCGAACCGAGAACCAAAAATCGAACGGTTTCGAAATAAAAACTGAACTGAAAACCAAAAACCATATAAGCAAAAAAAAAATCGCTTCTGTTTTTTTTGTTCATTTTTTCCTACCTCTTGCTGGTTTGGTTTGGTCGTTTTTTATCTACGAAATCAATCAATTTTCTATGCAAATTGGTGTTTTCGAATGAAACCGAGCAACATCAAACTGAACTTGTCGATGTAAATTTCAAATTTGTAAAACCAAAAATTGCTAAGTTTTTATTGGTTTCGAGAGCTTTTGTAAAAAATAAAGAAAACAGCTGCCGCCAAAACCGATGGCTTTTTCAAGTACATTAGTCGCCGTTCGTTATGAAAATACGCAGTACAGCAATGACAACAGTTTATAACGGCTAAACCAACCTTTAACCACACAAGTGATGGGACTGCTCGATCGTCGGTTTGGTGATCACTCACTATTTGTTCGCGCGCACTGCGGCCGATCTCTGCAACTCCTCGGAGAGGTTCTCGAGCGCAGAGTACGAGGACCCCCCCTCCTCGACGGCCTCCCTGCACGCAGCCTTCATCTCCATGGCCTTCTCCCGCACCTTCCTCCCCTCGTCGGAGCCGCCCATCAGAGTCTTCACGGCACGCTCCAGCTCCGGCGCGCCCACGAAGTTGCTACTCTTCCTCTCGACCTTCATGGCCACGGCCACGCCCATGCATGCGACCAGCGCGAACGCGTTCAGGTGCTGCTCGGAGTAGAGGGGCCACGGCACCATCGGCACGCCGAACCACAGGCTCTCCAGCACCGAGTTCCATCCGCAGTGCGTCACAAAGCCTCCCACGGCGGCGTGCGACAGTATCTCCTTCTGCGGCGCCGTCGTCGGCCACACGAGGCCTTTCTCCTTCGTCCTCTCCAAGAACCCCTCCGGGAGCAACTCCTCCAAGTTTGCGTCCGTGGGGTCTATCCCGCCGTCGATCGGCCGCCCACGTAGCACCCAGAGGAAGCGGTGCCCGCTGCGCTCTAGGCCATGAGCTATCTCCTGCGCCTGCGGCGCGGTGAAGAACCCTAGGCTCCCGAAGCAGAGGAGCACCACGGTGGCCGGAGGCTGTGCGTCGAGCCACCGCATGCACTCGTGCCGCCGCTCGGCCGGCGGGTCAAACGAGAGCACGGGGCCTATTGTGTATACGGTTGGGGCGGGGATTCCGCGCGTGCAGCGGCCATTGGCGACGGCGTCAAGAACAACTCTCTGCTCGAGCTCGGCCGCCGTGTTGATGATGAGGCCGTCGGTTTCCATGAAACGCCTGCCATGGTACACCAACCACGTGTAGTTCGGGCTCTTCTTGTCCATAAGCGCCATTGGCAGGGACGAAGGCGGCACCGGCGGCAGCCCAGGCACTTCCACCATGCCTTCCATCTCCTCGAACTCGACGGCCACCTCCTCGTGGAGCGCCGGCAAGCTCAGGTAGAGCACACAAGCCGCGGCGCTGCCGGTGAAGTACACGTAGGCCGGCACCGCGAGCTCGCGGGACACGTCGAGGAGAGTCGTGCACAAGAAGTCCATGATGAGCCCGGCCACCGGGCACATCAATCCGGAGATGGCCGCCTTCACGTGCGGCGCGTGGAGCTGTACATAAAGGGAGACGAAATCCAGGATGCCCACGGTCTCCGTCAGGGGCTCGACGGCGGGCAGGTGGTGGAAGCGAATGTCTTGACCGGACGCTTCCTCCCGGCGTATGTGGCCGGCGACCTCTGACACCGACCGCTCAGTCGGCGGTTGCATGACGAGCACGGTGAGCGAGAGGGTGCCGCCACTGCGGGCCAGCAGCCGCTTGCCGGCGCCGAGCGTAGACATGAAGTGGCCAGGGGCCCAGATGGGCAGCACGACGATGGTCGGGGTTGCCATTGGTGGATACATGGGAGAATCGAGGGCTACGGCTACGGCTACCAGTTCTTTCTTAGAATAGAGAAGCGAGATTGCGAGCGAGTGCCGGCTGCCTAGGTGCTGGGAGACAATTTATAGTTGAGCTAGGGCTCTTTTACCGTACATTATAAAACGAGTATATGGCTGAAGTAAAATTTGAACATAAACGTCCGTTGAAAGGGGTATTTTGGTATTTTCACTGAAGTTACCAGGTTAGAAAAGTCAAATAAATTTTTTTTGTTACCCCTTCCGTTGGCTTCGCCTCGTGGCCTTGTCTAATCTTCTCCAGATGAGGCATCTCCGCTACTAGGCACATTAACGTCAGGTCTGTAAGCTCTCTGTTTGCCTGAAAAAAAGCTGGCGACTCTTTACATATTCCAATTTGTTTTCTCCTTTGATTTAAGTGTTTAGCAAATTATTTGTGCTTTGGACTCACAAATTGATGCGAGTTTGAACGTAGTAAAACAACCAACAAGACACAACAATGCCTCTGGAAAGCTCCGACAGATTCATTATGGAATAGATTTCACCTGTTAATATGTTTTTTAGAGCCACCTGTTCATATGTTATCTCCGTATTGGTACACTAACGATCATGCCCTTGGCGTCCGAATCTTTAATGAACGGTCAAAATTCTCAAAGATTTCAATTAGTCTATACATGATGGTGACCGTTGCCGACAACGCCGTGGGTAGACTGCAAATCAGAGCAACCGGCTCCTGAATCACGACACATGATTCACTGCACATTGCATCTTCTTCTCCGCTGGTGGATCGTTGAGTCGGTGCATGTGTGAACTGCAAGGGTGGGGAGGAGCAAGAGCCCGGCCGGCGACGGATCAGTGTGTGACAGAGGAGGGAACGAGAACGTGGTGGGCGGCCGGGATGGAGAGGATGGGCGGCGACTGCCGACTCGACTTGCGGGGACGGGAGGAGAGGTGCTGGGTTGGGAAGGAATGGCGCCTGCGGCGGCTGTTCTTCTCACTGCGCCGTGAAATACGAAGAGTTAGAAGGATGGTGAACCTTGACATAGATCGATATCGGTAGATAAAAATAATTTATCTGACTCTTTTGCATCTTCATAAATTATATAAATTATATGTACTGCCAAAGTATCAATTACTGTTTCATCCTTGCGTATATTATACTACTGAGATCGATCAACTAGGTGTGATATAAAAACATATTCCCTCTGTCTCAAAATATAAGCCGCGCACGTATTTCAAGATTCAAACTTCATTATCTTTGACCAACGATTTGTCTAATAATATATACAAATGGTATCATTAGTTTCGCATTTAAAAGTATTTTCCAATTATCATAATTTTATTTCTATGTACGACATACTATAAGAGAAATTAAACATTAAAGTATAATTTTGAAGGCTGAGCCAAGTCAAACCGTGTCTTATATTTTGGAACAGAGAGAGTACTAAGCAATCTAAACCGTTAGATGAATTAAGAAGAATGAATGGCCCATGTTAAATTTAAGTGCCCCATAAAAAAGCCCTTGAGCTAACACCAAACTACTGTAGTTGTGTATTTTTGAACAACTTCCCAGACTCAAGATTAATTTTCACAAAAGTGAAAACTTTTGTTCAAGGTGCTAAGTCCTTTAAGGATCATTCATTACTACAAAAATGGTCATCCATACCCCCTAATCACTGCCGGTTATACTAGAACCGGCAGTGATAACTTATCACTGCCGGTTCATAAGCCTCAGCAGGTTGTCCGTTTGAGAACCGGTAGCGATAAGTCCTATCACTGCCGGTTCTTTAGGCCTCTTGCCTCCAATTTTCAACCGGTAGTGAAAGAACTTATCCCTGTCGGTTCTTTTCTAGAACCGACAGTGATAATAAGTTATCACTGTCGGTTCTAGCCAAGAACTGGTTTATCACTGCCGGTTCTAACCAAGAACCCGCGGCGATAAGTTCTTTCACTCCTTCCCCCAATTTTAAAACTGTTAGTGAAAGAACTTATCGCCGCGGGTTCTTGGTTAGAACCGGTAGTGATAACTCATTATCAGTGCCGGTTCTTATCACTGCCGGTTCTTGTCAAGAACCTGCATTGATAAGTAAAAATTAAAAGGTATATATATCCTCTGTAAGTAAGAACGTGAGATTGGGTGGGATGGTTAGAAGGGTGAGGGTAGAGTAGAGAGGTTCGCAGGTTCGAGTCCTGGGTAACGCAACAGTTGTATTTTGCGTGAAAACGTGTCCTAATAACCTATAGTAGGTGGTAGATGATTAGTGCATAGATTCTGGGCATAAAAAATATTTTTTTTATTTTTTACACAGGGACTATCACTGCCGGTTTTTACTCAAGAACCGGCAGTGATAAGGCTATCATTGCTGGTTCAAAAACCGGCACTAATGCCAGTTTCGAAGCAGCACGGATGTGGTGTTTTGTAGTAGTGATTATGTCCAACTTTTTGGGTGTGAAATTTGTTCATGCCCTTTTAGGTGTCTTGGGATTCCTATGCACTATAGAAAATTAAGAAACATGGACCAGAATGATGTAGAGGAAAGATTTGAGAAGAAGCTAAGTACCTGGAATGCTAATCACTTGTCTTCTAGGGGCAGTCTAGTTTTGATTAACTCAGTTCTCAGTAGCCTTCCTTTATTTATGATATTATTCTTTGAAATTCCAAAGGTTATGATAAAAAAAAGTTAGACTACTTCAGGTCCGGGTTTTTTTGGGCAAAATGATGGTCGCAAACAGAAATATAGATTAGCTAAATAGAGTATATTAATTTGCAGACCCAAAAAACAAGGAGGGATAAGGAGGGCTAGCGATTCAAGACCTTAGTGTCAAAAATAAATGTCTCCTCAGTAAATGACTTTTCAGACTATTACATGAAGTGCAAATTTGGAACAATATACTCAAGAATAAATACTTAAATCGAGGCTCAACCAACGGATTCACACTTTTGGAAAGGCCTTATAAAGGTTAAAGATGATTTTTTTTACAAAGAGGAACTTTCTTTCTCTGAAACGGGTTTCAAATTCAATTTTAGGAAGATAGTTGATTGGGTCATACATCGCTTAGAGACTAATATCCGAATTTGTTCTCTATAGTTAGGAAGAAGCATACTATGGTTTCAAAGGTGCTTGAATCAACTCCTCTGAATGTTTCTTTCCATAGATCTTTATTGGGTAAATAATTGTTTGATCGGCAAAATCTTTCCATAGGCTTAATAATGATGTATTTCAATGGAATCTTCATAAGAATGGACAATTCTCAGTGCATTCTATGTATCAAGACATGATTAATCAAGGCATCACTTATTTGAAATTTTTTTTGTGGAGATTAAAATTCTCTAAAATTAAAATCTTTCTTTCGTATTTAGACTAGGAAGTTATTCTCACTAAAGACAATTTATCCAAATGTCATTGGCAGAGCAGTCAGAATTGTTGCTTTTATAATAAAGTGGAGACAATTCAACATTTATTCTTTAATTGTCATTTTACTAGATCGGTTTGGCGATTAGTGAGCACAACTCTAGCCTTGAATCCACCTAGAAGCTTCATACATATGAGAGGGACTTGGCTCTGCAGGAGTTCTTCAAAACAAAATAAAAAGATTTTAGTAGATTCAACATAAGACCACTTGGCTTTGTCGTAATTGTATTTTTTTTGGCAAATGCTAACATACCATCTTTTTACAGATTGTTTTCAGAAGGGTCTATTGGCTATGACATTGGACACTATTGCACCGTAAAAATGAAAGGGAGGAATTTGTCAAGGCGTGTCAAGCATTGGAGATTATCGTCATGACCATTTTTGCAAATCATGGATGAAAATTTTGTAATAGGATTAGTATATTTAAGTTTACTCTCTTTTTTTTTTCTCTTGCTCAACAGTTTTTATTGCATATTATAAGATGCTCTATGGGTTGGTGGCTGCATGAATCTCCCATGGGATGCAGACGCTGGAATTTTATTTCATTATTAAAAAACTTCTCACCGCCTCTCTCTCCTTCTCGAAATCAAAACAACCACAAATTTAATTGATAGTTTGATGCTAGCTTGCTTTGAAAACAATCTCGTGGATGTTATACCATTGAGTTTTCCTTTAGGCAGAGATGAGTTGATGTAGTGATCAGTGAGCTCTAGAACAGTGTCAGCTATCCAGTGGCCGGACAAATGATCATCGGTATGCGTCCATGATTGCCACATGAATCTCGCAACGTTAATTCTACTCCTCTGGTACCGATCGTGACACCTGATCATCGGTATGTGGCCGTATTGTTATTCGGGCGTTGCCTCTTGTACGTCATCGTATCTATGCTATTTATCATACCCTTGCCGGACAAGAGTCACCGGAGCTAGGTAAAGAAATGCCGGGGACGGCCGCAGAAAGACACAAGATGAGTGGTCCCTTCTGGTGGTTTCCAACAACCTACAAAAGTTGAAATTTACTATCGCTCAGTCGCCTCAATCGATTTCTTTGCCTAACTCCGGTGATGGCCGACGTGCTCTACGATGGTGGAGCAGACTGGTTAGGATTGGGTGTAATTTCGGTTTGTGCAGTCATGTGCTCTTACCATTGTGATTGCAGTATGGACTACGTACTTTGCCATGGATAGTACTATTGAACCAATTCTTTTGTCATGGGTCCACCACTGACTCCATAATTCGATCATAAATATCTCTACTAGTCTTGTATATGCATTGTTGGTCAGGTAACGCAGAAGCTAGCTGGAGCAACCATTTTAGATCTCTGCATCATGAACAACCTGACACAACCGCCTTAATTCAATGTGTGTACGTTAGATTAGAGACCGAATTATGTGTGGCATCGGGGAAATGTACTCCATAGCTCATTCGGTTACAAGCTTCCAATTTGGCCATGTCGGTGCGCAGATCATACATGCCAGTTACACAGCCGTCTTAAATCAAAGTGTTTATATAAGATTACAGATCCAATTATGCGTCGCAGGAGGGAACTAGAAGGACCGTACTCCATAGCCTATTCGATTATGAAGCTTCGAATTTGGATGTGTGGGCGCTCAGATCATACATGCCCATGATATAACCGTCTTAATTTAAAAGTGTGTACGTCAGATTAGAGATTGACACTACTACAGAATTGGGCATTACAACCGGTCCATCAGAAGCGGTTTGGTGCGAACCCGTTGTAATCTTCGTACTAGAACCGGTTCGTGGGCAACGGGCGGGAGAGGGCTTCCAGAAGCGGTTTGAAACACGAACCGCGTGTAAAGTCCCACCTCTACAACCGGTTTATGTCCCAAACCGGTTGTGGGTTTCCAGAACCAGTTTGAGACACAAACCGGTTGTAAAAGGCAAACTCTAGAAGCGGTTTGTGTCTCAAACCGGTTGTAGAGCCATCCCGCCCAGCACATTTAAAACATCTTCTTCCTCCCCGAGGGCGCAGATCAGGTGAACGGGAAGTGTTAACAGGAAGGGCCGAGGTAATTGTTCAAGGAGGTCTTGCCCAATTTTTCAATTGAGGTGATTTAGCTGCAAATTAAGTGGTTCAAGATTAGTAACGCCATGTTAACATCCTTCTCACCTAAGTATTGTTGTTTTTTTGCATTGGATGTGGAGAAATGTTGATTTGTTCTTTGTTGAAAAGTGTGTGTTTTGTTTGCTAGCTAACTTCACCAAAGTGAAAAGTTTCTTTGCTTGTTTGCTAGCTACCTAACTTGTTTGCTAGCTAGCTTGATCATCTAATTTTAGGAGTTGATCTCAAAATGAAGTTGTTTGCTTTAGGATCCAAAATTTAACGATAAATTTGCTAGCTAGCTTGATCACCCTAATTTTAGGAACTAATTATTGGAGTATGAAATAAATAAGGCAAAAATTAGAAGGAAAAAAATAAAAGGTAGAAAGGGAAAAATAATTAGTTAGATTTAGTTAAAAATTGTAGAAGGATTAAAAAATAATTAAAAATGTAACAATTAGTTATTTATTTGTGCAATAAATGTGAAGGGTAAAAAATTTTAGTTAGGTTTAGTTAAAAATATATAAAGATAAAAAAATTACAAAGGTAGAAAGGGAAAAATAAATAGGTTCAAAATTGTAGAAGGATAAGAAATAATTTAAAAATGTAACAATTAGTTAGTTTTAGTTCAATAAATGTAGAAGGACAAAAAGAATTAGTGTAGGTGGATTTTTTTGTTGCAACAAAAAAATATTGTCTTTAATTGTAGACGGAAGAAGAACAAAAAGTAATTAGAAAGGTAGATCTAAGTGCTTGTGAGCTTTAGATTTTGAAATGTAACTAAATTTTTTTAATAAAATATAACTTGGTGTAGATGAACCAGTAATGGATGTACAATGCGGACCGTCGCTCCAGAGAGTTCATTGATGGCGTGCGAGGGTTTTTCGGATGCGGCCGTTGCCTTCTTGCTGCGCAGCACTATATATGTTGTCCGTGTAGACCGCAGGAATGAGAAGGAGCACTCCCACCGATGGCGGTTATGAACCATTTGATCATGAGAGGATTCATGCGGACTATACTGTTGGACCAACCATGGCGAGGTTGAGGGATTAGCGGTAGATGATGAAGACGACGAGGAAGAAGAAGAGGATTGAACAAGATCCCGATGCCGGTAATACTGTTCTGTGGAAGATACACTCGGAGAGTTTGGTGATGATGAGTGGACCAGATCTTCATGCGTGACGAGAGGGAGACTACACAGATGAAAGACAATTCGATAAGTTCCAGCGCATGTTAGAGGACCACAGACTCCTTTGTACCCAAACCGTAAGGCGGGGCCACAAAAAGCTGCGCACCACTGCGGAACTAATGCAATGGAAGGCCACGAATGGTGTCTCAGATAAGGGATTCGATGAGTTGTTATCACTCATAAAGAAGTTACTTCCGGAAGATAACACTCTGCCTGAATCTACATATGAAGCCAAGCAAGTCGTATGTCCTTTGGGATTAGAAGTACAGAAGATACACGCATGTCCTAACGATTGTATCCTGTATCGTAATGAGTACGAGGATTTTGATGTTTGTCCAGTGTGCAAAGAATCGCGTTACAAGATAAAGCGTGACGACCCAGGTGAAATAGATGGGGAGCATATGAAGAAGAGACCTCCCGCTAAGGTGGTGTGGTATTTCCCTGTCATCCCTCGATTGAAGCGTCTGTTTGCTAACAAAGCGCATGCCCAGATGATGCGTTGGCACAAAGAAGAGCGTAAGGATGACGGGATGCTTAGACATCCCGTTGATGGCTCCCAGTGGAGGAAAGTCGATCGAACATACCCGCACTTTGCAGATGAGGCGAGAAACATAAGGTTTGGGTTGAGTACGGATGGTATGAACCGTTCGGCGAGTTAAGCAGCAGCCATAGCACCTGGCCTATTACACTATGTATCTATAACATTCCTCCTTGGTTGTGCATGAAGCGGAAGTACATATTGATGCCGTTGTTGATCCAAGGGCCCAAGAAACCTGGGAACGACATCGATGTCTATCTGAAACCATTGGTTGAAGATCTCGTAACATTGTGGGAGGATGGTGTACGGGTATGGGATGAGCACAAAAGACATGATTTCACCCTCGTGCATTGCCGTTTGTTACCATCAATGACGGCTCGCGCTTGGTAACTGTCGGCCTAACTATAAAGGATATAGAGCTGCGTGCGGTGCTTAGATGAAACGGACAAAGATGTACCTCAAAAACTCTCGGAAGGTTGTGTACATGGGCCATCGTGGGTTTCTTCTTACAAGGCATCCGCTATGAAGAGAGGCAGGAATTTTAACGGAAAACCAGACCTTCGTGCTAAGCCTGAGCATCGAAGTGGGCCGCGTGTGTTTGCTATGGTAAAGGATCTGAAAGTAGTTTTTGGAAAGGGTCCTAGGAGAAAATCTATACCGAATGAGGAAGGTCAGGCACCCATGTGGAAGAAGAAGTCAATATTTTGGGACTTGTCTTATTGGGAACTTTGGAGGTCCGTCACTCACTTGACTTCATGCACATCACGAAGAATGTTTGCGTGAACCTGTTAGGATACTTAGATATGTACGGCAAATCGAAAGATACACTGCAAGGTCGGAGGGATCTAAAACATTTGGATCGAGGAACGATCTACATCCGAAAAAGGACAGCAAAGGACAACATTATCTACATCCCGCGAGCTACACTCTAAGCAAAGAAGAGAAAAAAGCATGATAGAGTGCTTGAACAGTGTGAAGGTCCTTCCGGATACTCCTCGAATGTAAAGAGACTCATAAACATGAAAGAGAATAAAATCGTCCACCGAAATCCCATGACTGTCTTGTGTTGATGACACGCTTGCTCCCAGGGTCGTGAGAGGTATTTTGCTCGAGTGGGTCCGGGGACAATCACAAAGCTGTGTTCCTTTTTCAATGCGGTTTCAAAAAGGTTATTGATCCGATAAACTAAGTAAGCTGCAGGATGACATGGTACAAAGTGTGGTTAGCCTTGAGATGATCTTTCCTCCTGTATTCTTTGATATTATGGTTCATTTCACTGCTCACATTGTCAAGGAGATAGGTATTCTCGGACCGTGTTTCTACACAACATGTTTCCTTCGAGAGGTACATGAGTGTCCTAAAGAGGTATGTCCGTAATCGATCTCGTCCCAAGGATGCATAGCCGAGGGTATGGCACGAGAGGAGGTGATTGAGTTCGTGTGGATTACATTAATGATCTAAATCCGATTGGCGTCCTATATCACGCCATGAGGGAGGCTCCGGGAAAGGGACACTAGGTCGGAAAGCACTTGCATGCAAAGATCTTCTTACTTTTAAACAAGCACATTTCACGGTTCAAACAATCTCAGAGTGGCCCTTATGTCCTTCAAAGACAAGAGTATTCTCGCCGCGAATTCCCAGGAAGGTCTGAGGATTGGATAACACTGAGGCATATGGATTCATTCGGCACTTGGTTACAAACTATATCCTTTCGAAAGGGTCTGACAATGAACAGTTGCAACGCCTGGCTCGGGGACCATCTAGTGAAATCGTGACATTCAAGGGCGAGATAAATGGTTACACATTTTACACGAAATCCTGTGATAAGATGAGCACGAACCGTAATGGCGGCGTCCGTTTAGACGTCGCGGACAACACTGGCAAGGTGGACACATATTATGGTTTCATAGAAGAGATATGGGAGCTTGACTATGGACCTTTGAAGGTCCCTCTATTCAAGTGCCAATGGGTTAAACTGAGTTCAAGCGGCGTGAAGATCGACAAATATGGCATGACAACCATAGACCTCACACAAGTAGGCTATAGGCGCAAACCATTCGTTCTCGCCAATGATGTCAGACAAGTCTTCTATGTAATGGACATGTCAACCAAACCTAAGAAGCAGAAGGACAAGCCAAAGCGACACGTGGTTCTCCAAGGCAAACGAAGGATTGTCGGAGTTGAGGACGTCACAGACGAGGAAGAGTATAGTCAGTTCGACGAGCTCCCTCCTTTTGCGGTGGATGTCGACATAAGTGTCTTGAATGACACAGATGTCGATGCTCCGTATATACGCCATGATCATAACGAAGGCACACTTGTAAAGACAAAGTATGTTACTAGTTAAGATGTGCTCCTGTATGAAACTTGTATATTTGAAGCATATATATAGAAATTAAGCAATGAAATTTTATACATTATAATGAAATATGAAACACAAGCACTGAAATTTTAAACATTTTTAAAAATATGAAACACAATTATGAAATTTTAAACATTTTAAAAAATATGAAACACAAGTATCTTGAAATTTTAAACATTTTAAAAAATATGAAACACAATTATTGAAATTTTAAACATTTTTAAAAAATATGAAACACAAGTACTGAAAATTTAAACATTATACTGAAATATGAAACAGAAGTACTGAAATTTTAAACATCTCAAAAGTCAGTTAAATAAAAAGGAGAAAAGCCCTCTAGAAGCGGTTGGTAATACAAACTCCTTGCGAAGGTAACCTCTACAAGCGGTTTGTATTATTTAACCCTTGTAGAAGGGACCTCCTAAGCGCCAAAGTAAGACAATCTGGATACCCCCTCTACAAGCGGTTTGTAATACAAACGCCTTATAGAAGGGAACCTCTACAAGCGGTTCGTAATACGAACCCCTTGTAGAAGGGGACCAAACAGAAGCGCGCAAGACAATCTGGATACCCCCTCTACAAGCGGTTTGTAATACGAACCCCTTGTAGAAGGGACCTCTACAAACGGTTTGTAATACAAACGTCTTGTAGAAGGGAACCTCTACAAGCGGTTCGTAATGTCTGAACCCCTTGTAGAAAAACCAAACAAGCGCCAAGAAGACAATCTGGATACCCCCTCTACAAGCAGTTTGTAATACGAACCCCTTGTAGAAGGGACCGCTACAAGCGGTTTGTAATACAAACGCCTTGTAGAAGGGCCTTGTAGAAGGGAACCTCTACAAGCGGTTAAATATCTGAACCCCTTGTAGAAGGGACCAAGCAGCGCGCAAAGACAATCTGATAGCCCCTCTACAAGCGGTTAGTATATTTAACCCCTTGTAGAAGAGACCTCTACAAGGGGTTCGGACTACGAACCGCTTGTAGAGGTCCCTTTACAAGGGGTTCGTTTTACGAACCGCTTCTAGAGTGTCTATCCTATATATTTCAGCTCGTCTTCCTCGCTTCACTCTCCCCAAAAATTTCTAAGTCCCGAGCCGTCCCACACAGACTCTCTGTCGCTCCGCCAGATCTCCGCCGAGCCCCAGCCAGGCCGACGCCTCCTCTCCGGCGCATGCCCTCGTCGCCGCATCTCTCGCCGAGATCCCAAGTCGCGCTGCCGGCTCTTCACCGCCGTCTTGCCTGCTGGCTTAGCCGCCCTCGCCACCGCCGCTGCTGCCTGTCGCCGCCTCGTCGGACCTCCATCACACCGTCGACCTCTCGACAAGGCCCCGCGCCCCAATCCTGGAGGACCTAGGTTGCCCACGCCCACGCCAAGATCTGCCTCTGTTTCATGTGTGCACAGAGGGTGTTCCATGAAACGTCCCAACGGGAAGCTGAGAGAAACTGAGAGAGAGAGAGCTAGGGAGAGATAGGGAGGGAGCTAGAGAGAGAGAGCTAGAGAGAGATAGGGAGAGAGAGCTGAGAGAAATAGGGAGAGAGCTAGAGAGAGATAGTGAGAGAGCTAGAGAGAGATAGGGAGGGAGCTAGAGAGAGATAGCTAGGGAGGGAGCTAGAGAGAGAGAGATAGGGAGGGAGCTAGAGAGAGAGAGCTAGAGAGAGATAGGGAGGGAGCTAGAGAGAGATAGGGAGAGAGAGCTAGAGAGAGATAGGGAGCACTTTGGACCATACATATAGATTCGTTTCGAGAAGCACTTTTATAATATCTTATTTTATGCCGTTTATCCAAATATTACAAATATAATTAGTGATCAAAGTTGTATTTCAAAAACCGTGTCAATAGACATCACGTAAGTTTTAAGAATCGCAGGTAGTATCTCACAACGAAAAAAACCATCAAATTTCACACGAATACGGCATGACTTGGATGAGAGATTAGTGGCCTGATCTGCAAAGCATTGGCTAATCCTTCTTTTATCTATCCTTTCTTTTTATCATGTGCACAAGTTGCGATACTAATTTAACATTGTTTCGCAATTATGATATATAGATGAAGCAACCAGCAATGCCAACGATATTTTCGATGAGAATCGGTTCATGCTAGACTCGATCGCGGAGGGTAGCATCGAGAATCTGACGAAGGTGACGCTTAACGCCGCTGCCGATGAGGTTTGTGAACCAAGGCGACGCTAATGCTACTACCTTGTGTTCGGTGATGCCGTGGACACTTTGGGGCAGCCGAGGTATTGCCACAATAATGCCCCGGTACACGCCGCCTTCGAGCAATCTAAACACACTCATATTTTTACGTAATTTAAGCAAGGTACATCGAGCAACCAATCGAAGCGAGGACCTAACAAGAAGCCATCGGCAAAGCATGTATTTACCGATGTTAACTCCGACGGGATGCCGATTGCCCCTCTTTCAGAATTGGGCCATTCAACAACGCTTGGGTTTCCATGTAAGGACCACGTCCCAATTAGCATCCAGAAATGGGTGAAGTCCCTCAAGCTACCAAGGAGCTATCAGGATGATATTAAGGACAATTTCAAATTCACAAGGGTTCAAGACAAAGTAAAGAAATACACTTTGAAAAAGATGGCAACCGATTTCAATCTTGGAAGACGTCTCTAAATGCCAAGTATGTGCGAGAAAGGAGAAAGGTCGACTTCAATCTATTTCCTAAGCCGGCCGATCACCGGAAGCGTTTGAGGAATACAATTTGTCGACTCAAGGCCAAGCCATGAGCCAAAAGAACAAGATAAATGCACGAAGAAGAAGTACCACCACCATCTCGCACCGGTGGTTACATCAAGGCTATACCGAAATGGGAGAAGCGGGAGGAAGAATTATTAGCCAAGAATGCACCACCTACTACTGCTGACTAGGAATTTCGCCTGCGAAATTGGTTCATGGCTCACGGGGGGCCCTTGCAGATGATGGCGGCTTGGTGATGGCACCAGAGTGCGAGATGTTGGGCAAAGGATCGTACAAGCCGTTCAACAGCTCGGTCGAGTTCCTTAGTGACGATATAGGAGAATGACGAGTGACACATGCCCTCCAAAACCGGAGCACCGGGGACGGACAAGAGGTATTGGTTCGTCGACGCCATGGAAGCACGGATTCGCAAAGGATTCCCAAACGTACAGGAGCCGAGCAAGAAGCAAAACCAGAGAGCTATACAAATACAACCAATTGGAAAGAGAGCTAAGAGCTACCCAGGCTAGCATCAGCGACATAGTTGCTCAACAAGTGCAGATAGCCCTCAGCAAGCTTCAGGGAACAGGTCCGAGCAATCTACCAGATGCCATGATCAGCCCGCAGGCCTCCGCGCGGCGGAGCAGCTGTGCGTCCATCGTGGCACCCGATGGGAATGACCTCGGCCATTTTCCAGTGGACGACATCAAGGTTCGCCGCCAGTGTGAGCTACATGTCTAGGCGCGAAACCTCTCCGTAAAGGTGGCTTACGGCATGGCGTTCCCGAGAGAGCGGGCCGACATTTCATTGCACGAGATACCCCGGTTACTCGAAAGTCGCCGTGGAGGAGGTGTTAAGCGGTTTGAAGATCTTATGCTCGATATTGCCGGAGGCGATGAGGTGGCCAAGCTTGGACAAGCCCTCCACGGTATCATCCTCTGGCAGCGGTACATCATGTTTGCAGATGGCGTGGAGGTGTCATCTCCACTGCGAGACATCGAGCAATTGGAGCCGGCTGGAGGAAGCTTGCCTCCTCCACAACGACAAACCATGCATCCTCCAATGTCACCTCCACGCAATGCCTCGCCGTCAATACAGAGTACTCCTACTCCACCACCTGCTCCACGCAGAAGCCCAACTCCACCAGCACCTCCAACAAAAACGAACCCCCCAAGGAAAAGCACGCCTCCACCATCTCCTCCGCAAAAGAAGCTTCAAATAAGAAGGAGCCATCCTCCTCCCCAGAAGGCCTAGTCCAGCCGATCAACAAGGTCAAAGGAACCTTCAAAAAGGGCATATGATATGATGGACGAGGAGACAAGCAAAGTTGTTGCTGCAGAAGTTGCTGCACACTTCGCACCTAAGGTGCCAGCGCCGAAGCAAGCAATTGACCGAAAAGCTTCAAAACACTTCGCGACATTCCATGCAGCGCCACTGCCTACGATGTCAGACCACGACCGGACAATAGTAAAGGCTACACAGAAGTCTAAACGGGCTAAGGCACAGGTAGCAAAGAAGAAGAAAGAGCAAGAACAGCTTGAACAATTCATGAAAGAGGCAAACCTCGGTTCTGCAGCTGAAGCTCTTGGATTAACAGATGATATCCCAATGGCAGAAGTGAGATGGCAATATAAGTTGGGCAGGGAGTTGGTTAACCCTAAAACCATAAAGGATTTACCAACCAAGATGCGACAATTTCATGAATGGTACATGGTAGAGTCCACTTAAGAAAGAAATATGTTCCCCTCCGTATCAGAAACGAACATTTCTATCGCGGGGACAACCAAATATGGCTAGAATTCGAAGACTTCTACCAGTTTACCATCGACGCCGCAACGTGTCTCTCATGAGTCAGCCGGTGTCTGTAAGTGTCGAGCTAATAAGTTTACCATGTGCTTCCTCGTG
This sequence comes from Olyra latifolia, assembly GCA_036346145.1. Classification (NCBI taxonomy): domain Eukaryota; kingdom Viridiplantae; phylum Streptophyta; class Magnoliopsida; order Poales; family Poaceae; genus Olyra; species Olyra latifolia. Next base: position 36,145,130 of record CM070529.1, on the reverse strand, counting down.
CGTAAAGTTGCAACTCTAATAGTTTTTCCATTTCTATGTAGAATGGAGATACAACGATTGAGAAGACGGGTGACTTCAACATCGGCTTCATAGACCCAGAGATTGTCAACGAGGTCATCGAATCTGACCAAAGGTTGTTGAGGAGTACATTCGGATGCACTCTTAGGACAAAGACTACAAACCATACATACTACGCCTCAACTTCGAAAGCGTATATATCCGTTCTCACAACGCGTCTCATTCCTAGCTTTTTAAAGCATACATAATATGACTAATTACATATATATGTTGAATATATTAATAGGTTTTATGAGTCCTTCTTGTTATCATGCTTGATAATAGCAAGATCATTGTTCAAGACTCAAAAGGAAACCACAGAAAAAATATCAATATATCATTGACGCGCTTAAATCAAGATGGTATATATTATTTTATAAGATGGTTTCCTTATTCTATTGAAATGCCTAGCTATTTAATTAATTCAAACTCTAATAATTACTATTCATGTATTAACGCATCACAGGGGCATTCGCAAAGTTCGAAAGAAGCATAAAGGAGCTTTCAAGAACGAATTCACAGTTCAATTAAGCACTCGAGTGCGTAATAAAGCATACTAATTAATTCATATTTTTATTGATAGTTTTTCATCTCAATACTTGTATTCTTTTTAAATTTCATCATAGGTTATCAAACAAGCGGCGAGAAACAACTTATGTGGCTATTATGTGTGCTACTACATGCAAAATATTTGCCATGGCGATGTGCCCAAAATAAACGACGAGGTTGTGTATGTCAAAAGTACCAAAGTAATGATGCATCGAAATTAATGATCCATCTCAATTTCTTAGTACTTACAATTTACGTGTTCAGAGATTTATTTATTTCCTGTTTTGGCAGCCTTACCTCGATGTGCAAGGTGTGATTCCGCCTCACCGGGTTGCAGCAATCCAAGAACAACTTATCGGCTTCATTGTCGACGAGATTATATCAACCAAAGGCGAGTTCCACACAAAGGGATAGAGAGATTGTCCTTCTCTAAGGACAGGTGAAATATCGGAATCATCGAAGGCCACACATAGCGATGCAGGCAACAAATGACCTTAAGATTCACCCTTCTACTCTTGAAATGTATAAACATTGCTTTGATCGGTGCATGTGCTCCTTATTTCATGTATGTACATATTTTTAATTCATTCGTATTATTGTGTAAATGAACTTAATTGTGGTTGTGTGAATGATCGAGTACACATCATATTATATTTTTAATTGTGAAAAAATATTGTAGTTGTATTTAATTTTATTGCCAAAATTCATATTGAAAACCCCTCGTAACATATTCTATATTGAATATAATTTATGCTCAGCCTCTCCAAGCGGTTGGTAACTCCAACCGCTTGGAGGGGCCACACGTGACGCTCTCCCTTGTCGCCTCTGAGGCTCTCCAAGCGGTTCGTATGTCCAACCGCCAGGAGAGGGCACACGTGGCGCAGGGGAGCGCCACGAGGCTCTCCTGGCGGTTCGTAAGTCCAACCGCTTGTAGAGAGGGCACACGTGGCGCCTCCCTCATTGGTGAGAGGTCTCAAGCGGTTCGTAATGTCTGAACCGCTTGTAGAGAACACCCATGTGACGCCTCCACCACCGCCAGGAGCGTTCGAACCGCTTGGGTGTCGTACCTGGCGGTTAGAAACGCGAGTGTTACCCGGAGGGTATCACTCGCGGTTGCCTACAACCGGTTCCAAAACCGGTTCTAAAACCTGTTTCGAACTGGTTGTAGTAGCTGGTTCGCTGGCAGTGTGAATTATGTGTGGCATCGGGGAAACTAGAAGAATCGTCCTGTGTAGTCCATTCTATTGCGAAGCTTCCAATTTAGACGTGTGGGCGTGCATATCATGCATGGGAGTAGTAGTGTAGTACTATAGCACCGAGAGGCTATTCATCGGGATACTAGATATATCTTTGACGAGTAGGAATTTCTCACTTGTGCAATGATTTCTTTGCCATGGACTATTTTCCCATCTTTGAGATTTGTGGTGATCAAATTATTTCGGTGTTATATAAATGACATGAATTGTGACTGGAGATTAAGGGTGGGTTCTTTTCAGCTTTTTTTATCTACTTATTTTCCTTATCTCGTTACTTGAGAATTTTTGAGATAGCCTCAAGAGACTTGGCCTTCAATTTTGGGGTTTAGAGACTTATCCCACTTTTTTAGATAAAAAATAGTGACTCAAAAGTAATAAAAAAGGGATAAGTCAAATAAGACTCCAAAATTTGAGGCCAACCGGCTCTCGAGGCTATCTTGAAAAATTTTCGAAGTGACGAGATAAAGCAAATAAATAGATAAGAAAAGCTGAAAAGAACCCATCCTAAATTTTTGTTTATGTGTGCCCCTTCCCCCCTTCCCCCGGTTTATTTGGTTAGAGCATCCACACCGGCTCCTCTAAATCTTCTCCTTCAAAACACTATTAGCGTCCTCTCTATCCATCCCTCTAAAATTCCTTCCCATTTTACACTACACTCTAAAAGATTCCTTCCCTCTATCAGCTACTCTATCCTAAAAAAGTCAGAACTACAGTGTTATACAGTGCCTGCTACGGATGCTCTTAGGGAGCGTCTCTCGCCCAGGCGACTACCTCCCACGTGGCATGGGGCACCCAAGCTCAGCCGTCCGCAGGCTAGCACAGTCGCATGTATTTTAGCATATCCGTTTTAATTAATCCATAGAACTCTCAGCTAAATTTTTTAGGAATCAGTTGTTTCATAGTATTGAGGACTAGCCGTGGCAATCCAATTGCAGAACAAATATGGAAATGGAAAAGAGATTACTATGTGTGCCACTGCAGAAATCCTCTAACCGTTCAGTGTCATTAGTAAAGCACCCAGGACGGCCGGTCCAAAGTTTTCAGGGGCCCACGTCGAGCAAAAGCACGAGGTCCTTTTATTAACTAGCATAGTTATTATAGATAAAAATGAATATATTCTTATATCATAAAATTAATAGAGAGAATAAGTCGTTACCAAAATATAGTTTAAAAAAGTTAACCTCATATATTAGATTACTGATCCATACAACTCAATCATCGCTACATCTAGTGCCCTCGATCCTCCTCATTGCTAATGTGTAGCGAAGTAAAGTAATAAGCTCCAAGTTGCACCTCCATACCCATCCTTGCCACAGTATCATCACTATCACAATGCCACGATGAAAACCTATCTCACAAATCTAAAACTGGTTTGCATGAGGCTATGAGCCGAGTTTAGCTAAATCCGAAAGTACATGTGCAACTAACAATTCATCTTAATTAAATATGACCAAATGAGGCCCTATTTTTTAGAAAAGAATTGAGGCGTGCTTGAACTGAAGAAGAGCAGCGAAATGAGAATAAATGTGGATACCAATTTAGAGTTTGGAAGGAAAAATTAATTTGAACCAAACAAAACCAATTGAGTCAATTTTTTAGAAAGAACAAGGACACATTTGAACCGATGAGCAGGAAACTGAGAATCAGAATGATGTGCTCATGTGCATACCAATTCGTGGAGGGCTTCGTCGGGCAGGCGCCCAAAGCAGGGCGGCCTTGGAGGGAGGTGCAACCAGGTGGCCAAGGAGGCAGCGCGGCGTGGTGCGACCGGAAGCTGGGTGTGAGGCAGAAGCTGCCCGGGGGGGGGTGCTTCTGGGAGGGAGAACCTGGTGAGGCGTTGGAAAACGAACGGGCGAAGCAAATGGTCAACGGGCCAAGGCGTTATACGCGTGCACATGTCTCGCGATAGATATCTAGGATCAATGGAATATGAAAGGACTGCATCAATTATCAATAGCTTACCTATGACGGTAGACTATTGTTATTGGGCTAGCTGCCACAGCGGGCAGTATGCTAATTTAATGCATGCCATCTTGCATCTTGGTCTGAACGCTACCCGTTGAGCTTCCTTTTTCCTACCCAGATAAAAATCCTAACACCTTACGGGCCGGGCCTGAAAGCACCTAAGCAGAGATCCAACGTGTTGCCCTTTCTGTAGTTTCCACAATGCCCCCATGCCACCGCGTCGCCGCTGCTCCCAGTGACACTCCACCTCTGCCACCGCCCCGCCCGCACCGTTGCTCTCTCAAAGATTCACCCGACCTGCGCCGCCGCTCAACTTCTACTCCCACACGCCGTCCCTCCCCTTCCTCTCGCCGGCGTCGCCACCATCCTCGCCCGAATCCCTTCGTGCAGCTCCACGCCAGCACGCTGTCACTCTCATCCTCTACCACCGCGTTTCCGCTCTTCTACTCTGTCCCTGCAAGGCGGCCAAAGAAGGAGGTGGCGGGGGAGACGACATGAGTATTGGTCGTGGCGTCCATGGTGTTCCATGACGACGAACCAGAGTATGCCGACATGCTGTGCTTGCGAGCGCCAGGAAGGAATTCGAGTTCGCGGACACACACAAGGGCGCGTACAACGACCGGAGCTCAGAGCCGGATGTTGCCCCTTCTACTGCAACTTCATGGCTACCAGGTTAGGCTCCTTGCCTTGTTCCCCTACCTCTGCTTCATGGTGTTGCAGTCATTCCACTTTTGCAATTGGCACCAAACGTCATACTACTTAGATATATAGGAGGTTATTACATCTGCCATACCCCAGAAGTAAATAAAGCATCTTACATGGCATCGCAGCATTGATACTTTGTATTGGTACCTTCATAGTTTTTAGTGTTGCATCTTCAGCGTAGGAATAAAAATTCAGAAGGCGATGAGAGAATTACACCATGAGTGACTGCTATTTCATTCCTGAACCTCTATAATTCAATTATGTTGAGGTAATTTAGTTTAATCACCTCTAGACATTCAGTTGTGCATTATTGATGTATTGTTGTGGGACTATTTCCTTTCTGATGTAACTCTCATACTGCTAGTTAAATTTAATTCCTCTCGCAGCTAGTTAAATTGAGGGCTCTTTTACCATACATTAAACTAAACTCTTTTACTTGCGATTTAAACATAACAAGCATGGTTGCGCACTCGCGTAGATACATTTGTTAGTTTCTTTAAGAGAGAAAGGCTAGATTTCTTAGTTTGTAGTTTGATTTGGTACAACTGGTCAGATTCACATAACAACATATTAAATATCTGTACTTCTATAATATGTATGCACTAAAACTTGTTGATATATGATCCAAATTCAAAAGGCCAATATCTGACGGAGCGTATCGGAGTTGGACCCTAGGTCGCCACTATTTATAAATACCCCTTGTAAGCCGCATGGGGAAGAAAATCAAATTGTAATCCCCGCATTTGTAACTCTCCAGCAAATAGTGAAGTTTTGTTGGCCGGTGCCCGTGGTTTTTTTTCTGCAAGGGTTTTTCAAGTTAAATCTGTATCCGTTGTTTATTAGATTTGATCTACTTCTTACTTTTATGCCTGTTGATTTATAACAAGTGGTATTGTTGTGGGTGTCACCCCACGAACAGAAAACAGGGCTGCCCCCGATGCGCGATCGCGTGCACCCAAGACAGCTCGATGAGACTCTCGTGCTCTCTCTGGTGATGCTCGTGGATGGAAGAAACACTACACTTGGGCTTGAAGAATCTGTCTATTACTTGCGTCCCCCATCCCCTTATATGGGGGCGGGAATGTACAGCGCCATGCAATGGCAGTCCCATGTCTTTCATACCCTGACCGGAGACCCACGGGCCATTTCCTCGCTACTTTACATGTTTCGCCCCCCACCTACCCTTACGCAAGGAGCACCGGGGTCATTTCACAGCACACTAGCCATACTCTTTACGGCCTTACCCTCCTAAAGGGGCCTCCACTACGGGTCATATGGGGGATTATGCCTAAACAGCGATTCTGAACCAGATCGCGCCCTCTGGTACCCACTCGGGTACCCTAACACGGCGTCAGGCTTGTCGGCGCGTCTTGCCCGCTCCGTCCTGCTGCGGGCGGGGATGTCGGCTCCGTGCGATCTTCCCGGCTTGGGCCTGCTCTTCGTTCTGTTTCCGCTGCTCCGCCCAGCCCCGTGCGCGCTCCACGCTCCGCCCGCATTGCTTGCCGCCTCGTCCGCGTCGTCTACAGCTTCGCCCGCACCCTTCGCCGCTCCGTCTCCAGCTCCGCCGAGCCTCGCACTGGCTCCGCTCCGCCGTTCCCCTCCTCGCTCCTCCTCAGAGCTCGCTTGATTGCCTGAAAAGGGCAGAGAAGAGGGGGCGGAGGCACGGCGGGGGCAAACCTTTCCGTCGCTCCCAAGTCCGAGGGGGTACCTATCTCTGGCCTACAACAGGAGCCCTTCATGGTTGAGGGCTTGCTTGGACATGCCCTTGGCCATGCCATAAATTGGCCTGAGCCTCAGTACTCCCTTGGGCATGTAGAGCGAGTTTCTCCCTCACCGGGCACCTGACGGTTGCGCTTCCCAAGACCTCGGGACGCGTTCACCACGGGAGCGCGCGCCCGTTGGCCCATCGCCGCGTCGTGTCGCCTTGTCCTTTCTCATGTCTGCGGTTACTCATTGCGGCTTTTGGGGTCTCGCGCCATTGCGAAACCGTCTTTTAGACCACGACGCACGCGCCTCCCCACTTTTGCGGGATCGGCGCCAGGTGTAAGCATCGAGGGTCGAGGCCGAGCGCCCCCCCTCCTTTATAACTGCGAGGCCCTGGGGGCGATGGGCTCCGTTTCTCTTTGCCCTAGTCCCCGGCTCCTTTTTCTCGTCTTCTTCTACTCCGCCACGCCTGTGTCCGGCTTGCAGTCCTTCCTTCCGCGATGGCCCCCCGCCGCGCACCGCAAGTGAAGCCGGTCCTGAGTGAGAGGATCTTGATATCTTGTCCCGGCGTTAGGCGCTTCGTCCTGGGCGGACGATCTGGACGCCCTGGCGACGGAGTTCGGTGTTCGCCGTTCCTCCATGCGGGCTCCGGGTCGGGAGGAGACGCCGTGCCCTCGGGCCGACGAGGCGGTGGTGTTCGCTGCTTTCTTGGAGGTGGGGCTTCGTTTCTCCGCCGCGCCGCTGGTGGTGGAAGTCTTCGCGATTCTTGAGCGCGGCTCTCACGGTGACGCCCTTAACGCCATCGTCGCGCATGGCGGTCTTTGGATTGGGCCCTCCGTCCCACCCCTATGGTGCTGACCGGGCGCATGTTTTCTCTCATCGAGGACGCTTTCGCGGCCAAACAGCGAAGGCGGTGGCGAGGCAGCGATCTGCCCGGCTCGTTGAACTTCGAACGGCGTCCTTTGGTGAAGAGATTCGATCGCCGCCGCCAAGGAAGTGGGAAGTCGGCCGATCTGGCGTTAGTATTACTAAGCGCCGACAACGGGCGCGCCTCTCCGCACCACCATGGGCCCGTGTGGGCGTCCGGTCGCCCAACACAGAGGCGGCAATGAGGAGGTCTGCGCTCCTTGTGTACTTGAAGGCCCTCGTTACGAGCACCATCGCGACTGGCGGAGGAGTTACGCCTTGCGCTTTGAGCCTTGGCGAGGAACCCTGCTGTCACCCTGGAGTGGCCCGCGGACGGCACGCTGATCGTCCACCGGCCCTAAGGGACTCGTAACCTCGGGCGCAGGGCGGCGGAGAGACGAGCCCGTGAAATTCTTGGGCCTGCCGCCTACGGAGTCTGGCTGCCATGGAGACGGCCGGCAACAAGCAATCCCCGCGTCGCCCAATGGGGACTTCGTCAGGCTCCTCCACCTCGGGGCACCGGGGGCTCCCCCCTGCCGAAGAAGCGGGCCCGGGTGATCTCCGCCCGCCATCGCAGTCAGCCCCTTCGGACGAGAGCGGCCTTGAGTGAGGGCAGCGATAACTTTGACACCGACGAGGAGGAGGAGGAAGAGGAGGAGGAGGGGGAGACGAGCGAGGCTCCTCCGTCTCCGCCGCGGCGATGTCCTCCGCTCCGGCCGGCAGCAGCGTTCTTCCCATGGGGCCGGGCCGTCCGTGTAGCGTTCCTCTCGGTCTTTCCTTCTGAACATCCGGGGTGGAGTTCGTGGACCTCGGCGACGACGCAGGAGGCAAGTAGCCCTTCCGGAGGCGCGTCGTCCTTCCTCGAACTCTTTGTCTCCCGGTAGGCGCGGATCCTTCGGCGCCGTCGGCTCGCGGCCAGAGGGGACGCGTGCCATTTACGCGAGCGCCTCCATTCCTGATACTCCCCTCGGCGCCGAAGGTCTGACTCCCGAAACTTTTCCCATGAGCTCCTTAGGTGGCATCAATCTTTCTGGGCTTGATCTGACGGCGCACATAGGGGGAGGGGACGTGGAGATGGCGGATGCGGCGGCTGCGACCGGACCCCGCGCGGGGTTGGATCTTTGGGCCTCCGTCCTCGCCGAGGTGGGCGGCGCGGGGTTTGGCCCGGCCGCTAGCGCGCCCTCACAGGCCGGAGGTTCCACAGGCGAAGGGTCTCTTCCTCCATTTGTCGGTTCCCGGAGGTGCGTCGGAGGCTCAGCCAGCTCCTCCGCTACTTCCTTCGGCCTCGACGTGCCCGGACCTCCCAGTTTTGCCTCAGGGCCCCGACAAAGTCCGGGGTGATGCGGAGCCTACCTCGGGGCTCGACACCTCGGAGCTCTCTCCCCTGGACTTCCATAGCCGGGCTACGGCGGCTCAGGCGCTGAGGAGGATGCAGAGGGCCTTCTACTCCGAAGCGGAATCTCGGCGCCTCTTCGGCGGAATCAGCGACCTCGCGCTGGGTGACGCCGTCACCGACTTCTTCATGAAGGTTCCCCATCCCTGCCGCTTCCTCCGCTCGTCCTCCCGCGGGGCCTCGCTCCTGCTGACGTCATTCTTCGCTTTGCTTTCCTTCGCAGGGTGCCTTTGTGGCCGCGGAGGCGTCCAGGCGGGTCCAAGCGGACAACCGCGGCTATGTCGAGGTGAATCGGGAGCTCGACGAGGCTCGGAAGCGCGCGGACGAGTCAGACGCGGAGAGGGCTCGCCTGGAGGGGGCCCTGCGATCCTCCACCGAGACTCTGGCGAAAGTCCAGGAAGAGCTGAGCCAGAGCCGGGACCTTGCCGCCCGGAACGCGGAGCTGAAGGACCTCGTTTCCTCCATGAAGGCTAGCCTCGCCGCCGCGGAGCAAGCTCGCGTCGTGGCCGAGCGGAATGAGCAGAAAAAAGAGAGCCGCATCGAGGAGTTGAAGGACCTCCTGAAGGTGGCGGATCTCGCCAAAGAGATGCTCAAGAAGGCCGCGGAGGAGCACCCCCGCCAACTCGCTGCCGCCAGGGGCGAGGCTCAGATGAGCCTCGTCAATGCGCGCCGAGCGGAGGAGTGTTGCGAGACCGCCCAGAGGCCGCTCGAGACCCTGACCTCCGGGATTCAGGGGGCGACGAGCGCCTTCCTCCGGCAACTCCCTCGTCTCGGGATCGACGCATCGAGCCGCACTCCTGCGCCCGGCGCGGAGGCCATCAAATTCCTCCAGAACTCCGCCGGACTGCTGGGGACCTCTGCCGTAACCTTCGGCAGCCATTGCGCCCGCCTGGGGACTTTGAAGACGGCGCATCTCCTCGAGGCTAAGGGCTGCACACACGTCCACGAGTACTTCGATGCTACCTCTGCGGCTGCGGGCGCCCCGGGGTTTTCTGACATCGCGTCGGGGGGGAAGGCTTCTCCTGCCGCGACTCGCCTGGCTTCTCGCTTCATCTTCGACTTCTGGAATCATCATGGCGGGCGGCGGGGTCCGTCTTGGCGAGCCCGAAGCGGCACTGAACGCTCAAGACGCGGCCAAAGCGAGCTCGTCAGCGAGGCTAAAGTAAGGAAAGCGACCTCCGCGTAACTTGCATGTAAATATTTTTTTTTTCTCCTTTCGTGCAAACCTTAAAATGCAGAATCGATCCGTTTAATTTATTTGATGTGCCTTGCGGCGCTTGGTTTTGCTCCGCGTTTTCTCTCTCCGCTTTGCCGATTGAATCCTCGGGCCAAAAGGAGATCCGCGATTCTGGTAGTGTTCTCGCGGCGTCTCGTTTCTGTCCGTCCATTCTGATAGCGCGTGGTGGAGGCGCCTCTTCGGGCTCCCGAGCCAATGGCGGCTCCTGCGACGCCTCGGCTTTGATTGCCATTCATGGTCGCGCGAGTGGCCGCGGCGTTTCTTTGGGCTCCCGAGCCAATGGCGGCTCCCGCGACGCCTCGGTTTTGATTGCCGTTCATGGTCGCGCGCGTGGCCGCGGCGTTTGGGGCTCCGTGTCCCGCCTTTCCCCAGTAGGGCTCGCTTCAGCTTTTCGAGGTCCCTTAATGGCGGGCGGCCGGCTCGGCTGGCCCATCCTGCCGTATAAATGTGTCGTCTCCAGCGTCCCCGAAGCCATCCCCGACCCCGGTTTCTGAGTGTGCCGCCATGTCCCAGCTTTCCGGCTTCTCGTCCCTGTCTTCGATCGTCTCTCTTCCGGACCTCGGTGACGGTCTGGTGCTGGCCAGGGCTCTCGACGCGAGACTTGCCGCTGAGGTGGGGGCGAGGGGAGGCGTCGTCGACAACGTGGCCGTTGCGGGCGACGCGGGCCGAGTTGCCGGGCCTGCTCTTCCGGGTGCCGACGCCTTGCACCCGATCATCGTTTCTGACGAAGAAGATGACGACCCCAATCCTCCGGCGCCGCCGTCCTCTCCCACAAGCTCCGTCGGGAGCAACGATGTGCCGGTGGCTGAGCCGGCCCGCCTTGGGCACGCTCGCTTTCGCCAGGCGCCAGGTGGGAGGGAGGTCCGCTAACCAGCGAGCGGCCGGTTTGAACGATAGCCTAGGCAGCCCCTAGGGGCTTTTGTATCACTTTACCCTTTTCGAAAAGAATGCTACTGCCTTTGCTCCGGGAGTTGATATCGAAGGGATGTTTGCTTCGTGCGCGTGCTTTCGGATGATGGTTGCGAGTAGCGGCGGGCGTCCCGATGAAAATAACGCGTGGGGCTCAGCTGAACATGAGTTTGTCCACGCGATGGAGCGGTGGCGCGTTAGGCCTAGCTGACCGCGAGTTCGTCGACGCGAAGGAACGGGTGGGACGTTAGCCCGACCAAGCGCTCGTCGCGGAGGTAGCGAGTTAGGCTTAGTTAATTGCTGGTTCGTCGACACGAAGGAGCGGGTGGGACGTTAGCCCAACCAAGCGCTCGTCGCGGAGGTAGCGAGTTAGACTTAGCTAATCGCGGGTTAAATCGGCGAAGAGCGAGGTGGGGCGTTAGCCCGACCAAGCGCTAAATCACGCGAGGTAGCGAGTTAGGCTTAGCTAATCGCGGGTTCGTCGACGCGAAGGAGCGGGTGGAACGTTAGCCCGACCAAGCGCTCGTCGCGGAGGTAGCGAGTTAGTCTTAGCTAATCGCGCGTTAAATCGGCGACGCTGGCGGAGTGGGGCGTTAGCCCAACCAAGCGCTTCGTCGCGGAGGTAGTGAACTGAACTTAGCTAATCGCGGGTTCGTCGACGCGAAGAACCGTGGGGGCGTTAGCCCGACCAAGCGCTTGTCGCGAGGTAGCGAAGTTAAGCTTAGCTAATCGCGGGTTAAATCGGCGTGAAGGAGCGGGTGGGGCGTTAGCCCGACCAGCGCTTCGTCGTGGAGGTAGCGAAGTTAGACTTAGCTAATCGCGGGTTAAATCGGCGTGAAGAGCAGTGGGGCGTTAGCCCGACCAAGCGCTTCGTCGCGAGGTAGCGACTTAGACTTAGCTAATCGCGGGTTCGTCGACGCGAAGGAGCGGGTGGGACGTTAGCCCGACCAAGCGCTCGTCGAGGAGGTAACGCGTTAGACTGAGCTAACCGCGGGTTCGTCGACGCGAGGGAATGGGTGGGACGTTAGCCCAACCAAGCGCTCGTCGCGGAGGTAGCGTGTTGACATGGCTAACCGCGAGTTCGCTTTCTCCAACTATACCGTACTGCATGCACAGGGACAATGAAATTTTACGTGGAAACCCCCGAGGGGGAAAAAACCATAGGTGGGGGCGCTAAACGGCCCCCGATTGCAACTTTTTCATTCATTGATTCATACGTGTACACTTTTTTTTTGTGGCTCGAGTGCAACAAGTATATACGAGTAGGGCTATTACGGGTAAAACCTCTTGAGCGCGTCGGAGTTCCAGGTCCTTGGTACATCTTCTTCCTCCAGGGTGGCGAGCCTGTGTGCCCCCTTCGCTGTGGATTCCTTGATGACGTAGGGGCCTTCCCATGTGGATTCGAGCTTGGCGAATGTCGGGGCTGATCGTTTGAGTACCACGTCCCCCGGCACCATGTCCCTTTTCCTGACCTTCTTGTTGAAGGTCCGCGTCGAGGCCTTGGCGTAGGCTTTCATGGTGATCGGGGCACATGTCGCGCCTCCTCGGTTAGGTCATGCGTGACAGCAGCCGTGTCCTGTATCGGGCCCTTGATGACGCGGAGGGATTTGGCTTGAATCTCCGCGGGTGAGACGGCCTACTCTCCGAAGATTAGTCTGAATGGGGAGAAGCCCGTGGGACGGGACGCGGAGGTGCGCGCGGCCTAGAGGACTTTGGGTAGCTCGTCCGGCCATGCGCCCTTCGCGGTGTTGTAAAGTCTTTTCTTGATGCCGTCTAGCAGCAGGCCGTTGGCTCTTTCTACCGCGCCGTTCGCCTGCGGGGGCCCGACCGACGCGAAACAGATTTTTGTGCCGATGCCTTCACAATACTCTTGGAACTTTTTGGACTCGAACTAAGTTCCATTATGCGTGATTTATCTCGTAGGGAACCCGTGCCTTACAAACAATCGTTTTCGGAGGAACTGGTGGTGGCTTCACCGTTATCTTTGCCATCGGCTCGCCTCAATCCACCGGAGAATGTCGATGGCGGCGATTACGAATTGCGAACTTCCTCGAGCTTTGGCGGCGGACCAACGATATCGATTCCCCACTTTGCGAAGGGCCATATCGGGGGCACCGGGTGTAGTTTGCTGGGCGGGGCTTTCTTTTGCTTAGTCATCCATTGGCAGGCATGGCAATGCTTGACGAGGCACTCCGCATCTTGTAGGGCTGTCGGCCAGTAAAGGCCCATTCTGAACACCTTGCCCGCGAGGTTCCTGGGGGCCTGGTGTGCTCCGCAGGTCCCTTCATGCGCTTCGCGCAAGGCTTCGATCCCCTCCTCCTGGGATATGCAGCGAAGCCACGGAGAGCAAAGCCCTCCGCGGAACAGGAGCCCCTCGATTATGGCGTACTTCTTTGCCCGTGCCTCGAGCCATTTGGCCTGTGCTTCGTCTTGTGGGAGGGTGCCGCCGAGGAGGTAGCTGTGTATCTCGTCTCGCCGATCGCTTGGTTCTTTGGAGTTATAGCGTTGACTGGGAGGCGATGGAGGGGGTCCGGAGCACCTCGAAGAATACGGTCGGGGGTAGAGCGCCCCCAGACCCCGCCGCCTTCGCTAGTTCGTCGGCCCGCTCGTTTTGCGACCGTGGAATTGCACGTATGGAGAACCCATCGAATGTTCTTTCCATCGCCCTTACCACCTCGACGTATTTCTGAAGTTGTTCGTCCTTCACCTGATACTCCTTAGAGATAGATATGTCCTTCAATGAGCTTCGAGTCCGTTCTTAGGATGGCGCGCCTGGCGCCCATGGCCTTGGCCTTGCGAAGCCCCAGAAGAAGTGCTTCGTACTCGGCTGTATTGTTTGTCGAAGGGAATTCCAGCTTCGCCCCGAATTCGGCTGCCTCTCCACCCGGGGCCGTGATGATGGCCGCTATTCCTGCGCCATGCACCCCCCTGGATCCATCGAAATTGACGAGCCATACGTCCGTCATCATTCTTTGTCGAAATCGGCGAAGTCCATTCCGCGACAAAGTCGGCGGACTTAGCTCTTGATCGCGGTCGCGGCGGCACGATGGTCGATTCGAAGAAGCGAAGCTCGACCGCCACTTGCCGCAGCGTCGAGCTTTGCTTGTTCGACAGCATAGAGCTTAGCGGGTACGCCGTAGGTACTTTGATCCGGTTCCCTAGGAAGTAATGCCGGAGCTTCCTTGATGCCATCAACAGCGCATACGCCAGCTTTTCCATCTCCGTGTAGCGCAGCTTTGCTCCCTGCAGGGCCTCGGAGACAATAGACCGGTTCTTTGTTTGAGCTTCCTCGCCGCGAGGACAATGGCCAGCTCGCGAGGGGCCCGCGGCAGTAGAGAAGCGGCTCCTCGCCTTGCCGGGCTTTGCAACGTGTGCGGCTTCATGAGGCCCGCTTGAGTTGTCGAACGCAGCTTGACATTCGCTTGTCGAGAAAAAACCTCGCTTGTTCGCGGGGCTCACGAAGAATGGGAGGCTTTGCTCACGTGACTTGGGCGAGAATCTGGCGGCGCCGCAGCCGCCCGCCATCTTTGAGCGTCCTTGGCGCTTTTTGGCGGTGCCATGTCTTGGATTGCTTTAATCTTTTGGGGTTGGCCTCGATACCCTTTCGACAAAAGGAATCCAAGTAACTTTCTCGCACGCACAACACATTTTTCAGGGTTAAGTTTCACCTTTTCTTCCAAAGAAGTCGTTGAAGGTTTCACGTGGGTCATGACGTGGTCCTCTTTCTTCGCGCTTTTGACGACAATGTCGCCGGCGTAAACCTCAATGTTTCGCCCGAGTTGTTTAGCGAAGATTACGGCAATTAGCTTTGGCGAAGGTGGCCCGTATTTTTAGGCCAAATGGCATTCGCTGCAAAGTATGTCTTGAAGGGTGTGATGAATGCGGTCTTGTCTTCGTCCTCTCTCGCATATCGGTGATGGTATCGAATCGCATCGAAAAACTCATCATCTCCGATCCCGAGGTGGAATCGGCGAATTTGGTCGATCTTGGGCGAGGGAAGTCATCCTTGGGCATGCCTTGTTGGTCCGTGAAGTCGATGCACATCCTCCATGCTCCGCTGGACTTTCTAACAAGGACCACATTGGCGAGCCATTCGGTGTGGATGGCATCGCGTATGATCCCAGCGCGAAGCAACTTCTCCACTTCCGCCTTTGCTGCGTCTTGCCTCTCCGTGGCGAGCTTCCTGAGCTTTTGCTTTTTAAACCGGCGTCGGCACGATGGCTAGCCCGTGCTCGATCGTGGTTCTCTGCACGCCGGGGATGTCCCCTGGGCTCCAAGCGAACACATTTTCGTACTCGAAGGATTTGCGGCGATACTGCTCCTCCGGAGGAGGGCGGCGCTAAGGGTGACCGTTTTGTCGCCATCGAGTTGCAGGCCACCTTCTTCGTTTCTCCTTAGGGCGCGGTTTGGGGAGCCACTTGCTGCGCTGTTTGGTGGGAGGATCTTCCTCCATCGCGTGAACGTGCTTGACTGAGGGCCCTTCCAAATCTATCCTTCGGCGAGAGCTTGATCCCCACGGATCGTAATGGTACCGCCGGCGAAGGCATCTTCATGCGAGGAAACCATGGTGTACGATGGCTCCGAAGGCGGTCAGCGACCCCCGCCCCATTATGGCGTTGTATTTGAAAGGCATGTCGACGACATCGAGCGAGGCGAGGCGGTGACCACGACAGCGGTGCCCGCGAAGGTTACTTCGGCTCAATTTGCCGATAGTGCGCGGGTTTCCTCCGAAACCTACCAGCGGCACCTCCGATCTCCTTAGGCGGTCGCGGGGATCATCATCTGCCTAAAAGCTTCGATGGAGAGGATGTCGGCCGCGCTTCCCCCGTCAACCAGCACTCTGCGCACCTCGCAGCCTGCGATCATGGCGGAAACTACCAGGGAGTCTTGATGGGGAAAGTGCACACCCCGCGCGTCCTCGTCGGTGAACATGATTGGCTCGTGCTCTTGCTGGGGGACGAAGGTCGAGTTGACCCCGACGTGGTTGATCTGCCTGGCGTACGCCTTGCGCTGCCTCTTGGAGGGCATATGCAGAGAGGACCCCCCAGTGATGGTGTTAATGACGCAATGCATATGATTTATTGCTCCATGTGGTGGGGGTCGCTGGTGTTCTGGGAGTGGCGGGGGTGGTGGCGGGAGGGGGAGTACTTCGCCTTCTCTTTTCTTGGCCTCGAAACGCCGGTACCCTTCGATCACCTTGCAATGGGCCGAATCGTGTGTGCCATTTTCGCCATGGTACTCGCAATGGTACCTCCTCCTGACTACCTCCTCCCGTTTGGGTGCCGGCCAGTCATGTTTGTCGTGCCAGCGGGGCGGGCTTCGCCTGCGCTGCTCCGGGTGCTTCCCCCTGTCATCGCGTCGTTCGACCCGTTCGTCAATGTAGTGGACCCCTCTTCCCTTGTCTTTTCCTTCGCGCTCTTGGGCGCGGGTCCTTCCCTTTCCCTTGGACGCGAGCTCCTTCTCCTGATCCCTCCGGCGGAGGGTTTGCTTCGATGATTCATCCCGTGGTTTGTCTTCCCTCCGGGAGTTATCCTCCTCACTTGGGCGTACTCTTTCATTTTAGCGAACAGCTCCTCTACGGTCGCGGACTTCTTTCCGGGCCGACCTCTCATAACGGTCCCCTTCAGTAGCCAGCATGGCGTTGATGATGGTGGTATCGTGACCCCCAAATCGGCACTTGATCTTGGAGAAGCGCTGGAAATAGCTCTTGAGGGATTCCCCATCGCGCTGCCTCACGGCGAACAAGTCGCTTTCCTCTTTCATCCCATCAAAGTTCCCCTAAAAATTGCTTTCCATTTTGGCGCTTGGCGGGGCCGCTTTCAATGGGCGGCTCGAGGGAAGAGTACCATGAGAGGGCAATGCCTTCGAGCGCTAGGAGCAGCCCTTTGGCCTTGACGTCGTCGTCTCCCCCCGCCGCTTCCACGGCAGTGTCATACACGCGGAGGAACTCCCTGGGGTCTACTTTGCCGCTGTACGGTTTGATGGCGGGGAGCTTAAAGTTTCCTGGGGAGGGCCACCTCTTTGCGCGGAGCCTGGCACAAAGGGGGTTGGGGTCGTCGTCGTTCTGATGGTTCTTCTTGGCGTGTCGGGAGAGTACCTCTGATGCGGACTCTCATCTTGAGACACCGTGAGGCCTTGGTTCGCCCGCCCTGCGAGCGTTGCACTTCCGCCATCGGCTTCTCGTTCGCCTCCATCAACGCCCGCTTGCGTTGGGGTCGGCGCTTCTGCGTACTCGGGCCCCGTAGGTGGCTCCTCCCTGCGGCCGCCCGTCCGCCGCCGGGTGGTTGGATACCTCCATCGCGTCCCCTCGGTCGACTGTCGATCGCCCGCCACTGCGCCCGACGCCTAAAGGCGCCCTGCGAAGTCACCGCGGCAGGCGGGTGGGCGCACCTCTGGACGCCTCCGGCACGCAGGGCTCGATCCTCCTCGTCTGCACACCTGGCAGCTGCGTGTCGCTCTCGGCGATCTCCACGACTCTCCGCCGCGTACGTAGTAGCCCCTTGGGGCGTGGTCGCGGCCTTCCTCTTCGGCGGCATGGTTGTTGGCGTCGTCAAACAACTTTGGGGCGATAGCTTTCTCTATGTCGGTCCCCACGACGGCGCCTTGTTGTGGGTGTCACCCCGAGCAAAGTATGCCCCGATCTTGTGATCGCGCGCCCAAAACAACTTCGATGAGACTCTCGTGCTCTCTCTGGTGATGCTCATGGATGGAAAAACACTACACTTGGGCTTGAAGAATCATCTAATACTTGCGTCCCCCATCCCTTATATGGGCGGAATGTCTGGCGCCATGCAATGGCGGTCCCCTGTCTTTCATACCCCGACCGAAGACCCACGGGCCATTTCCTCGCTACTTTACATGTTTCGCCCCCTACCTGCCCTTACGCAAGGGGCACCGGGGTCATTCCACAGCACACTAGCCATACTCTTTACAGCCTTGCCCTCCTAAAGGGGCCTCCACCACGGGTCATATGGGGGATTATGCCTGAAACGCGATTCTGAACCAGGCGCGCGCCCTCGACACCCACTCGGGTACCCTGACACGGCGTCAGGCTTGTCGGCGCGTCTTGCCCGCTCCGTCCTGCTGCGGGTGGGGATGTCGGCTCCGTGCGATCTTCCCGGCAGGCACTGCTCTTAGATTCTGTTTCATTGCTCTGCCCGGCCCGTCTGCGCTCCGCGCTCCGCCGCGTGCTTGCTTGCCTCATCCGCGTCGTCTCTGACCGCCCGCACCCTTCGCCGCTCCGTCTCCAACTCCGCCGAGCCTCGCACTGGCTCCGCTCCGCCGTTCCCCTCCTCCGCACTCCCTCCTGTAGCCTGCTTCGATTGCCCTGAAAAGGGCAGAGAAGAGGGGGCGGAGGCACGGCGGGGGCGAACCTTTCCTTCGCTCCCAAGTCCAAGGGGGTACCTATCTCTGGATTACAACAGGTATCAAAGCCACGTTCTTCACATGTTCAATCTAGGTTTTCTATCGACATGGCATTATTGAAGTATGATCTTCCGCTGCTGGATCTGGACACACGATTCTCTCTGTGGCAAGTCAAGATGCGGGAGGTACTGGTGCATACCAATCTAGATGATGCGCTCGAGGGCTTCGAGAAGCCCGACCAGAAGTTTTGGTCCAACGAGGAGAAAAGGAAGGATCGTAAGGCTTTGTCTTAAATTCATCTTCATCTATCCAACAATATTCTGCAGGAGGTATTGCAGGAAAAATCTGCTGCTGCCTTATGGCTCAAGCTAGAATCGATCTGCATGCATAAAGATCTAACTAGCAAGATGCATATGAAGATGAAGTTGTTCACGTACAAGATGCAAGAGGGTGGTTTGGTTCTAAATCATCTTTTGGTCTTGAAGGAGATCGTCATTGACTTACAATCTATGCAGGTAACATATGATGAAGAAGACTTAGGTCTACTTCTTTCGTGTTCGCTGCATAGTTCGTTTGCAAACTTTCGAGATACCATATTATATAGTTGTGATATACTAACCGTGAATGAAGTTTATGAGGCCTTGCAAGCCAAGAAAAAGATGAAACAGATGGTACACTCGGAAGATTCGACCCCCAACCCCAACGCAGAAGCTTTATCTATCCGTGGCAGATCCGAGCACAAGAAATCAAATGGTGATAATAGAGGGAAAAGTTCCAATGGCTATAGGGGCCGCTCGAAGTCTAGAGGCAAAGAGAATTTCTGCAGGTACGTCATCTTTGAATATTACAAACTGCAGAACAAAGAAAAGCGAAACGGAATGTACAAGCCAAAACCTAAATCTGACGAGGATGGTAAAGCCTCTGTTGCTTCTTATGGTTGTTTTGATGGTGAGGTTCTTATTGCTTTTGCTGGATGTGTTACAATGGATGCTAAATGGGTACTTGGTTCTGCTTGCTCTTATCATATATGCACTAACAGAGATTGGTTTAGCACATATGATTCTGTTTAGAACGGAGGCATCATTCGGATGGGTGATAACACCGCGTGTAAGATTGTAGGCATTGGCTCCATTCGGATTAAGATGCATGATGGTGTTGATAGAACTTTGACAGATGTCGGGCACATTCCAACCATGACCAAAAAAACCTCATCTTGTTGAGTGTCTCCCACTGAAACGGCAAGGTCTAAGGCAAGGTTAGTTGCCAAAGGTTTCAGTCAGATTTTAGGTATTGATTACAATGATGTCTTTTTTCCTATTGTGAAGCATAGTTCGATACGTACTCTCCTCAGTATTGTAGCTATGCATGATTATGAACTTACGCAATTAGATGTTAAAACTGCATTCTTACATGGGAAATTGGAGAAAGACATCTATATGAACCAACCTGAGGGTTTCACTGTTCCTGGAAAGGAGAATCTTGTTTGCAGATTAAAGAAGTCGCTTTATGATCTGAAGTAGTCTCCCAGACAATGATACAAAAGGTTTAACTCATTTAAGAGGTCCGAATTTGATAGTTGTGTATATATGAAATTTGTCAATGGATCAGCTATATATTTACTTCTTTATGAAGATGATATGTTAATTGCTGCAAACGACAAGTCAGAGATAGCTAAATTAAAGGCACAATTAAGTAATGAATTTGACATGAAGGACTTAGATATAGCAAAGAAGATTCTTGGTATGGAAATTATCAGGGACAGAAAGCGTCGACGATTAGGAACAGGATTCCCCGTCGAGCCTATTTCTCGATTGAAGGATCAGAAAGCCCCTTCCTGCTGAAGTGTGGCATTCTGAGATGTCGAAGACTTCTTGGCGTGGATGAACCAAAAACGGATGAGATAGAGAGGTTTATACTGGTTCGGGCCTCCCGAGAGGAATAATAACCCTACTCCAATACGTGTGTATTGTGCAATGCGAGGTTACAATGAGCAGAAGAGCTAACTCGATATGTGCAAAAAGAGTCTAAGTGTAGCGTAACGTAGCATAGCGTAACACGACATAACGTGTTTTAAATGATCGTAAAACAGGTATTTATAGGGCCTATCCCTAACCATCGGCTTCAGACTTATGGGAAACAGTTGCACGCACCGCGGGCGAGAGATTTGACGGCGCGACACACGCCCCACGAACCGTACGGATTGTGGGTAATGGCTCCCGCGACGTGGGGAATGTGGCTACGTGGCACATTATGATAGGCCACTCAGTTATACCGGTGCCTGGGCAAGCGAGACTGCTTCGGGCACTAGGATGTTGCCTGGACCGAGCCAAAGCACGACGCTAGTGTCGTAGCTGGCCAGATAACCCTATCCGGGCAGCACTCAGTCTCTCCCCGGGCAAAGACCACTCTAGGCAAGGATTATCCCCGCATTAGGCTGTCTTGGGAAACGTATCCAAGGCACTCACCAATTTACGAAGTTGCTAGGGTTTGCCTCGGCCCATGGGCCGTTGACCAATCCCTGACTGAAAGTCTGGCTTGTTATATCTTAGCCAGAAGGTTATATTGAGAAGGTCCTTCGTCGCTTTAATATGCATGAGGCAAAACCAGTGAGTACTCCTTTAGTTACTCATTTCAAATTATCTTCTTCTCAATATCCCGAGTCTGATGATAAAATTGAGTACATGTCGAGAGTTCCTTATTTTAGTGCTATTGTGTAACATCCCCATTTTCAAAAACAATAATAATAATAAAATTCATGGCATCTTTGCACGTGATTTAACCAATTTAAAAATCTTTTTGAAAATGTGCATGTTACTATATTTAATTTTTCTAAAACCCTAATTAAAAAGATTTGCTTTTAAAATGTTAATTGCAAATTATTTACTAAAAACCTATTATAATAGTTTGTGAAAATTTGACTTCGAATTAGATTTTTAAAACAGCAATTTAAAATTTTAATTTGAATCAACATTTAAATTGCAAATTAAGTGGTTAATTAAATAAATTATTAATTTTCCTATTTAAAACCCTATCCATTTTCTCTCTCTCTATGACAAGTGCCCTCTCTCCTCCCCCTCCTCCGGCGCCCTGCCATCTGGGATTTCTCATGCAGAACCCTTGCCCAGAGCCTCTTGGGCCACCTTGTCAATCAGTCCGTGCCTGCTGCTCCAACAAGACCGGCCGGACCATCTTGGCAGTGGGCCAAGCCCAACGGCCAAGCCCCTTTTCTTTTTGTAAATTCCTATAAACAATAGTTTATTAATTCCATATCTGTAATTCCACAAATCCAAAAATTTTAAAATAAATTTCATAATGTTTGTAAAAATATGTTCTACCAATATATGAATTGTAATAAATATTTTTGAATATTTAAATTTCTGTTTAATTGATTAATGGGTAAAGTGTCATTAAAATTGGTGATTAGATAAATTTAATGTTAACGAAATTGCAAATAAATTTTGTTTTCACCAAAGAATAAAGATTTATCATTTTGGGTTAATTTTTGCATAGCATGAGCATACTTGTTATTTTAAATTTTTAATTGAGCATTCGTGTTTATTTTTGGTTATTATTGTTTGTTCGGTTCTAGCAACGATAGCTTCATGACAAATCCTCCGGAGGACCACCAAGATTTTGCTATTCAAGGCAAGTGCTGAACCTCGTACCCATGTTTGTAAAATGACTCTGTTAAATGTTTAAACTGCATGCTATGTTGAGACTTAAAAATTGCTAGTTGATTAGTTGGTTAGCTAAAAACCCCCAATTAAAAGTACCGTTATAAAATCATTCCTTGCTGCCCTAGGTTATTATAATATTGTTAAAATAATGCCAACACCCTTGAATTAGGTTTTGATCATACTAGCTATGCTCAGTTGCAATCATATTAGCATTGGATACATGATGATAATATCAAATGCTTGTTTAGTGTGGATTTTAAAGAACAGTTGGTGTTGTCATGTTTGCAAATGGGTGTGGTTGGGATAGTGGGTGCTATCGGGTAAAAATGTTTTATAAAACCTGATTAGGGTGAATGGTTGCAAGGTGGGTGCAGCAAGCACGAGACTTGGGCCCAGTGTGGGAACCACCCTAGTCCCTAAGGACCGATTCTTTGAGGTAGATGAGCTAAGTCCTAATAGTGCGACCATTGAGTGCCTATATGGGCAGGCTCTGGTTGAGTACCCTTCGAACTCTTAGTCAAGCATTCCTGGTGGAATAGGGAGTGGGCATCTGGATATGTCCATAGAACAAAACCTTCCTTTGTGGGTAGGAGTGGGTATCCAGGTGTGTCCACAGAAAAGAACCTATCGGCATAAGAGGGGCATTGGTGTGGAAACCTTAGTGGGAATTCCGGGCTAAGGGAAGGTCGTGGTGAAAGACCTCATGGTGTTCACTTCCTTTGAGTGATTCCTAGGTAGCCACTTCCTTTGTGGGTAGGAGTGGGTATCCAGGTGTGTCCACAGAAGAGAACCTATCGGCATAAGAGGGGCATTGGTGTGGAAACCTTAGTGGGAATTCCGGGCTAAGGGAAGGTCGTGGTGAAAGACCTCATGGTGTTCACTTCCTTTGAGTGATTCCTAGGTAGCCACCTACTCGTGGGTAAAGCATACAACCTCTGTAGAGTGTAAAACTATCATGATAGCCGTGTCCACGATCAAGGACGGACGACGGGGAGCTGCCTCAATGGTACTTCTTACCTATTTGTTTTCAAAATGTTGCTTTCAAGGAAAACCACAATTGCAGTCGTGTGTTTTGATTTTTCTCCTCACAGTCAGTGCTGTGAGGGATGACGGTGTCTGCACGGTGGGTGCCATGAGTAGCCAGGTTGGGCAAAAAGCGGTAGGTGCCAGAATTTCAAAGAAACTGATTCAAACATTCGTTTTTCTCAACACTTTTAAATCATTTTATAAAACCTTAGGTAAAATCCCTACGAAACTGGCTTTAAGGACCCCTACTTTTCCTTTGTTAAGCCTTAGATGTATATTAATCAACCTTGCTTGTTGAGTATAAAGTATACTCACCCTCGCCTTTTATGCGGGCTGCTCATTCCGACGAGCAGGATGCAAACAACAGTGGTAGCCCGAGGAGGAGATGTACCACGATGAAGGTTTTGTCGCCGGAATCGAAGACGAAGATCACTTCGACGCCTAGGATTGCGCTCCTCCAGCTCTGCCTGTGGGGATTGTTTGGTTTCATCCCTTTTGGAGTTTCAGTTGTATAATAAAGACTTTCGCTTTTATAAGCCCTTCGAGCCAAACTTATGTAACCACGACATGTGGTGCACTCTGATGAAAATTTATGTAAATTAATCGTCATGATTGTGATCCAAGTTCTGTTATCTGGGTGTACTAGGTACTGATCCAAAGACTAGTATAGGTAAAGCACAGAAGGGGCCCGCCCCCGCCAGGGGGGTCCCGACATGTTGGTACACTTATGTATGCCATGGTTTGTTGATGACCTGATCTATCTCATATAATAAGTGTTGTCAGTAGATATATGGCTAATCCTAGTAAAGAACATTGGAAGACCGTTCAATAGATTTTTAGGTATATGCGTGGTACTTTCGATGCTTGTTTGTAGTTCGAAAAATCTAGAGATGGACTTATTGGTTATGTTGACTCTGATTATGCTAGTGACTTGGATAAGAGAATGTCTCTCATAGGTTATGTTTTCATTATTGGTGGTTGTGCCATTAGTTGGAAAGCAAGCTTGCAGACTAACGTTGCTTTATCCACCTCTGAAACTGAGTATATGGCTATTTCTAAAGCATGTAAAGAAGCTATTTGGCTGACAAGTTCGTATGCTAAGCTTTGTGGAGTTACGTCTTCCATTACTATATTTTGTGAAGTGTCATATGCCTTACAAAGAATCAGATATTTCATGAGAGAACAAAGCATACTGATGTTGGATATCATTATGTTCATGATGTTATTGCTCAAGGTAACATTAAGGCATGCAAGATTAGTACACATGATAATCCTGCTAATATGATGACAAAGCCAGTTCCTGCTACTAAGTTTGAGCTTTGTTCAAGCTTAGTTGGTGTTACAGTTCAAGTCCTAGTGGCTTTTCGTGCCGGTGGTTTTTTCTTTGTTGTTCAAGAAAAATGCTTACTTTGAATTTACTGCAAGATGAAATTTATCTCAATGTGGAGTTTGTTGATATATGATCCAAATTTAGAAAGCATTGGTGGAGTGTAGAGGAGTTGGACCCTAGGTTAGGGGTGAAAATGGGTTGGGTAATACCCGACCCGTATCCGTACCCGGCGAAAATTTTACCCGAAAATTCGGATCACGGATCTGGTATTTTTTTGTCGGGTCGAATCGGGTAATTACCCGGATACTTTTGTTTGGATCTGGTCGGATCTGATCTGTGATTCGATAAATACCGGATTTTGGTCGGATCTGAATGCCGGATAATTTTGAAAATCGGTGCGGATAGTCTTTGGGATTTTGGGCGGGCCGTTCGAATCTAGCATGAATCAGTAAATAATTATTTTTCAAGGTCTTTCCTTTTCGTATGAATTTTCGTTCAACACGAAAGTTGTATATAATTTTGAGACGCATCTTTTTCATCTTGACAACTTTTTCATTTGAGCAAAGTATAAATTTATAAAAATTATTTAGCGTCTTGACTGCTTTAGACCAGCGGTACCCGTCTTGTAATTCTATATTTTCGATGTTTTACTCTTTCGTATGAATTTTCATTCAACACGAAAGTTGTAGAGAATTTCGAGACGCATCTTTTTTGTGTTGACAAATTTTTATCTGAGCAACGTATAAATTTATAAAAAATTATTTAATGCTGCTGTTTTGTTGCCTGGCATGGCACGGCCTGATTCCCACCACTATACCCGGATACTATGTGCTATGTTGATCAAGTTTGTGAACTATTAATGTGAGTCATGTGAGATTTGGAACTAATATATATGGTGCTATATATATTGTATGGACTGCTATATGAAGATGTCATATGTTGTATGGAACCTTTCAATTGTCATGTGCTAGTGTTATGTTGTATGGTTTATGCTTTTGACGCGTTAGTTCGACTATATGTTTTGTATTATTTGTGTCGGTATATGTTTTGGTTGGATTATTTTTATCATAAATTATAATACTACATAATTCACGTACTATCCGACTAAGTACCCGATATCCGTATTGTGCCCGCCCGTATACTATCCGGTACCCGTTTTCTACCCGTTTATAGATACCCGTTACCCGTATCCGTATCCATACCCCATTTTTAACTACCCGTACCCGATCGGTATTCGAGTAAAAATAATTAGGGTAGGATACGGGACCACCTACTATCCGACCGTATCCGACCCGTTTTCACCCCTACCCTAGGTTGCCACCATTTATAAATACCTCTTGTAAGCTGCACGGGAAAGAAAATCAAATTGTAATCCCCTGCGTTTGTAACTCTCCAGAAAATAGTGAAGTTTTGCCTGCCGGCGCCTGTTGTTTTTTCCCCTGTGGTTTTTTCCCGCAAGGGTTTTTCACGTTAAATCTGTGTCTCTTGTTCCTTTTGATTTGATCTACTTCTTGCTTTTGAGATTGTTGATTTATAACAAAACTGATGGCATAGATTTTCTGTTAGTTTCAACTAAGAACATATAAGATAATCTATCACACTTCTGCAGCTAGATTCGTTAGTTTATCAAAAATGAGAAAGAAACATATTAATCTTTTCTATTACGATGCCTTGGGACTCATGCACGTCTCCTTCTTTTTCAGTATTTCTTTTTCTTGTTCAGATGTAGAGCAATGAAAAGGGGCATGCCTCCACCCTGCGCTACGATGAATAGCTTCTCACCTCCTCCGAGCATTCTCATCTCTAAAGTGTTCTGATATGTAGCAGCACATATATGACTTCTCTGTAGGCCTTCAATCTGTGGCAGTTGTGGCAGTGTATAAGCGTCTCTTTTTCGGTGTCTTCACTCCAGGCTTCGATCTGTGGCAGTGTATAAGCGTCTTCTTTTTGGTGCTTCGATTAGTTATTTCTGAGGAACGTTTTTCTTTATATAGGTCTAATGGGACTTCCAATGTCCCAAATCATTAATTTTAAGGGAGATTGGAATCTTTTTATGTAGAACTATCGACGATTGGGAAAAGGATTCTCAACAAGTTTACTTTTTGAATAAGAGATGAACAAGGCCCCTTTCTGCTGAGCTAGGACTTTGGAGATGTTTAGAACTAGCAGGACACACAAATGAACAAAAGACGGAGTTTATTCTAGTTCGGACCTCTCGAGGTGGACATAACAGTTCTACTCTAGTGCTAGTTGTGTGTGTAAATCTATTATGATGGTGTGATCTCTTGCTAGGTGAGATCCATTGTTCCCAAATGAGAAAAGGAGGGGTTATTTACAGGTACATGGATCAGATAACGTCCCTAACGTACTAACGCAGAAATTTACTCATGTCGGTTGCAGATAGATCATGGCCATAACCGCACCCTAAATACGCTAATGCCACGTCCACATCGTGGTTAACTAGCTTGTGCATGAATGGGCGTCATGGGCACGTGTGCATAGTAGCCGTTTGGCCTGGATACGAGCTTCCGAGCTTGCTTAGCATTGCGTATGGTCGGCGTGTACAGTTTTTGCCTGTGGCCGAGCATGGATGCTTGGGATTGAGCATGAATGCTCGGGGCACGAGCATAGAAGCTCATGTCAATGACATGAGCTCACAGGGGGCCACCCATGGGCTCTTGGCTTTCCGAGCTAATCCTTGGACATAGCTTCCAAGGACACTTGTCACTATTTGGACTTAGCAATCATAAAATTTACTCAATCCCTAGTAAAACTTATGAGGTCATGTCTTCTCCCTATGCTACCTCAACTGCTTCTCATTGCCTTCGAGTAGACTTCGGCTTCTCACTGCCTCTAAGTCAACTTCTAATTTTGAGAGTGTTCGGATATGTAGCAGCACGTAAAGTGTAGGATTCTCCTCCCCAAGCCTTTGATTTGCAGCAGCGCATAGGGCTTGATTCCAGCGTTGGTAGAATTCTAAGGGACATGAGCTCTTTCTTTACAACTGAAAGGATCTTATCCTCTCTCTATGCTTCTATTGACCTCTCCTCACCACCTCAGAGTCAACTTATAATCTCCAGAGTGTTAAGAGTGTTCTGATCCATCCTCCTCGGCCTTTCGATCTGCAACTGATATGCAGAGCAAGTTGTATTCCGTTTGATTGGCAGAAGATGAAGAACGCAAATAGTGCTTACTCGAGATTGGTGATCTCTCGTCGGGACATACAATTTTTTTATTATCAAACATATCTTGTGTCCTACCTAGAATCCCGTTGGCCTACTTCCTGCTGATAGTAGACAAAACTTTTTTTTGGGTGATCTAACAAATTAATCTCGTCTCCCTCCCTAGACTTACGCTGGCTACTTAAAATGATTTTATAATCATCGAACAGATCTTGTTTTCTCCTGACGGTCGCGCTACTTGCGCGCTTCTCCTCGAGGGTTCCGGCCGGTCTACACCAACGTTTTGGCGTTTCCTCTCGAGGCATTCAGTCCGCAGCAGCATGTTAGTAGATCAAGTTAGCTGTTGTGTTTTCGGGGGATATGAAGAACGCTTTATGCAAGACTGGTGGACTTTGGCCTTGGCCAAGCTAACCTGCGAGATGCGCCGTTGGCGAGGTATGGAGTACGTAGAATAGGAAAATACGTCGTGTAAGCATAGAGATGAATTTTGATCTTTTTCTGTCCCTGAATTAAGGTCGCGATGGTCTAACATAGTCACAACTTTTGCATCTCTAAACTCGATCCCACAATGACGGACTCAAATATTTTTCTAAGCTTTTTGTGGTATTTGACAATATGCCCTAAAACATTATTTAGACCCACGTGTCATAGACACAAAAAAATAGGACATATCATCAATTTTCAATCAACTTTAGAGCATATTGTCAATTATACCTTTTTCTAATCATTACAAACGACTCAAAATAAACACTTTGTTGATGTCTAAAAAACTCTAAATAAAGTGACCAATTATTTTAATTATCGAATAAATGTACAATTCGTTAGATGTGCACCGTTGTAATCTAGACACAATAATCATCGGTGTATATCTTTCATTTTTTTTCTTTGATTAACATGAAAATTTCTAATATATTAAAATGAATGTGGTACTCTTTTTAACTCTGCTTTAATAATAGACAACGAAATAATAGATAGATATGCATAAGTGCTATAAGTATGTACAGGGAAAAGGGAGTTCTCTATTCACCTAGGCATGTAGTGACCCGTAAGGTACGGCCCCACCGCGCCTCACGTGCCAGAGCGCTTGTCGCCCCTGGAGCGGCGGCTCGCATGGATGTGCCGCCCCGTGAGCGGAGTCTCCATTGCGTCGACGCACCGCCCTAGGAGCAGCATCCCAATTCCGAAGTGTGGCCTCCGTCGGAGCCTGGAGGCTGCCACCACGCACGCGGTTGCACTATGCCGGAGCTCCGCTACCCGCCACCGCTGGAACCTGGAGGCTACCGCCACGCGTGCTGTCCCACTATGCCAGAGCTCTGTCACCCCACGTGTTGTCCCGCTACGCCGGAGCTTGTCGTCCTGCGTGCGGCTACCCTGTGCCAGAGCGCCACCCTGCACGCGGCGTCCCTATTCCAGAGCACCGTCGCCTGCGGCCGCCGAAGCCTGAGCTCTGCCGTCGCGCGCGTAGTTGCCTTGTGCCGTAGCGCCGCCATAGTGATACAGGTGAGATTGAGAAGAGCGAGGAGAAAAATTTATAAATATCAAAAATACCCCTTACATGATACAGTACCTGTCCAAGGATGGCCTTAGTTTATTTGGAAGAAAAGAAATAAACGTATTTTCAAAAACATGTATACCTCGATCAAAGGCATTTTTAGACGATCATTAACGAGAGCCGTTTTAGAGTTACATAGCTTCACATCCCAGTTAGACTACCTCTATTTGGTGGCCTCAACACACAATTTAGGGTGGTGTAGCTGCCTCGGCTACTCTTTTTTTCGTTCTTTTGCTCTTCTGTTTCTTGTATAACTAACCTGAAATACATTACGGTAACGCTTCTGGCCAGACGTCCAAAGCTAACCCAAATATCGGACGGTTCGCTCTCTCGTTGTATCTATACCTCTTCATGCAAGGAAAAACCCCGCCAATGAGACATCTCACTCCCAACCACTCCTTGTGCGTCTCACTCCCAACCACTCCTTGTGTCCTGTGACTTTTTTTCTTTGCCATCTCCCTGTATCCTTATCCTCTCCATTCCTCATCCCCTTTCATGCTCAAGACTTTGTTCCTAGTGATTCCTTCTTCACATCTCTCCCCGAGCATGAAATCCCCCTTCCTCCCTCAAGCTTGAAATCTCGTTCAAATTTCCTCTCCTTTTCCTGCTGCTGCAATGGTATCTCGATCTCTTCCTCCTCCTTCTCCTGCTACTGTGATGGCACCTCAGTCTTCTCATCTTGCTGGATCTGTGATGGTATGGTGGTGATCGTAACGACGACGACAATGGCGCAGTGGAGCCACCACATGGGGGCAGCGTCGGAGCTCGAATGGATCCGGCATCGGGCAGTGTTGAAGCTCGACCTTGCGACGGTGAGCACGACCATGAGTAAAGCTTATGGGAGCAGTGACAGCGACTCTTGGGCTTGGATCTGACACGGTGAGGCGGAAGCAGAGACAGAGGAGCCAGGCGGAGAAGTCTGCTCTTGTGAAATATTTTCTTTGATCTTATGAAACATTGCGTTTGGCCTCTTGAAACAACTTTTTTCCTCTTACAAAACACCCGCAAAAGTGACTGGAATATTTTTTTTTTGTGAAACATTACTAGTATGGATGGAAACATCCATGAATAAACTGTTGAAGCATTTTACGCCAACATTTGAAACAATATTTTACATGGTAAAACAAAATGTTTTAATACTACTTGAGAATTTTTTTCGATAGTCACTGCTCATTTTCCAAGTCAAGTCTAATATTTGAAATATTTTGTCTACTTTCAGAAACAATTTGTTTGCTCTTCTAAAACATTGCGTTTTCTTTTGTGAAACGTTGCTCTTTTTCTTGCGTGAAACATTGTTCCACTGAGTTGAAACATTTTTGAAGAACTAATGTAATATTTCGTGTTAACGTTTGAAACAATGTTTCCTACAATAAAACAAAATGTTTCAAGAGGACTTTAGCTTTGTTTCCGGCCATCAATATACTTATGTTTAAAAAAAGGGTTTTTTATTTAGGATCGAAAGTCCATGCTTAGCACCTTCCAAAATATTATCCCTTCAAAGATAACGCAAAGAATTGCCCTTGTTCGAAAAAAAGGTCCAAGCTTAGGTGTCTGGTGTGACTGGACGAGCAAGTGAAGTCAGAGGACGGAGAACTCTGCATCGCTATCTCAGCAACGAACGCAGAACGCAGCGAAACTGAAAGATCATGGAGCTGCTCCTCTAGTCCTCTGGCCTCACTGTTTCGGCAGCACCGCACCACGATGGAGCTCATCGGAGAGCCTCCGCAACGAAGCGCAAGAAGACCCGCTCTCCTCCACGGCCTTCCGGCAGACGAGCCGCATCTCCTTGGCCTTCTCCCTCGCCTTCCTCCCTTCGCCGCCACCCATCAGGGACCTGGCGGCTCGCTCCAGCTCCGCCGCCTCGACGAAGTTGCCCCGCTTCCTGTCCACCTCCAACGGCACGGCCACGTCCATGCCGGACACCAGCGCGAAGGCGTTGAGGTGTTGGTCGGCGGCGAGAGGCCACGGCAGCATCGGCACGCCGAACCACAGGCTCTCGAGAATGGAGTTCCACCCGCAGTGCGTGACGAAACCCCCCACGGCAGCGTGCGCCAGTATCTCCTTCTGCGGCGCCCTCTTCGGCCACACGAGCCCCCTCTCCTTCGTCTTCTCCAAGAAACCCTCCGGGAGCCGCTCCGCGAGGTTCGCATCCGTGGGGTCTTGTGCGCCTTGCGCGGTGTTCACCGGCAGCCCACGCAGCACCCACAGGAAGCGGAGGCCGCTGCGCTCCAGGGCGTGGGCTATCTCGTGCACCTGGTGCAAGGTCAACATACCTTTGCTGCCAAAGCAGACGAACAGCACGGTGGCCGGAGGCTGCGAGTCGAGCCACCGCACGCACTCGTGCGGGTGCTCAGCGGGCGAGTTGAAGGAGAGCACCGGCCCTATCGGGTACACCGCCGGGGCGCCGATTCGGCGCGTGGACCGGCCATCGGCGATGGCGGCGAGAACGCCCTGCTCGAGCTCGGCTGCCGTGTTGACGATGACGCCGTTGGCTTCCATGTAGCGACGGCCAGTGTACACGAACCACTTATACGTCGTCGTCTTCCTCTCCAGCATTGTCCCCGGAAGGAAGGACGGCGGCACCGGCGGGAGCCCGGGCACCTCCACGGCGCCTTCCATCTCCTCGAAGTCGATGGCCACCTCCTCGTCGATCGCCGGCGCGCGCAGTAGGAGACCTAGCATCGCAGCGCTCGACGTGAAGTACACGTAGGCCGGCACGGCGAGCTCGCGGGACACGTCGAGCGCTGGCGTGCAGAAGATGTCGACAACGAGCGCCGCCACCGGGCACGCCAGGCCGGAGATGGCCGCCCTGAGGTGGGGCACGTGGAGCTGCACTATGCGGGAGATGAACTCCTCGACGCCAGAGTGGTCGGTCGGGAGCTGGACGGCAGGGAGGTGGTGGAAGCGGATGTCGACGCCGGAGGCTTCCTCTCGGCGTACGTGGTCGGCGATGTCGTACGCCGCCTGCGCCGTTGGAGACGGCATGAGGAGGACATCGAGCGAGAGGGCGCGGCTGCTGCGGCTGATCAGGCCCTTGCCGGCCTCGATCATGGGCATGAAGTGGCCGACGCCCCAGACGGGCAGCAACACCACGGTCGGCTTTGCCATTGATGGATTGGACAAGGACGCGCTGTCCTTTTCGTGTGCGACTGATGATGACTATACTAGTACTAGTATAGTGCCGATCTTGCTTTATTAAGCACAGTGGCGAAGTTGTTAGGTAAGATGAACGGTGAGATCAATCACTGACACCTAGTGCCGTTGCTGCGTTGCTATCGAACGGGAGCCACACCATACAAGTTGTTTATGCACAGATACTTTAAAAAACCATTCCTTACCGACTAAGCATCATTGGAAAAGAAAATTATACAATACAATTAAGCATTTTTTTTAGATATTGCAATGAGTGAAAAGGAGGTGTAAGCATGTCCCAGCACCGGTGGCAGCCAAGGAAGGCTGGCACTTTTAGCTCGTTGCTCATGAGCTGCTCGGGCTCGGCCAAATAAGCATGTGTCAAGTCCCAGTCTTGTTGGATGCCTAAACGAGCCAATCTGAGCCTTACCATGGATCTCTTGGGCTCGGCTAAGACTGATAGCTTGCGGGCTCATTTACCAAAAAAACGATAGAAATCATTAATTCAGTACAAACAGCCCGTCCCAAATACTCCGATTTAATCTAACCAATCCTCTCCTACACCCAGTGGATCACATCTAGCATTGGAGCAGATCTTAAACACCCCGACCATATAACTACAGAAGCGAGCGATTAATGGAAGCGGCGCTTCTCGCGATGGTTTATTTTTATGAAGCAGCTTGAAGTGTGCTCCACGGAGTTGTGGTTCCGCTCTATAGTGGATCTGCTCCACAGTAGAGTTATGGAATAGAACTGAAAAATTAAGATACTCCCGGTTAGGATTTCTGCAGACTCTGCCAGCCACCTAAGCCTTGGGAGATTTCAGCGTTAGCCTATGGTTGTTGAGATCGGGTCTAAATAGTTTTTGGAGTTCGAATCACTTCAGCTTTTCGTCTCTTAATCGGATTGGTGGAATCCCTCCGTGAATTCGGGTATTTAAAACTTAAAAGCTTAGGGTTCGGTCGTCCTTGATCCTAATCGATTTATATACTTCCAATTCGTGTCGTGTGTGGAGTGTGTGTGTTGATCTCATCATGAAGGATTCTTGGGATTCAGATCAAAAGCAGCAGTTGTCCAGCTCTCAGCGCAGGATTGTGATAGATGGAAAACCTCCATATGATCGTTCAGGAATAGACATTGCGGATCATCTTGACCACCAAACAAACAAACAAACAAGAGATGAACCAAGCGCTAGATGGTGGCCCTTGCTCGGTGAGCTTCAATTTGGTTGCCCTTATGCGCTTCGATAAGAACAAAATTCCTGTAAAGATGGCTTTTAATCGACTTGCGTTTTGGATCGGAGTCTATGATCTACCTTATAAATGGTTGACAAGGAAGTGTGCAAAGAGGATGGGTGACCTATTGGAGGTTGATGTTGACGAGGATGGAGTTGGAAGGGTGGAGTATCTTCGTTTTAGGGTATTGACTGATATCTCTGGACCACTTGGACGTGTCTTCTGGGTTGATTGTGGGGTGCTGGGGGAGCAAAGATGCAGAGTTGGATGAGTACCTTCCGTCAATTTGCTCTGCCTGCGACATTGTTTGCTACGACTACAAACTGTGAACTTTGTACAGGCTTAAAAAATCCGCTTCCCTACGGACCATGGCTGAGAGCAGCCGTGGATGGTAGACAATGCCTAGTGGCCAGGGATGATCCGACGGAGGAGGACGGGTCGCAGCATAACTGCTCACTGATAGGAGTTATGGGGGTGAAGAGGATGAGGTGACACACCTCTGATAGGAGTTACACTAGGGCCTTGTTCTCCCCAGTTTATTTGTCTTATTCTAATCTGCTAATTTGACTTATCTCGTAACTTCGAGAATTTCCCGAGGTGACCTCGAGAGTCAGATGTACTTGGTTTTTAGGATTTAGGGAGCTTTTAGACATGTCTACAAGATAAAAAAAAATATTCAAAAAGTTATAAAAAAATCAAATAAGTCAATATAACTCAGATAAGACACGAAATAAGTCAGAACAGAGCCTAAGTCTAACCATATTCCCCTCATTTCATTTTCTTTCCCTACTTCCTTCCCCATTCCCATTCTAGATTCCTTCTGTTACGGCCCAGCCATAACAGAGGGAGATACGGCCCTTGACGCGGGCAAGACGAGCTATTATTGAAACTAGCGCCTAGGCTGTTATCGGAGCCACCACCTACGAGATCTAATCTCAATTGATTTCATCGTTTGGATAAACAGAAAGATACATGACCATCCCTTTTATAGGGAGAAGATTTGGACTTTAAAAAAGATATCTAACTAACCTTATCTCTAAACAAACTGATTTTATATAAACGCGCTCTAATCTATCTAATCCTGTGCTACAGTACCCACGTGCTACAGTACCATGGGTACTGTTCATGGGCCATGTGGGCCACGGCCATATCACCTTCCCTTCCCGTTAACTCTCTCTAACCATATTTCCTTATCCATTCCCTTCCCATCCATAACACAATTTTATATTTGTTTTTCATAACCACCACACCTATCATGTATTTGTATTTCTAGACATATACAAATAAGGATGCGCAATGTGACGTCCGTTTTTCAATATGTAAGGGTTTATTGTTATTATTAAACCTATTTAATATATGTCCGAAATTTGATTCAATATTATATTCTATTTTTGATAATTGAATGTACGTATCAAGTGATTTCTACTTCTGAATTTGTATGAACTGAAGTTGTATGAATTTGAATGAGATGAAGAATTGACCATGCAAGGGCAGAGTTACTCCTTGAGTGCTGCAGCAGCAGCAGTTTTTTTTTCTTGTATGCAATCAATTGATTATATGAACTGAGCTCCATGTAATTCAGAAATTGCTGTGGCTGCTACTTTTAAATCCTTGATAGAATTTAGTAGTACAAGTTCAGATACAAGTTCTGGTTTTTTTTTTTTTTGCCAAAGCATACTACATAGAATGAACTATGTAAAATATTTTGAAATTGACACAAGCTCTCTGAAATTTATAGAATGATCTCTGAAAATAAAGAATAAAGCAATACTAAACAGAAACA
This sequence comes from Olyra latifolia, assembly GCA_036346145.1. Taxonomy (NCBI): domain Eukaryota; kingdom Viridiplantae; phylum Streptophyta; class Magnoliopsida; order Poales; family Poaceae; genus Olyra; species Olyra latifolia. The sequence goes on along the minus strand of CM070529.1, from coordinate 36,110,167 downwards.
GTTGCACCCTCCTTTTTGCATCATCCAACAAGATCAGAGCCAAAGCTAAAGATGAACTGAATTTCTTTGCACTGAATTTCATTTTTTTGCACTTAGAAAAATGATTGTGACAACACAAATGTTGACACATGAATTCTTGGCACTGAATTTCATTCTTCAATCCTGCAAGTTTATACAAGTTCAGAGCATAAAAATAAAAAATAAAATAAATTCATGGTATATACAACTGCACAGAAAATCACATACAACCTGCACAGAAACAATGATACTTCATTTGTCCTGAGAATTTCATACACAATATGGCTTTGCATATACAAACATTCATCTTGAGAATCCATGAATTACATTCTGATGCTGTCAATTTTATACAGAAATTGCTGCTGCTGCTGCATCTTTAGGATTAGAGAAGGTGCTCTGTCTGCACTTTTGGGACCATCTTCAGGGGAAGCTCTGAACTCCCGGAACCATCTTGAAGTTGTTGATTTCATACAGAACTTCCAAGCTGATGCTCATGATTAACAAATCTGAAATCCAAAGGAGATGCAAACAACAAATCAGGAATGATGCTTTACTTCATAATTGGGCACCATGACAATTCAATTCAGAAATTACAATTTGTTGATTTTAGACAAGAATAACAATTCCTGCTGCTGCAACATGAAAGGCAAAAACAACAGTACACCTGCACTAGCAGGCTGCCCAAGTTAACGAGGAGAAGCTAGAGTAGCCTCCTGGTGGCGGTGGCTCCATGGAAGGGATAGCCCACCGGCGGTGGAGGCTCCATGTGGGGATTGAACTCCCGGCGGTGGCTCCATGTCGGGAAAGCCTACTCGGCGGTGGTGAGCTCCATGTGGGGGCAATTCCCGGCGGTGGCTAGGGTTTTCTACCCATGGTGGGTTTGGGGAGGAGACTAGGAGAGGAATAGACCAGCGAATGTAGCGGCGGTGTAGGCTTCGTGGCAAAGCACACACGACGGAGGGAGCAGAAGAGCTAGGAGACGGTGGATCTATACGTGTCTCCAGTCTTCTCCTTGCCCTGCCGCGCGTCGCCCGCCTTCTCATAGCCCCGCCGCTCGTCGCCGACCACTCGTAGGCTCCCCGTCGTCTAGTGGCGGAAATAGAGGAAAAACTATCCTGATTCACCACTTTACTGGCATATATATGCATATATATATATATATATATATATATATATATATATAAAATATTATATATAATTATTTATGATTACCGATAATTTAGTACATGCTACCATTAAAACCAATGAAGATGTACAATTATAAAGAAGTAGCAACAAAATACGAAAATGCTTACCAAAATGAAGAAACCAACTAAAAACAGTAAATGATTGTTGCAAGGAAAAGAAATTAAAAGTGGAGTCATCGGCAAAAGATGGAGGAGTAAAATATATCATCCAATTTTAATAGCCTGGAAAAAGGAGCCATATGAATTAAAGTTATGAACAAAAAAGATAGAGTAATCAAATAAAATAGATACATTACCTTTTAGTATTTCCGTTCTTTCAAATTCATAAAATGATCAACGACAGCATCATCGATGACTTTCTTCGGTTCTTCTTTCTCCACATAACAAATTAGACTATCACTCATGAACTCATCGCCTATACGATTACACAAATATGTTTTTACTATTCTCATGGCTGAAAAGCATCTCATAACAGTAGCTATGGCGACAGGCAATACTAATATTAGTTTCAAAAGTCGATAAACGAAAGGATAGCATATATGTTTCTTTGTCTCCACCATTTTCTGAGAAACCTGACAAATAGTTTGTATGTTAGAGAATCTATCATCTGCTCGCACATCAGCAATGTAGAGACATAAATTATGGTTAAGATCCCTCAATTCCAAAGAATTAAAATCATTTGGATAGAGTTTAGCTAAACTCATCAGATTCTCTAAGTTGAAATCATGAAATGAGTCTCTTGGACTTAAAGAAGCTGATCAAACAAGCAAATTGGATGTGGTCTCGTTGAAACGACTGTCAAGCTCTTGGCATAGCCAGTCAAAAACATCATTGAAACAATCCACTTCATAATGATGCTTATTGGTAATTCCAGTTCTTTGTCGTTGCTTCTTTGGATTAATGGAGGTATCTTCCATTTTTAACTTAGGGATGTCATATTTCTCATAAAAGACATATACTTCACCTAGGACAGATTCTCATCCTTCTCTTCTAAGGTTGTACAAATGCAACATAGTTGATTTAACACATTTGATAACATTCACAATATCGTGGTCCTTTCGTTGTAGTGCCAATGACAAAGTGTTTATGCTTACCAAGATAATCAACATTAGATGCAAATAGAAAACAAAATCAAATGACTGAAAGTATATTAAAAGACCCAATGCCTAATCTCTATTTGTTCTATCCTTGTCCTTTTCTTCCACAAATTCTAGCACTTTAACAACTGCTGGGAACAAGTCAACCAAACTATTAAGAATTTTATAATGAGAACTCCAACGAAATATCTCTAGGCCTTTAAAGGCATTGCTCTTGATTTAACCCTATCCCAGTTTAAAGAAGGCCACAACCTAAGGCCTTCTGCACATGTTTATGATTGATATCTCGAACCATATCCTTTCCCTTTGAAGATCCACTCATCACATTCAACAAGAGAGAGATCATGTTAAAGAAGTTGCTTATTCCTTTATGCTTTCTTACAACAGCCACAACCACTAACTGAAGTTGATGAGCAAAACAATGGACATAGTATGATATACTATTTTCTCTCATAATCAATGATTCCAAACCATTAAAGTCACCTCGCATATTGCTTGTGCCATCATAACATTGGCCCCTAACTTGCGTCAAGCTTAACTTATATTCTGCAAATAGAGAGTCAATAGAAGACTTAAGATAGGAAGAAGTGGTCTCTTTTACATGAACTAGACCAACAAACCTCTCTTTCAAAATTCGACAACTATCAACATATCGCAAAACAATTGCCATCTGCTCTTTACCTGAGACATCCCTAGACTCATCAACTAGTAAACAAAATACATCATGTCCAATTTCTCGTAGAATTAACTGCAATATTTCCTTTGCAAAACAATGAGCAATTTCCTTCTAAATAGGAGGAGATATCATAAGACTATTCTCAGCGGCATTTTATCTTTGCTATATTTTCACTCATGAATTTTTAAGAAGTTACCTTTATTATAGAACTCCTTTGACTCATCATGTCCACGAAAGGGTAATCCTTGTTTTAACAATAGATGAGCAACATCAACTAATGCCCTTAGTCGAGCGAAATAAGCAATCTTAGCAGCTTCACTCTGTGAGTGGATAGCAACATCAATGTGCTGGTCTCTTTTTAACAAATCAGTGCAATTTTTCAATGCATTGTTATGAACACTATTGACACCTCCTACATGCTCTTTTAGTTTTGCTTTTTTTATTCCAGCTATTCCAACCATTTATAACAAATGCATTATACCCAGCTTCCTTCTTGTTGCGGTCCCTAAATAAGAAACAACAAAAGCAGTATGCTCTATCTTTAGATTCTCTATACTCAAGCCAACTCCCAAACTCATCAAACCATTCAGGATTAAACCTTCTATTTTTATTCCCAAATTGTGTGTATGGAAAATCATAAGTCTGGGGTTGACAAGGCCCATTATCCAAGTATTTTCTTCTTACTGCATCTTTGTGATTAGGATGATAGCAATCTATCCCTTTCCTTTTACCTGGATCAAATTTAATTTCCTCTTCCCAATTGATGTCTTCAGATCATGAATTCCCAATATTTGTAGCACTATCTGGAGCTTTCCTTTTGAGAAATTTTTCCATTAGTTTACCTATCATTTGCATAATATATGGCAACTTAGTTACAACTTACAAATATAAATGTCGTTGTTAGGTCATAAAAAGAGAGCAAATGTTCATCGATAATGTTACATACGCCGATACGCAAATATGCTATGTGGCTATGCCTCTACTTCAATCGACGCCTCGATGACAACTCAAATTCCAAATTTCCAACTCTGCATAGCATGGAAGAAACATCAAAGTTCAAAGAGATTCAATCAATTATAGACTTATAATATTACATTTACACTGCTCATGTCATTATGTCATGTTAAGGTATATTTGTTACTGCTCTCATCTATATCATCAAGAATACAAGATTGAAATAATAGAATTGGAAAGCTAAAGAATGAAGATAGTTACAGACTTAGGGCCTGTTTGGAAGCAAAGTTTTAAAAAACCGTGGTTTTGAGATACCATGGTTTGTAAGTGTTATATACAAAAATACCATGGTTTTATCAACCTCCACAAAACCATGGTATTTCTTGGAACTACAAAGTGTTTGGTTACAAAGTTATTTCCTATGTATAGTGATAGCAATGAGCCAAAACTTAGCTCAAAGTGAAGTTTCCAAAACTCTAAAAATACCATGGTTTTAGCAAAACCATGGTTTTTAAAGCAATGTTTTTTGCAGAGTTACCAAACACCTCATGGCTTTAGAAACCATGGTATTCTCCAAAACCATGGTTTTGCCTAGAAACTATGAAAATACTTTGTTGCCAAACAGGGCCTTACACTTACAGGTTACTTACCACTATGGCGCCGGTCGGCTGGTGTGAATGTGCTGCGCGGCAGTGCGACACGCCGATACCGATACGAGTGTGACGCCACCGGGTAGAGCCGTCAGCCGTGCCCGAAAGGAAAATCTCACCACGGCGGCCGGCGAGCGGCGTGCCGGCGGCCCGGCGTGATGTTTGATGATCGCGAGTCGTTGCAGTGGCCAGCGGCGTCGGTGCAGCCTGCAGGCAGATCAACAATCGCGTATTTGCATACGGCGTACATCTGTCCGGCTTCTTTCCTATTAGGCCATTAATCTCATGCAGGCCTGCGGCGTCAGTGTGCAGATCTGCTCATTTGCTCAACGCTCAATTAGCCCAGCGGCCCAGCCGCATGCTTGCTGCCGCATGAGAGCAGCCCAGCTTCAGGCCAGCCAATATGTGCAAACAGGTTGCTCGGCCCAGCTTCAGGACATCACGGGTTCACTGATTTTTGGCTGGGGGTTCACCCATGGGCCATACTAGTTCATCCTCACTAAAAATTTTTTTAGACCCTATGTCCTGTGACACCTGGTGGGCCTATTGGGCTCCGCCCCTGCCGTCGTCGCGTCAGGGCCGGAGTGCCTTCGCTCGCACCGGATGCAGCCACCCTCGCCAGTCGCCGCCTCACTTCTACCGTGCGAAAGCAACGTCCACGGACTCACCGAGCCGGGACGGGAGAGGAGAGAGGATCCCGGAGGGCTGGGATTCGCTCTCATGTCCTGTGGGATTGGGATCAGGAAGGGAATGGCATTGGAAGCGACGAGCGTTCCCGTCGCACCGGGAACGGCTTGGGACGGGATGGAGAGAAAGGGAGGGGAAAACATTGGAGTCAGTCTTATGGGGTAAGAAGGTGCTCACTGGTGCTAACTGCACTAGATTGGGAGAAAAGGTCAATGTGTAAGTCCCGTCGACCCTATGTGTTCTTCTCATGCGTAGCGTTGACATGTGAAAGTGCGATGAGCAGTAGGTCGACCCTATGTGCTCTTCTCATGCGTAGCGTTTGCATGTGAAAGTGCGATGAGCAGTAGGGCAAGAAGTATGGGCTGTTTGGCGGTGGATCGTGTAGGACGAAGCGGTGGTATAGCTTTGTGGTGGTTGAATACAATCTTCACTCTGGTTGAGAGATTTAAACAATATTAGTATGGTGTCCGTGCATTGCAACGGAAATAAAAATAATAACGAGTAGTATATCAAAAGATAGGATCCTTAACCGCATGATAAATATCAATTTATTTTCATATATACAATAAAACTACATGTATTTGTACAAGTATTATTACGTTGTGTATGCTCAGTCTTGCCGCCAATACATCCTGCATGTCTTCGTTCATTTGCTGTGCTCTCTATTGACAAGTTTATGTTCCTAGCCATGTGCAGCTTCTCCAATTGGCCATTTCCTGAAAATAGCAGAATATTACGAGTATGGCGTGGAAGCCGTTGATGGCCAGACTATTATTTCACAATTAAGTGATGTAATGTATGGGTAGTCTACTATTTCACAATTAATAACAGTCAACAGTTATGGAACAATATCACTACTGGGAATCGGGCATTTAGTCCCGGTTTTGAAACCAGGACAGCCTCCCGTTTTGGAACCGGGACAGCCCACGCGGGAGGCATTAGTCCCGGTTCCTTTACTCGGGATTGATAGTGCTATAAATATTTAAAAATAAATCGTGGATATATGAGTGTAATGGAACTCGAACCTAAGACCTCAAGACTATTCACTCATCCTTCTAGCCAACCCACCCCTTCACGCGTTGTGATATAATTAGGATATGCATTCCTTTTGAACTTTCCTGAAACGAGGCATTAGTCCTGGTTCGTATCACAAACCAGGACTGATGTCAGAGCCCAACAGGGATTGAAGACTTGGAGCCACGAAACGGGACTGATGTTACTATCAGTACCGGTTCGTGCCCAACCAGGACTGATGCGCTGGTATTAAAGGCCTATTCTCTAGTAGTGTATGTCCGCTGACCTTTTCATAGAGGCAAGTTGGAGAGAGGGTTGAGCATTGTGTAGCCAGAATTTGGATTTTCTTTCCTGTGAAAAAGGGAAATTTGTAACTTAAGAATGTTTATACATGAACATTTTAGGCAACATGCAATCATGTATCATTTTGTCTACACATTGTGTAGCTCAACTTGAATCTTGCGGATCATAGAAGAGCCATAAATTCTGACCTCTTAGTAAACCAAGTCAAGAATGGGTGCTCCTGCCAAGGAGAGAAGATTATTTATGAAGCTATAATGCCCTTTTCCATTGCTACATAAACAAAAAGGCTCATATATAGTAAAAAAAAGGTTTCATGACACATTTAAATGGGCATAAATGTCCACATGTATATATTTCACTTGCAAAACAAATGAGCATGAGCATGTAGGAAGACCATAGGATTATATCTTAGCAAGCATATGGGTGAAATATACTCCAAAGTCATATGCATTAAACAGACAGCTTGTAAGAACAGTCATACTGTTTTACCTTAAAGAATTTTGTCTTTTATCATTATCTATACTATTAAAAAGTTTGTAGTGGTGGTGGTGGTGATGTTATCAACTTTCGATCTAGACCCTCCAGTCTATCCAACAGCTCAGATCAAGTAAGTCATTAATTACTAAGAGCTCTCGAAAAGAGCTATTAATTACTGAATCCCTAAATTAGTGGAGATATAATTACCATGTCCATAATTACTAGATCCTTAAATTAGTGGAGACGTAGTGGAGACGTTTCTTAGCATGCCATTAATTACTAGATCCCTAAATTAGTAGAGACATTAATTATAGGTAGCACACGATTGTAATTTCCATTTGCACAAACCGTCTCTTTTCTCAAACGCCTAGATCTACTGTGGTGCTCTCAATCTAAAGGCGACTCGAATGTCCATGACCTCTATGGCATATTTAGTAAAGCTCCAAGGGTGGCTCCGCTCTGGTGTCCCGCGCTCCTTCGAGGGGTCTCGTCGATGTTGCCCTGCCCCCATCAGTGTCGCGTCTCCCTACGTGTCCCGCCCCACCCTGCAACAGTGACCACCCAACCTCCGGACTAATAACCTTAGTTATTCTACCGCTACTCACAATTTGTCCCGTAAATTTTTTCTTTTATTCATTGAGATGGGTTGAGTTGAAGGAACAAGTTGGCTGAGCTAGACATTAAGATGGATTTTGAAAAATACATGAATTATATTCTATAAATATTTCCTTTTCTATAGTATTAAAAAGAGTCTTGTGGCAGTGGTGGTGTTATCAACCTTTAATCTCCACCATACAATCTATTCAATGGTTTAAATATAGTAAAGGTATTTTCTATTTATTTAGACTTGCTCTTCTTGTTTCAGTGCACTGTATTCTTGAAAGTTTTCAATCAACCTATCAAAATTCATCATATTTATCTAGCTTCCTTATTTTAACATATTGTATTTTAGAAAACTTTCGATGAGATTAACATATATATCAATTAAAGGATCATAAAAAACTATGCATTTGAGCGTTGAAGCAGAGTTTGAGAATACAAAAAAAAGACGTAATCAAGTGAAAAAGGCTAAAAGCGGAGCTAAAGTGTGGGCTAAACAAATCAAATATGACACAATAGATAGTAACATGATATTTATTTGTAGCAAAGTACGTGCGTTTAGCTATAATTATAAATTACACCAAAGTCTCTGATTAAAAAATAAAATTGCACGTACATCCACGCAGTGTCTATCCGCACCGCTATGGAAGCTAAGTCCCATTCTCAACACGCCAGCGATGAAGATAAAGAATACGAGGATACACTACGCCGTCAAGCCCCTCTCCGGCCAAACAAGATGGCAGGATAATTTCATATATTGCTCCGATTTATATTTTCCTTTCTTCCCTTGTAGTTCCGTTGCAATGTATGGGGATTGTACTAGTTACATAAAAGAATGAAAAGATGATATGAAATTTGCTAGCAGTAAAATATCATCAGGGTGCAAGGTTGCCTAATCTAAGGAAAAAACATAAGCAGACCTAATCTAGTGATCAGGTTGCCTACACTACTAGAGAAACAGCCTTCCATACCGGCTTATCAGTCCCGGTAAGATACGAACCGGTATTAATAGTAGCATCATCCCGGTTCGTAGTTCCAAGGCTTCAATCCCGGTTAAATCGCTCACATTAGTCCCGTTCGTAATATCAACCGGATTGATGCTCCTCCCATCTGAGCTAGTACAGATAGGCGGCATGGAAACTCATCGGTCGGTTGGTATTACCAACCGATCGAAGTAAACCTTAGTCGGTTAGTGTTACTGACCGACTAAAGCCTCATCTAAGAATCTATAAAAGGAATGCATATCCTAGTTATATCAGAACGTGTGGGTGGGTGAGTTGGTTAGAAGGGTGAGTGGGGAGTCACGAGATCTCAGGTTCGAGTCTCGCAGAAGCCATATGTGCGCGTTATATTTTTAAATATATTTCTAACATCTATCTCGGGTTGAGAGCAACCGGGACTGATGGCTCCATCAGTCCCGAATTGCCTATCCCGGTTCCAAAACCGGGATTGATGCTGGTTTGGAACCGGGATTGAAGGCTCAATCCGTGGTAGTGCTAATCTAAGGAAAAAACATAAGCAGACCTAATCTAGTGATCTATGACGCCAAGTTTCCATGTCAACATAGCATTAGAGACCCATTAGTCCGTAGTGATAATTCTACCCTTACTGTTTGATTCTGCAAAGTCCGCAATCAAATCAGGATATTTGCTCTCTATCAAACTCAGAAAATGCGAAAACAATGATTACTGTTTGATCCTGCAGAATCCGCAACATCACTATTCTCTAATGAATACTTCTTCCGGTCCTTCACCCCTTGCAGTGTTTGGCCATTTCTTCCATAAAGTAGAAATTGATCATAACAAAAGTGATGTAAATTTATCATTTTTCAGAAATATTCTCATAGCGGCAGTGAATCCAAAGAGCGAGTCTGCCAAGTTAAGATATGCTGACGAAAAAGGATGGTTGAATCTTGTATGAACCATCAGACTATAAGAAAAAAAGTAATATTCTATCATATAGATTCAAGGACCAATCAATTACCATGAGTGAATACAAACTTGCGCAGAAAGAAGCAGATGAAAATATAAATCAATCAGAGCACAACATGCATCTTTAAGATGGCAGGATAGCTTTCCCCAAACCTAGCTCATAAAAAGAAATCAAGATCAATTAGGTTTCATTTATGTGAAAAAAATCCATAAGAGACTTGTTTTATCTCTGCCATTCGCCCTTTGGTGCAAAACAAAATTAGCTGTGGATTCGTTCCTCAGCCCCTTTCATGTCTATACTCAGTATAGTTTTAGGTCTGCTACGTGTATATTGTTCACCACAACTACAACTGCAATGCTTAGCCTATAGTAAGCAACCAGTACCATGATACACCCATTTACATGTAGCTGGGATTTCAGACTTCACAAATATTTTGCATGAAAAATTGAAACCACTTTCATGTAATCTAGAATCAAGTGTCCCATCATTTTGTAAACACTAAAAAAAGGTAGATTAGCCATTGTAAAACTAAAGATCACTTGCTAGCATAACAAACTGGTTACCGTTTACCAATTTCCAAAATTCTCCAACTCAGCAGCATTCAGAAAAACAAAAGCATCAGAAGACATGATGTGCCACGATATGCTCAAATTTTCTAGTCCCGAAAAAACTTTCATAATGGATAGGATTGAAGTGTAGAGATAGCATCCCCTACTATTTGTGCCGAAAGTTGACGATTGGCTAAACACACGTGGGCTTAGGACTTAGGATCTCGGTCAACACCAAATCTAAGGATCCCAGGCATGCCAACTGATTTGACCTATGTGAGACAATATGGGGGTCTTCATATGGTGATGAGTATATATGTGACTCGATTTGATTTGGTTGAAGAGTTTGTGTTTAAGACTTGTTAAGTGCCGGGCGGATTTATGTTTTAGTACACATAATTTTTATGTTTTGGACTGTTTCGTGGTATTCCTTTGCTCGTATGATTTTTTGGTCTTCATAGATCTTGTAGAGAATTTCAAGACCTTCGTTGTTTTGGGTGAAAAGTCATTTGATACACGGATTAATTGATATAATTTTCGCAATCTGCTGTGTATTTGTGGTGCAGTTTTGACTAGTTGTGATTAGTGTTGATTTCGGGTTAATTAGGACTATTGCATGATTATGGATGATAATATGCTGATTTGCAGGGAGGTAAGTGAGATATTTGTGGAGAAATTGAGTGCAGGTTTGGAGATAGCCGTAGTCGTTAGTGGGTACCAGGACTAGGTTGGGAGAACAGAGGTCTAGAACGGTCAAGGATGCCAACGGAACGGTTGGGCTCAAACCGAGCCCACATGGACGTCATGGAGATAGATTTGAGGTGGCCCAAAATTTCCGGTTCGGGTTAGAGGCCCAGAGACGTTGAAAATAAGCAGCCAAGTCAAGCGATGAAGACTTATAGACTTTTTGTGGCCTATGTAGAGCCCATGTGTGGGGCTGGTTGTTGGGCAGTGGAGTGAGTGAATACTAGCCCTTGATAAGTTAGCTTAGAAGCTAAACAACCCTCAAGGGTGGAGATGCACTCAAAAGGCCTATATAAGGAGGGGTGGAAGGATGCCTCCACCCAAGTCTTGGTTAGGATTTTATTTCAAAATTATGTGCTCTTTGGAAGCTTTGCCTACTCTTGTGTGGCTGTAGAAAACCAACCAAATAATAGAAAAAGATTCCATAAAAAGTTTTTTCTTTGTTCTTCTTATGTTCTTTCTGTTTGATCTAGTTTGTTTCTTTATTTCTTTTGCAACTTTTTTTTTGCCTACCCTCTTACATGCTGAAAACTTGTTGATCTAGAAGGTGTCGTGGTTTCCCATATCAGTTATCTTCATCTTGCAATTCACCAAGAACACCGAGATCAAGTTTTGATCCTTTTATACTTGTTTTGGCAAATTCGGTTTCTCTGCACAGCAGTCCTTGTTATTTTTATTGAAAATTCATCCGAAGTAATTTTGAGTTGATTCTTGCTCATAAAGCTGTGTGACTCATATATCTATCACTTCTTTGAGTGGCAATTGCATAGGAGTAACCATTTGGATGCCATGAATATTTTACCAAGCCCTAAATGTTCTGCCTAAAATTTTTGAGCAGCAGTGCTTGTTATTTTTGCTTTATTTTTTCTACTCTTGATCTTAAGGTGAAATTTGGTGTGTAGGTGTGTGACTTACTATTCCCTCCAGGAACAAAATTAGAAATTCAAATAAGTCATATTTTTGTAGAAATCACGTTTTGACCAAGATGCTTATCTGCTGAAAGTTCACCTTTTCTTTCCAAAAGCAGTTGGGCTTGTACTAATTATTTTTTTTAAGTTGCTTTGAAGTTGATTCTTTCTTTGTTGAACCTTCGTTAACCAGGAGCACCTAAGAAAAAAAATCTCCATGGCCACATGACCCACGAATTTTTATTCATGGTGTTTTACTAGGGATATGTGCTACTGTTTCAAGAATGATCCATGGATGATCTTGTTTATTGAGGGTCATTTGCTTGTGTTCATCCTTCTCTTGATTTTTGGGGCACGTTTTTGAAGAATATTTCCATGTCAATTTGGCATCCATTCAACCCCTTCTAGCCGCCTAGTCTGGTCTTTCAACCTATAATCGCCAAGGTAAAGATATTAATCAGCTTTAATTAGTTGATTAAATCCAAGATATTTAGAATAACCTATCAAACTTAAAGACAAGGTTAAAAGTTTGATAGATCCAAAGGTAGCGAGAACTATTAACTTAAATAGAGATTCAAACTAACAGATCAAGAAGGTAGCATAAACTATTACTCTGAACAGAAGTTGAAACCAACGAATTCAAGGGGTAAAAATTATACTACTAAGCCGATGTAATCAACCACGTAGTAGAGCGAGGGTTAATCAAACTACTGCTAAGCCGATAAAATCAATAAAATAGTAGAAAGAGGGAAACAAATTATCAACTAAGCGATTAGGTTGTCTAGCTGACAAACAAAGGATAAACAAACTATCAGCTAGATTAACAAGTTAATCAAACCAATAAAACAAGGGTAAACAGACTATTCGTCGATTTGTAAAGCCAAATAAGCCGATAGAACGAGGATAGAATCTAACCTTTGCACAAAATAACAATACGCAACAATATCAAATAAAGATAGTATTCTGATAAACTAAATGAGAAGATTAGACTTGACCGAGACAGTACTCATCTAGGGTTGTATCCTAAGGACCATCAAGAAGGCCATGCACAACAAGTTGATCAAAAGCAACATATGGTGAAACTAAGTTATTACTACTTTTAGAAATTGAAAAACAATTGAAATAGTAAATTGATTGGTCGGAGACCCTTTTCCTGATACATATGTAGGGTATTTATACCTGATATATGGACTCGATATAATACGACTCGAACTCTTACCTTACTATATATATTCTAACCGACTAAATATATAGCTAGGAATCTCTCTAAATAGAAACTTATCTAAAACTTGCCTAAAATATACTACGTAGCTGATCCAGACAACATTGCCTTACAGAACTTTTCTAAATCGGATTCTTAGGTAAGATTTTGTATTTTAACTTGTCTTAGCCGATTAGAAATCTTCTTCCTTATTAGGACTCTTAGCCGATCGCGTTCGATCCAAATTTTTTTAGAATCCTCTTTGATATCGGCTTCCTACCCAAGTATTCTAATTGCTTATAGATACTTCGGTTATGTCCAAAATTGGGTATCCACACATACCCTATTTTTGGAATACGAGAATTATGTTCCAAAAATCTTCACCATCGGCTTTTAATCTATGGTGATCATGGGAGCGATGAGATATAGCACATCAAGAAAAATCGCATTGATTTCCACATGACAGCTATTTGAGTTACTGATGATGAAAGCTTCTATAGGTTGTGTAATGTTATATTTGTGCATGCATATAAAACAATCTTATGCGGCAAACATTAAATAATACTGAAATCTCCTAGGGTGCCACGTGAAACTGATATTTAGGGGGTATTTGGTAGGGCTCCAACTCCAATTTTCTAGCTCTGCTCCACAACACCACTGTGGAGTAGATCCACTATGGAATAGATCCACAACTCCATAGAGCACCCTTCAAGCTGTTCTATAAAAATGAACTACGAGGGATGCTGCATGGAGTTGCCTACTCCAGAGTTACATAGAGTTAAGGTGTTTGGCACCGCTCCAGGGCGGAGTTGAGAGATGGAGCTCTGCCAAACACCCCTTAGGTACAACACTGAAACCAACTATGGAGTCGATTAGTAAATCAATTCTTAATGTAATGGCAAGATAAATTTGTGTTTAGATACAACAAAGTCGAGAGATTCATATATACCCCATAGCTGTTGGCGTTGATGTTGGGGAAGTGGGTGATGGACACCTAGATCCACACTGTATACCATAGGAATGCATCTGAGACTTCATCTCATGCATGGTCTCATATCACTAATCCATCAAGCCTTAACAATGTAAGCAATAATGAGATGGTTCAAGAATTAAAAAGCACCCATCATTGATAGAGTTTACCTAGGATATATCAACAGTTTAGTCATGATATAAAAGTCAAAAAAATGCCATGCAGACTTCATCAAACTGAACTAATAGCATAGCCCAAAATATAGTAACCTCAATAAAATTTGAATCCAAACTTCCTGTACATCAGAAAATATAGACTTTGGCTCTACGCTAGCCAACTCCAAAGCCTCCGGTGCATATGCCTCCTAACCAGAGTTTAGTCAATTCGTGAGTGCCCTCATCGTCGCGGGCAACAAATGCTGCATCTTGTCTTGGTCGGAATTGGTGGGAAGGCACTGAACGAGGTTAACTGGGGCACCCAGCGTGGTGATGCACACATCAGGAGATGTTGGGTGAGCCAGGGCAGAGGAAAGCAGGTTATGATGGTCATCTAATGGTTGAAAAGCGACTCGACGATGTAATCTGTGAGACGCGCAAATATGGGCACCGCTAACTCCTACAGGTTCGGCGTCTCGGGGCCCAACGCTGTATGTAAGAGGAACTGGAGCAGCTTGTCATACGCATTGTACGGGAAGAGCAGCACGGCGAGCTCAAAGATGGCGTCTTAGACCTTCTTCGCAATGGGCTTGGGGGATCGCAGATTGGATTGGAGCGCGGAAAGGAGGTGGGACTTGAGCACAATCTCGCTGGTGGGGGAGAGCTGAGGCCAAACAGGTGCCGCCATGGTGCTGGACGAGCCAGAGGACGGTGTCAGGTCAGTATCTTATGGAGTAGCACGGCGGCCATGGCACGGAAGTTGGCAGGAGTGACCGGTGCGGAGAGCGACGAGGCAGAAGGCAGCGTGAGGGGCTCCGGTCAGCCTCGGCAGATGCACGGTCCGCATTGGAGGACAACATGAGCGTGGAGGGCAGCGCGTCCAACGCCGCCTGGTCACCCCGTAGCTGCTCGACGGCCTCTTTTATATAGCAGAAATTTTTGCAAAAGTGACACTTGAGGATGATATTCAATGGATCTTGATCCTACGGTTGTGATGAGCTGATTATATGAGTGCACAAGGTGTATTGATTGTAGACAATACATAACCTTCTTTGTCTCATCCCTAATCCCCGATCAAAAATACATCTACGCTCATCTATGGAAGTCCTAGTCTTATCCTGCCCCTCCGTTGCTGTTAACTCAACTCCGTTCCACTCCCGTCCTCTACTTTCATATTCTCTCTCCATGAATGAATCAATCCCCTTTCCTTCTCTCTTCACATTCTCTCTACCTTCATGGTCTCTAAACGAATCAATCTCTCCATGAATGAATCAATCGCCATTCCAGCGCTAAGCTTCCGGTCCGGATCTGACCACTCCGGACCAGGACACATGAACTGTCCAATAGCATTACCTTCGAGCTGTTGCGATAACAGCAGGTTTGTAAAGGAAACTAAGATTACAAGTATAAGGGAACAGTTAGCAAGTTCTGTTACGAAAACCGGTTAGCAAAACAAAATAATAAAAGTTACCATACAAGGCATAGGTGGTGACCATTCCCGTATCGTGAAAAAAGAGAGATGTGTGATAGAGAAAAGAACCAAATAAAAATCCCAAGAAAAAATCTGTTCGTTTGGAACTTAGGATCTAATAGATTTTTTCCTCTGTTTGTTCAGATCTAAAAGCAGGGGAAATTGGAATGGGAGGGTGAAATCATCCAAAAAAAAGTTCGGTTCCTTCACATTCATCCAAGAAAAAAAATTAAGAATGGGACAAGAAGGAAAAATGGATTAAGAGGAAAAGGGAGTACACGAATCAGGATCAAGGATTCATTACAACGAGCTATTCCAATTGAATCGAGGATTCATTACACATCAGATGGAGGTAAAAATAAAGAACTAGAACAGAGAAGGAAGGGAATGGGAGGAGTCGATGCAAGAAAAAAACACCCAAATGACAAAAAAAAAAATCACCAATACATCGAATCAGAGCGGATCAGGCTGCATCATCTCGGGGGCGGCAACTTCGGGTCCTTTCGCCAGTTGGTTCAGCGACTAGGGTTGGCTCCTAGGGCGGATCCACCGCTTTCTACCTCAGATACAGCGGAGACAGTGTTTGGATGATGGTGGCGATGGGGACCGAGGCAGGGTTTTAAACCGTCGACCCACCGGTCGGTTTTTAAGAAAAAACCGGTAAAAACCGTTAGAAACCGTTAGAACCGCTGGAAACCACTCAAATTCAAATTCAAAGGGCAAACAGGGCAGCGGGTGAGCCACCGGTTTTTCGCCGGTTTTTGCCGAAAAACCGTTGGTTTTGGCGGTTTCCTGGCGGTTTTAGCGAAAAACCGCTACCAAAACCAAGAAAAACGTGGAAAATGGAAAAAAAATGAAAAGGGGTCTGAAAAATTTTTAAAAATTGGAAAAATCATAGATGGGTGAGATATATGTGTTTGTAATTTGTTTAATTATTGAAAAATTTGGAACAACTTTTGATAAATATATGACATGTTGAGCAAATGAATATGATGTCAATAATTTGAATAAGGTAGTTTCCAACAAAAATATCAATATGAAGTCAATTTGAACATATCAATATGAATTAAATAACATGAAGTCAATAATGTGATATGCATGATAGTTTTCAACAAACACATACACATATATTCGAACTAGGGAAAATTTTGGCATGACCTTTGCTAAATATTAGAGAGTTGGAACATTTCAACAGTAAGTGAAATGCATACAGACATATATTGCATTGGATAAGATGATAGACATACATATATTGCATTACAGTACAAGCACTCCCTCAATATATATAGAACCAAATTAATTTATACCAAAAATTTTGGGAGCCTTAGTACGCATTCCATCCCATAGCTTGCCTAAATTTTGTGAAGTGGGAATGGTTAGTATAGTAAAAAATTGTGAGAGAAAACATATTTGAATACATCACCTGTTGTAATCCTCAGTGGAGAACATGCCAGGACAAGCCGGTCCACATACTTGTTCGACTCCACTCATTGAAATGGTAGGTAAATAATTCCACTTCTACCCACTCATACACATATCGAGCACGGGGCTGTGGTGGTGCAACTGGCATGTTTGCATAAGAAGGGTAGCCGTGGGAATCAGATGTCGACGTGCTTGAGCTATCATGACGGGGATTCACTGAAATGGAATGCCTTCTATGAGTATCTTGTCCTGTCCAGGTGTCCTTCTGCGACGTAGGCATCCCATGATCTTGGTCCTGTGTGGCTCATCGGAACTGGCTCTCCCCTGAAAAGTGTAGGGGAGATGGAGGCTGCTCAGTGTGTGCCCCACTCTGTCCTCCCTGTCCTCCACCATCGTCATCTCCGCCGCTCTCTGTGGAAGAGCTGTCGTTGGACTCTTGGTACGGTGGAATCCTGCCAGAATCATCTGTGCTCTCATCGCTGTCCACCACGACGGTACCAGCCTTTCCCTTCCCCTTGACCTTGGGTTTTTTTGGGACCTTTGTAGCTAGTTGCTTTTCTTGCTTTCTTTTTCCAATATGTGTGTTTCCCACTGTTTTCTCAGCCCAATCTGCAATTTCTGCAGCCTTGCCCTTTCCTTTCAATTGTGCAGTATCCACTGAATGTGTGACAAGCGTGGAGGGGATTGGAAAGTCCGTGTCGCTGTCATCTTCGTCAAGCTCCGGTGAGGCGTTAGACCTACCATGCTCCATCCACTTTCTGATGGGGTTTTCATGGTCCTACTAGAAATTCGCTAATCCATGACATTTTGCTCGTGACGTTTAAAAATTTCATCATAAAACAGCTCACATCTATGACGGAAAGTGCAGCTTCGTCATAAAGTGATGTGACGGAACGTCCGCCCTGAGGCATTTATGACGAAGTCTAAAAATACGTCATAGAACATCACACAAACTCGTCATAGATCCTCAGGACATCCTAATAACTCGTACTAACATATTTGTGATGAATGGGATGGCGTCAGAAAACTTTGACTTGTCCTACGTGTCAAACTGGTCCTACGTGGCTTCTGAGCGCTAAATTTTTCCTAAAATTTTTCAAACTCCCGCCTTCCTGATACTGACCACTGACATGTGGGCTAGGGTTTAGGGTTTCTCTTTTATTTCCCCATTTCGAGCGTCTCCTAGTTTCCTCTCGTAGTCTCACAAGTCCCCGCCGCCGCTTCCTCTTCTTCCCTGGATTGCCTCCTCCCGTCCAGCCGCCTCCCGTCGCCACCTCCCCCTCCACAGATCCGGCGTCCGAGCGGGACGTGGAGAAGCTGGAAGCCTCCCTCATCTCTCCCCACGGCCACATCTCGCCTTGCCGCTCCGTCCCGCCACCTTGTCGATCGGAGGCGCTGACATCCTTCCTGCGTTGCGAAGCCGCCCGATCTGCACTGCCGCCGCCGCCGCCGCCTCCTCCGAGCAAGGGGTAGGGTAATTGACAAGGCTTGCAATGATCCTCTTATTCGGGTGCATTATAGTTGTATTCATTTATACCATATTTTAAATTTGTCATGTTCCAAAAATGATGAAATGTCATGATGGATTTATAGAAGTACAAAACTGATGCGTCTCTCATGCTAAACTATATGTATGTTGTTTCAAATGTTATTTACAGGCTTCAATTCTCTCTCTTTTACCACACCACCTACTATGTAATGTTATGGACAAGTAATGTTATGGACACTCGAGCACTGAAAGCTAACAACCTACATAGTCTTGTGAGCTGGGTAAGCCCCGTTGTATTTGTTTTCTATTGATTTGATATGTGAAGTTCATGAAACAATAGATTTTACATGTTACTTTTTTAAAATTTGCATTTATGGTGCCTGCAGTTCCATCGTACTTTCTGTGTAATTGCAAAATCGGATGACAGGGAATCTTTTAAATCAAATTTGGCTTTTGCTCTTCAAAGTCACATAGGCACTGTTGAAGAGGTATCATGTCATCTCCCTGAGTGTTATGGTTGCTGAAGAAATTAGCAGTCCTCATTTCAGCAAGCATTCTGTCTTATCTGCTTTTTTTTCCCCAGATCTAAGTAAACCTAAAAACTGAATGAGAGTATTTATATTTTCTTGCTCGAGATCTTTTTTTTTTTTTCTGAGATTGGATATGAAATTCTCAATTTGTGCTTTATCTTCTGAAGCCATACATCACTTCCCTTTGTAAAGCTGCCACATAATTGGTCTGCAATGCAGGTTTGTGCACTTTCGGTGGCACTGTTTAGGGCACTCAACTTAACAGCCAGGTACACACGGTACACACTTCACTGTGTAACTAGTTATGTGTAGCCATATCATAATTGTTTGTATCCACAAGCCATTCATCATTTTTCTGTCTTTCTAGTTATAGTTGATTGCTATTTGATTTTGTTTCATAGCAGTTGGATAATGGAAGTAAGCATTTCTTGTGATATTTATGTTGTGAAATCTGGATTTACTTTGAGTGAAAGTATTTCTTGTTTTATTTAAACAAGAAGTTCAGGAGAATGAACACAAATGAAATTAGGAATCAATACTTGCTTAAAAGTTACATTTTTATAAATTGCTCGAGTTTGAATGTTTTGAAGTTAATTCTCTTCAAATTACTTTTAACATCTTCTCCATCCCTATGAATATTTCCATAAAGATCAAGCAATTATCACTTGCATTGCCATCTAGCCTATTAAGTTTTAAATAAACACAGAGGAAATGAGGGCTTACTACATTTTCATGTGTTTCTGTTTTATAACTTTTGATTCCATTATAGGTTTGTTACAAATCTGGATGTTGCTGGACTCAAGCCTGACATTAAAGCAATTGGGACATCAAATCCCAATGCCCCTAGGCTTTGTACAACGGCACTACCATCTAGTTCGTTTGTTGCAGGCCATAATGAATCTAATGCTCATTCTCCTACATTTTCCCAGGTATTGCTTGCAATGGCACAGAATTGTTCAAGGAAGAGTGAATCCAGAATGGTGGAAGAATGTTTTGGCACCACTAGAGCGGCTTGAATTGTCAGCAACAAACGATTCTGAAGAAATTGAACTTCAAACCAGGGCCCTAACAGAGCCTCTTCCTACCAGTCAACAGGTACTGCCCTTACTATTCTAAAAAAAAGAACAGGTACTGCCCTTACTAGAGATTATATAACTTCTCGATGCCCCTTTTTCTTCTTCCAAAATTTTCTGTTGCCTTTGCTTTAACTATATATGTAACTATTTAGGCCTACAAAGACCATCACCTATATGCTCTTGAGAAGTGGCTTCACAAGAACCAAGTAAATTGATGCAACAGCATAATTGGCGTATCCTCGTCGACTAACCAAAGTATGGTCAATAAATTTTCTAATCCTTGCTGTATTTGTATCTACACATCCAACTTGTAGGTGAATATGCAAAGTTGTTGCTTATTCAGTCTAATAGAAAGGCGGAAGGTGAACGAATGAAACAATGGGCAGAAGACACTTGGAGGAATCGTGGATTAACATTGGCAAGTGAACTGTTGATGAACTATGTGCACTAGTAGTGAACTGTAGATTCTGTTGGCAAGTGTGTACTTGTAATTTTTGGTTGATGTACTTGTGGTCCATTTCTTAACTTATAACTATCAGGTGTGGTCAGTATCTAAACTTAATACTAATGTGTAGTCAGTTTCTAGACTTGTGTGCTCATTTTCTGAAGTTTCTGAATTTGTCTGCTCAGTAAATTTTCTAAACATCTGTGATGAAAAAGTTTCATCCTAATAAACTCTGTGATCACATTTGTAACGAAAAAGATTCATCAAATTTTTGAACATCTGTGATAAAAAGATTCATCCTAATAAGCTTGTGACCACATTTGTGACAAAAAAATTCATCACAAAAAAGGATCGTGACGTGGCAGTGAATCATCATTGGACGATGACGTGGTGCCACATATTCGTACTTAACTGACGAGTAATGTTTTGTCACAAAATAAAGCCACGTCAGATTGGTGATGACGTGGCGCCACGTCACACCTGACGGCTACAACAATGACCTGGATGACACGTCGGATGGAGACGCGATGAAAAATATTCCATGATGAAGATTATTTCGTCATAGATATGATGCGTTCTGTGACGAACACTACCGTTTCGTCATGGCGTTTCATATGTGACGCGGATAGCATGACAAAATTAGTTTCGTCATAAAGTCATCATAGAAACTACTTAATGACAAATCGGCCATTTTCAGTGACGAATGTGTTTCATCATGGATTAACATTTTTCTAGGTGGACAAACCGGTCAATTGGATCCTCTTCAGGTTGTGTCCACCATGGCTGTTGTTGTGCCAGTCTAAGTCTAAGATTGTAGTTCACATAGACCTGCTTTAGACCAAGGCCCCCTATCAATCCTCGTCGGGACCGGAGCGGACGCTTGTGACAGATGGTAATCAGGAGCTCGGCCGCTGAACCTCATTGAACTGGACCTACTCCCCAACATGGAGGACCGCTGCTCTGTCTACATGGCTCCACTACCACCTTCGTGCTCGTACCTCTGCCCAGCCTGCGTCCTGAAATTCGCCTCCATGGTTGATTGCGAAGTTGCACGGCGGATCTGTTCCTCCTCATCTAGCCCTGCTATGTATGCGTCACGCCAGTCCCATGGCCTGCCGCCATGTCCTCTCGTCTAAACTGCTTTTGGACCCTCTCTCTCTTTCGGTTCTTGATCCTGTCCAATTCTCGCTGGAAATACTGCTTCGCATTGGGGGGAATAGAGTTGCAGCTAGCAACATCCTTCCCCCGCCCTGCCAGATGGTGCTTCAACCTTGATGCTCCACCGCCTTTCTTTGTTTTCCGACAGTAATTATATGTGAATCCTTCCCATCCGGAGTCCCATGGTTCCAGACCTCGTCAACTGCTCTGTCCGACATCGCGTACCAATTCCTGAAAACAATCACAACCACAGATAATTACATGGTTAAGTACATGGCACAATACCAATACATGTGTATGCTGAAATTTTTTCTTCAAGCACAAATAATTACATGGCTAAGTACATGGCTCAGTACATGGCTAAGCACTAATTTTCTTCATGCATGCAAAACATATAATTACATGTGCATGCTGAAATCAAGCACTTCATTAATCTAAATTCATGAATATAAACTACATGTGCATGCTGAAATCAAGCACTTCATGAATATAAATTTTTCCAAACACAGAGAGAGAGAGAGAGAGAGAGAGAGACAAATCAAGCAGTTCATTAATCTAAATTCATGAATATAAACTACATGTGCATGCTGAAATCAAGCACTTCATGAATATAAATTTTTCTAGAGAGAGAGAGAGAGAGAGAGAGAGGGACCGGGGCGGCGGTTTCTCGCCAGTTGGGGCGGGCGGTTTCTTGCCGAGTTGCGGCGGCTTCTAGCTTCAACGGCGGTGGGCAGGCGGCACGGCGGCGGGATCCGGCGGGACAGCGGCGGGTCGGGGCGGGCGTGGTGAGAGGAACAAAATGATGTGGTCACGGGCAGAGCTAGCAGCGGCTAGAGGCTGCACTAAAGGGCTAAGGTCACGGGTGCACTGTACATGCAATAATGCACATCTCTCAATCTCACTCTCCTAAACATAATTAGGGGTCTCAATTTAAAATTTTGCTTCATACAAATCCTTCTACAAACCTTCTAGTTTTTTATAAGATTTTTTTTCAATTTTTTAAAAAATCAAATTCAAACTCAAATTTTTGAATTGGCCCAGGCAAAAACCGACGGTTTCTCAAACCGCCGCCGAGCCGTTCGGCGAGAAACCGCCGGTTTTCTGCGGTTTTGGGCTGTTTTTGGAACCCTAGACCGAGGCAGGCCAGAGCTGAGGCGACGAGAAGCTGGATCCAAGAGACAATGGAGAGAAGTGGAGGAGGAGAGAGGAAGTGGAGCTCAGAGTGAAGCTATCAAAAAAAGGGTACCCCACGGATGAAACGGCAATCAGTTAAGGAAACCAGCGAGGCAGGCCGAGTGAGAAACCAGACATAGATCTCAAAATCATGTGGACGACATGGATAGGACGGGGAATTCCTTAGTGGAGCGCAAACGCCGTGCTCATCCCCGATTCTAGAGAGAGAGAGAGAGAGAGGATGGTGAGGGCATATAAGAATTGATGATAAAATACAATAACACATGGGGCCTTGCATTGGAGCGCAACATGGGCGAACCATGGATAACTTTCTAGCCGAAATTGTGATGAATTTCGGCATTATCAGACTCTCAGTAAAAGTATGCACCGGCCAAAAAATTTCAGATTTGGAAAAAATTTGCCAAACTTAGGTGTGTATAGAAGTATATCTGAGTTCTAAATTAAATGGCATTATTTTCTTACTTTTTGGTTTTATGTTCAAAACATTTTAAATTTTCGTCCAAAAAGTCCGAGATTTCCGGTAAACACTAAATTTCAGGCTTATCGGTCTCTTTTGGTAAAATTTTTGAAACAAAAAAGGTTGGGATAATTGATAATATGTCCCAAAGTATTTGCTCAATTGATGATTTGCTCTCCATTACATTCTCCTCCACTATATGCCCCAAAGTTTCTTGCCCAATTGATAAAATGCTCTATTTTAAAACTTTGAGCAACATTTACCATACAATAAGTGCAAAATATCCTTTCTACCCCTCATATTTTGTGCTTGATTCTTCCAATGCTCTAAGATATATTGGAGCTTTTGTTATTTATTGATTACTTTGTTATTCATACAGGTCTAGCATGTCTAACAGGCAGCCAAAATGGCTTCTATCTTCCATTCTAGATTACCTATTACTGAATTTTATGCTTACTACAACAATATATCTTCTTGTACGTGATAGAAACTTGAATTCTATTTCATTCAAATTCAAATATTCAATAGAATAATCAGTAATATTCATTTCATTATTTGTACTGCAGATATCATATAGAGTATTTGAGCTCACAGACGCCTTGAAGTCAGCTTTCATTCCCAGTAGAGATGACAAAATATGAGGGGTAGAAAGAATCTTTTGTACTTGTTGTATGGCAAATTTTGCTCAAAGTTTTAAAATGGGTTATTTTATCAATTGGGAAAGAAACTTTGGGGTATGAACTAGAGAAGCATGTAATAGAGGGCAAATCATCAATTGAGTAAGTACTTTGGGGCATATCATCAATTATCCCAAAAAGGTTTTCCTTGGGGCGGACAAACAGGACATGCATGCACTGCTAGAATAGGTTTGTCAGTTTTTTTTTTGTTTTTCATTGGAGTAAAAAGTGAACTGCGAATCAAAACTGAACAATTTCGAAATAAAAGCCAAATTAGAAGATGAAAACCGTATAAACAAAAAAAAAATCGGTTCTTTCAGTTCTGCTTTTCAGTTTCAGTTCATTTTTGCCCAACCCTAGCTGGTTCGGCCGCTTTGGTAAGTTGTCTCTTTGAAGTTTATATTCAGTTCAGCTTTTCTGTTTGGTTCAGTTTTGGTCACCCCTAACTGGTTTGGTCGCATTTTTTTCTAAGAAAATGAATCGGTCTTCTGTTCAAATTGGTCAGTTTTAGCATGAAATGGACAAGTTTATAGTCATCAATTCGACGCTTGTCTACCGTAAATTTCAAATTTTTAAAACTAAAAATTGCTACGTTTTATTGGTTTTGAGAACTTGTGTACTAAAAATAAAAAATATAGCTACCGAGAAAACGGATCACCTTTCAAGCACTTTGCATGTGTAATGATGAGATTATACTTTACTGCAGCTAAGTCTATTGTTATAGAAATGTGGTTGTGAATAATGAAAAAGGGGTTGGAAATACAGTATAAGAGAATATGTACAAAAATTAAGAAAATAGGTCTAACATTATTTGAGAAGAAAATAGATCTAGAAGATAAATAGTAAAATAGAAGCAGAAATAAGCGAGAAAAGAGTTTAGCATTTGACAATTGACATGCTCTTATTCGCCATTCCTTGTAATAATACTCAATACAACGATGACAAAAGTTCATAGAAACCTCATAAGTGGTGATCACTCACTAGTTCGCGCGCACTGCGCCCGATCTCTGCAACACCACGCAGAGGCTCTCGAGCGCAGAGTACGAGGACCCGCCCTCCTCGACGGCCTCCCTGCACGCAGCCTTCATCTCCATGGCCTTCTCCCGCGCCTTCCTCCCCTCGTCGGAGCCGCCCATCAGCGTCTTGACGGCACGCTCCAGCTCCAGCGCGCCCACGAAGTTGTCACTCTTCCTGTCCACCTTCATGGCCACCGCCACGCCCAAGCACACGACCAGCGCGAACGCGTTCAGGTGCTGCTCGGCGTAGAGCGGCCACGGCACCACCGGCACGCCGAACCACAGGCTCTCCAGCACTGAGTTCCAGCCGCAGTGCGTCACGAAGCCCCCCACGGCGGCGTGGGACAGTATCTCCTTCTGCGGCGCCGTCGTCGGCCACACGAGGCCTTTCTCCTTCGTCCTCTCCAAGAACCCCTCCGGGAGCAACTCCTTGAGCTTCGCGTCCGTGGGGTCTATCTCGCCGTCGACCGGCCGCCCACGTAGCACCCAGAGGAAGCGGTGCCGGCTGCGCTCCAGGCCATGGGCTATCTCGTGAGCCTGCGGCGCCGTGGAGAAGCCGCCGCTCCCGAAGCAGAGGAGCACTACGGAGGCCGGAGGCTGTGCGTCGAGCCACATCATGCACTCGTGCCGCCGCTCGGCCGGCGGGTCAAACGAGAGCATGGGGCCTATTGCGTATACGGTTGGGGCGGGGATTCCGCGCGTGCAGCGGCCATCGGCGATGGCGTCAAGAACAACGCTCTGTTCGAGCTTGGCCGCTGTGTTGATAATGAGGCCGTCGGCTTCCATGAAACGCCTGCCGTGGTACACGAACCATGTGTAGTTCGGGCTCTTCTTGTCCACAAGCGCCATTGGTAAGCACGAAGGCGGCACCGGCGGCAGCCCAGGCACGTCCACCATGTCTTCCATCTCCTCGAACTCAACGGTCACCTCCTCGTGGAGCGCCGGCAAGCGCAGGAAGAGAGCAAACGTAGCGGCGCTGGCGGTGAAGTACACGTAGGCCGGCACGGCGAGCTCGCGCGACACGTGGAGGAGCGTCGTGCAGAAGAAGTCCATGATGAGCCCGGCCACCGGGCACGGCAATCCGGAGATGGCCGCCTTCACATGCGGCGCGTGGAGCTGTACATAGAGGGAGACGAACTCCTCGATGCCCACGGTCTCCGTCGGGGGCTCGACGGCGGGGAGGTGGTGGAACCGGATGTCTTGGCCGGACGCTTCCTCCCGGCGTATGTGGCCGGCGACCTCTGACGCCCACCGCTCAGTCGGCGGCTGCATGACGAGCACGGTGAGCGAGAGGGCGCCGCCGCCGCGGGCCAGCAGCCCCTTGCCGGCGTTGAGCGTAGACATGAAGTGGCCGGCTGCCCAGATGGGCAGCAAGACGATGGTCGGGGTTGCCATTGGTGGAGACCTAGGAAGATCGAGGGCTACGGCTACAGCCTACCAGGTCTTTCTTGGAATATAAATGACGAGATTGCGAGCGAGTGCTGGCTGCCTAGGCGACAACTTATAGTTGAGCTATGAGAGCATCTCCAGCAATAGCCCCTAAAACAGGGTCCCTACTTTTGATTTGGGAGCTGTCCCTATTTTTTGGGGCATCTGATTTTGTCTTCAACTCCAGCAGTTAGACCCTAAATCTCAGCCCCTATTTGCTTATGACATATGGGACCGGCTTGTCAATGACTCTTTGTTTTTCTTTTCAATATTCTTTTATTTTCTTTCTTCTTTTTTTTCCTTTCTCCTCCCTCATCTCTTCACAAGCGAGACAGAGGGGGCGGCGACGAGCGATGGGCGAGGCGACGATGGCGACAGCGGCGGCAGCGTCATATCGGATCTGGCGGCGAGGCGAGGCGACGAGCGGCGGCGAGGCGACGGCGAATGACGGCGATAAGACGGCAGCGGCGACGGCAACGGCGGCGGCGGCGACGGCAACGGCGAAGACAGCAAGCGGCGGCGGCGAGCGGCAGCGGCGGCGATGGCGATGGCGGCACACGGCGACGGCCTAGATCTGGCGAGGCGAGGCGGCAAGAACGAGGAGGCGGGGCAACATGGGAAGAGGAGGAGGCGGGGCATGACAGAGGCGGCGGCGGGCGGCAAGGAGGGAGGCGGGACGAACCAGCGAGGCAGAGAGCTGGCGGAGGAAAAACACCCCAACAGTAGAGGCCCCCTCAAGACCCCTGGGAATTGGGGCTGGAGGGGAAGATTTAGGGGCCCCTTTATTTTAGGGGCTTGAGTAGGGGCCCTACTGGAGTGCATTTTTTGACCATAGCCCTTATTTTTTGGTTTAGGGGGTTGAATAGGGACTCTGCTGGAGATGCTCTGAGATCACCAAACTACTGTACCCCTAGTTTGGATTCCGGCAATTTCTCACCGTCTCCCTCCTCTCGAAATCAAAATAATTGGATAATTTTTGCCAACAAAGAACTCGGTGAAGATAAAGTGCAATTTTATGGTATACAACGACTACAAATATAATAGCATCGTAGTATAATTCATATCTAACTAACTATTCGTTTAAAAGACATCCTTCATAAAAAAGGTTATACTATATAAAAAATCGAAATGAATTTAAACAGTTAGATCGTGAGCAATGGATGACTAATTTTTTTTAATGCACCGTACCTATGAAACCCCAAATTTAATTGATAGTTTGGTACTACTGCTTGCTTCCAAAACAATCACGTGCATGTTTAGGTGGAGATGAGTTGGTGTAGTGACCGTCTGAGTTAGGGATGAAACGGATCGGATACGGATCGGAAATCACTCATATTGTATTTGTATCCATATTGTTTTTGGGATACGGACAATACTGAAATAGAAATATGGATATGAATAATATCGGTCACGAATATGAATCGGATATGGACACTCTTTCTCGGATAATACATGATAACACATAGTAGAGAAATAAGCATAGAAAATACGTATGGTTGTCACTTTTTGTGCGTCAACTTCATGGGTTCATAGTCATAGTGTTATGTGAGTATTTGAGTATAACTGTCTTATTAAGAAAAAGATACTGACAGGTGGAGAAGTGTAATGGAGATGATTTGTAGATGGATATTCACTATACGGATAATATTCATCGGATATTATCCAAAAAAGCTCGGATATTATCCATCAGATATTATTTGTATCCGTACTGTACCCGCCTAAAAACATTCGGATATCCACAACATTATCTAAATTATTATCCGGATTGATTCAGATGATCTGACGGTCAGAAATTATCCATACCATTTTGCATCCCTAGTCTGAGTGACAACCGGACAAATGATCATCAGTATGCGTCCCGTGCCGACACCTTATCGATTCGTTTGATCTTATGGCCCTATTTGTTAATCTGGCGTTGCCTCTGGTCGTCATCGTATCCTTTATTTATCATGCCCTTGCCGGACAACAGTACAGTTCAAGCTACCTCTCGTTTCATACACAGCCACACAGAGAGACGCATGACTTGTGGTCCCTTCTGGTTGTTGCAACAACCAGAGTACAAATTTACTAGCGCGCAGTGTAACATCCCAATTTTGGGAAAAATTTAAAATTTCTAAAAAAAAACATAAGGCATTGTATTAAAGTATTTTACTTTGGGATCTTGAAAATATTCTAAACTAATTTTTCAAACATAAAAGACCTTTGAATTTATATATTTGTGCGTGTGTATATATATATATATATGTGAATATATTTATCAAAAATACTTGAAATTATGGAAATTTCATATAATGAATAGTATCTCTAAACTTAATTCTTTTGGGAAGCTTTTGTCTAGACCAACCTTGATCCATTTCCTTTGAAATTCTAAATTCCATTTATACTCAAAATTTGAATTTAGTGTAAAATTACCCTTTGCCCCTTTGGCTCTCACTATTTTCCTTTGTGTTTCGGCTCAAATTCTTAGGTTCTCGGGCTCAACCTTGCTGGACCTCGGTCCCTCTCTCTCCCTTGCTCGGCCCGGGCCATCATGGCCAGCTTCCTAGCGAAGCTTGCCTTTAGCCCAGCTCGGCACAACCGAGCTCCTCTCTTGGCTCCCTCCTCTGCTCTGTCTTCTCTCATTCTGCTCTTTGCGTCTGCTCCTTGCTCACTGACCCGGCGCCCCCACCCTTGTCCGACCGCGCCTCACCATTGGTTGCCGACCACGCCCATGTCGCCGGTACTGGCACCATGCCGTGGCCCTAGTCAGCACTGTCCTTGCCTGACAAAATCCTGGAGCCGCTGCGTCCCGCCATTGGGCGAACACCGGTGACGATGGTACCTCTGCCCTAAAGAATTTCACACAAGGACGACAACCCGCGTTGCTTACGTGCGCCCTGTCCTCCTCCCCGCGCCTATAAAACCCGGCAGAGCTCCCCCTCTTCTTCCTTATCCCCGCTCTGCCCTATCCGAACACTGCCACTGTCACGAGCCCTACCCGTTGAATCCCGAGCTTAGGCAACCCCGTCTGCCTCTTCCCCTCATCCCTCCCATACTCTCCTCCATTTTAATTGCGTTTTACTCGCCTATAGCTCGCAGGAGAGCTCCATTACCGCCGCCAAGGACATTCTCCCTCTTCTTGATTTCTCACCAGCGGTGGCATCTCTAGGACCCTCCTTCCGGGTACACCGCGCAGGTGACCCCCTCTACCTCCCCTGCGGTGCAATTGACCAGAGACACCGCCGCAAAGCCCGGGCGCCATTTCCCCTGTTTCGGCCCCAAGTAGCTCCACGTCGCCGGCTAACTCCGGACCTCCCCGACCACAATCAACCATAAGGTAACAACCCTAGTAGCCCCTAGATACTCATATGCCTGTTGCCCGTGGCAAAACCGCCTTGAATCGCCGTCGCCATGGTCTCCCAGAGCTTGTATCCGCCTCTCCCCGCGGCGTCGCCACCTCGGCTCACCGCCGGCGAAATGCCAAGAGGACGTCCTAGGTTTTGTCCCCACCAACCCATAGGAATCAACTACACATGAATTCGAGCCCTAGAACACCGCCGAGACGACGCCGAAGGTATCGCCGGAGCCCCGTCTATGTGCTGGCCATGTTAACGTAACGCCGAAATCATGTTTAGACACACTATGCACTTGGTTTCATTGACAGTGGGGACCCACTTGTCACTCTGTAGGGACCCGTCAAACAGAGTCGAGTCCCTTCTGTGCTTTACCTGTACTAGTCCCTAGATGAGTAGCCAGTACACATGGTTGAACAGTTTGGATCATTGCCATTCAACGTAAAAGTACAAGTTACATCAGAGTACAAAGTTTAGGCACGCAGGCCGTACACAGCAGAAGTCTTACATTCTTCCATAACTCCAAATGGAAGAGGCAAAATACAACAATCAATCCCACAGGCGAGCTGCAGTAGCGTCCTAGGCGTCGGGAGACCTTCGTCTTGAGCTCCGGCAACGAAACCTTCATCTTGATACATCTCCTTGTCGAGGTAGGGGCAGTGCTAAACTTGACCTGCTCGTTAGAATGAGCAGCCCCGCATAAAATGCGAGGGTGAGTATACATCATACTCAACAAGTAAGGCTGACTAAATGCATCTAAGTTTTACAAGGGAAGGGTAGGGTTCTTTTGCATAAAGCCAGTTTTGCAAGTTTTTCCCTATAGTTCAAAAGGATTTGAAAGGAGTTAAGAGAAAACAAATATTTGAATCATTTCCTTTCGAAACTCCGGCCTCAACCGGTTTTGCCCAACCTGGCTACTCACGGCACCCACCGTGCAACACCCTCATCGCTCACAGCACCCACTGTGAGGAGAGAAAACAAAACTCACGACGGCGGTCGCGGTTTTCTTTTAAAACACTGAAAGGACCGGGATGTCGCCTAGAGGGGGTGAATAGGCGATTAAAAATTAAAACTAAACGCAGCGGAATAGCAGAACAACACAGGAACTGAGCAGGTCAAAAAGATATCGGACTATCTGATATGGATATCGGATACTTCGATGTGGATCGGACTATCCGATGTCTATATCGGATACTCCGATATGTTCAGAGTAGAAATGCTCAAATCTGCTCACAATCAAGTATTCCACCCTCAACCAAATATTCTCAAGTATGTAAATATGCAGTAGGAGCTAGCAAAGCTACTCAATCAAAATGATAGCTCAATCACAAAGAGAATCAAATAAAGAGCTAGAGTAAAGGAGGTAAAACCAAAGTGAAGAGGAGACGCGTCGATTTGTTCCCCGAAGTTCGGATCCTTGAGGGGATCCTACGTCTCCGTTGAGGTAAGCTCGGTCACACTTGATCCCGGGTCTCTTACAACCCTTTCCCTCACCAAGATCCGCACCAAGCTCCCTTGGTTTTACTCGCTTGGTTCCTTTCCTTGCGGAGGCGGAGACCGGGCCTTCACAACCTTCCCACGGCCAACCACACAAAGCACCGGTGGCTCGTAGGCGACCTCCTAGCCGTCTAGGAGTCCTCAACCTCCAAGAGTAACAAATGCTCACAAAGAATAAGCTTGGAGATGAACTCAAGTACTCACAAGATCAAATCTCTCACAACCCTAGCACTTCCCTCCTCCAACTCTTCCCAACCCTTCTCTCAAAGGGGATCACTAAGATCTAAGAGTGGAGAGGTGTTTTGGGGCTCAAGAACACAAGAGTTTAGCTCTTATTCCACCCAGGAATATCCTCCCAAAAAGTCTATCCCGAAGTGGGGAAGAAGAACCTTTAAATAGAGAACCCCAAAATCTAGCCGTTGAGACCATTCTGCGACATATCGGACTATCCGATATCCAAATCAGAACATCCGATGTTTTATGGCAGAGAGGGGTCAATCGGAGTGTGGATCGGAACTTTAGTTCAACCATATCGGATAGTCCGATACTAAAAGCCCACAACAGAGTCTTACTTAAAACGGGCGCAACTTTTGACTCCGAACTCCGTTTTGGGTGATCTTGGGCTCTACGGAAAGCTAAGAACAAGGGCTACACAACCAACAAGGTCTCACTGTCCAAATCCCAAAGGATAAGTGCAGAAACCACAAGGAAGCCAAAAGAGGCCCAAAATTCTCACTTCCCGACACTACCAACACTTCTCCCCCTCACACCAAACCACCTACACCTAGTTGTACAAGATGTGATTTGTGTCTCTCAATCTTTCACAAAGATAGATCACTTGAGCACTTGAGACATATCTAAGTTATTCTCCATCGCATCCCTCTTAATAGTACGGCAATCCTTAGACTCAAATTCAAACGAGAAAACTAAGTCTTACATTCAATCCACATGCCGTCTTCTCCTTGGATGCATTGTGCGTGATGACCTTCAACAAAAGATTGATGACGTCTTCGCCTTGTCAACCTTGACTTGGTTCACCTCATGAGACTCTCGTCCCATCGACCTTGACTTGATCATCCTCCCCGACGATCTCCATGCCAAGTCGATCTTGACTTAGTCCTCAACTCTTGGTGACACCGTCGTCTTGTTGACCTCGGCTTAACCGTCATCATTTAACATAACTTGGTCATCACACGTACTCACGGGACCTAATCTTTCCAAATCACTCATGAAAGGTATTAGTCCCAAAAGCTCAATGGATATTAATAAGTTGATGTTTGTGAACAATTAAGGTGTGTCAAGTGTTTCATATAAATAAGCACAATATTAAATAGAAACACTTGATATAGAAAAGATCTCTACTAAGTGCACCACGATGAATATACAATTAATTAACATGCACTAAAGAGATGATTGCCAGAAAGATGAATCAACTAAATCATGACAAGTACCACAATCTTCACTTAATGATGCATATGATAGAATATACAAGAATTACACATATGCAAATCATATTTAAGCAAGAGTGAAGTTGTGGAACAATCTAGATTGAACTTCACTAAGTAATGTGTATTAGAAGATATATAAACAAGGTACACATGCACAAACCAATTCATAACAATGTGAAGTTTAACTCTAACTAAGACATACCTCAATTAGCAATTCAACCTACTTGTACTTATGAGACTACAAGATCAACAAGCAAGTGTGTTAGCCTCAATAACATGATTAGTATAACGCATACCTTGTTAGGATGGATAGCTTGTCCACTTGACCTATATAGGGTTTTCCTCTAAATAGGGTGAGACTAAGCAAATCTTCACAATAAACACATTAGTCTCAAGGCAATAAGCATATTAGATGATATCATAAAATCAAGCACTAAATAATATATTGTTATTAAATGTGTTTGTCATTAATCACCAAAACCATACAAGCACTACTTGAACTTACAATCTCCCCCTTTTTGGTGATTTATGACAAACCTCATATCAATTGCAATGATTAACAATAATTCCAAAATAATTCAACCTTTCTTGGCAATTGATATTCAAACATTCTCCCCCTTTTGGCATTAATCCTAAAAAGATCCGCAATATTTACCTTCATTATCCATTTGAGGGTTGAACTCCCCCTTAGTTGTCAATCATCCATAATCCACTTTCAACATGATAGAACACTCAACAAAAGGATTAGGGAGAACCGAATAAAATCAAGGAGCTAGTGATAAGGACATGATATTAAGCTCCCCCTAAATCTAGGCAAGGTATGATCCCAATTATATGCAAGATTTAGGTATAAAGAGAAACAATTTTCTTAAAGCATGCATGTCATGTCTCAAGAGTATAAGTGAAGATTAAGCATGACATGGCAATGTTATCAATTTCAAAGAGTTTAAAATCATGTAGCAAATAATATAGGTGAAGTACAAGCTCATGATCCAATGTGTAAACAATGAACAAGGGCATACCTCTTTTGCCAAATGTTATCCAAATTACAATTCTCCCCCTTTGCAAGGTGTCATCCATATTAATCATTATATAGCTAAATTTGCAATAAAGCTCACAATACATGTTAGATGACACTTGAAAGCAATTTGAAAGTAAAGTATACCACTTGAAAGATATAACACCATTTATAATGAGACAATATAGCATAATGGTGTGTGAAGACACTATTGAATATGGTCAAAGAAAATACATCCCTTTGTTGGTACTTATCTACCACATGCTCGAATTGGTCATGATCAACTCGCACGGCCTTGGATCCCTCGGACTATGGAGCTCCTTTCCTTTCCTTCATCCCACCGTCGACGATGACCCATTTTCCAATTCCTTCAACATCAATAGACAAGCACACAATTTCCGGGAACAAATATCTTTCAACTTGACCCAAGTTAGCCTGATAGTGTCTTAAATACAAAATGCAAGATATAGGTGATAATCGTGATAATACTATTTGCATGTCGTTTGGAAGATTCAAGAGATACCAATTATATAATTTCATTCTTCGAATTTGCAAGATAAGGATTTGAAACTTATTCAAATCTATTGCCACTTGAAATCCACTTGTAAGAGAGACAATAGATAAAACATATTTAAGCTCACACTTGAAATTACAAGGGAAGTTTCCTCTTTTTAATAATACTCCAAAACATTCAAGAGAGGAAACATTTTGAGGCTAAGATGCAATTAAATCCAATTTGTGGAATGAACTTAGCCAAAAGTAGCACTTTCATTCATTTGAAAACTTGAATATATATGATCCACTTTTAGGTTTGGAGCAATAAATAAGTTCATATAGTTTTCATCTTTGAAAGGCTTGCCAAAATTTCAATTTGAAACTATCAAAATCTCAAAAATTGCAAGCTGCGTCATAAAATCATTTTTGGCTCCTAAACCATTGCTCAAATGCAAAAATCATGAACACGAGAAAGCTTCGTCTCGAATTTCTTTTCGAGAGCTATGAAGACCAAAAATTCATTTGAGCAAAGAAAGATCCCAAAAACAGTGAAATAGTGAAACTGAACTCAATGTTTCGGGAAAGAAACTCTCGCTTTGTCATGATCCTAAGGGTGAAAAACTTGAGTAAATGAGCTCCCAAATAATTTTAAATAGATCATGGAGCTATACATTGAGTTACCTTAGTTTTCATCCCAAAAGAATATTCAAGACAACTCAAAGGATTGCAAGGTTTCAAAACTGCAATGTGATGAAAATTTCAGACTTAACATTTCAATTATGCTTGTAAACAGGGCTGAAAGAATTAGTAAACATGGTTCATAAGTTCTGAGAAATTTTGTCCATGTAGACTAACTATAGAGTATCAAAAATCATTATTATATCTTTCTCAGATTATGAACTCTTAAGGAGATACGAAAATCACAAAACAGCCCAAAATCAGCTCGAAACTGAAAATTTCAGCAAGCTGAACATTTTGAAATAAGGTGAAAACTTAATCAAATGAAGTCCATGGTCAATAAAATCTTGTAGAAATGATTCATGTACATCTAAGAAACTATTCCAAGTGGAATTTCTCAAATATCACACTCCAATCAAAAATTAGGTCAATAGGAGTATTGGAGGTTCGGTTTTGACACTAAGTCAAATAAAGTCAACAATCTTGTAAATAAGTTCAAATAAATTTGAAAATTTTCAAATTTGAACTTAAGATGCAAAAGAAGGTTTTCCAACAAGAATTTTCAATAAATCAATTTTCTTTCGAGAAATATGATGATATTTACATTTGAATCACATGTCTAAGGAGAGAGTGAGAGGGGTTTGTGATTAGGGCTCTTGAGAAGTAAGAATAGTGTTTTGTGCGTTCAAGCGAGTCCAAATGAGGTGGGGAGCTCATATTTATAACCCAGGGTGAAGATGAGACCATTTCCCTCAAAATCATATCGGATACTCCGATGTTAGTATCGGAACATCCGATATTTTCCAAGCGAGATCAACAGAGGGGGTTGGATCGGATGTTCCGATATTTTTCTAGGCAGACCGGCAGAGGGGGTCCGATCGGAACTTGGATCGGATGTTCCGATATGAAATTTGGATTTTGCCTCTAGGGTTTTAAAATGTGGACTATAGAACCTGAAAACATGTGATGTTCATCCACTTAAGCACTTTATGATAAGAATTTAATTATGAAGTCATAATGCAAGAGCAAATACAAATGAGAACAAGAGATAAAAGACAAGGCCACAACAGAATAAGCATGGTGAATAAAATCAATTTCAATGCCCTTTACATATAGAGCCTAATATCGAAATAATGATCCCCTTTACACAAAGGGTTGTCTAAAGGTCACTCAAATTATCTCCCTAATAGCCTTAATCTTAATCTTTCTTGCTTTTGAGCTTCTTTTATGTCTAATCTTCCTCTCCAAGCATTTTGAGATAAGAGTAGAGAGGATAAGATACCATTTAAAGTAAGAAAGAGATAAAGAGCAAAAAGGTTTTAGGGAAGCAAGAAAGAATTAGATTTGAGTGACTAAATGTCGAGATTGAAATCAAGACATAAACTACCTTAGAGATACCATTTGTAGCGACCAAATGGCACAAGAGATGAAAGATAGGTAGTTGGAAAGATATCACTTTGAAAAGAAATACCACTTAAAGAATTAGATCAAGAAAGGTCAAAGTGGTATTTAGCAAAGAGTAGAGAGTGATATCTAGGGAAGTTGTTCATGACTCCAAATATATTCAAGAGATCCAACATATATGTTATTTGGAGCATTCCCAACTAGGAGAGGTTATTCAAAAGATTGAAAATAGATTTTACCAAAATAAGCTTTTAGGTTTGAAAGATAAATCCATTTTTCAAGAATCTCTCCAATTTTGCCAAATGAGTATGAGAAAGGTATTTTAGTTTCCAAATGGTCTATATGAGTCTCAAATACCATTTAGAGCCAATTTATATCAAGAAATTTGGCTCAAATGGCAAAACTCACTTAAGTGCTAGAATTGGCCTCTTTTGGTATAAGCAAAATTTTTGGTGAGTTTCAAAGCCTCATAGCTTGAGATACATTGGTCATTTGAAAATACTTTAAATACGAAAATTGTTTGTAATGACCAACTCTAGGTTTTTTTTGTATGAAACTTTTCTCAAATTTGGTTTAGAATTCATTCTATGGAAAATACCGAAAATAGCCAAAAACAAGATACTACTAACTAGAATTTTAGTCCAAAACTTGTTTTTGATGTAAATAGGTTTTTCTTTACCCAAAACCTTTTGAAAATAATTGAGAACCATTTTAATAACATTTTTAACCAAATTGCAAATGTTTTACTTCAAATCCACATTTTGGCTAAAATGGCTCATTTTGAAATTCAACACTAGCACTTAAAAAATATGGGCACACTTTAGAAAATGTGATACACATGGATATAAATTAGCACTATTTCTAAATGTGCCACAACACTCATCATGCTCATAGAAACATTGAAGGTTTTATTAGACAAGAGCAACATGAATGACTAAAGATTAAAAAGATTTTTCATGAAATGCAATTGCCTACACAAGGCGAGATGCTTGAAATTAAATTGTTACCGAAGGGACATTGTTGTATGATGGTGACTTGAATATCCTCATGCTTAGCATCAAATGGTTGATGGTGAACTCCACCTCTTCATTCACATGCCAAGCCTCCAATGCCTCTTCGAGTCCTATTAAGCATTTCAAGCAAATTTTGGTACCCAATTCTTATTGGGTCCGGGAGAGTTAGTCACAATGCATTTTAGTGCCCTAGTAGAAGTCTTAACCTTAGAATTAGCATGAAAGTAACAAGACTTACTACCATTAGGTTTTACAATTAGGCACTTTAGCAATAAAAGAATTAGCCATTGGTTTTGATGTATTAGCAAATGAACAAAACACACCTTTCTTGACAAAGTTCACCTTGGTGCTTATCCTACCACCATCCTTGGGTAATTTCTCAATTTCTTTCTTACCCATGGCATCCCTCTCCCCAAGTGAATTGTCACGAATTATGTGTTTTGCCACCCAAATGGCTTTGGTATTATTTTTAGTTAGGGCAACATTTTTAGCAAACAAATTGCTATTTTTATCTTTCCTAAGCATATAATGTTCATTGACAAGGGAGGGCTTAGGAATGTTACCCTTGGGACAATTCTTACCAATATGTCCCTTTTCCCGACAATTGTAGCAAGTAGGCTTTGAACGTCTTTTCTTCTTGACTTGCTCATTGTCGGTTTGCCTCTTGATGGATATAGTCTTAGTATCCACTTTGTTAGGACACTTAGAGGCAAAGTGTCCTAATTTGTTGCATCCAAAACATTTGATAGTCTTCATCTTTTGGGCTTGGTGCTTTGGATTTCTCCTAAGCTTGCCCTTTTGGATTTGAGAAGACTTGGAGCGTCTTGACTTGTCTTTGTTGGGAATGAAGCCTAGACCTTTCTTGCTCTTGATTGGTCTTTGGTATTGCAAGACGGCATCAAGGTTGGCCTTCCCATTGTAGCACATCTCCAAGTCTTTCTTCAATTTAAGCACTTGAGCCTTGAGCTCTTTGTTTTCCTCTACAAGATTGTTAGTCCAACAAGCACTAGAGGAAGAAGGATCATTTAAATTTGAGCAACAAGGAATATCACTTTGATTATTACAAGGCATGATAGAAATAGAAATATTAGTATTAGAGCAACTAGGCACGCTAAGCAAGTCATCAACTAACTCATCACAAGAGGTGGAGACATTATGACAAGATGAAATGCTAGGAATAGAATTTAAGCATGACACATCATCTAGTATATCACATGAAACACAAGCATCCACCTTAGTGCTAGAGCTACATGGCATGTCAAGCAAATCATTGCAAGGAATGGAATCTACTATTCTAGATGATATGCAATAATTTGAATCTAAGCATGGCACATCATCAAGAATATTGCAAGTTAGTCCAACATCTACCTTGCAAGAATTAATGCTCTTAAGGAGATTTGTATGATCTATCATTAAGGCACTATATTTGTTTTGGACTCTATCAAGCTTAAGCATCAAGTCATATGATCTCCTCATCTCCTTCTTAAGGAACACATGGTATTTCTCAAGATTATACATTAGCTCATCATAAGAGGGCTCATTGCATTTTACCTCATCATTACCTTGAGCCGTGAAGCAATAAGGTGATGTGGAAGGTGAGGAAGATTCATCATCAATTGAGATTGATATGGAGCAATCATCATTTGAGCTTGATATAGAACAATCATCATCCGAAGTCGATTCTTATGAAATATTTACTTGATCAACCATGAACTTCTCATGACTTCTTTGGATTTGCATCCACACTTCATGAGCACTTGTAAGATGACACACCTTCTCCCTCTTCTCTTTGCTCAACACACTAAATAGAGCATCCATGGCTTGAGCATTCTTTTCTTTATTTTGTTCCTCCTCGGTGGTGAGATTGTCTTCATCCTTCACAATAAACCCTTTTTCAACAATATTCCAAATTGAAGGATGGAGAGCTCTTAGGAACATCTTTATCTTGTGTTTCCACGGGCCATAATATGTACTATCAAAATATGATGCCCAACCGAAGGAAGTGGGTATAAGAGAAGATTCACTAGCATTCATGTTAGTATGATGAAAATAAATATTAGCTCCACATTCACCCATCCCGTCTATAGACATCCAAACGCTCCAAGCGGTTAAGCCCAATTTGGAGGTTAGGCTCTGATACCAATTGAAAGGACCGGGATGTCGCCTAGAGGGGGGTGAATAGGCGATTAAAAATTAAAACTAAACGCAGCGGAATAGCAGAACAACACAGGAACTGAGCAGGTCAAAAAGATATCGGACTATCTGATATGGATATCGGATACTTCGATGTGGATCGGACTATCCGATGTCTATATCGGATACTCCGATATGTTCAGAGTAGAAATGCTCAAATCTGCTCACAATCAAGTATTCCACCCTCAACCAAATATTCTCAAGTATGTAAATATGCAGTAGGAGCTAGCAAAGCTACTCAATCAAAATGATAGCTCAATCACAAAGAGAATCAAATAAAGAGCTAGAGTAAAGGAGGTAAAACCAAAGTGAAGAGGAGACGCGTCGATTTGTTCCCCGAAGTTCGGATCCTTGAGGGGATCCTACGTCTCCGTTGAGGTAAGCTCTGTCACACTTGAGCCCGGGTCTCTTACAACCCTTTTTCTCACCAAGATCCGCACGAAGCTCCCTTGGTTTCACTCGCTTGGTTCCTTTCCTTGCGGAGGCGGAGACCGGGCCTTCACAACCTTCCCACGGCCAACCACACAAAGCACCGGTGGCTCGTAGGCGACCTCCTAGCCGTCTAGGAGTCCTCAACCTCCAAGAGTAACAAATGCTCACAAAGAATAAGCTTGGAGATGAACTCAAGTACTCACAAGATCAAATCTCTCACAACCCTAGCACTTCCCTCCTCCAACTCTTCCCAACCCTTCTCTCAAAGGGGATCACTAAGATCTAAGAGTGGAGAGGTGTTTTGGGGCTCAAGAACACAAGAGTTTAGCTCTTATTCCACCCAGGAATATCCTCCCAAAAAGTCTGTCCCGAAGTGGGGAAGAAGAACCTTTAAACAGAGAACCCCAAAATCTAGCCGTTGAGACCATTCTGCGACATATCGGACTATCCGATGTCCATATCAGAACATCCGATGTTTTATGGCAGAGAGGGGTCAATCGGAGTGTGGATCAGAACTTTAGTTCAACCATATCGGATAGTCCGATACTAAAATAGCCCACAGTGTAGCCCGACGAAAACGGGCGCAACTTTTGACTCCGAACTCCGTTTTGGGTGATCTTGGGCTCTACGGAAAGCTAAGAACAAGGGCTACAGAACCAACAAGGTCTCACTGCCCAAATCCCAAAGGATAAGTGCAGAAACCACAAGGAAGCCAAAAGAGGCCCAAAATTCTCACTTCCCGACACTACCAACACTTCTCCCCCTCACACCAAACCACCTACACCTAGTTGTACAAGATGTGATTTGTGTCTCTCAATCTTTCACAAAGATAGATCACTTGAGCACTTGAGACATATCTAAGTCATTCTCCATCGCATCCCTCTTAATAGTACGGCAATCCTTAGACTCAAATTCAAACGAGAAAACTAAGTCTTACATTCAATCCACATGCCGTCTTCTCCTTGGATGCATTGTGCGTGATGACCTTCAACAAAAGATTGATGACGTCTTCGCCTTGTCAACCTTGACTTGGTTCACCTCATGAGACTCTCGTCCCATCGATCTTGACTTGATCATCCTCCCCGACGATCTCTATGCCAAGTCGATCTTGACTTAGTTCTCAACTCTTGGTGACACCGTCATCTTGTTGACCTCGGCTTAACCGTCATCATTTAACATAACTTGGTCACCACACGTACTCACGGGACCTAATCTTTCCAAATCACTCATGAAAGGTATTAGTCCCAAAAGCTCAATGGATATTAATAAGTTGATGTTTGTGAACAATTAAGGTGTGTCAAGTGTTTCATATAAATAAGCACAATATTAAATAGAAACACTTGACATAGAAAAGATCTCTACTAAGTGCACCACGATGAATATACAATTAATCAACATGCACTAAAAAGATGATTGCCAGAAAGATGAATCAACTAAATCATGGCAAGTACCACAATTTTCACTTAATGATGCATATGATAGAATATACAAGAATTACACATATGCAAATCATATTTAAGCAAGAGTGAAGTTGTGGAACAATCTAGATTAAACTTCACTAAGTAATGTGTATTAGAAGATATATAAACAAGGTACACATGCACAAACCAATTCATAACAATGTGAAGTTTAACTCTAACTAAGACATACCTTAATTAGCAATCCAACCTACTTGTACTTATGAGACTATAAGATCAACAAGCAAGTGTGTTAGCCTCAATAACATGATTAGTATAATGCATACCTTGTTAGGATGGATAGCTTGTCCACTTGACCTATATAGGGTTTTCCTCTAAATAGGGTGAGACTAAGCAAATCTTCACAATAAACACATTAGTCTCAAGGCAATAAGCATATTAGATGATATCATAAAATCAAGCACTAAATAATGTATTGTTATTAAATGTGTTTGTCATTAATCACCAAAACCATACAAGCACTACTTGAACTTACAAACACCATTTTGAAAACAAATAGATAGGAAGTACCATGAGGTAGCTCCCCGTCGTCCGTCCTTGACCGCGGACACGGCTATCATGATAGTTGTACACTCTGCAGAGGTTGCACGCTTTATCAATGCGAGGTGGTTCTTCCTCGGGTGCCCCCAAAGAAAAATGGTCACCACAAGGCCTTTCTCCAACCTTCCCCTAGCTAGGACATTCCCGCTGAGGTTTCCACTGCAATGCCCCTCTTGCGCCTGCAGGACAACACCGATTGCCTACTCCACCGACTGGAATGC
This sequence comes from Olyra latifolia, assembly GCA_036346145.1. Classification (NCBI taxonomy): domain Eukaryota; kingdom Viridiplantae; phylum Streptophyta; class Magnoliopsida; order Poales; family Poaceae; genus Olyra; species Olyra latifolia. Next base: position 36,067,934 of record CM070529.1, on the reverse strand, counting down.
CCTAACTAGGAGTCCGAAGGATACTAGACCAGGGCCCGCCCATACAGGCACACATGGTCGCACTGTTAAACTTAGCTCGTCTACCTCAAGGAATCGGTCCTTAGGGACCGAGGTGGTTCCCGCACTGGACCCAAGTCTCGTGCTTACTGCACCAACCTTGCAACCAGCCACCCCGATCAGGTTTTATAAAACAGTACCCGATAGCACCCACTTTCAGCTCCACCCATTTGCAAACATGGCAGCACCCACTGCCTTTTAAATCATTGAGTAAACAAGCATTGATATTAACATGTCCAAGTTTCATATGATTGCAACTAAGCATAGCTAACATGATTAAAACCTAGTTCAAGGGGTGAAGGCATTATTAAACAATATTACTTTAACCTAAGGTGGCAAGGAAGGTTTTATGTATCGATGTTATTAATTGGGGTTTTAGCTAGCATCTAACCAATTAGCATTTTTAAATTTAACATAGCATGCAGTTTAAATAACTATTAAAATCATTTAAAAACATGGGAGCAAGAATCAGCACTTACCTTGATCAGCATAGCCCCGGAGCTCTTCCGATGGATGGTTCGCAAAACTATCGTTACTAGCTCCTAACAAAAGAATTAAACCACAATAAATCCAAATGCTCCAAAATAAAATATGGGATGACATGTATGCTCATGTTTATGCAAAAAAAATTAACACAAAAAGATAAATCATGCTCTCTAGTTTAAATAAAATTTATTTGCAAAATTGCTGAAACTAATTTTGTTTAAATAACATTTTAAAGGCATTTTACCAATTTATCAATTAAGCAAAAATTACATCATTCAAAATTATTCATTAAAATTTACAGAGCAGAAGATAATGTTTTTATAAACATTTTAAAACTGATTTTATAATTTTTGGAGTGGTATAATTAGAGATGTAAATTAACAAATAGCAAGCACTGATAAACACATGCGAGAAATTGTGGAAAAATGAAATGGATGCATACGCATGGAAATGCTCATGAAAGGTGCACAGGGAAGTTAAAACTAAAATAAACCAAGTTAATCCACTGTGCTCTCTTTTAGGATCTTTGAAACGAATTTTTTGGAATGTTAATTAATTCATTTGCTAAAGAGAATATTAAAATAGTATACAAATTAGTTCCCAAAATGCTAAAAAAATTACAGATTATTTTTTAAGACCTTAAAAGAATTTTAAAGTTTATTTGACTATTTTTGGGCAAGTAAATATCCCTACACAATTAAAACGATGTTTAATGGTATTTAAATAATTCAAAACAGTTTACAACAGTAACAGTAAATAAAAATTACACAATTAAATAATTTGCAATTTTGTGAGTCTAACAAAATTGGTTTGGAGATTTTTGGATATTTCTACAAGGAGATATGAATTTTGGATGTTTGGGCAAAATCTGAAAATGGGGAAAATTGGGGTGGCTTGCTAGGAGGGCCACCGACGGCGGGGCCAGCGTGGCGTGAGGGAAAACAGGGGGGGCGGCGCCGGTTTGGGCAGGGCACGGCGGCCCAAGAGGTGGGGAGAGGAGAGGACGGCGCTGGGGAGGCGCGGCATGGCCGAGGCGGTGAGGCGAGGCCTGGGGGCTAGCAGCATGGCGGCGGCAGCCTGCCACGCCCGAGGCGGCCAGCCCGGCTAGGGAGGTGGGGTAAGGCGCCGGGGAGGTTCACGGGAGTGAGAGGTGCGGGATGGCGGTGTAGGTTGGCTCCGAGCTCGACCGAAACGACGGGGCGACGGGGAGGTGGAGGCGCAGCCATGGCGGCACGGCTGAGGCCTTGCCGGTGGCGAAAGAGGAGGGGTGCGGGGGTCCGCGAGCTCCTGGGAAGCGAGGGGAATCTCGGGGCGGCGACGGCTTGGGCCGGGGAAAGCCGAGGCGGCGGGGCGATGCGCGGCCGGAGACGAGGAAGAAGAAGAAGAGCACGGTGGTGGCTCAATCCGCAAAACCCGCGAATCCAAGGTGTGCTCAAGCTACCTCTACATCTACACAAGCTCAAGGAAGAGGAAGATTGAAGGATTTACCAAAATCGGCGACGAAATCGAAGCGGCGGCGGAGGAATTCGACAATTTCGACGAACAGCCGCTTTGGCAGATTCTGGTGAGGTTTTCGGCGATCGATCGCATCGCTCGCTCGCAACGAATCTCCGAGCTCTTTGATGCGTTGGATTCGCGACGAAGATATCCAGGATGTCCTCGGACGGTTTGGTGAAACTCGCAACGGGGCGGAGCTGAGACGAGGAAGAGTGGAGGCGGCCATGATTTGGGTGGCCGAGCTTCGGCGATGGATTGCCGGAGCTACGGACCTCGGATCCGCGAGTTCCTGAGCAAAATGGAATTGTCAAGATATTAACTAGGATGTCCCGAAACATTTTTGGAAGAGAAGACTTACTTGCGTGTGAATCGAAGAAAAACGAAAGGGCAAAGAAGGGACTCGGGCTGGAAGTTGAAGGGAGGGACAGGGAGGTGAGGGAGGTGATTAATGGCGCAAAACTCCACTAATGGAGTGGTAACTGACTCCATTAGGGCCCGTTTGGCAGCCCAATTCCCCGCCGGGATCCCGGCCTGATCCTGGGGACAAAGGCCCGCGTGGAAGATTTCCACGGGCCAATTCGGTGGACTGTTTGGAAGCCCACGCAGAGAGAAATTCCCCCGTCTATCCCGGTCATATCCACGGGGAAACCTCCCTCGAGGTGAGACTCGTGGCTTCCCCTCCCCGCCGCCTCCGCTCTCCGCCTCGCCGCCTCGCCGCTCTCCGCTCTCCGCTCTCCGCCTTGCCGTCCCTATCTAAATCCCGTTCACCGGCGGAGCGCCCAACAAGCTCTCCAAGATTTACGCGTCTCGCATTTCTCCGCGTCTCATCTTTGGGCATCTGCCTCTGCTCGCGGATGGAACCGTACTAAATCCGGTGCTTTCTTGCTCGCAGCAAGGTGGTGCGCACCTCGATTGCGCGCGTGCTGACGGTGATCTCGCAGAAGCAAAAGGCGGCTCTGCAGGATGCCTACAAGAAGAAGAAGCTGCTGCCCCTCGACCTCCACCCCAAGAAGACCCGCGCCATCCGCCGACGCCTCACCAAGCACCAGGTACGGTGCATATACTCACCACACATGCAGATGACAAGTCTCTTGCTGTATGACATGATTGGTTCCAAACCTGTGAGATTTGAATTTGTACGATAAATTGTATTGGTGGTGTTGCTAGTGATGCCATTCGGTTAATACTCGTATTATCTTCATAATCATTATGATTTGTACAATAAATTGTATTGGTGGTGTTGCTAGTGATGGCATTTTTTTAACCATCTTATAAAGCAACTACAAATGATACTACTAGGTTGATAAATATGTGAATATCCCAAGCCATGTCTTGTAGTTGAGACTTGAGAGTAGAGTCCATGATGTATGAAAACAATATGCTTGAGCATGTTTTGGCCAATTGGCGGTGCAACTGGATCACTTGAATTGCATTGTTCTTATCAAACATGGAATATGTAGATATTCCAGTTGATTGTTTTAAGAGTAGGGACTTTGTAAGGCAACTTAAAATTTTCCATCTGGGGCCAAGTAGGCATGGAGCCCATGATGGATTCATCTGTTTACCTCTTGTATCTTGAAGCCATCCTTGTGAATAATGATGCTATAAATAAATGGTATCATAACTGCTGTACTAAGTCTGGATGCAAGTTTTGTCAGCTCTAAACCTTATTTTATCTTTTCTGAAAAAAAACCTTATATTATCTTTGTTACACGTCCAGTAAGATGCAATTAATGCATAACATGAAATGGAAGTTTGAAGGAGAAAAGGAGCAGAGGAATGATGCTATGCTCTTCTCATAGTTATCTGAAATTGACCAACCATGATCCCTTATACATAACTGTTTTTTCCCTGGAACCAATTGGCCATATAATGTAATCATGATCTCATGATAACTTTGCCTTACTAAGAAAAAAAGTTATATTATTAGTACTCACCTTTCTTTGGTTATATTCTGTACTACTGTTATAAAGCAACTGTGCTGTTAGAAAAATATGATTATTTATCCTGACAGTGCAAACAAATTGGACAGTACATGTAATAGCTCTAATTTGGACAGTACAGTAAATTGGACAGCAACTGTCCTTTTTTTTTTCTGTTGGCTGTTGGGTTTATGCAAGCAATAGCTCTAATTTTTTTATATTATTATGAAATCATATACAAATATACTAATATATTTCTGAACCATAAATCTTATACTAATATATTTCTGAACCATAAATCTTTTCCTGCTAGGAGACCGTGAATAGCTAGACTCTGCAAGTAAAATTTCAGAGTTTTAGATATTATAAATATAAGTAACTTACAGCAGGTTCAATCAGAATGTAGGAGTGAGCAGCTGCAGATGTAGAATAATAAGTACCCAGTCCACTTGTGGCACTTGCACACACATAGATGGTGAGAGATATGAGAGATTACCCCTTTCTCGAGAGGTTGACCTTCGATCATGAAGGGCACGATGACCCCTGAAATCTCTTCCAGGGGAATGCCTCCTACGAGGTGAGAACCTCCTATCAATCCTGCCTCTGAAATCACTTCCTCTATAATCTCTCCTCCCTAGAAATCAGGAAGGTGTAAATTTTATACGAGGAAGCACTCATGTCATTAAAAGAATGAAAATGAAGCAATATGGAGATTAGACACCCATAAGCCTGTTAAGCTTACCACAACCTTGAGCTACAAGATTATTCAATTAGCAATAAGTAGCAGGTGCTCCAGGATAATGCCATTAGCCACAAAAAAATAATAGGGCCAAAAATTAATGCACAAGCAGATACCAAGATATGACAAGAAACCACTGATGCACCCATTCAGATAATACCAATACTCATAATGTTGATCATCTGAAGTGAAATGGATAGAAGCTCCATAATCAACCTCATACAGCAATTATGACGAAGAAAGGCCTGCCATAACCCCAATATCACCACATATCTAGTACCATCTGTCCAGATATCCTCGGTGACAACTTGCGAAGAATCACAAGAACTTGGAATTACCAGTGACAAGAATACTTCCCATTGAACTAGCTGATGGACCATAATCAAAGTATATGGGACTCAGTTAATTGCAAAGTCTGCTAATAATGTGATCATAGCACAGCGAATATATTATGGGCATCACTCAGTTGGAGGCGTCATCAAGACCCTCAAAAGTTCATCTTCTGATACAGCACAAGCATTAAAGTCATGATAATTGGAATGATAACTGAAGAATCTATGAAAAAGGTTGGGTTATCTTCTGGCAGCAGTTGAGTCTAACGAATCTGCTCAGGAGTCTGCTAATTGGAATGATAGTTAAATCAAAAGACAACCAGTAAGAATGCCACCTAATTCTGCAACAAGCTTCCACTTGTTAGAATTATTTTCTATCTGCAGCAACTGAGGTTCAATTCAACTGGGGTTAATGTCATACACGCCGTATGCACAGGTCACAACTATCATGTTTGGCTGGTGAAAAGTTGGACCTTTTGAAAGCAGCTTCTTGTCAATTTTGTGTCATAATGCCATGAATTATGGTTGTGAATGCTCAAACCAGATCTGCCATGAATGCCATGAATTTTTTGATTGAATTCTGTTATTGAATGGACTGTGATATTCACGTTGACTTTTCAGTCAAGTTTGAGGTTTGCGGTTGTGTTGAAATGGTAGACTCAAAATTTGTTGCAGTTATGGCTAATTTATGCTTAGATTTATGGAGACATGAATTTCACATCAGTTGAATGACGAGACCTGCAAAAGTTATTTTTTTTCTTAATTATTTCTATACAGTGTCTTGATGAGACCTACAAAAGTTATTTTTTTTTGAAATTTCTGAAATTTTTTGGATGATTGGGATTTTTATCCCTGCTCTCTCTAAACAGGGCTAGGGATTTAATTCCCGGGGTGTCTTTTTCCCCTGGGTTTTAAAATGATATGAAAATCCCCCCTTGGGATTTTTATCCCTGGGTTTTAATCCCCGTCCTTCCAAACAAGCCCTTAGTGAGAATGATGGTGGAATGAAGCTTAGTGGGGAGATGGAAGGTTTAGGTAGGAGTTTTCCTGCATGTTCACAGTGAGGAGAGGGAGAGGAAGAGGAAGAGAGTAGACAGTGAGGGAGAAGAAAAAGAAGGAGAGAGAGGGGGTGACAGGTGGGGCCAGGGAAGGAGAGGGGTTTTATTAAAAATATTTCATTTCTGATTTTTTCTTTTTGAAAATAAAACTCAAATATAATTTTATTTTCTCTTTTCCAAATTAAACAATTGAGGTTTAATTGCTTTATAAGATATTTATAAAACAACTCAATTATTTATTTATTTATTATTATTTTTTTTAGTTTTAATTTTAAAACAAGTAACATACTCATTTGTAATTCTTTTTATTTTTAAACCAAAATTTTATTTTTATGCAAATGACATGCATGCATTTAATCTTTAAACGAAAATGAGGATGTTACACACTCCTTTTTAAAAATCCCGCGGGAGAGTCCTCCGCTGCGGCTGACTGGTGGGTCCTCCGCCCGACTTGTCATGTTAAGTGGAGGCGGATTTTCGAATCCGTCTCCTGCGTGGGCACCTCCTCGAGCCGTTCCACACGTGGGCCAAACCCCATTTGGGCCACACAGTGTTAGTATTCGGCCTATTACTGTGTTAACTGTTTTTTCGGTAGTTTCCCATTTGATTTAATCCCAGAAAATAAAAATGATTTAGTAAAAATAGTTAGAGACTCCCAAAAATTATAAGAAAACTATGTAAAATACTTGATGGTGTTATGGACCTAGGAAAAATATTACCTTGCATATTCAACTAATATAATTCTCTGTAAAATATTAATAGCTCTTTTCTAACTATTTCTTTTATTCAGAAAATCCTGTAAATGTTTTCCCTTTTTTAAAATACTAGACAACCTCCAAAACAATCGTGAATACTTTTCTTAAAGCACTATAAAGTATCTGTAAACCATAAAAATTATTATTTTCTCCATATGCTTATATTTTATTTCTCAAAAATATTTGAATAGGCTATTTTAGCTTATAAATGATTGAAGGAGTATTTGTATTAAACATTTTCCATATGAGATATATTTATATCTCTATTATGCTTAGTGCTTGTACTATATTTGTGAATGTTATTCTCCAATTATTAGAGATATTATGGGTAGACTTCATACATATCATGCATATATACACATTCATATTCACATTAGAGTTATTATCTCCTGAGAGGTTCTCTTAATAAGACAAGTAGATTATGGGTTCCATAAAAGGACCATAATGTTTGTAGGACCATTGCATTCCATGAATCATGCACTAGCATATTTCTAAATACTTTTGTGCTATTTAGATTGTTCACGATCGATCCGGAAGACCCGGAAGGACAGCTCGAGGATCAGGATCCCAACACGCTCGGTCCAGGCGATCCAATATCTCTAGAATCATTTTTCTAACCCAGTTTTATTTAAATTATGAACTTGCATGCTCTATATTCTGTGATTACAATATGTTGTTAAAAACAAAGCTGATAGAGCTGGTCTAGATATAACCCAAATTGTTACATGTGTTAATAAGCACAACCCTTATCTTTGAAATGATTTTTACCCTGCACTTGGTAACCTAAGAAATTAATTAACAACTCTTGGACTAGTAGGTCTTTGGCGAATGCTTAGTAATGCCTATGTCTAGGTTCGAATGGGTTAAACCCTTGTTATCTACGGATACGGATATAGGATGACGAGATTTCTTGCAAATTCCTGACTATCAATGTATACGTTGTAAACATGGTGAAAACTCATGCACTTGGGTCCCCCTTATTGCCCGAGTGCGAAGTGTCTCTGAATCAATCATTTTCCTTAATTTGAGAATTGATACCAGGAAGGGTTTGTGTACCGCGGTGGGCATATTTTGATTTGGTGTGAAATCATATTTTTTGACATGATGCCGCGAAGGGCATGTCTTTTCGCGATGGGAATTATATTGTCCGCGATGGATAATACTGTGGAAGTATCTATCCATGATGGATGATATCGAGATGGATGTTTATAAAATTGCATGCTGTGAGATTTTGGAATCGCTGAGATAGCTGAGTTTTACATGTTGAGATAAACCCCAGTTATGATCAATTTGCGTATATAAGCACCATATGTCTTTATTTTGTTAACTTGGCTAAGTCATAGGCCTTCACTGTTATGATTATAACCTTGCCATTTATGCAAATAAAATAAACCCTAGCCCCACCAGATGGCCTATACCACTATGTGAGGGTAACAGCCCAAAAATTTGGATGGTATTTTGAAAACATATATGATGCTATGACAACTTCTTATAAGACAAATTTTGTAAAAAAATATGAATTCCTAGACTTTTTGATATTATTTACAACAATAATTGGCCAAATTAAGTTAAGCAAGATATTAACCCATGATCTTAAGTACCAAAGTATAGCAAAATAGGGGCTAGCTTAAATTTTTGTGTTATTTAACCCATATAGGAAATTAAGTTCATGCTTGCATATATTTATATATATATAAACATATATATATATATATATATATATATATATATATATATATATATATATATGACTATAATCACCACGGCATTTTTGCAAAATCGGTGATCGAATTCGATGATCCGAACCGACCATCTCCTTCATCTCGCTGAAATCTCACTACCGACAAAATTTCACATTTTTTTGATTTTGTTTACTATTTGTTTTATATTTTTGAAAATCCATGATCTAATTAGTTGTAGACCGTCCAATAATCCGGTTTCAAAAATACGAAAGAAATAGTAAAACAATCAAAAAATGTGAAATTTTGTCAAGAGAGATTTCAGAGACGAAGGAGATGGTTGGTTCGATCACAAATTCGATCATGGATTTTGCAAACAAGCATGACTCACAATAGCCAGTATATATATATATATATATATATATATATATATATATATATATATATATATATATATATATATATATATATATATATAAGTAGATTTGTGTATAATATGAGATTCATACTAAAAATTCTACAAAAATTTCAGTAATTAAGTTAGACCCTAAATGATGTTTTGAACAAATGTTGACCAAGTTTGACCCCTGGTGGGACCCACCAGGCAGTCCCCTTTCATCTTGCCCTTGTGAGCATTCCAACAAACAGTTGGGCTGCGCCAGCCCAACTCCTCTCCCCGGTGCAAAATCCTTGATTCCCTGCCAGGATCTTGGCCAAAGATCGCCGTTTGGATGTTTTTGGCTGTCGGCTTGAGCTGTGGACCCCGTTTCTGAGCGGAATTGACCTCACCGCCAATGGCCGCGCCACCGCCTGACATGGCGTGCCGACCAGTCGCATTGTCGGCCCGCGCGCGCGCCGTTCCCAGGCACCGCCCCGGTTGCCCAATACCATTCCCTGCTATGTGTTTGAGTACTCTGTGTCACTGCCGTGTCATTGGCCGGAGCTCGGCGCAATTCCCCGCACGATCCGCTGCTCGGGCTGGTTCAAGCCGAAACCCGGTCAAGCCACCGCCCGTGCCCGTCTATCGGCAATGAAGCTCCCTAGTGACCGCCTAAGTAACCCTCGTGACCGCTGGGTAATATGCTTGCCCCGGTGTCGACGATTTGCATCGGCAATATATTTTATGGGGCAGTGCGAAAGATCACAACTACAATGGTAGCACAAGGAGCCGAATTTATACAGGTTCTGGCCCTCGAGGTGAGGTAATAGCCTACTCCTGTGCTCGTGGATTGTATTATGGTGGATCTCAAGGACGATGAGATGTCAGATGGCTAGATGATCGGATCTCGAACTAGGGGCCCCTGACCCCCTTTATATAGTACAAGGGGCCGGGTTATAGATAGATTCCCTAATCCGTATATGAAAGATACCGATATAACCGAGTTGGTTACGCCTATATCTAAGTATTCGAGTAGGAAACGAGTTCGTTTCCTTGTAGAACAAGTCGGGCCGCGCCAGCCTCCAAGCCCGTCTTCTGGAAGATCCAATTAACTCGGCCTAAAGAGGTGGTACGTCCAACAGTATATCTCCGGATACCCGAGGCCTATGTTATCCACACCCGGCCAAGACTAAATACGGCCGTGCCGCACCGGCCTTCTTCTTCTTTTCCTAGCTCTCCCGTCGATAGCTCAAACCGGCGCTCGATCCCTACCATCCACCCTTGCACGCATCAGCTTCGCCACACCCCTGCCATGCTCCCTGCCCAAGGAATTGGTCCCGAAGCCCTCTGGTCGCCGGCAAGAACCACTTCACCGCCGCCGACCCGGAAGCTCTTCGTTCCATGCCTTTTACGAATTCTGCTTCCTCGGTGAGTCCCTTGTCGATTGCTCGTGCGGAGAGCATCACCTCACCCCTGCACCTTTCGCCTAGCTTAAATGGACCTAGGGAACACCGGAACTCCCTGGCGTCCGGTGCCCTATTTCTTCTTCGTTCTGGCCTGTCTGTCGCCAGCTCGTTCTGCGTCTCCTCCGCCTCGGCCTAGCGCTCAGTAAGAGTCCCTAGGCCCCCTCTTACTCATACACGTCTTAGTTTAGTTCATAGGGCTTCGTAGAGCCGCGACCACTAGTTCTCGTGGAAGTTTTCCACCGTCACTCGGCTCGCCGCCATTCCGAGCCGTCGCCGGTGATTAGCCCGACGACACGTCCTAGAGATACCCGCCAGGAAACCGTAGCGCTCAAAAACACCCTTGCTAGAGCACTATAGCTCCGTCGTCGCGTCGCCGAAGGATCGCCGGTTTCATGACGTTAACTCGTCACTCCGGTCGGTGGTGGACGATGATGCCTTGGCCGTTGGATCTATGCCAAGATGCATGCGTGTGATCAGTTTAGTTTAAATCGCGCGCGAGATTGGAAAGCGTCGCTGACATGTGGGCCCTTTGGCCCACCCGTCAGGATGACTGGAAGCACCCAACCTCGATTGCGCCTTCGCTCGCGAGTCACGCCCGTGTGGTTTACGCCTTCGACGTTGCTGGCCTGGCCACGAGTTTACGGGCCGGCCCATTACTGTTCATCAGCTTTTCCCCAAATTTGTGAATAAAACAAATACAGTAATTAGCAATGAATTATTTAAAATAACTAGAGATCTTCAAAAATACTTGAAAATTTATGAATAATACTAGAGCTCATGCTGGATTTAATAAAAATACTACCATGAACAGTAACAGAACAGTTTTCTCGTATTAATTTCATTTGCTTGCCTTTAGGGTATTAACCTATATAGATAAAAAGCAGAAATGGGTATCTGTTAATCAAAAATAGATTAACACTTAATAAAATCTAAGAAATTCATGAATAGTATATAATAACTCTCTGGAACTAGGAAAAATATAAATTCTATGGTATGACTCCTAATCACATGTTATTTTATTATTGGCCTAATTAATAACTATGGTTTATTGGTTATTTTATGATCTAGTTATCCAAAATTAAGGTACCTATCCAAAGTAGTTATTTCACAGCATTTCATGACAATAAAGCTTTTATTTTAACTAGGTCTTAAAATATGCAATCTCATGTTTATTTATATATATATATATATAACCAATAATTATATCTTCCACACACACTCAAACCACTATTATGGTAGGCTAAAAATGATAAGATAAGTTGATGAAGGAAATACTTTTGAACAAAATATTGGATAATTTATTCTTGTATTTCGGAATACCTTTGAATGTAATAAAATCCTATTTTTCTCCTATCGAGGCTGTCTAGGGTAGAAACTACAGTATTATATATATGTATATAAATATAGGTATATATATGTGTATATATATACATGTTTATGTGCATCATCACTTGTCATCTCGATAAACGTTCACACTACTGTTATCTTCTATAAATTATTATTTCTTAGTAGGATCATGGAACTTCCTCGATACCTAAAGTAAGACTTAACGCCAGCCACCAATCGTTAAACATAGCAAGAGCATTTCATGCATCATGCTTCCTATTGCATACTGGTGTTTTATTTATTGTTCCTCGAATTCATTCCGTTAATAGACGCCGAAGAGCCCGAAGGACATTTCGAAGAGCCGCAAGAAGACCCCCACTATTCCCAAGACCAAAGCAAGTTAACATCTACCCTAAAGGGTGTTGCTTTTACTAGGGAGAGTCTAAACTTTCCCTAGTGTGAGTTAACAACCTTCCTTTAGATGTTTACTTTTACTAGGGAAAGCCCAAACTTTCCCTAGTGCGAATTAACACTTCTCCTATAGGGTGTTTACTTTTATTAGGGAGAGTCTTTACTTTCTCTAATACGGGTTAACATTCAAAAGGATCATATTGATTCCTAGTTTCTTAAAGTATTTTATTTAGAATAACAAATTGCATGCTCTCTTTAAGTAATTATGCCTACTTGCCTAATCATGATGTATCATGCCATGTTTTACTTCTTGTTATTAATTTACCGTGATGATATTGCCTTGATGAAATCATCCATCATTTGACTTAATTAATGATTGTCTTGATGATCACCCTTGTTAGCCTAGTTAAGTTTAATAAAATGATTTAGACTCTTAAGTTTTGGTTAAAATCTTGCTTAGACATTGCTCAGGTCCAATTATTAATTTTAGGCTTAGTTGCCTCGGAACGGTGAACCGACATTCACCAAACATGATGACACAATAAACTTGGTAAACTGGATATTGGGTCTGGAATGCCAGTGTGTGTGATTGGGAACACGGATGTGTTCCGGTTATGGTTAAGGGTGTGATGTAGCTAGGCTACATGGTGTAAAGGAAGGCTGGACCACGGGAAAGTGCTGGGCAGCCAAGGACAGCTGTGCGAGTCGGAGCGCGAGTTGTTTTCGCGTAGTTGTATGCTGCTGTCGACGATTTGCGTCGGCAATGTATTTTATGGGGCGATGCGAGAGATCACAACAACGATGGTAGCACAGGGAGCCGAAATTATACAGATTCGGGCTCTCGGGGCGAGGTAATACCCTACTCCTGTGCTCGTGGATCGTATTGGGGTAGATTCTGATGATGATTACAGGATGAGAGATTGGATGTTTTACTAGGGACCCCGTACCCCCTTTATATAGTGTAGGAGGTCGGGTTACAGATAGAAACTCTGATCTGTGTTTGGAAGATATAGATATAACCAATCCGGCTACGCCTATATCCATATATCTCGAATAGGAAACGAATTCGTGTCCTTGTAAATTATCTTCAGCCGCGCCGTCCTCCAAGCCTGCCTTCTGGAAGGCCCAATTGACTCGGCCCAAGGAGACGGTACGTCCTGTAGTGTATCTTCGGACACCCAGGGCCCATGTTTTCCACGGTAGCCCCCGAGTGCTTCGGGATTGGGTTGTCTTGATTCGGGATTCAGCTTGCAGTCCTTCAGATGTTACCCGAGTGACGTCACTCTTCGCCTGGTTGATGGAGTCTGCTTGCCGAATAACCTGCTGATCAAACAACACAGTTGCAAAGAACTCGAGAAAATTCCCAAGTCATTAAATATGCCTGGTACCCAACCCAATGGATCGGTATGCTGGCTAATGGCCTCACGGAGAGGCATACCAGAGAAAAAGTGGATGTCACTGAGTACGCAATGCCACCCAGCGTTATCCTCCCTGTTACAACTTATGGCATTCAAGCCTGACTTGCAGAGCTCAACATTCGGTCCAACATGGGACATACCACAACCTGCATAGGGTGTTCAGGCGCCTTGATCTGACTAATGCAGATTCAAGCTAGTGATTCCCAGAGGAATACGCCCGCCTCCAAGTTAAGGTCCTCCTAGTGGTGTTTGCCTTAACAACAAACGATCCGGACATGTGCCACTGAGACCCAACTAAAGAGGTAACTCTTTGACGCCTAATCCGATTATAAAATCGGATCAGCCATTGACCCCAAGAGGTACGCCAAGAGCTGAATTAATTATCCGGGGAGCACCCAGTCATCAAAAAAAAATCGATAACTGGCATACGGCCCAACCAGGGGCGCGCCCTTTTTTCCCCAACTAGGTTCGGTCCAATCAACACTCGCACGCAGGCAACGTAAAACTTACGGCCCACGAGGAGCGTGTCTTCTAGAACCTAAGTCCGGGCCCGAATATTGCAACAATAAAACCAAAGCTTTATGCCTTCCCGCCCAGCCGGAAGCCGCAGCCGTCAAATGCATGCTCATCTGCTGCCGCCACAGGTCATCCCGGCATCACTTCGCCGGAAGCTCAAGCGTCGCTTTAAATACAGCGCCGTGTTCTCCAAGGCTTTTACATCAAATCCTGCGAATCGCTTTCGCCGGCCGCTTCGACGCCAAGATTCCCAACCGCTCGACTTCTCCGATCTCGGCTATAAAGGGAGGACGGCGCCGCAGCCGTTCCTCACCCAGTTTCTTTCCAGACTCCTCCACCTCCTCCTGCTCCAATGGCCGACGAAGAGTTGGCGGAGCTCTGGGCGGATTTTGACCTCGCTTCGAGATGGCCAGCGAGGCCAGCGCCGCGACGTCGCCTCCGTCGCGGTCCTGGTGGAGGTCGTCCTGGCCCTCGCCGAGGTGACCGACGTGATCGTGGAAGCTCTGGTTCGCTCCCGCGCCCGCGACGCCGCCATCGCCGAAGCCCTGCTCGACGCCGCTCCCGGCCTTGCCGAGGTGATGGAACTCGACCAAAGAGAAAGGGTGCGCGGATGCGCACCTAATTAGGTGTAGCCCCCGACTTACTAGCTAATCAGGATCTGATTAGGGAGCAAGTCAAACTTATATAGGAGATTAGGTGCGCGATTGTGCACCTAATTAGGTGTAGCCCCCGACTTACTAGCTAATCAGGATCTGATTAGGGAGCAAGTCAAACTTATATAGGAGATTAGGTGCGCGATTGTGCACCTAATTAGGTGTAGCCCCCGACTTACTACTTTAATTGAAGCGCAAATAAGTAGCAAGTCAGAAGCTGAATTATGCAAGCATAAAAGACAATGTAAGCGAAAAACTTATCTTTATTCGTTTGTGATCATGGTTTACAATAGCCGTCAGGTATAGAACCGACGCAATTGCTCGACATTCCATGAGTTCTCCAGGAGAGCACCATCTTCTCGCCTTAATCGGTAAGCCCCCGGGCGTGTCATAGAATCGACGATGTACGGTCCCTCCCATTGCGGAGAAAGCTTATGGCCACTAGATTGATTAACTCGAAGGACCAAATCTCCAACCGAGAAAGTACGATCTAGCACATTGCGATTGTGATAGCGACGCAGGCCCTGGAGGTACTTAGCTGACCGAATTGTGGCAATGTCCCGAGCTTCTTCCAGTCGGTCAAGGTCATCAATCCGACTGGCTTCTGACTCATTTTCGTTGAGCCTCTGGACTCGGGGCGATCCAAATTGCAGCTCCGTTGGAAGGACCGCCTCAGACCCATACACAAGGAAAAAGGGTGACTGCCCCGTAGCTCGACTAGGACTTGTTCGAAGCCCCCAGAGTACGGCAGGCAATTCCTTCATCCATTTTGCCGCGTATGGTTTGAGCCGATCGAAGATGCGTGCCCTGACGCCTCGTAGAAGCATGCCATTTGCACGCTCGACATGCCCGTTGTTTCGTGGGTGCGCCACTGAAGCAAAACAAAAATCGTTATGCCCACATCTTCGCACCAACTTTGAAACTCATCACTCTTGAACTGAGAGCCGTTGTCCGTAATGATCCGAGATGGTACGCCAAACCGACCGATGATCTCCTGAAAGAACTCGGTGGCTTTAGCCCCCGTAATATTGGTCACTTCTTGGCTTCAATCCATTTGGTGAACTTGTCAATGGCAACGAAGATGTGTTCAAAACCACCAGGGGCCTTCTTGAAAGGTCCGACAATGTCGAGCCCCTAGACTGCAAACGGTCAGGTGATGGGGATCATCTGTAGTTCTTGCGCCGGCACATGGATCTGCCGGGCGAAGAACTGACAACCTTCGCATTTGCAAACGATCTCCTTTGAGTCAGAGACCGCGGTTGGCCAATAGAACCCTTGTCGGAAGGCTTTTCCCACCAATGTAGCGGAAGCAGCGTGATGACCGCACATACCCGAGTGGATTTCATGTAACAGAGCGCGTCCATCAGACTCGGGTATGCACTTTTGAAGTATACCGGAGACGCTTCGTCGGTACAAGATTCCTTCATGCACCACATAGTTGCGACACCGTCGTTGGATTTGTTCGGCAGCCCCCCGGTCATTGGGAAGCTTTTCTTCTTGAAGATACTCTAGGTAAGGCTTCGTCCAATCCGAGTCGAGGGCGAGTACCTCTACCTCGGATTGTTGCTCGTCGGGTCGAGGTAGTTGCTCTTGCGGAGTGATGGAGGGGGCGTGGAGCTCCTGGACGAAGATCCTAGCCGGAACTAGCGCCCGACTAGAACCCATGTTTGCAAGTTCATCCGCCGCCTCATTATCTCGCCGCAGGACATGTATGAGTTCCAACCCGTCGAACTTATCCTCCAACTTCCTGACCTCCTGACAATATGTGGTCATATTATCATTGACACAAGACCAGTCCTTCTGCACTTGGCTCACCACAAGCTGGGAGTCTCCGCGAACCACCAATCGTCAGATACCAAGCGATACGGCGATACGGAGACCATGGATGAGTGCCTCGTGCTGCCACGTTGTTTGAAGTCGAAAGTGAATCGGAGGGCGTGCTTGAGTCGCTCTCCTCTAGGTGATATAAGAACGATGCCGACCTCCAGCGCCTGCCGCCGTCGAAGAGATCCAGTCAAGTACATGTTCCAAGATCGACTTCTTCGGCAGCAGGGGAGTCTCATCTCCGCCCACTTCGGCGATGAAATCAGCGAGTGTTTGTGACTTAATGAGCTGGCGGCTTGAACGTGAGCTCGAAAGCCCGAGTTCCACCGACCATTTTGCAATCCTCCCAAGGCTTCCGGTTATGGAGAATTTCTCCAATAGGGAAGGAGGTAACCACCAAATTGGATGTCCTTGAAAGTAGTGCTTGACTTAGAGGCGATCAAGACCGCATCTGAGCTTCGCACTGTGGATAACGCACCTTGGTCTCGCCCAATACTTCGCTGATGAAGTAAACCAGTGTTGAGCCTTGTATGCGCGTCCTTCTTCTTCCCGTTCTACTACCACCGCAGCACTCACTACATGAGTGGTAGCTGCTATGTATAGTAGAAGTGGTTCTTGTGGCAGAGGGGATGCCAAGACAGGTGGCGAGGTGAGGAACGACTTGAGATCCTCAAAGGCCTTCTGCGCTTCAGGTGTCCAGACGAACTTGTCGTGCTACTTTTTCAACAGCTTGAAAAAGGCCGATCCGCGCTCACCAAGTCGTGAGATGAACCGACCAAGTGCAACCATGCACCCGCTGAGACGCTGGACATCCCTTATGCACGTTGGGAGTGCCATCTCCATGATGGCTTTGATCTTCTCCGGGTTAGCCTCGATTCCACGGTGAGATACCACGAACCCGAGGAGCTTTCCCGAAGGGACCCCGAAGACACATTTCTCCGGGTTCAACTTCATGTTATACGCCGACAAGCTCTCGAATGTCTCTGATAGGTCAGTGACCAAGTCAGAGGTTACCCGAGACTTGATGATGACATCGTCGACGTATGCCTCCACGTTGCGTCCCAGCTGGTTGTGGAAGCATCGCTGAATGTAGCACTGATACGTTGCACCGGCGTTCTTCAGCCCGAAAGGCATGGTGACGTAATAGAAGGCCCCGAACGGGGTGATGAACGAAGTCTTGATACAATCTTCTTCCTTTAAGCTAATCTGGTGATAACCTGAGTATGCATCCAGGAAGCTCAAGAGCTCGCAACCGGCAGTGGAGTCAACCACCTGGTCGATGCGATGGAGTCCAAATGGGTCCTTGGGGCATGCTTTATTTAAATCGGTATAGTCGACACACATGCGCCAAGTCCCATTCTTCTTCTGCACAAGTACAGGATTTGCCAGCCAGTCGGGGTGGAGTACCTCTCTTATAAAACCAGCGGCTAAAAGTTTGGTGATCTCCACCTTGATGGCCTCCTTTCGATCTTGTGCAAATCGGCGCAGCCGTTGCTTAACCGGCTTCGCCTTGTCGTGTACTTTTAAGGAGTGCTCAATCACCTCCCTTGGGACACCCTGCATATCAGATGGTTTCCAGGCGAAGATGCCTCGGTTTTCTTGGAGGAAAATGACAAGTGTGTCCTCGAACCTCGGGTCGAGTCCTGTCCCGATCAGAGCAGTTTTGGTTGAGTCAGACGGGTCGAGCGAAATACGTTTGACATCCTCGTCAGGCTTGATGCCCGAATTAGATGGCTTTTTGTTTGGTAGATCGCCCTCGTCGTGAAGGGTGGCGGTAGTCTGCCGGATTTTGTCCAACTCAGCTGCCACCCCTCTGGACTGAGCGAAGTCGCAGTTTTCCCTATCGAGGAGACGGGAGAATTTGACGTCTCCACGGACCGTGATCACGCCCCGTGGTCCTGGCATCTTCATAACCAAGTAGGTGTAATGTGGGACGGCCATGAATTTGGCCAAGCCCGGCCTTCCTAAGATCGCATGACATGCGGTCTCAAAATCGGCCACTTCAAAACTGAGGTTTTCTGTCCGGTAATTTTTCCGGTTGCCAAAGGTGACAGGGAGAGTGATCTTCCCGATCGGCACCGATGAGGTTCCCGGAATTATACCATGGAACGGCGCTTCCGTCTGCTGGAGCACCGTCTTTGGAATCTGCATCTCGTCCAAAGTTTTAACGAAAAGGATATTTAATCCACTCCCGCCATCAACCAGGACCTTGCGCAGTCGGACGCCCCGCACCACAGGATCCAGGATGAGTGGATACCTTCCCTTGCACGGGATGTGATCTGGATGATCTGAACAGTCAAATATGATCGAAATTTCAGACCACCGGAGATACCCAGGGGTCACCGGAATAACTGCATTGATTTCCCGATCGGTAAGTTTTTGCTTACGTTTGGACTCATATGCATCCGATCCCCGAATATGTAGTTGAGCTCTCGCTCAGTTTCTTGGTAAGCATCGCCCTCGGGAGGGTCGCGCTTGTCATCTTGCTTGGCATCTCTCGGAGTGTCGCCGTTGTGATCCTCAGCGAACTTCTTCAAGATGTTGCAGTTCTTGGCCGCGTGCTTCCCGTTTGGGTGGAAAGGACACGGCGCCTCCATGACTTTGTTGTAGTCGGCGGGTCGAGGTGGCCTTAGCCGACCCTGCTCCGCGCCGCTACCATCTCTTCACCCTTGCGCTTCTTGTCTTTCTTGGAGGCTGACTCGGGCTTGTCCTTCTTGTCTGCTTGGGTGATCCTCCTGACGCTCGGCTAGAGCGTCCGAGGCAGTAGCGTATCGGTCCACCAAGGCGAACATTTCCTTGACGGTGGTCGGAGGCTTCCGGGACATCTTCTTGATCAGGTCGGGGTTGCGAACTCCTTTCTGGAAGGCTACGACGACGACCGCCTCTGATATCTCTCGGATTGTGTTTTTCTTCTTGGTGAAACGCCGAATGAAATCCCTTAACAACTCGTCTTTTTTCTGATGAATCTGATAAAGGTCCCACTGGGTTCCGGGCTTCTCATAAGTGCCCTGGAAATTGGCAACGAACTGGTCGCAAAGTTCTCCCCAGGAATCGATCGAATTCTCTGGAAGGCCTGCGAGCCAGTTCTGAGCTGGAGGGGTTGACATGACGGGCAAATAATTGGCCATCACATCGTATCCTCCACCCGCGGCCTAGATCGCTAGAGAATAAATCTGCAACCAAGCCTCGGGGTCCTGCTCTCCATCAAATTTCACAATGCCTTTAGGGTTAAACCCTTCAGGCCAGTTTACCTGGCGGAGTCGGGGGGTGAATGCCTTGATCCCGTCGATCAGCCCATCTACGGGTGAAGGAGATCGTCGGGGGAGATTTCGACGTGGGGAGTACGGCGCCGATCTTCGTCTCGCTCCCTGCGCCGGGCTTCGATGTCGAGACGAAGGTCGCGGCTTGCACTCCGGCGGGCGTCTTGCCCGCGACTTCGCATGTGCCGACTGCGCCGAGTACAACTTGTAGCAGTCTGGCTTCTAGCCGAGTTGGCCGGTTGATCCCGAGTGCCTTGAACAGCCGCAGCCGTCACCATGGCTTTGACTTGTTCCATGATCGGCGTTGCGGGGTTGTTCTCTCCAAGTAGAGGACCAACATTGTCGGGAGGGTCTTCTGGCGAGGAGGTTACTGGCTGTGGTGTCTGAAGACCGAGTCATCTCCCATCTGGTTTGCAACAGTTTCTCCGAACTTCCCTTGCGACCACGTGGTTGGTCGCGCAAGTCTTCTAACGCCAGCGATTTGGTTCGGCTCCGGTCTCCCCCGTGGGGCGTCGGGCCGACCCAGAGGCTTGGCCATCCAGCACGTAGACACCACGGAAGTCGGGGATCCCATTGATACTCTCTTCCGACTCGGATTCCGAGAAGGAAAGGCTCAACTGATCCCGATTCGTTGGCTCGTCGATGGGAGTGATTATAACTCCCACCTCTCGTGCAGGATCTCTAAGTAAAAGAGGATCCGACTGAGTTTCGGCAGAACGGATCTCTTGAAACTTTCAAATTTATTGACCGGATCGAATGGTATCACCACTCGAGAATTAACCGAAGGAGTTGTCCCCGAGTTTTGGCTCGGCTCGTCGGTGTGTACAAGCCGTGTTCCGCCCTTGCCTAGATCGAAAAACCGCACGTTATCCGATGGAAAACAATGGCGAAGTTTCCAAATCAAGGGGCAAACCACGATAGAGGATCGTGACTCTGACCGGATCTGAGAGCGATCAAGCCGTGAATCGATCGCGACTCGATCCTTCGTTAGTACAAGGTCTTTGGTAGGAAGAGTGGTTGATCCCACCAAAACCGAAGGAAGCCCATGATAGGCGGTCGAGATCGTCATCATCGGATCGGATCTCCTCCGGATCGAAATCCGGGCGGAGATCCCAAAGTGGTGAGGCTCGGCCGAGTCACGTACCATCTTCCCGGTAGTGTGGACCGAGCGGTTCAGCTCACATAACCGAAGCTCTCCGAAGTCCCCGGCAATGAAGCCAAGATCTCCAAAGATGAAACCTTGGCCGGGAGCGTAGGTGAAGACGAATCCGCCAATGGAAGCCATCGAGGTCGATGTAGTTGATCGTGATGCTAGCCCCAACTCAAGGGCGCTACTAACCGCCGACGATTTGCGTCGGCAATGTATTTTATGGGGCGATGCGAGAGATCACAACAACGATGGTAGCACAGGGAGCCGAAATTATACAGGTTCAGGCCCTCGGGGCGAGGTAATACCCTACTCCTGTGCTCATTGATCGTATTGGGGTGGATTCTGATGATGATTACAAGATGAGAGATTGGATGTTTTACTAGGGACCCCGTACCCCCTTTATATAGTGTAGGAGGTCGGGTTACAGATAGAAACCCTGATCTGTGTTTGGAAGATATAAATATAACCGATCCGGCTACGCCTATATCCATATATCTCGAAATAGGAAACGAATTCGTGTCCTTGTAAATTATCTTCAGCCGCGCCGTCCTCCAAACCTGCCTTCTGGAAGGCCCAATTGACTCGGCCCAAGGAGACGGTACGTCCTGTAGTGTATCTTCGGACACCGGGGGCCCATGTTTTCCACAGCTGCCCACGGGGGTTCTTGCACAACGTGAGATCCAGGAGTGCTGGATAGCCAAGGACAGCTGTGCCAGTCGGAGCGCGACTTGTTTTCATGTAGCTTTATGCTGCCCCTTGGGGTTCCTCCACAACGCGTGGCCATCGCGCAGTAGTCTGGACTTGGGGCCTGCTGGCTTGCTGGAGAGTGTGAGGGTTAACCTATAGTCCTAGGTGAAGGCATGAATGTGTCGTCATCCGGACGGATGATCTAGGTCTTACGTGTCAGGGAGTCGTGGCTCTAGTGCGGGCTTGGCAACTTGGCTAGGGAAGATCGGGCGCTATGCTGGCGTAAGATCCACAACGGGTACGTCACACCCGGAAGATGATGGTGGGAGTAAGGAGACGTTTGGTAGAATGCATGGAAACTACCAAGGGATGTGATACGTTTGGCAGAGTGCATGGAAACTGTCATGGGATGTGATGAGAACAAAAATTTGAACATTGATTAGTAGAACTTTGGGTTAAAATATGCTAAGTTGTAGGCTTTGGTTTATAAAACTTGCCTTTTGCAATTAAATAAACCCCAACCTTTCCTTTGGAAACCTTGTCACTAAATGCATTAGGTTGGAAGTTAGCTCGCCAGGGTTTGGATGACACTGATCTCGCATTCATATTCTCTTTTAGATGGAGAATATAAAGGATCAGTACGCCTGCCATGAAGACGAAGAACAAGAGTTTGCTGACGATGAGGGCAAGGCATAGGGCGTCTCTCCAGTCGAGTGCTTAGGAATAGCCGGCACGAGACCCTTTGGGATTTTTTTGGTTCTGTACACTCTCCTCTTTTGGATGTTCTAACTATTTGGGCCAATGTGCCGTGATGTAAATCTTAATAGCCTTCGGGCTTAACACAGGTAATTTATGTACTATAAGACTTCTGCTTGTATGTAATGATCTGGCTATGTGAATGGTGTGCACTAGTGTACTAATCCAGGGACTAGTGAAAATCAAGTGGTGGGCAAAGGATAGGCCCCACAGTGCATTAGGCGGGGTTTTGGCTCGTGAGCGCGGTTTGATTGCGTGCTCACCCTCGCACTCACTCACTCTTTTAGGTCAAGATGGAGAAGAAGAGGACCCCTACGACAGGACGGGTGTTAGGCGGGACTCCAGTCGCTTGCCTATCGGGTGGATGGCATAGCATTTGCATCCCAAAGCCATATCTATATTCGTTTCCACATTTCCGAACTCTGATTAAAAAGTTCATTTTTGGTAATGTAATATTTGGCCAACTCGGCCCTGCAAACTTGAGCCTCTATGTATTTGAACCTTTATGGTTGTATAATACTCGCGCTTATATGAGATGATTCCAGCATTTTGTAACTCGTACAGCGCTAGCAAGATAGATTCTGGGCTAGCGCAGATGTATAGAGGTTCCCGAAAAAATAGGGGCCCACACGCAGTCGCCTCAATCAATTTCTTGACCTTACCTATAGTGACAGCCAACGTGCTTCGGCGACAGTGGAGACTGGAGATTGGGGAATTTTTAAATATGCCACTCTCAACAATGGGTCTCGCCATTTTACCACTCTGACCCACTGTCATAGACACGGATGGTCCAATATGTCAGTGAGAGAAGAGTGATAAAATAGCAAAGCCACTATGTCAGTGAGAGAAGAGTGACAAAATAGCAAAGCCACTTCTAGAGGGTGACAAAAAAGCAATTTTTTCGTGAGGTCGATAGGCTCGTGCCATTATGCAAGGTCACAGGCTGGCAAGATCTCATTGTGGGATAGGCAGCCATAGCCCTATATAGGATCACATTGTGGGCAAGGTCAGGCAAATCGATGAGGAGATGAGGGATCATGAGGAAGCGGTGGGAGTTAGTGATGCATCCGACGGCTGTAGCAATCAGAGACAAGAAAGGAGTTGTCGATGATTAGAAGATAGATTTCTCGCCGAGCTTACTTGTAGACTGAGGGACCAAAGAATCTTTTTCTGCCAAAGAGTTTTCGTCGTAGATGTTTAGATTTGCCGAGATGAAGAGTAGATTAGACACAAAGATTTATCTTGGTTCGAGCCTCTCGGGATAAGATAATAACGCTGCCCCAGTTGCATGTGTGCTTTGTGTTATTACAGCTATGGATGTTGATGTGGATCATATCCTCCCCCTCCCTTGGGGGATGGGGTATTTATAGTCCAGAGTATAGTACAGAGTACACGCTGTCCCGGCCTTAAACGACCCAAAACTATCTAGATAAGATAGAATCCTACCCAACCTGCCCAAAAATAACTAACTTGCAACTCAAGAAACATCCATATCCGGAAGTCTTCATGCCATGGACATAGAAGGACTTCAAGGGGGGTTAGGGATGCTGGGTCAATATCTTGAAGTATCCACTCAAGGCCTATGATGATCTATGTAGTGGTCTATGATCAAGAAGCCCACTCCCAAGCATCAAAGCTGGAGTATTAACCTGAGACTTTGAACCGAGCATGCCATACTCACTATGCCGTTCCCGAGAATGCACTTCAAGGACAAGCCATGCAGATGGTCCAGCCGTCAGGGTATTTATCCAGTCACCAACAGCTAGCCTCCAAGGCTTAAGTGAAAAGTTGCTTGACCGAGCTTTCTCCTAGAACCTAAAACTCAAAGCAGGGATTGGAAGATGATAACGAAGCACTACTACCTCATCCGAGCAAACCATGCCTGGGTACGAACTTAAACCACCGAGCACAAGCTAAACCCACCTTACCTGAGTGAGCACCAGGTGGATGAGACTCACCCCAACGGTTATATTACCCATAACGTGTGTTGTAACATTGCAACAAAATTTCACCACACATGTCAGCCTACTTACTATTCATGTGTGCGTCTTTGAAGGAGGAACAGTTACACCCCTTCGGCTCACTATGGTTATACTATAAATAATTGTGCAAAGTGAGAAATCTCTTAACTTGCTCTTATTTACCTACACCAACAACACTCAGCGCCAGAGATTCCCAATCTTCCTCTACTTTCTTCTTCCTCCAAATCACCTCCATGTCTAAGTTTGGACCAAGCTCCATCGCCACCAAGCGATTGCTCGAGCTTTAGGAACTAGGCCACCTAGACGCGCACTCATGGCGAGCACTTGGGACAGAGGAGTACTCGGAGCCAGCGGAAGATGAAGTCATCTCCACCAAGCTCTATACTGTGCATGGTCTCCTTGCGCCAGAGAGTGACTTCGTCGCCGTTGTGCTTGCGCATTGTGAGTGCGAGCTTCTCAATCTCAACCCTAATCTCATCCTTATCTTTGCCAGCTTCACACACCTCTGTGAATGTTTCTTGGGCTCATGCCCCCTATGAGTCTTTTCCTTCATTTTTATTATGTCTTTCATGCACATCGGAAATAATTCTGCAACCGGCTGCATTTATTTTCAGCTACGCTCTTCGTCTCCTTTCTCCTTCCCCGTTACAACCCTAAAGGATTCCATTTCCGTATGGGCCGAATGGTGGTTCTATCTTTAAAAATCTATGGATAGTCACCTTTGTTTTTGCGAAGAAATCCTGATCAAGAAAAGCATCCCAACGCTCCTGTCCAAGCGGACGAAGAAGAATGGCTCAACTTGATCAACGAATTCGCCTCCCGCGGGCTCACCGGTCAAGCCATCGTGGAGGATTTTCTATGGAATAAGGTGTGCCCCCTTCGTAGGAGATAGCACCCCTTCTACAAGATCACAGGCTGGCAAGATCTCACCCGCGAGGTCGATTCAGGTATATTTTACTCCTTCCTTCCTTCTTTCATGCTCGGCTGCTGTCCTACTCCTACTTACTCCTTCCTGATTTTTGCAGCCCTAAGCCAGAGTTATGTGGAAGCTTAGATGGTCGAGCTCTTCGGTGCTTGATGTAGATAAATCCTCTGTTGCTATATCATCTCATGACCCCAACTCTCCATCTCATCAAAATACTTGTTTCGCTGCTGCTATAGTGCAAGGGAGTCACAAGGCCGACACAAATTGTGTCCATGATGTGCTACGAGCTGAGAATTGCAATGCAAATGTTAAAGAGAACAAAAGTGAAATGGCTATGCATCCCCAAGGAGTAAATTCCATTTTATTTGGAGATATGCCACCTCAGGATGGAATTCCTATTGGATCCATATTTGTTAGTATTATTGGCATTGATCCGTTAGCATGAAAAGAGTAATGCATGTGCAAGGATGACCCAATGAAATTTGTCCATCATTTTGCTCATGATGCTGGTGCTACTCTCGACAATAAGCATGGTCATGGTCCATATGGATGAAAAGATATTGAAGTCTAGTTTCTAGCACTTCAAACCGTGCCTCTTTTGGACTTCCGACGTGGGAGTAATGACTATTTTGGTGGAAGCTGCATAGGCTGTCAAGAGCTGCGCGAAACATGGTGCTGCTATTCAATTTCCAAGGCTTTAAACCGTTTTATCTACCCAAGAAAACCCTTTAATTTCTTATTTGGTTTCACATCTAAACTAGGAGAGATGTTCCTAGTATAAATAACTATGTATTCCATCTATTGGAAGGGCAGACTTTGATTATCAGAAATAGACAGCAGCAACCATGGGTGTTTGTGGAGTAAATACCATGTATTCTTGATAGTTTCTTTCTATTCATGGGTTTGTTAGTGTTGGTGCAAGTCAAGAACGTCATGTTCTTGTGATTGTCCACAGAATCTATATGATTCCTCTACTCAATTCGCGTTCTTGTGTTGATCGTGGTTTGTGTGATCAGTTTCTTGCTTCTTGACCGCTCTTTTGCTATTCGAGTGCGAGTACCACCAAGCTATCTTCGTCGTACCGTGAAAGATTGGGCCATCCTTTGCTCAATAGCAGGTTGAGCCTTATCAGTGCTCAAAAGAAAAAGGATTCATCCTCCTCTGCGCCACACATGAAGAACGTTCAGGGACGCTCGGAGGAGGTACACGAGCTCAACTACACCCATCTTCCTTGCTCGAGAAACTTTTTATTCATGATCGGGCTCACATCCTTCGCAGGAGAAAGAAAATATGGAGCGTTCTGTGGCCAACACCCAAGAGTAGGGAGCAAGACCAAAGAAATGCACCAAGAAGGCCCTTCCCTGGAAGCACAGAGCTCTGGCCCCTAGTGTGCTCCAATAAGGCCTCCGATCAGGGGGAAGCATATCTCCACCCCTTTTCAACAAGCAGTCCGGAAGACCCATCTAGAGTATGCCGATAAGGTCAAGGTGCACAAACTATGACTCTAGGTTAGAAAATTTACAGCGGCAAACCGGAGCTTACAGAGCGCCTTTCTCAGCTCACCAGAAGTGCAAACGGGAATTCTTGGAAGGGCAGAACACCGCACTATAGGCCATGCTCGTAGCATCGATAGGGGTGGGATTGAAATCAACGCTTCCTTCCATCTAAGGGAAAGAAAAACTGAGTGGCTCTGACGATGAGCCCCTTATCCAGAAGGTTCGGCGAAGGACTACTAGGGTTGCATCCTCAGATTCTTCAATCTCAGAGGTAAGCTTGAGCTCAACGCTTCCTTCCAAGGGAAAGAAAAACTAAGTAGCTCTGATGATGAGCCCTTGATCCAGAAGGTTTGGCGAAGGACTACCAGGGTTGCGTCCTCATATTCTTCAATCTCAAAGGTGCTCGAGCAACCACCGAAGGCCGCAAGAGAAGAAGGAAAGGAGCAGCTCACCTCTCTTTGCTTACCTAAGGACATGGAAGAAGTCCCTCCCTCGGTCGCAAGTATGTATACCCGAGCTGCTTCTCGTCCCACTCGACCAACATCTCTTACCTTCTTCCCTTTGGTTATTATAGATCATCGGGACCACCGTCCTGACCTTGTTATGATAGCCATGCAGCTGATTATTTGCGCTGAAGACCATGAGCTCAAGATGATTGCAATTTGTGTCATGGTAGAGGTTGACATGGAGGTCACTCAAGAGCACCCCCACCCTCAGTCAAAGCCTCGGGATTGGGTGAAGAGGTGACCCCGAGTGCAAAGCATGCTCAAGACGAGGCCGTGATGCTCATAGAGGAAAATCCACACTATGGAGCCCCCACACCTGCTGCCTCTAAGAGTGCTGAGCAGCCCCCGGGCACACAAGATGCTCGGGTGGAAGCCACATAATCTCTTGAAGTAGAGCCTGCTTAGGGAGAGCTGTTCACGTGCTCTTCCGAAGTTCTCATGCAGCCCCCAGGCACGCTAGGCACCCGTGTCGCCGACGCCAAAGTCCCTGAGGTGACCCACCAAGCTGATCTTCTAGCTCTCCCTTGGTGGGATCTAGCGGCGGTAGACCCCCTAATGTTGAAGCTGTTGTAGAAGATCCCTTGGGGTCGCTGCGCGGGGAGGATGCCCTCATCAGTTTCGGGGCAACTTGCTTACCCGGAGCTCCAAGGTAACATGCTCTCAACTTCGCTTCTCCATCATCGATCAATCCTTGTTTGGGTCAATAATCTTTATCTTCGTCTACATAGCTGGTGGAAGACACCCGTGCCATCTTCCAGGTGGGCACGGTGGCCCCCGAAGATGTTGTCCTGGGCCCACGCTGAGCAAGAGGCTAGGATTACGAACATAGAGTAATGCCTTTCCGATGCCCAAGCTAGCTTTGAAGCTGACGTCTGGCGTCATGAGGCCTAGGTCGGGGTGATCGCGTCTACTTCCTGTGATGAATTGTTTGGCGGAAGGAAACCCGACTGAGATTCGGCAGAACAGATCCTCTGAAACCTAGCAGCCGAATTGGTTAATCCGAGTGGCATCCTAGTGTCCACTTGGGAAGTAGGTCCGGTTAGAGTTATCCACGAGCCGGAACTCGCGAAGCTCGTCCCAGTAAGTGTCTGTTGGGCTCCATCCCTTAGCCTAGACCGAAAAAGGCGGCATGTTATCTCATGGAAAACAGTAGCTGAGTTTCTCAATCCGAACGGGGTGTTGCACAATTGAGAAGTTTCAGTTCCCGATTGGATCTGATCACTATCCAAGTCAGGAATAGCATTGCCGATTGGTTCTTCATCAGCGGAAGAAGCTGGCAGAACCAAAGGCTCATAATCCCAATTGAAACCGATAGGAATCCCTGCGGCGGGCCCGTCGGAATCATCGTTATCATATTGGATCTCTCCTGGATCAGAATCCAAAAGAGGCAACCTGAGGTAGTGTAGTTCGGCTAGAGTCGCGTCATGACCTCCCGATAACGCAGGACCGAACGCCACTCACCACATAACCGGTTCACCGTCGCTGGCGAGGAAGCCGAGATCTCCGAAGACAAAACCTTGGCCGAGGGCGTGGGTGAAGACGAGTCCGCCGATTGAAGCCATCGAAGTTGATGAAGCTGATCATGACGCTACCCCCTACCTGGCGCGCCAACTGTCGACGAACTATGTCGGCAAGCAAAAGACCACAACTCGATGGCAGCACAGGGGCAGGATTTATACAGGTTCAATCCCTCTAAAAGAGGTAATATCCTACTCCTGTGCTCGTGGATTTGTATTATGGGGTGTCGATCACAATGAACGAGGGATGGTCACAATGATCGTATGTTCTCGCTTAAGATTGCACGAGATTGGATGTAATTGAAGATGTCTAACTAAGGACCCCGACCCCCTTTATATAGTGTAAGAGGTAGGGTTACAAATTGGTTCCCTAGTTGGTATTAGGAAATAAGGGATATGGCCGAGTCGGCTTCCCTTATCTCCATGTATTCGGGTAGGATTAGGATCCTACTTCTTGTAGAATAAGTCGGGCCGCGCCGTCCAACAAGCCTGCCTTCTGGAAGATCCACGTGACTTGGCCCAAGGAGGTGGTGTGTCCAATCGTCTATCTCCAAATACCCGGGGCCCATGTTGTCCACAACAGTCTACAATCCACAATCCACAATCCATCCTAGAACTTGCTGCACACACCCGTCATCATATTCCGGGTGTGGCGCACCCGTTCTGAATCTTACGCTAGCGAAGTGCCCGTTCTTCCCTAGCCGGGTTGCCACGCTCACACTAGAGTCACAGCTCCCTGTCACGTAAGACCTAGATCATCCCACGGATGACGACATAATCCTGTCTTCACCTCAAGCATGGCAGCAGACAGGGTCCGCCCGCAGGTCGTACTACCCCTGAATCCCCATTACTTGCACTACCGCGCGATGGCCATGTGTTGTGGTGCTAGGAACCAAATTCAGTAGCATTTGGTCAGCAACTTCCCGCTGCATGCCTCAATGCACGCCCGTCCGGTCCTCTCTAGGAGTCACATTGGATCCGGCCAAGATTTAAGAGTCTAAAATTATTTTATTCAACCTAACAGGCTATCAAGGGTGATCATCAAGGCAATCATTAATAAAGTCAAATGACAGATGATTATATCAAGGCAATATCATCAAGGTAGAATAATAACAATTGATAACAAGGCATGATATTCCATGATTAAGCAAACAGGTAAAAAGCATGCAGTTTAATACTGTAAATAAAATATTTTGATAAACTGGGAATCAATATGATCTATTAAAATGTTAACTCGCACTAGGGGAAGTATAGACTCTCCCTAGTAAAATTAAACACCTAATAGGGAAGTTGTTATCTCGCACTAGGGAAAGCTGAGACTCTCCCTAATAAGAGTAAACACCCTATAGGAGAAGTGTTAACTTGTACTAGGGAAAGTAGAGACTCTCCCTAGTCAAAGCAAACGCTCATGAGGGTACATGTTAACTCGCCTTGGTCTTGCAGGTAGTGGGGGTCCTCTTGTTGATCCACGAAATGTCCCTCAGGCTCCTCGGTGTCTATTAACGGAACGAGTTTGAAGAACAATAAATAAAACACCAATATGCAATAAGAAGCATGATGCATGAAATGCTCTTGATAAGTCTAGTGATCGGCGTCTGACGTTAAGCCTTAATCTAGATATCGAGCAAGTTCCATGATCCTACTACTGTATAGTAAGTTACAGAAGATAACGGTAGCGTGAACGCTATGAAGATGATATGCGATGATGCATAACAGATGATAGTACCCTTAAAAATCCCCCCATACGTTTAGTAAATAGGTGCACATGGTAAAAATGTAAATTTTGTTTGAAGTATTTCCTTCATCAACTCTAAGCCAATCACCTACAGTTTATGGATAGGTTGTGGTTACGTGACTTTTAAACTAGTAACGAATTACTAATATAATGGTATACATATAAGTATCCATATGTATAGATGTAATTAAGTTCCCTCGTTTACCCCAGTTAATTAGTTAACTAATCCTACTAAGCCTTATCGAGGTCCTACAATTTTAATAAATTTATTAGGGGTCAATAATGTTTCTGTAAAATTTTAAAATTTATTTGAACTCATTTAGTATTTAAAATGATTCAGGTTTCATTACTGTTATATAAGTTCATATGAAAAAGTGGTGAATAAGGCCAAATAATAACTCAGTGGATATTAATGGTCCTAAAAATGGGTTCATAATATCTAAAATTTCTAGATCATATTTATGTTCCTCTGAAATTTTCTCAAGAATTTAGGAGCTACCTAAACGATTAAAATAATTGGAAAGCCAATTTATAAATTATTGAAGAAGTGAGTTTTGATTTTTCCAGAGGTCTAAAGTGAAGTTATATTGGTAGGAAATAATTTTATTAGGTTCAGTACTTCATATAGTATTTACCATAATTTTTCTAGGATTTTAGAAGTGATCTACCTATTTTTAATAAATCAATTCTAATTATTATATTTATTCTATTGTTAATCGGGGAGAAATACGGGTGAACAGTGTTGGGCCAGCCCGCTAACTCAGCGGTGGGTTTGCCACACCGAAGGCATAAATTGAAAAGGCGAAACAATCTAGGAAAGGCGCCAGCATGAGGGGCGCTTCCACAAACCCTGATAGGTCGGGTCGGGGCCCACATGTTAGTGGCATACCGAGGCTCCGCGGAAATTTTTAAACCGGCGAGCTTCTAACAGCTGGGGTTTGCATGGCAGCAGCACACTCAGGGGTAATCGGCACATATCTTGGTGCACAATCGACTGCCGAGAGGTAGTCTTCCACCTCCAGCCTGGCAAGATAGTGATGTCATGAAACCGGCGAACATTCAGTGGCGTACTGGCGGAGCTACGGTGCACTAGTGAGGGTGATCTTGGGTGCTACTGGTTCCCCGCGAGAAGCTCAAGGACACGTCGTCGAGCTATTCGCCGGCGACGGCTTGGAACGGCGGCGAGTGGAGTGGCGGCGGAGAACTCCCTCGGGAGCAACAGTCTACGGCCCTACGAAGCCCTATAAGCTAAGCTAAGGTGTGTATGAACAAGAGGGAGACATGGAGATGCTCACTGATCACTAGGCCGAGGCGGAGGAAGTGTGGATCAGGCTGGCGATGTCGAGGCCGAAATGAAACGAAAACAGGGTTCACGTCGCCAAGAAGCTCCGAAGATCCTTAGATCCAATTATCCTGGGGGAAAGAGGGGCGATGGTGAGGTGATGCTTCAGGCGGAAGCAATTGACGAGGGACTCACCGTGGAGGGAGCCATCAAGAACGGTGAAGAACAGTGTGCTCCCAGGTTGGAGGCGATGACACTGTTCATACCAGCGACCTGGGGGCTCCGAGTACAATTCCTTGGGTAGGGAGCAAGGCGAGATAGTAGCGGAGTTGGTGCATGTGTGAGAAAGACCAGAAGAGTTTGGGTTTGTGCTGGTGACGGGAGTGAGAGAACGAGCGGGCGAAAAGGTTTGGTGCGGACAGTTTTAAGCTCGGCTCTGATGAGCCCATGGACCATCGGTTACGCCTGGGTCTGAGGTGGTCGCTAGGGAGCTTCGTCACTGATTGGGGCTTAACAAGGGAAGGATGAAGGTTCTTTTGCATAAAGCCAGTTTTGCAAGTTTTTTCTAAGATTTTGCAAAATGATTTGAAATGTGGTTGAGAAAAACAAATATTTGAATCATTTTGTTTAAAACTCTGGCCTCAACCGGTTTTGTCCAAACCTGGCTATTCATGGCACCCACCGTGCAAACACCCTCATCGTTCAGAGCACCTACTGTGAGGAGGAAAATCAAAACACATGACTGCAATAGTGGTTTTCCTTTAAAACACCATTTTGAAAACAAAAGATAAGAAGTACCAATGAGATAGCTCCCCGTCGCCCGTTCTTGACCGTGGACACGACTATCATGATAATTTTACACTCTACAGAGGTTGCACGCTATATCCATGCGAGATGGTTTTTCTCGAGGGTGCACCCATGGAAAAAACGATCATCACAAAGCCTTCCCCCGACATCCTCCTAGTTAAGACATTCCTGCTAAGGTTTCCACTACAATGCCCCTCTTGCGCCAATAGAACCAACACCAATTGTCTACTCTACCGTCTGGAATGCCAAAATTAGGAGTCCGAAGGGTACTCAACTAGGGCCTGCCCATACAAACACACATGGTCGCACTGTTGTACTTAACTCGTCTACCTCAAGGAATCAGTCCTTAAGGATCAGAGTGGTTCCCACACTGGGCCTGAATCTCGTGCATGCCACAACATCCTTACAACCATCCACCCCGATCAGGTTTTGCAAAACATTTACAAATAAATGACAACACCAATTGTTCTTCTAAAATCACATGGTAAATTGGTAGTCAACGGTAACAAGCTAATTATCATGTGATCTACACTGAGCATTACTAACCATGAGCAAAACCTAAACAAGCGTGTGGCAATACTTTAACAGATTTTAATAACCTATGGCAGCCAGGAATTTTTATAAGAATTATTTATTGTTGGGAATTCAGCTAAGCAACTAGGTAATTAGCATTTTATATTCAACATACATGCTAGTTGTCAACTTCTAGAAAAACATGTTTGCAAATCATGGGTTTAAAGGGGTTCAGCACTTTCCTTAATCAATGAAGAGAGAAGGGACCTCTGCTTCGTCGGCATTAGTTTCATAATTTTCAAAGTTGTATAATTAAAGTTATGAAAATAACAAATAGTATTGTTTAAATAAATTAGAAACAAAACTCGGACCGGGCCAGAGGAGGTGGCCCATGGCGGCTCGAACTGGCACGCGGCCCACTCGGCCTAGGCGGAACGGTCTGGCTCGCGTGGCCTAGCGGCGTGCAAATGGCCCGGCGGTGCGGCGTGGCCTAGTGCCTGGCACAGCCCAGGCTCAGGCGCAGAGTGGAGCGAGGAGGCGGGCGCGGCGAGCGCTGCCTAGCCCGTGTCTAGCTTCATGGCGGCATGTGCGGCTTCTTCGCCCAAGAAAGAACGCGCTCACAGGAGGTGGCTGCCCGACACACGCTGCTTGGGCGAATCGGCTGGCCCAATGGCGAGGAGCACACCAAGAAGCGAAGCGCGAGGCGGCTCGGCGGACCGGCGGCTGACGCATAGGTCTCGCCTGGCGGTGACCCAAAGCAGGGGAATGGGGCGGCGGCGCTCGGGATGAGGCAGCGCCGTCGAGCAGTGGGGCAGCGAAGCTGCCGATAGGGTCGGCCCACCGACCCGGGATGCAGTGGCGGCAGTGGCTTCCGAGGCGGCGGATCGCGGCAGTGCACGCGGCACGGGGATGCCGGCGGCGAGTTGCGCGAGCAAGGCGGTGCCATGATGAAACCGGGGATGGCTGTCCCGTGGCGGATGGAGGGGCGGCCCGGCGCTGCGACGTCGCCGGCTGTGCAGAAGAGGATGCATGGCGGTGGCGCTCCTCGACGACGCTCCGGCCACATTGGCCATCGGGGTAAGTTCTAGGACACCTAGGGTTGAAGAGGATGACATGGGAATGGTAGGAGAGGCGATGAACATGAGGCTCACCACTCGAAACCGACGTTTTCGACGAACAGGCATTGTGGCAGATTCCGACGAGGTCTTCGGCGATCCAATTCGTGGCGCCCGGTTGACGATTCTCCGAGTTCTTTGTTGGGATGGATTCGCGATGAAGATAGCAAGGACGCACTTAGACGGTTTGGTATAATTCGTAGCGAGACAGCACTGCAGCGAGGAGAAGTACTGGCGGCCACGAATTGAGAGGCAGAGCTTCGGCATTAGATTGCCAGAGCTACGGGCCTTGGATCCACGAGTTCCTGGGCAAAATAGAACTGCGAGGAAAAACTATAGGACGTCCTTGGACAGTTTTTGGGTCGGATGCTCACCCTGGTCGCAACAGAAGAAAAACGAGAAGAGGAAGAGAGTGCTCGAGAGGTGTTTATATAGGGGTTAGAGAGGAAGATTATGAAGGAGGGGCATCGATTTGGGCAGTAAAAGGATTTCCTTGATGTCGGGACCCCCCCGGGCGGAGGTCAGGTCCCACCTGTGCTTTACCTGTGCTAGTCCCTAGATCAGTAGCTAGCACACACAGACAACAGATTTTGGATCACAACCAAGTCGATTAATTTACATAAATTTACATCAGAGTGCGCCTCGTGGCGTCATTACATAGGTTCGGCTTGAAGGCCTTACAAAAGCGGAAGTTTTTATGTTACAACTGAAATCCAAGAGTAGAAAACCAAAGAAGTCCCCACAGTAAAGCCGAGGAACGCAGCCCTAGGCGCCGGTATATTCTCCATCCCGACTTCGCTTGTGAAGGCGTAGGCTTCAGGGTCTCCATCTTCAAGGTCGCATTGGTAACCTGGACCTGCGTGTCAGAATGCGCAGCCCCGCGGCAAAGCAAGAGGGTGAGTATTGGTAAAAATACTCGCAAGTCAATTGACAAATGCATATGCATGGTCTAGACAAGGGATAGGTAGAGCTCAGTTGCGGAAAGCAAGTTTTGAAATAGTTTGCCTAATGTTTTTAAAGCAATTTAGGAAAGAAGTGAAGTAATCAAATTGATTGACAAATCATTTAAATCATCCGCCCCAATTTACCATGCCCAAAGGCTAGCTCACGATGCAAATCGTGGTTTTATCCAAAACATTTTCCTTACGGCTAATCCAATCGGCGACCAACAACTCTTGACGGCTAACCACCGTATGCATAATACCACACGCCGGCTAGACCACGAAGTCATCTCCTCACGGCTAACCACCGTAGGCTCCCAAAACCAAAACACGGCACTGCCGGTTTTCTTCTTTAAATCATCGAGAAAGAGAGGAAGAAAACTACCATTGTGATCAACCCACCGTCGTCCGCCCTTGACCGTGGGCACGGCTTAGAAAGTTTTACGCTCGCAGAGGTCGACGCTTCCCCATGAGACATGACTCCCTCCGTCGAAGGTCATCACGACAAAGCCTTTAACAGCCTAGCTCTTGGTGGCATCCTCTAAGGTTTCCACCGCAGCCGGTATCTCCAGCTGGTCAAGCCCCTCTTGAGCCCGGTAGATTGGCAAAATCATCGCGCTTACTCCACCACACGGATGTCCAAACCAAGAGTTCGAAGGTACTCACCGTGGCTTGCCCATACAAGCACTCATGGTCGCACTATTGTACTTAGTTTTGACAACCACAAGGTATCGGTCCTTAAGGACCGAGGTGGTTCCCACATCGACCCGATTCTCGTGCTCACCGCACTACCAATCAATCCGCTCCACCCCAATCAAGTTTTGCAAACTTTTCTAGAAACCCCTGTGACTTACCCGCCACCGGCACTAACATTTTTCCCACAAGAGCACCACGACATCGCTAATCAAACAAGCACTTTATACACAGGAGATACTTTGAATTAAAACAGATATTAAATCGTGGCAATTTGTTCATCATGTGGTAATCACCATCGTGACTAGTAGCATGACTAAGCAAGATTAATTAGACTAACTAAGGGTGACAAGTAATTATCGATTAATTATCCTAAGGTTATCAAAATCAGATTAATGACATAATTAAAGTGTGCTAGGTTCTTAACTAAATTCCCTACCAATATGATAGTGATTAATCAACATAGCCATGCATGTTTAATAAACCTCTAACAAATCATTTGTAAAACTGGGCATTGATATGGTCAAAGGAAATTAGGGGAGATGTCAACAGTGACTTAGTGACTTGCCTTGACTGTGGTCGAACTCCAGCCCTTCGTGAGTTTCAGCTCCGGGCACAGGTCCGGTCGGATCTAACGATGGCAAATAACATACATTCAAACAAAGAAATAAAATTATGCATGCAAAAATAAATGGGATGCATGAAAATAATAAAACCATATTTTTATTCATTTTAAGATTCTTAGAAATTGATTTAATTTTAAAATGGCATTCTTTATTAAAGATGTTTAGATAAATTAGTTTCTCATGGATTTAGAAATTTAGAAATTAAATTAAATATAATATAAATAATTTAATACTTGTTCCTCTCGATTAATATATTCCAAAAATTTAAATCTTCATTTTAACTAGATATGAATAATTAATAAAGTATTAAATGCATGATTTTATATTTTTAAAACACTATTATAGAAATCATATTAATAATCATGAAATGATATAAATGATATTTTTAAATTAAACTCCACATTTTTATGAGTTTTTAGAAATTTACTTTATCGATTTTGGATTTATATTTTTAAAGACATAAAAATAACAAGCTTTTCTATCTAAAATTTATTTGAAAAGGGAGAGGAAAACCGACGGCGTGTCGGCCGACCTACCTAGCCAAATGAAGGCGGCTCTGCCGGTTGTTGCACAATGCGCGACACGTGGCGGCGGCCGAACGCCACAAGGCGGCGTGACGACGCGACCAGCGCCATGTTCACAGGCGCGATGGCGATCGCGGAGCAGCTCACCGGCGGCTGCGCTTGTGGCGCAAGCTTGGCGCTGGCGGAGCGGTGTGTCTGCCTAGTCCGGCCAGGTGCCTAACGCGGCGCTGCTGTTCGACGGCGACGACGACAAGACGAGGGATCGACCGCGGGTCGGCTTGTCACCGCAAGGACGGCCGACAAAGGGACCTGGCTTGGCCGGCGACTCCAGAGCAGGGAGAGGGGAGCGGCGGCTCGGGCGACGGCGGATCCGGCGAGGCGGCGACGCTCCAGCGAGGAAGAGAGGGGGAAAAGGAAGAGGGAAGGGAGAGGGAGCTCGGGATGTGGTCGGCGGCGAGGGGGAGGGCCGGCGGTGAGCTCGGCGACGCGCGTGGCGGCGGAGACGGCGGCAGAGTCGCCACGGGCCGACCAACGGCGGCGACGGAGGGGAGTGGCGGGTGCGCGAGCAAGGGCATGATAGGGAAACTTGGAGCGGTGTCGGCTCGTGGTGGAACCGGCCGAGGGAGCTCGGCGACGTGGCCGGGGCTAGGTGGAGGGAGGGACACGCCGTCGGCCAACTCCGGCGAGGGAGAGGCGGCACAAGGGGAAGGTACCCTAGGGGCTTAGGGAGGGAGAAGAGAGAAGGGAGGGAGGATTACCCGACGACGACGAGCGACGGTGCTCGGGGGCGAAGCGGCTCCGGCGGCGTCCTATGGCGGGATCCGGCGATCATGGATGAGGCGCAAAAAAATGGGGTCGACGGGTGAGGAGAAGAGGGTGGCGGCGGGGATCGGCCGGGAGGTCTTGGTCAATGGGGCGGAGTGAGATAGGTAGTGAGGGGAGTGGGGAGGAGAAACAGAGAGTAGGAGAGAGGGGGATTTAGGCTGGATTAGGAAGGGGTAAAAAGGGAAAGGGGCAGTTTAGGAAACGCCCAAATTGGGAAAGGGCCAAAAGGGGAGGTCCCTTTTGGGAACAATTTGACAAGTGGAGCCCACTTGTCATAGAGAGGGGAAGAAGAGAGAAACTAGTGAGCTAAAAATAGAAAATTGCTATTTTATCTAATTACTACTTGATTCATAATTAAATTTTTAATTTGGATTAAGCCTTTAACTAGTTGCTTCAAAAGCCTAATTTGAAATTTACCAATTTTACAAATTAGTATAATAGGGATTAAGTAATTTAAGCAAATTTTAAATTTAGGTATTTTAAAAGCTAAACCCTTAAATATGATTTTAAGAAAATTAACCATAGTAACATACACATTTTCAAAAATAATGTTTTGTTTTGATGATTTTCCTTTGCAATGCTTGATTTATGCAATGATCATGCAATTTCAAGATTTTCGAAAAATGGGGATGTTACAAACCTCCCCCCCTTGAACAGAATCTCGACCCCGAGATTCGGAAGGGCTAAGATAAAGGTTAGGGAATTCTACTCGAAGATCTTCTTCGCGTTCCCAAGTTGCTTCGTCCTCCGAGTGGTTGCTCCACTGATCCTTGCAAAGCTTGATTACCTTACGCCTGGTCTGTCGAGCGGCTTCGTCCAAAATCCGGATTGGATACTCCTTGTAGGTCAGATTTTCTTGCAAGTTTAGCTGTTCCAACGGCATCTGTTCTTCTGGGACTCGCAGGCATTTCCTCAGCTGGGACACATGGAACACATCGTGTACGGCTGATAATTGGGGCGGCAACTCAAGCTGGTAGGCCACTTCACCTTTTCTGGTCAAAACCTTGAAAGGTCCGATGTACCTTGGTGCAAGCTTTCCGTTGACTCGGAAACGTCGAACTTCTTTCATTGGTGACACTTTGAGATAGACAAAATCGCCTTCGGCAAAGACGAGATCCCTTCATCGACTGTTCGCATAACTTTTCTGCCGACTCTGAGCAGTTGTCAATCATTGTTGGATGACTCGAACTTGTTCATTGGCTTCCTTGAGCAGGTCAGGTCCAAAAATAATTCTCTCTCCGGTTTCTTTCTAGTAGAGAGGGGTTCTACATTTCTGCCGCATGCTGCCTCAAACGGGACATCTGCAAACTCGATTGGTAGCTATTGTTGTATGAGAACTCACAGATGGCGATGTTTATCCCAACTTTTGAATTTGCCAAAGCCCAGCCGAAGTATGTCCTCCGTAATTTGGTTAACTCGCTCGTCTCGACCTTCACCAGGATGGAATGCTATACCGGTTGAGATTGGTTCCTAGCACCATGCAGCCGCCAAAACTTAGACGTGAATCGGGTTCCTTCGTTTGAGACGATCTTCTTCGAACTCCATGCAGCAAACAATCTCGACAGTGCACCGCCAACTTGTCTCCAAGATAAACGGTCTTCACAGGATGAAGTGGGCGACTTGGTAAGTCGATCCACAATGACCCAAATGGAATCATGACCGACTGGGTTCAGGTAAGCCGTAATGAAATCCATTCCGATCTCTTCCCATTTCCATTCAGAACTTTCACGTCAAGCAATCCTCGCGGCCGTTGATGCTCTTCTTTGACTCGCCGATGTATCACATTGTGGCAACGAACTCGGCGACGCCTCGCTTCATACCACCACCAATAGGTTGTTCGGAGATCCGGTACATCTTGGTACTTCCCGGTGGATTGACAATCTTTAGTCATGAGCTTCCTTCGTAATCGCCTTGGTTTCTTTCTTGTTCGGCACAAAATTCTCTTCTCGAACCGTAGAATGCCGCTTCGCCCACTAGGAATCCTAGGACTTTTCCTCGCCTTTGATCCTTTCCTTAATCTCTGCTACTTCTACATCATCCTTTTGGGCTTCACGGTCTGGTTCTCCAAGGTCGGTCAAGTTCTAGCATATGAACACACTTTGTTCGACTAACTCCATGATTAACTTCCTCAATTCTTCATGCAATGCAAGTTGACCTTCTTGAACCATGAGGTTATTGCAAGAGCTTTTTTCGCTCAAGGCATCGCCACTACATTAGCTTTTCCAGATGGTAATGGATGCCTAAATCATAGTCTTTATCACTCTAACCATCTTCTTTGCCTCATGTTCAAATCTGTCATGTGAAGATGTATTTCAAGCTCTTATGGTCCGTATATACCTCTGTCCTAAGCATCGACCAAGTAGTGCCTCCAAATCTTGAGAGCATGGATCACAGCAGCTAGTTCCAGATCATGAGTTGAGTAGTTGACCTCATAGGGCTTCAGTTGCCTTGATGCGTAGGCTATAACTTTTCCTTCTTGCATCAGCACACATCCAAGTCCTAATTTGGATGCGTCACAATAAACTTCAAAATCCTTGTGAATATCTGGCAGGTGAGGATCGGAGCCGATGTCAACGCTTTTTAGCTCTTGAAAACTTTCCTCGCAAGCTTTGGTCCATTCAAACTTTTTGTCCTTTTTCAAGAGTCGGTGAGTGGTCCGCGACTCTAGAGAAGTTTTCAATGAACCTTCAGAATAACCCGCCATTCCGAGGAAATCATGGACCTTGGACACCGCTTTTGGCGGCGTCCAATCCAAAACATCCTTCACTTTGCTTGGGTCGACAACAACCCCGTCGGCCGATATGACGGTCCTAGAACGCCACTTCTTTCACCAAAACTCGCACTTCATCGAACTTGGCATATAGTCGATGCTCTCTCGAGCTTTTCCAACACTAACCTTAAGTGCTCAAAGATGTTCTTCTTCATTTCGAGTAGATGAGGATGTCGCCAATAAAGACGACTACAAACTTGTCTAAATATTCCATGAATATCTTGTTCACCAGATTTATGAAATAGGCGAGGGCATTGGTCAATCCAAAGGACATGATTTGATACTCAGATAATCCGACGAGTAGTGAAAGCAGCCTTAGATATGTCCTCTTTTCGATCTTGATTTGATGGTAGCCCGATCTCAAATCAATCTTGGAGAAGACACAGGCTCCTTTAAGTCGATCAAACAGCATCGCCGATCCCGGGCAGAGAGTACTTGTTCTTAACCGTAACTTCAATCAGGATCCAGAGTCCACGCACATCCTTAGGGTTTTGTCCTTCTTCTTGACGAAAATGGCTAGGGCTCCTCGTGGTGATGCAATCGACGAATGAATCCTTTGCCTTCTAACTCTTCAAGTCTGCTTTCTTGAGTTACGCTAAAAGGTTTGCAGACAACCGATATGGCCTTTGAGCTATTGGGGCGCTTCAGTGCTAGCTCAATAATGAACTCAATGTCACGATCCGTGGCATACCGTGCAGTCATCTGGGAATACATCCGGGAACTCTTTGACCACTGAGACTGAGTCCAAAGCTATTCCTTTTAGCTGGTTCAAGGTGCTGACAGCTCTTGCAGCAGGTTCAGAGGAGAACTTTACTCGGACTCCATCACTATTAACCAGGGTGATAGCACGATTGGCATAGTCAATTCGGCCTCTATGCCTAGTTAACCAGTCCATGCCTAGGATAACTTCTACCCCTTGGGAGTCTAGTAAGATGAGGTTCGCTAGGAACTTGACTCCATTAACTTCTATATCTAACTTCGGACATACTTTATCGGTCCTCATAGACTTTCCCGGTGATTGAACAATCATAGGGTGCTTTAGGCTCATTATGTTCCAATTATTTGATTCGACAAAACTCGTTGATATGAAAGAATGTGATGCACCGGAATCAAATAAAACTGAAGCTGGTACTGAATTCACTAGGAACTTACCAAGGACAACATCCGATGCATTCTGCGCCTCTTCTGCAGTGATGTAGTAGACTTGGCCTCGTCCGGCAACTTGAGGTGCCCTAGGAAGCTGAGTTACTCCTTGGCCTCTTCCAGCAACGGGTGCACGAGCAATTGATCCTGTGTTGGAAGGAGCAGTTGGCGTTTGGCGCTTCTGGGGGCATTTGTTGGCATAATGACCCACTGGTGACAGTTGTAGCACTGAATCGCTGCAGTATTGTTATTCTGGGGCGCTTGAGAAGTTGGAGCTTGTCGAGGGCCTTGTGGGGCTTGACGGGGCTGAGATGCTGGTGCTCTCTGTCCTTGTTGGGACTGCGGCACTGGAGGCCTGCTTGATGGGAATTGAGAGAAACGGGGCCTGGAGCTGCTAGAACCCTGATGATACTGTTGAGCCATCTTTCTCTTGCGCTTCTCTGCGCGCTGTCGCTCAATATCTTCCATAATCAAAGCCTTATTGACCATATCCTGGAAGGTGGCATAGTCATTGGCAGCAATAAGGGCCTTGATATCGGGATCCATTCCTTCCATGAACTTCCATATTTTGTCCTGCCCGGCGCTACTTCCGTGGTGGTATAGCGGCCGGTGATTGAACTTATTCAGATATTCAAGGACAAACATGTTGCCTTGCCGAGACGGTGAAATTTCGCCTCTTCATCTCCATTATGCCTTTGGGAACAAATGAAGCGGTGAAAGCTTTGGAGAAGTCTTCCCAGGTGAGAGATTCAATATCCGGGCGGGAAGCTCAGAAATTTTCCCACCATATGGCAGCATCGTCTTGGCGTTGGTGACCGGCAAAATTGACACTCTCCCGGTCAGTGCACTGAATCATATCTAACTTTCGCTTCATTTCTCGGAGCCAATCCTTAGCAACCAGGGGTTCCACGGCTCCGGAGAATACTGACGGTCTAGTCCTCATAAAGTCACCAAACTTAGACTGGTGTTGGTTCTGTGGAGGCTGAGCTTGAGCAGGAGCAACAAGGTTGTTGAGGTTATGTGCAATAGCTTGAAAGGCTTGCAGGTGCATTGCCAGTATTTGGTCAAACTACGGAGGATGAGCTGGTGGTGGTGGCAAATTGACATTGGCCTGGTCATCGGCAGCTGGCTGATTCTGGGGCTGACCGACAGGTGAAAACTGACCCTAAGGTTCGTCCGTTACTAACTCTCTTCCATTTCTGCGACCGGCAGTAGCTTCATTCCGGGTGTCTACCATCTGACAGCAATGTTGTAAACGAGATGAGAAAGGAAAAACTAGGGAGGAAGCTAACAGGGGAGATCAGAACATCCACAACACACCAGTTCAAACAAAATACTTAAAAGACCCGAAGGCACACAAGTGATAGCGGCACGACCGGGTCGGTGCGCACTATCTTGAAATCCAGCTGGAAAATCCAACGTTCTCTAATACGATTACAGCTTTTAGGGTTCCTGCAATCTTAACGCTAATCTTGCTTTCTTGAAGCCATCTGGTTCCTCTATGCCTCTTGCGCGCTTGTTCCAAATCGACGACTTACGGCTCTAGCTATCCTATTAAGAATAGTGGTGTCACTAAAAGTTTTGAACCAGGAGAGATTTTAGAAATGGCTTTTGGCTTTGAAACACAATTTATTTAGAGGGTGGTAAGAGAGAAAAAGGTAAGACCAGATAGAAGCGATAATTTTAAGAAAAACAGAAGAGATTAAGTTTCGAAAACTGTTGTAAGTAGATTTATTATTTAAATAGGTCCTTAGGGCTATACCATTCTACCTAGGGTGCGACCTCTGACCTAGCCTTTGATACCAACCTGCCGAGACCCCCAAGTGAGGTGAGGTCCCACTGTGCTTTACCTGCACTAGTCCCTAGATCAAGAGCTAGCACACACAGACAACAGATTTTGGATTACTGACCAAGTCGATTAATTTACATAAATTTACATCGAGTCGCCTCGTGGCGTCATTACATAGGTTCGCTCAAGGCCTTACAAAAGCGAAGTTTTATGTTACAACTGAAATCCAAAAGTAGAAAACCAAAGAAGTCCCCACAGCAAAGCCGAGGAACGCAGCCTAAGCGCCGGTATACTCTCCATCCTCGACTTCGTCGGTGAAGGCGTAGGCTTCAATGTCTCCATCTTCGTGGTCGACATTGGTAACTGGACTGCTTGGCGTCGAATCGCAGCCCCGCGGCAAAGCGCGAGGGTGAGTATTGGTAAAAATACTCGCAAGTCAATTGACAAATACACATGCATGGTCTAGACAAGGGATAGGTAGGGCTCAGTTGCGGAAAGCAAGTTTTGAAATAGTTTGCCTAATGTTTTTAAAGCAATTAAGGGAAAGAAGTGAAGTAATCAAATTGATTGACAAATCATTTAAATCATCCGGC
Organism: Olyra latifolia; assembly: GCA_036346145.1. Taxonomy (NCBI): domain Eukaryota; kingdom Viridiplantae; phylum Streptophyta; class Magnoliopsida; order Poales; family Poaceae; genus Olyra; species Olyra latifolia. The sequence goes on along the minus strand of CM070529.1, from coordinate 36,023,781 downwards.
CCCAGCCGGCTCATGCCCAAAGGCTGGCTCACGATGCAAATCGTGGTTTTATCCAAAACATTTTCCTTACGGCTAATCCACCGAAGGACCAACAACTCTCGACGGCTAACCACCGTATGCATGATAACACACGTCAGCTAGACCACCGAAGTCATCTCCTCACGGCTAACCACCGTAGGCTCCCAAAACCAAAACACGGCACCTGCCGGTTTTCTTCTTTAAATCACTGAGAAAGAGAGGGAAGAAAACTACCATTGTGATCAACCCACCGTCGTCCGCCCTTGACCGTGGGCACGGCTTTCTAGAAAGTTTTACGCTCTGCAGAGGTCGCACGCTTTCCCCATGAGACATGACTCCCTCCCGTCGAAGGTCATCACGACAAAGCCTTTAACAGTCTAGCTCTTGGCTGGCATCCCCTCTAAGGTTTCCACCGCAGCGCTGGTATCTCCAGTTGGCTGAAGCCCCCTCTTGAGCCTGGTAGATTGGCAAAATCATCGCGCCTACTCCACCACACCTGATGTCCAAACCAAGAGTTCGAAGGTACTCGGCCAGGGCTTGCCCATACAAGCACTCATGGTCGCACTATTGTACTTAGTTTTGACAACCACAAGGTATCGGTCCTTAAGAACTGAGGTGGTTCCCACACTGGACCCGATTCTCGTGCTCACTGCACCAGCCAATCAATCCGTCCACCCCAATCAAGTTTTGCAAACTTTTCTAGAAACCCCCAGGTGACTTACCCGCCACCTGGCACTAACATTTTTCCCACAGTAGCACCCTGATACTGCTAATCAAACAAGCACTTTATACACAGGGAGATACTTTGAATTAAAACAGATATTAAATCGTGGCAATTTGTTCATCATGTGGTAATCACCTACTGTGACTAGTAGCATGACTAAGCAAGATTAATTAGACTAACTAAGGGGTGACAAGTAATTACTGATTAATTATCCTAAGGTTATCAAAAATCAGTATTAATGACATAATTAAAGTGTGCTAGGTTCTTAACTAAATTCCCTACCAATATGATAGTGATTAATCAACATAGCCATGCATGTTTAATAAACCTCTAACAAATCATTTGTAAAACTGGGCATTGATATGGTCAAAGGAAATTAGGGGAGATGTCAACAGTGACTTAGTGACTTGCCTTGACTGTGGTCGAACTCCAAATTTCGTGAGTTTCACTCAAGACACAGTCCTACGGATCTAACGATGGCAAATAACATACATTCAAACAAAGAAATAAAATTATGCATGCAAAAATAAATGGGATGCATGAAAATAATAAAACCATATTTTTATTCATTTTAAGATTCTTAGAAATTGATTTAATTTTAAAATGGCATTCTTTATTAAAGATGTTTAGATAAATTAGTTTCTCATGGATTTAGAAATTTAGAAATTAAATTAAATATAATATAAATAATTTAATACTTGTTCCTCTCGGATTAATATATTCCAAAAATTTAAATCTTCATTTTAACTAGATATGAATAATTAATAAAGTATTAAATGCATGATTTTATATTTTTAAAACACTATTATAGAAATCATATTAATAATCATGAAATGATATAAATGATATTTTTAAATTAAACTCCACATTTTTATGAGTTTTAGAAATTTACTTTATCGATTTTGGATTTATATTTTTAAAGACATAAAAATAACAAGCTTTTCTATCTAAAATTCTATTTGAAAAAGGAGAGGAAAACCGACGGCCTACGGCTCGACTCGGCCTAGCTATGCTGGAAGGCGGCCGGCTCGCGTCGGTTGCACAATCTTGCGACACGTGGCGGCCGAACGCCAACGCCATGGCGCGTGAACCGCGACCAGCCTTGGCCTGGCCAGCCATGGCGCGATCATGGCGCGGTTCAGGCGCCGCGATTCTGCTGGCGCGGGCGCTTGGCGCGGGCGCGGCGTGCGGCCTAGTCCGGCAAGCGTGTGCCCAACGCGGCGCGCTGCGTTCGACGAGCAGACGCCAAGACGAGGGATCGACCGAAGTCGGCTTATCGGCCGCAGCATGACGGCCGACAAAGGGACCGTCGGTCAGCGACCAAGCGAGAGAGGGAGCGGCGGCTCGGCGACGGCGGATCCGGCGAGGCGGCGACGCCCAGCGAGGAAGAGAGGGGAAAAGGAAGAGGGAGGGAGAGGAGCTCGGGATGTGGTCGGCGGCGGGGGAGGGCGGCGGTGAGCTTCGGCGGCGCAAGGTGGCGGCGGGAGACGGCGGCAGAAGTGTCACGGCCGACCGAACGGCGGCGACCGGAGGAGAGGCGAGGGCTTGCGCGAAAGGGCGGCATAGGGAAACTCGGAGCGGTGTCGGCTCGTGGTGGAACCGGCCGAGGGAGCTCGGCGACGTGGCCGGGGCTAGGTGGAGGGAGGGACACGCCGTCGGCCAACTCCGGCGAGGGAGAGGCGGCGCTGGCGGTGGGGAAGGTACCCTAGGGGCTTAGGGAGGGAGAAGAGAGAAGGGGAGGGAGGGATTACCCGACGACGACGAGCGACGGTGCTCGAAAGCGGCTCCAAGGCGTCCTATGGCGGATCCGGCTATCACGACGAGGCTGCTAAAATAAGTCGACGGGTGAGGAGAAGAGGGTGGCGGGGAGGATCGGCGGGGAGGTCTTGGTCGATGGAGTGAGATAGGTAGTGAGGGAGGGGAGGAGAAACAGAGAGTAGAGAGAGGGGATTTAGGCCGGATTAGGAAGGGGTAAAGGAAAGGCGGTTTAGGAAACGCCCAAATTAGAAAGGGCCAAAAGGAGGTCCTTTTGGGAACAATTTGACAAGTGGAGCCCACTTGTCATAGAGAGGGGAAGAAGAGAGAAACTAGTGAGCTAAAAATAGAAAATTGCTATTTTATCTAATTACTACTTGATTCATAATTAAATTTTTAATTTGGATTAAGCCTTTAACTAGTTGCTTCAAAAGCCTAATTTGAAATTTACCAATTTTACAAATTAGTATAATAGGGATTAAGTAATTTAAGCAAATTTTAAATTTAAGTATTTTAAAAGCTAAACCCTTAAATATGTTTTTAAGAAAATTAACCATAGTAACATACACATTTTCAAAAATAATGTTTTGTTTTGATGATTTTCCTTTGCAATGCTTGATTTATGCAATGATCATGCAATTTCAAGATTTTCGAAAAATGGGGATGTTACAAACCTCCCCCTGAACAGAATCTCGACCGAGATTCGGAAGGGCTAAGATAAAGGTTAGGGAATTCTACTCGAAGATCTTCTTCGCGTTCCCAAGTTGCTTCGTCCTCCGAGTGGTTGCTCCACTGATCCTTGCAAAGCTTGATTACCTTACGCCTGGTCTGTCGAGCGGCTTCGTCCAAAATCCGGATTGGATACTCCTTGTAGGTCAGATTTTCTTGCAAGTTCAGCTGTTCCAACGGCATCTGTTCTTCTGGGACTCGCAGGCATTTCCTCAGCTGGGACACATGGAACACATCGTGTACGGCTGATAATTGGGCGCAACTCAAGTCGGTAGGCCACTTCACCTTTTCTGGTCAAAACCTTGAAAGGTCCGATGTACCTTGGTGCAAGCTTTCCGTTGACTCGGAAACGTCGAACTTCTTTCATTGGTGACACTTTGAGATAGACAAAATCGCCTTCGGCAAAGACGAGATCCCTTCATCGACTGTTCGCATAACTTTTCTGCCGACTCTGAGCAGTTGTCAATCATTGTTGGATGACTCGAACTTGTTCATTGGCTTCCTTGAGCAGGTCAGGTCCAAAAATAATTCTCTCTCCGGTTTCTTTCTAGTAGAGAGGGGTTCTACATTTCCTGCCGTACAGTGCCTCAAACGGGGACATCTGCAAACTCGACTGGTAGCTATTGTTGTATGAGAACTCTGCGTATGGCAGATGTTTATCCCAACTTTTGGAATTTGCCAAAGCCCAGGCTGGAAGTATGTCCTCCAGAATTTGGTTAACTCGTTCTGTCTGACCTTCAGTCTGTGGATGGAATGCTATACTGAAGTTGAGATTGGTTCCTAGCAGTCCATGCAGCTTCTGCCAAAACTTAGACGTGAACTGGGTTCCTCTGTCGGAGACGATCTTCTTCGGAACTCCATGCAGGCAAACAATCCTGGACAGGTACAGCTCTGCCAACTTGTCTCCAGTATAAACGGTCTTCACAGGGATGAAGTGGGCAGACTTGGTAAGTCGATCCACAATGACCCAAATGGAATCATGACCGGACTGGGTTCTGGGTAAGCCGGTAATGAAATCCATTCCGATCTCTTCCCATTTCCATTCAGGAACTTTCAGCGGCTGAAGCAATCCTGCCGGTCGTTGATGCTCTTCTTTGACTCGCTGACAGGTATCACACAGGGCAACGAACTCGGCGACGTCTCGTTTCATACCAGTCCACCAATAGGTTGTTCGGAGATCCAGGTACATCTTGGTACTTCCTGGGTGGATTGACAGTGCCGAGTCATGAGCTTCCTTCAGAATCAGTTCCTTGGTTTCTTTCTTGTTCGGCACAAAAATTCTCTTCTCGAACCAGAGAATGCCGTTCTCGTCCACTAGGAATCCTAGGACTTTTCCTGCCTTGATCCTTTCCTTAATCTCTGCTACTTCTACATCATCCTTTTGGGCTTCACGGGTCTGGTTCTCCAAGGTCGGCCGAAGTTCTAGCATATGAACACAGCCTTGTTCGACTAACTCCATGATTAACTTCCTGAATTCTTCATGCAATGCAAGTTGACCTTCTTGAACCATGAGGTTATTGCAGTAGCTTTTTCTGCTCAAGGCATCAGCTACTACATTAGCTTTTCCAGGATGGTAATGGATGCCTAAATCATAGTCTTTTATCAGCTCTAACCATCTTCTTTGCCTCATGTTCAAATCTGGCTGCGTGAAGATGTATTTCAAGCTCTTATGGTCCGTATATACCTCTGTCCGGTTACTGACCAAGTAGTGCCTCCAAATCTTGAGAGCATGGATCACAGCAGCTAGTTCCAGATCATGAGTTGAGTAGTTGACCTCATAGGGCTTCAGTTGCCTTGATGCGTAGGCTATAACTTTTCCTTCTTGCATCAGCACACATCCAAGTCCTAATTTGGATGCGTCACAATAAACTTCAAAATCCTTGTGAATATCTGGCAGGGTGAGGACTGGAGCTGATGTCAAACGCTTCTTTAGCTCTTGAAAACTTTCCTCGCAAGCTTTGGTCCATTCAAACTTTTTGTCCTTTTTCAAGAGCTGGGTGAGTGGTCTGGCGACTCTAGAGAAGTTTTCAATGAACCTTCTGTAATAACCTGCCATTCCGAGGAAACTGCGGACCTTGGACACTGTCTTTGGCGGCGTCCAATCCAAAACATCCTTCACTTTGCTTGGGTCGACAGCAACCCCGTCGGCTGATATGACGTGTCCTAGGAACGCCACTTCTTTCAGCCAAAACTCGCACTTACTGAACTTGGCATATAGCTGATGCTCTCTGAGCTTTTCCAACACTAACCTTAAGTGCTCAGCATGTTCTTCTTCATTTCTGGAGTAGATGAGGATGTCGTCAATAAAGACGACTACAAACTTGTCTAAATATTCCATGAATATCTTGTTCACCAGATTTATGAAATAGGCGAGGGCATTGGTCAATCCAAAGGACATGACTGTATACTCGTATAATCCGTATCGAGTAGTGAAAGCAGTCTTAGATATGTCCTCTTTTCGGATCTTGATTTGATGGTAGCCTGATCTCAAATCAATCTTGGAGAAGACACAGGCTCCTTTAAGCTGATCAAACAGACCGTCGATCCTGGGCAGAGAGTACTTGTTCTTAACCGTAACTTCAATCAGGGATCTGTAGTCCACGCACATCCTTAGGGTTTTGTCCTTCTTCTTGACGAAAATGGCTAGGGCTCCTCAGGGTGATGCACTGGGACGAATGAATCCTTTGCCTTCTAACTCTTCAAGCTGTTTCTTGAGTTCTGCTAAAAGGTTTGCAGACAACCGATATGGCCTTTGAGCTATTGGGGCAGTTCCAGGTGCTAGCTCAATAATGAACTCAATGTCACGATCTGGTGGCATACCAGGCAGGTCATCTGGGAATACATCCGGGAACTCTTTGACCACTGAGACTGAGTCCAAAGCTATTCCTTTTAGCTGGTTCAAGGTGCTGACAGCTCTTGCAGCAGGTTCAGAGGAGAACTTTACTCGGACTCCATCACTATTAACCAGGGTGATAGCACGATTGGCATAGTCAATTCGGCCTCTATGCCTAGTTAACCAGTCCATGCCTAGGATAACTTCTACCCCTTGGGAGTCTAGTAAGATGAGGTTCGCTAGGAACTTGACTCCATTAACTTCTATATCTAACTTCGGACATACTTTATCGGTCCTCATAGACTTTCCCGGTGATTGAACAATCATAGGGTGCTTTAAACTCATTATGTTCCAATTATTTGATTCGACAAAACTTCGTTGATATGAAAGAATGTGATGCACCGGAATCAAATAAAACTGAAGCTGGTACTGAATTCACTAGGAACTTACCAAGGACAACATCCGATGCATTCTGCGCCTCTTCTGCAGTGATGTAGTAGACTTGGCCTCGTCCGGCAACTTGAGGTGCCCTAGGAAGCTGAGTTACTCCTTGGCCTCTTCCAGCAACGGGTGCACGAGCAATTGATCCTGTGTTGGAAGGAGCAGTTGGCGTTTGGAGCTTCTGGGGGCATTTGTTGGCATAATGACCCACTGGTGACAGATTAGTAGAATCAATCGCCGATATTGTTATTACAGGGCGCTTGAGAAGTTGGAGCTTGTCGAGGGCCTTGTGGGGCTTGACGGGGCTGAGATGCTGGTGCTCTCTGTCCTTGTTGGGACTGCGGCACTGGAGGCCTGCTTGATGGGAATTGAGAGAAACGGGGCCTGGAGCTGCTAGAACCCTGATGATACTGTTGAGCCATCTTTCTCTTGCGCTTCTCTGCGCGCTGTCGCTCAATATCTTCCATAATCAAAGCCTTATTGACCATATCCTGGAAGGTGGCATAGTCATTGGCAGCAATAAGGGCCTTGATATCGGGATCCATTCCTTCCATGAACTTCCATATTTTGTCGGGCTCCGATGCTACTTCCGTGGTGGTATAGCGGGCCAGGTGATTGAACTTATTCAGATATTCAGTGACAAACATGTTGCCTTGCTGGAGACGGTGAAATTCTCGCCTCTTCATCTCCATTATGCCTTTGGGAACAAATGAAGCGGTGAAAGCTTTGGAGAAGTCTTCCCAGGTGAGAGATTCAATATCCGGGCGGGAAGCTCAGAAATTTTCCCACCATATGGCAGCATCGTCTTGGCGTTGGTGACCGGCAAAATTGACACTCTCCCGGTCAGTGCACTGAATCATATCTAACTTTCGCTTCATTTCTCGGAGCCAATCCTTAGCAACCGGGGTTCCACGGCTCGGAGAATCTTGACGGTCTAGTCCTCATAAAGTCACCAAACTTAGACTGGTGTTGGTTCTGTGGAGGCTGAGCTTGAGCAGGAGCAACAAGGTTGTTGAGGTTATGTGCAATAGCTTGAAAGGCTTGCAGGTGCATTGCCAGTATTTGGTCAAACTACGGAGGATGAGCTGGTGGTGGTGGCAAATTGACATTGGCCTGGTCATCGGCAGCTGGCTGATTCTGGGGCTGACCGACAGGTGAAAACTGACCCTAAGGTTCGTCCGTTACTAACTCTCTTCCATTTCTGCGACCGGCAGTAGCTTCATTCCGGGTGTCTACCATCTGACAGCAATGTTGTAAACGAGATGAGAAAGGAAAAACTAGGGAGGAAGCTAACAGGGGAGATCAGAACATCCACAACACACCAGTTCAAACAAAATACGAAAAGACCCAGAAAGGCACACAAGTGATAGCGGCACGACCGGGTCGGTGCGCACTATCTTGAAATCCAGCTGGAAAATCCAACGTTCTCTAATACGATTACAGCTTTTAGGGTTCCTGCAATCTTAACGCTAATCTTGCTTTCTTGAAGCCATCTGGTTCCTCTATGCCTCTTGCGCGCTTGTTCCAGTCGTCGACGACTTACGGCTCTAGCTATCCTATTAAGAATAGTGGTGTCACTAAAAGTTTTGAACCAGGAGAGATTTTAGAAATGGCTTTTGGCTTTGAAACACAATTTATTTAGAGGGTGGTAAGAGAGAAAAAGGTAAGACCAGATAGAAGCGATAATTTTAAGAAAAACAGAAGAGATTAAGTTTCGAAAACTGTTGTAAGTAGATTTATTATTTAAATAGGTCCTTAGGGCTATACCATTCTACCTAGGGTGCGGCCTACAGCCTAGCCTTTGATACCAACCCTGTCGAGACCCCCCCCCCGGGCGGAGGTGAGGTCCCACCTGTGCTTTACCTGTACTAGTCCCTAGATCAGTAGCTAGCACACACAGACAACAGATTTTGGATTACAGCCAAGTCGATTAATTTACATAAATTTACATCAGAGTGCGCCTCGTGGCGTCATTACATAGGTTCGGCTCGAAGGCCTTACAAAAGCGGAAGTTTTTATGTTACAACTGAAATCCAAAAGTAGAAAACCAAAGAAGTCCCCACAGTAAAGCCGAGGAGGCAGACCCTAAGCGTCGGTATACTCTCCATCCCGGACTTCGCTTGTGAAGGCGTAGGCTTCAGTGTCTCCATCTTCAGGGTCGCATTGGTAACCTGGACTGCTGGCGTCGAATCTTGCAGACCCAGCGGCAAAGCGCGAGGGTGAGTATTGGTAAAAATACTCGCAAGTCAATTGACAAATACACATGCATGGTCTAGACAAGGGATAGGTAGGGCTCGATTCTGGAAAGCAAGTTTTGAAATAGTTTGCCTAATGTTTTTAAAGCAATTAAGGAAAGAAGTGAAGTAATCAAATTGATTGACAAATCATTTAAATCATCCGCCCCAAATGCTCATGCCCAAAGGCTGGCTCACGATGCAAATCGTGGTTTTATCCAAAACATTTTCCTTACGGCTAATCCACCGAAGGACCAACAACTCTCGACGGCTAACCACCGTATGCATGATAACACACGTCAGCTAGACCACCGAAGTCATCTCCTCACGGCTAACCACCGTAGGCTCCCAAAACCAAAACACGGCACCTGCCGGTTTTCTTCTTTAAATCACTGAGAAAGAGAGGGAAGAAAACTACCATTGTGATCAACCCACCGTCGTCCGCCCTTGACCGTGGGCACGGCTTTCTAGAAAGTTTTACGCTCTGCAGAGGTCGCACGCTTTCCCCATGAGACATGACTCCCTCCCGTCGAAGGTCATCACGACAAAGCCTTTAACAGTCTAGCTCTTGGCTGGCATCCCCTCTAAGGTTTCCACCGCAGCGCTGGTATCTCCAGTTGGCTGAAGCCCCCTCTTGAGCCTGGTAGATTGGCAAAATCATCGCGCCTACTCCACCACACGGGATGTCCAAACCAAGAGTTCGAAAGGTACTCAGCCAGGGCTTGCCCATACAAGCACTCATGGTCGCACTATTGTACTTAGTTTTGACAACCACAAGGTATCGGTCCTTAAGGACTGAGGTGGTTCCCACACTGGACCCGATTCTCGTGCTCACTGCACCAGCCAATCAATCCGTCCACCCCAATCAAGTTTTGCAAACTTTTCTAGAAACCCCCAGGTGACTTACCCGCCACCTGGCACTAACATTTTTCCCACAGTAGCACCCTGATACTGCTAATCAAACAAGCACTTTATACACAGGGAGATACTTTGAATTAAAACAGATATTAAATCGTGGCAATTTGTTCATCATGTGGTAATCACCTACTGTGACTAGTAGCATGACTAAGCAAGATTAATTAGACTAACTAAGGGTGACAAGTAATTCTCGATTAATTATCCTAAGGTTATCAAAAATCAGTATTAATGACATAATTAAAGTGTGCTAGGTTCTTAACTAAATTCCCTACCAATATGATAGTGATTAATCAACATAGCCATGCATGTTTAATAAACCTCTAACAAATCATTTGTAAACGGGCATTGATATGGTCAAAGGAAATTAGGGGAGATGTCAACAGTGACTTAGTGACTTGCCTTGACTGTGGTCGAACTCCAGCCCTTCGTGAGTTTCAGCTCCGGGCACAGGTCCGGTCGGATCTAACGATGGCAAATAACATACATTCAAACAAAGAAATAAAATTATGCATGCAAAAATAAATGGGATGCATGAAAATAATAAAACCATATTTTTATTCATTTTAAGATTCTTAGAAATTGATTTAATTTTAAAATGGCATTCTTTATTAAAGATGTTTAGATAAATTAGTTTCTTATGGATTTAGAAATTTAGAAATTAAATTAAATATAATATAAATAATTTAATACTTGTTCCTCTCGGATTAATATATTCCAAAAATTTAAATCTTCATTTTAACTAGATATGAATAATTAATAAAGTATTAAATGCATGATTTTATATTTTTAAAACACTATTATAGAAATCATATTAATAGTCATGAAATGATATAAATGATATTTTTAAATTAAACTTCACATTTTTATGAGTTTTTAGAAATTTACTTTACTGATTTTGGATTTATATTTTTAAAGATATAAAAATAACAAGCTTTTCTATCTAAAATTCTATTTGAAAAAGGGAGAGGAAAAACCGACGGGCCGGCCGGCTCGGCTCGGCCCAGCCAGCGTGAAGGCGGCCCGGCTCGCGTCGGTTGCACAATGCGTGGACACGTGGTGGCCGGCCGAACGCCACATGGCGTGGACGTGCGCGACCAGCAGCGCTGCGTCAGCCAAGGCCATGGATCGATCGCGCGAGGCGGCCACCATGTGATTCTTGCTGCGCGCAAAGCTTGGGCGCGCGGCGGGCGGTGTGCCGCCTAGTCCGGCCACAGCCTAACGCGGGCGCTGCTAGTACGGCGACGGCAATGACGACAACAAGACGAGGGATCGACGGCGGGTCGGCTTGTCACCCCTGACGGCCGGCCGACAAAGGGACCTGTCGGTCGGCGACCAGAGCAGGGAGAGAGGAGCGGCTCGGCGACGGCGGATCCGGCGAGCAGCGACGCCCAGCGAGGAAGAGAGGGGAAAAGGAAGAGGGAAGGAGAGGAGCTCGGGATGTGGTCGGCGGCGAGGAGGAGGGCGGTGAGCTTCGGCGACGCAGCGTGGCGGCCGGAGACAGCGGCGTGTCGCCGGCCGACCAACGGCGGGCGACCGGAGGGGAGTGGCGGGGTGCGCGAGCAAGGGGGCGGCATAGGGAAACTCGGAGCGGTGTCGGCTCGTGGTGGAACCGGCCGAGGGAGCTCGGCGACGTGGCCGGGGCTAGGTGGAGGGAGGGACACGCCGTCGGCCAACTCCGGCGAGGGAGAGGCGGCGCTGGCGGTGGGGAAGGTACCCTAGGCGCTTAGGGAGGGAGAAGAGAGAAGGGGAGGGAGGGATTACCCGACGACGACGAGCGACGGTGCTCGGGGGCGAAGCGGCTCCGGCGGCGTCCTATGGCGGGATCCGGCGACTGCGACGGCGGCGCGCGGCGAAAATGGGGTCGACGGGGTGAGGAGAAGAGGGTGGCGGCGGGGATCGGCCGGGGAGGGTGCGAGTCAGTGGGCGGAGTGAGATAGGTAGTGAGGGGAGTGGGGAGGAGAAACCGAGAGTAGGAGAGAGGGGGATTTAGGCTGGATTAGGAAGGGGTAAAAAGGGAAAGGGGCAGTTTAGGAAACGCCCAAATTGGGAAAGGGCCAAAAGGGGAGGTCCCTTTTGGGAACAATTTGACAAGTGGAGCCCACTTGTCATAGAGAGGGGAAGAAGAGAGAAACTAGTGAGCTAAAAATAGAAAATTGCTATTTTATCTAATTACTACTTGATTCATAATTAAATTTTTAATTTGGATTAAGCCTTTAACTAGTTGCTTCAAAAGCCTAATTTGAAATTTACCAATTTTACAAATTAGTATAATAGGGATTAAGTAATTTAAGCAAATTTTAAATTTAAGTATTTTAAAAGCTAAACCCTTAAATATGTTTTTAAGAAAATTAACCATAGTAACATACACATTTTCAAAAATAATGTTTTGTTTTGATGATTTTCCTTTGCAATGCTTGATTTATGCAATGATCATGCAATTTCAAGATTTTCGAAAAATGGGGATGTTACACTTAATCCTGGAAATCATCCCCATTAAGGATCTGAGGAATTAGGGGGGTTTCCAAAAGAAAGAGAGAGGGAAGCTTCCTCTCTGTGCAAGACAGAGAAGAACAGGAGGAGGTGGAGGGGAGTTCGGCCAGGGAAGAAAGGAGACAAGAGGAAGGAGGGAGAGGAAAAAGGAAAGAGAAAAAGAAAAAGAAAAGGAAAGGAAAAGAAAAATAGGTTTGGTCTACTAGTAAGAGAGAGATAAAATAGAAAAATCAAATCCAATAAATAATTTATCTAAGCTTCAAAATTTCGAAAAACAAATATTTAAAGATTTAAAATGCAAATTAGCATTTAACAAAGTAGAATTTATAAAATTAATATTAACGTCATATTTTGCATAAATAAACCTTGTTGCAAAATTTAAATATAAATATTACACATGCAAATAGATTTTGAAAAATTTATTTTACAAAGCTTTTTAATAAGGAACATACTCATTTTCAAATATTTTTATATTTTTAAAATTTTATGCCATGCAATGCATATGATTTTGGTTTTGAAAAATGAGGATGTTACAGTGACCAAGGGGTGCTTTAGATTATAGGAAGACCATGCTCTAACCAATTTAGGTTCTTGAACCGACCAACAAGGAGGGCCCGTGTGCGATGAAAATTGGCTCATTTAGGTGCAGGCCCTTTGGCGGCGAATACAAGGTTGAAATGCACATGGTAATCGCAATCATAACACCCCTTGATCCAGATCAGCTAGAGTTAACGAGCAAACGCTTGCCCAATTCTACCGATATGCTGATGCCAGGGTTCCCTCGCTCGAGTCAGTGCTTGGGCTAGCAGGGTTATCCCGAGCATCTCCAATATCTAAAATAGAGCAAAAAGACAGGTAAGAATGAAAATAGAAATACTTATAATGAGGAAAGAGAGGTTACATGTAGAACTTTCGAAGCTGGTCTATGTTCCATGTGCTAGCTAGCTCGCGCCCGTCTTCCATTGCTAGGTGCACAGTCCCGGGAGTACTGCTGAAACAACCATATACGGATCCTTCTAGTGAGGGATAGCTTGTTGGCGTTCGAGAGGACCTGCATCCATCGTAAGACTAGATCGCCAACTTGCAAGGTCCTTGGTCGTACCACTCTTCGCGCATGCTTGCAAAGAACTTGCAAGTAAGAGGTGGAGCGTAGCAGAGCCTGAGGTGTCTGGCTTCCAAGAGGTCAAGGTCGAGAAGTCGTTCGTCCTCCTGGTCGACGCTATCAACCGCATTGACCCATGGAGATCCCACCAGAATTTTTGGGGCAATACGGCCTCTAAACCATAAATGAGCTGTAACGAGGTTTCCCCAATTGCTTGACTAGTCACGGTGCACATTGACCATAGGACGGAAGGAATCTCGTCCACCCATGCTCGCCCACGACAAGTTAGATGCTCGAAGGCCCGCTTCTTGATGCCTTGAATTACCTATCCGTTGGCGCGCTCCACTACGTCGTTGCTCTGCGAATGTGCTACAGAGGTGAAGCAAAGTTTTGTTATGATCTCCTCACAGTACTCCTGGAATGTGCCATTGGTGAATTGCGTTCCGTTGATGGTGATCAAGCAGTTTGGAACTCCAAATCGGGCGACCACACTACTACGGAAAAACTTCATAGCGGCTTGGGCCGTAATGGTTGAGACTGGTTCGGCCTTGATCCATTTGGTAAAGGTATCGATCATGACAATCAAATACCTAAAGCCCTTTTGGCCCTAGGGAATGATCCGAGGATATCTGTGGGCAACTAATTTCCAATACTTTTATATTGAAAACTAATCACCCTAAAGTTACAAAACCTCAGAATTGATATAATAATAACTTTATTACAATACCAAAACTAAGTAATTTACAATTATATTTCTCCTATTATATAGCTTGTTTGAGTGTACAAGAAAACTTAATATTCTTGACCGAAGAGATCCATTTCTTCTTGAGAAAATTCAATATCTGCAGCATAAGTAGGATCTGTTCATTTAAATGAACAGTTCCCAAATAATGGGTAAGTATAAAAAAAAATTATACCAGCAGGTTTCTTGAGAAAATAATAATATTATATGTAGACAATATTCAAGGAATAGTTAAGGCTTTATGGTGATCATGCGAAATTTTGGATTTTTAAAAGTCTTATTTATTTCTAAAACAATTTGAGGGAGGCTCGTTGGTGGCCTGACATGTGGGGCCCAATGCATAGTGAGTGAGAGAGGGAGGCTCGTTGGTGGCGTCATTGCCGGCGGCGAGCGGCGGAGAGGTGGCCGGCGGTCGGGGAAGGTAGAGGGAGTTGCGGGCTACCTCTAGGTGAGCTTGGCTGGGGTAGAGGCGAACGGAGTGTGGTCGGCGACGAGGTTTGGCGGTGGTGAAGCTACGGGCTCCGGCGAGGGAGTGCTCCGGCAGGGTTTGGGAGTGGAGAAGTGGTGGAGAAGATGGCTTGCATTGATGCAAAGCTGAGAGTGGCCTTTTATAGGCGTCGGGTGGCTTGGCGGCCACGAAATCACGAAGATGGCGGCGGCGGCGCTGGCGGCGTGTCGGCGAGCAATTCGTTGCGCGCGGCGGCTGGATGGAGTTGGCGACGTGGAGGATGAGGTTTGCGGCGTCGGGAGGAGTCCAGAGAACTCGAAAACAGGGGCGGCGGCGAGCTCCAACGGCGATTGTGTCGTTTTCCGGTGAAAACCACGGGAGACACGGCGGCGTCGGAGTTGGAGACGGCGGTCTTGTGGGCTGAAGTCGGCGGAGGCGACGTGGTCGTGTCTTGGCCATCGGATCAATTTGAGTGGCTAAGATTAAATCCTTGAAGTGGTATGGCTATCGGCCATTAGATCAAGATGATTTGATCGTGGCGTTAAGTAACCACTTAAAGCGTTAGTAGGCGATTCGGCCGAAACAAGAACGGGCCTTAGGCCCAAGTAGCCCATTTGAGAAGGAAAGCGCATTCCCAAAAGGGAAAGCGTAATTTTGATTTTTCAGAAAAGGAATGGTGTTTAGAAATTTGTGGAAAATTATAGGAAAATTAGAAAAATATAAAATAAATTTCTAAATTCTTATAAAAATAAGGGAATTTAATTATGCATTAATATTGGTTACTTATGTAATAAATATTTTTGAAAAATAATGGATGTGACTTTCTTTTAGTAATAAATAGGTATTAATTTTGGAAATTCATCAAAATTAAAAATTAAATGGAGTTTTAACTATGACTTTTATGAAAAAATTTTTATGGGTAAATTTTGGTTATGTTACGACTTACCCCTTAAAAGAATCTCGTCCCGAGATTCACTCGATTGAAGTAGGAAGGATATTTTTCCGAATATCGACTCTTTTTCCCGTGTTGCTTCTTCCGCGTATGATGTTTCCATAGTATTTTATAGTATTTAATAGTCCGATTTCGAAGTTTTCTTTCGGTTTCTTCTAGTATAGTTTCTGGTTGTTCTTGATAGGTCATGTCTGTTCCTAGTTCAATTTCATGTATTTGCATGTTTTCTGAAGGTTTCTTAAGGCATTTTCTTAATTGAGATATATGGAATACTGGATGAACATCTTTTAATTCCTCAGGTAGCTTTAACTCATAAGCTACATTTCCTTTCTTAGCTTGTATCTGATATGGTCCAATATATCTAGGAGCTAATTTTCCTTTGATTTGAAATCTTTGTGTACCTTTTACTGGAGAAATTTTCAGATAAACCATGTCTCCAATTTCAAAACTTAGGTCCTTTCTTCTATTATCAAGATAACTCTTTTATGCGCTTTGGGCGCTTTTTAACTTTTCTTTAATAATTTTGACATGTTTTTCGAGTCTTGTACTATTTGAGGACCTAATACTTGTTTTTCTCCACTTCGTCCAATTTAAAGGTGTTCTACACCTTTTTCCATATAGAGCTTCATATGGTGCTATTCCTAAACTAGACCGAAAGCTATTGTTATAAGTAAATTCTGCAAAGGGTAGCAGATGTCCCATGTTGATCCATAGATTAGAATACAAGCTCTCGATATCTTCTAGAATTTGATTTACTCTTTCAACTTGTCCTCCGGTTTGAGGGTGATAGGCTGAACTAAAGGTTAATTGAGTTCCCATAGCATGATGTAAATGTTCCCAAAAATTTGATGTAAACTGAGTTCCTCTATCTGAAAATATCTTTTTGGGTACTCCATGCAATGGTACTATCTTGGTGATATAAAGTTCAGCTAATTGATGTCCTTTATATGTAGTCTTTATGGGTAAATATCGAGCTACTTTAGTGAGTCGATCCACTATTACCCATATAGCATCATATCCAGATTGAGTTCTTGGGATTCCTGTAATAAAATCCATACTAATTTCATCCCATTTCCATTCTGGAATAGGTAAGGGTTGTAACAATCCTGGTGGTTTTCCATGGTCAGCTTTGACTTTTTGACAAGTGTTGCAGGAGTTTACATGTGTTGCTATATCCTTTTTCATATTTTTCCACCAAAATGTCTTTTTCAAATCCTGATACATCTTGGTACTTCCAGGATGTATAGAAAAGAGAGATTCATGTGCCTCTTGTAGAATTAAATCTCTTATTTCCTTGGAATTTGGCACACAAATACGGTTTTTATATGTTATGATACCATTTTCTTCAATTTTAAAGTCCTTATTCTCAAGATTTTCTGCTTCATTTATAAACTCAATTTCTTCCTTTTGAGCTTCTTTGATCTTCTGCTCAAGATCTGATTGGATTTCAAGGGCATTTAACATGCCGGGTTCTAAAAATTCCAATTGTAGTTGTTGAATTTCCTTTTGGAGTTCAGAATGGCATTCTTGTAATATGGCTTTGTTACAATACATCCTTCTACTCAGGGCATCGGCAACAACATTTGCTTTAGCAGGATGATATTGTATATCTAAATCATAATCTTTTACCAATTCTAGCCATCTTCTTTGTCTTAAATTTAGATTTGGTTGTGTGAAGAAGTATTTCAGGCTTTTGTGGTCTGAATAAATTTCATTTCTCTTACCCATGAGATAATGTCTCCAAATTTTTAAGGCATGAACTACAGCTGCTAACTCTAAATCATGTGTTGGATAGTTTACTTCATGGGTTTTGAGTTGTCTAGATGCATAGGATACTACTTTTCCATCTTGCATTAGAACACAACCTATTCCATTCTTTGAGGCATCACAAAAGATTTGAAATGGTTTACTTGTATCTGGAAGGATTAGAACAGGTGCAGAAGTTAATTTGTTCTTTAATGCTTCAAAAGCTTTTTCACATTTTTCATTCCAAATAAAAGGAATATCTTTCTTCAGTAATTGGGTAAGTGGTCTGGCTATTTTTGAAAATCCTTCAATAAATCTACGATAGTAGCCAGCTAATCCAAGAAAGCTTCTTATTTCAATTATAGTGGTTGGAGTTTTCCATTCCATTACTGCTTTAACTTTTTCTGGATCAACTTGAATTCCATTGGCAGTAATTATATGTCCAAGGAAAGATATTTCTTTCATCCAAAATTTGCATTTGCTAAACTTTGCATATAATTTATTTTCTCTAAGCTTTTCCAATGTTAGAGATAAATGTTTCTCGTGTTCTTCTTCATTCTTTGAATATATGAGAATATCATCGATAAATATTATGACGAATTCATCAAGATATTCCATATATATTTTATTCATGTTGCTCATGAAGAAGGCTGGAGCATTAGTTACTCCAAATGGCATTACTGTAAATTGATATAATCCATATCTAGTGGTAAATGCCGTTTTTGGTCTGTCTTCTTTCTTGACTTTTATCTAATGATATCCAGATCTAAGATCAATTTTTGAAAACACTTTTGCTTCTTTTAATTGGTCAAACAGATCATCAATTCTGGGCAGAGGATATTTATTTTTGATAGTAGCTGCATTTAATGCTCGGTAATCAATACACATTCTGCGGCTAACATCTTTCTTGTCTACAAACACCACTGGAGAAGCCCAATCTGAGGAGCTAGGTTCAATAAAGCTTTTATCCTTTAGCTCATTTATTTGCTTCTTTAATTCTTCTAGATCTGGAGGTCCCATTTTGTATTGATGTTGTGCAATAGGTTCAGTTCCAGGTTTTAATTCAATGGAAAATTCATAGCCTCGGTCAGGTGGTTGTCTAGGTAATTCCTCTGGAAAGACATCAGTAAATAAATTGACTACAGGTAGAGATTCTAATCCTTGAGCAGGCATATGATGGATGGAGTTATGAAATTGATTTTTATGACAAGTTTCTATTTGATAATTTATGATTTGATTTGAAGGTGTAGTGAGGGTCAAAGTTTTTGTGGCACAATCCAACTTTCCTTTGTTGGAAAATAACCAATCCATTCCTAAGATAAGGTCTAACCCTTTTAGTTCAATAATTAAAGGATTTGCTGAAAATTTTTCTTTTTTGATTTCTATTTCAAGATTTTCACATTTAAATGAAACTAAGATTTTTCCTCCAGGGGAAAGGATGTAACAAGGGTTTTCTAATGGATAAGCCTTAATTTTATTTTGAGTTATAAAAGATTTAGATATAAAGGAATGAGATGCACCAGAATCAAACAGAATAACTGCTGGATGTAGTTGAACTAAGAAGTTACCTGTTATGACGTCTGATGCCGTCTCAACACCATCAGCTGTGACATAGTTCACTTGACCTTGTGGATTTCTTGGAACTTTTCCTTTGTTCAATGGAATTCCTCCTTTCATTGTTCTTTGATTAAAGTTAGGCTTCGTTTCAAAATTTTGAATTTTTGGCTTAGCCTGAGCTGCTTCCATAGGTAATGTTAGCCAGGGACATTGCGGTTTTACGTGTCCTTTTTGATTGCAATGATAACAAGTTACTTGACTGGGATGTGGACAATCTTTCCTTAAGTGTGGTCCTCCACAATTAAAACATCCATTGGAGGGAGGTAATTGAGTATTAGAAGAGGGAGGTGTTCTTCTTATGGGCTGATTTCTGGGTCTAAAATTTGAATTTCTGGATTTAATATTTCTGACTTTTGTCATAAAATCAGTTCTTTTTCTTTTGTAGTTTTCCAAATTATTTCTCTTTTCTTCTATATCTAAGATTTTATTAATCAAAGTTTTAAAGTTCTGATATTCATGACCAGATAATTGATATTGTAAGGAAGGTTGTAAGCCATTTGCAAACTTTTTCATTTTTCTTTTCTCTTCTTTTATTTCATCAGTTGCATATCTGGCTAATTGATTAAACTGATGTAGATATTCCATAACAGTTTTATTATTTTGTTTAAGCATGTCAAATTCTCTTCTCTTGGCTTCTAGAAGTCCTTCAGGTAGATGGTGTCCTTTAAATTCATCTTCAAAATTTTTCCATGTGATGGCTTCTTTATCAGAATATGTTTCTTGAATTGTAAGCCACCATGCAGCAGCTTGTCCAGATAGCTGATGAGAGGCATATAGAACTTTTTCTTTATCTGTACATTGGATTGTATTCAACTTCCTCTCAATGTCTCTTATCCAATCATCAGCTTGAAGTGGGTCGGTGGCAAAAGAAAAGGTAGGTGGTCTGGTCTTTTGGAAGTCATTCCATCTACTTCCAAGACCATTTATATCAGGGGTTCCATGATTTCTTTCTAAAATTTCCCTTAAAAGGTGGTTATGAAATTCTACAGTTTCTTTAGTTTGTTTTTCGAAATTAGCTAAGATTTGAGTTAAAGTTGCTTCAAAATTTTGGCCTGAATTTCCCGCCATGAAGAAAATTCAAGACTCTGCAAAGAAAATATAATATAATATGAACAAGAATTATTGCACAAGATAAAGTACAAAAGTAGAAATTTATTTCTTCGGTCCAAGATTTCTATTACATTATTTATGGTACAAAGGTGTTACAAGAAAGGAAAATTACAAAGTTACTTTCTTTTGGAAAAATGAAAGTAACTTATCCTTGAATGTTGCTTTCTCTTTGAAAATGAAAGTAACATTCGGAAATATTACAACAAGGTTATATTTACATTATTTGGATCATCCTATTAGTTATTTCCTAAGGGAAAAATGAAAATAACTAGGGTTAGTTACAAAATATTTGTAGTGATATCCTAGTCATCGTCTCCAGTTAAGTCTATGATTTCAGGTGGACTAGGATTTACTACTTCTTCTATATTAAAGTCAGGATTAGAATTATTATCAAAATTTTCCTGATCTTCTTCCTCTACTCCTTCTACTTCTTCTACTTCTTCTATTTCTTCTATTTCTTCTTCATCTTCTATTTGTCCTGAAAGAACTGCATGTTCATAGTCTAATTCATGGTTTAAGTTACATGCAAAAATGAGGTCACTCCTAAGTTCTTTGTTTTCTTCTTGTAATGCTATAATTTGATGTTGTTGCATAAGACTTAGAAAACCTAAGTCTCTGGCATGTGGACAAGGGTTGTTTGAAGTGTCTATAGCTTGTACTTCATAATTAGTGTCTCCTTCTTGTGGAAAATATCTATATTTCGTATAATAAAGTTGTGCTTGGTATTTCTTAGTAAGATAGAGGGTAGCTTTCATACATGCATCTTCTACGGCTTTTATCCTAATATTTCTTATGGCTTCAAACCTAAGATGTCCATTATCATTCATATCTAATATGAGTACAGATCCTAGAAAGCTATGAGGAAGAGTCTGGGTTCTAATAAAGCGAGATGATAAAACAGGCTCCTGGGTGCAGTGCAGAATATGCATAATATCTTGCAGACATGCGCCCCAAAGTTCAATTTCATCAGGTGTATGATAGACAGTACCCATTCCTGCAAAATATACATTCAAGGTTAGAACAGAATTTAAAATCGAGAATTTTCTTTTCTCAATTTTATTTTCGGTTTAACCAAAGGAATGTGTTTTTTTTTAAAAAAAAGTTTTCCCTACAGTCAAACTAAGGCTCTGATACCAATTCTGTGGGTGACTAATTTCCAATACTTTTATATTAAAAACTAATCATCCTGAAGTTACAAAACCTCAGAATTGATATAATAATAACTTTATTACAATACCAAAACTAAGTAATTTACAATTATATTTCTCCTATTATACAGCTTGTTTGAGTGTACAAGAAAACTTAATATTCTTGACCGAAGAGATCCATTTTTTCTTGAGAAAATTCAATATCTGCAGCATAAGTAGGATCTGTTCATTTAAATGAACAGTTCCCAAATAATGGGTAAGTATAAAAAAATTATACCAGCAGGTTTCTTGAGAAAATAATAATATTATATGTAGACAATATTCAAGGAATAGTTAAGGCTTTATGCTGATCATGCGAAATTTTGGATTTTTAAAAGTCTTATTTATTTCTAAAACAATTTTTCATAGTAATACAAATTCTATCAATTTTCTCCGTCCTTATTCATTTACAATTCAGACAATATTTTCCATAGAATAAATTCATGGATTTTGATAAATAAGAGAGGCATCACCCATTTGACACAACTTCTTATACCCGAAGTAAGGTCCATCGATGAATTGGTTATTAGCTCTGCAGAACCTACCCAGCTTTACCCATATAGTGGCCTACTACATGGATGGGAGAAAAATTTGTGTCATTCTTATTTATTAAGCCCAAGTTTTTATAGAAGCAAATGATATCTAGATATTCTCATACCACAGATCGAACAAATATCTAGTGCCCTTGAGTGTCAATCAAACTCTTTGATTCCTCTAACCCAAGACGACAAAACACTGTTTCCGAATTTGCTTCTATAGTTTATAGAGTAACGATTTCCAGGGAGTTCACACTCTCTCCACCTGGTGTTATTGAGCTGGTACTTCCTTGTACCGACGGGCTCAAATAACAAAACACTGTTTCCAAATTACTCTATAAAAATACAATCAACCTTCCAAATTACAGCTTTTCCACCACAAATAAGTTATCCAAAGTAACTTATTTGTACAGACCAATTCCCCATTCTTAATATGAGATAATCAAATTTTAATATTTTTGCCTATACTAGGTTTTATCAGAGGTTGATTATTTTTGGGTGGCTTTTTAAGGTATTGAGGTTTGGATAAAATCATACTTGGAATGTATAAATAAATAATTAGAAAATATATGCAATAAATAGTAAGTAAAAGAAATTTGGTATATCAAAATGCATCAAGGTAAGAAAACCTGCCTTCTTCGGTTGTTGGTTCAAAATCAAAAGATTCTTCTCGAAAATCCAACTCAGAAGTTTCAGGAAGTCCTAAGTCGTTTTCTATAAAAGCAAAAACATAACAAAGATTCAAAAGATATAAATTTAAATAAAATATGCATATGATTTTTGAATAGATAGAAAAATGATGATTTTATGTTTTAAAATCATTTTTTTAAAAAAAAAAATGGGATATTAAGAAAATTTTGACAGAGTTTCGGAAATTCCTCCGGATAGCAAGAAAATTTGTTATTTAAATTTTGGGTTTATTATTTAAAAAAATGGATCAATTGAGCTCTAGAGATCGGTTTGACAACATTTCTCATGTTGGAGTTCCGAGATAGAGCCAATTGAGAATAAAAAGGGAATTTTTTCAAAAGTTATTCTTTTTACCACTTTAAATAACTTATAGGAAAAAGGTTTTTGAAATTTTATTAATTATTTTATCATATAAATGTCAGATTTAATAATTTAAACAAATTCTTCATATTATTTTATATTTTTGGAAATTTTGGCAGAATTTTTGGAGCTATTTTAATATTTTAAATAAATTTTGAAACCTTTTCTGAATAAAGAAAAAGAAAAATATATAGAGATGAACAGTGTTGGGCTTTTTACTGGGCCGAAACTTGGCCTGGTCCGGCTGTGCGCAGGGCGGCCTGACATGTGGGGCCCAATGCACAGTGAGTGAGAGAGGGAGGCTCGTTGGTGGCGGCATTGCCGGCGGCGAGCGGCGGCCGGGGAGAGGTGGCCGGCGGTCGGGGAAGGTAGAGGGAGTTGCGGGCTACCTCTAGGTGAGCTTGGCTGGGGTAGAGGCGAACGGAGTGTGGTCGGCGACGAGGTTTGGCGGTGGTGAAGCTACGGGCTCCGGAGAGAGCTCGGCGAGGTTTGGGAGTGGAGAAGTGGTGGAGAAGATGGCTTGCGTTGATGCAAAGCCGAGAGTGGCCTTTTATAGGCGTCGGGTGGCTTGGCGGCCACGAAATCACGAAGATGGCGGCGGCGGCGCTGGCGGCGTGTCGGCGAGCAATTCGTTGCGCGCGGCGGCCGGATGGAGTTGGCGACGTGGAGGATGAGGTTTGCGGCGTCGGGAGGAGTCCAGAGAACTCGAAAACAGGGGCGGCGGCGAGCTCCAACGGCGATTGTGTCGTTTTCCGGTGAAAACCACGGCGGACACGGCGGCGTCGGAGTTGGAGACGGCGGTCTTGTGGGCTGAAGTCGGCGGAGGCAACGTGGTCGTGTCTTGGCCATCGGATCAATTTGAGTGGCTAAGATTAAATCCTTGAAGTGGTATGGCTATCGGCCATTAGATCAAGATGATTTGATCGTGGCCGTTAAATAACCACTTAAGGCGTTGGTAGGCCGATTCGGGCCGAAACAGGAACGGGCCTTAGGCCCAAGTAGCGCTCCGGGCTGAGAAGGAAAGCGCATTCCCAAAAGGGAAAGCGTAATTTTAATTTTTCAGAAAAGGAATGGTGTTTAAAAATTTGTGGAAAATTATAGGAAAATTAGAAAAATATAAAATAAATTTCTAAATTCTTATAAAAATAAGGAGAATTTAATTATGCATTAATATTGGTTACTTATGTAATAAATATTTTTGAAAAATAATGGATGTGACTTTCTTTTAGTAATAAATAGGTATTAATTTTGGAAATTCATCAAAATTAAAAAAATTAAATGGAGTTTTAAATATGACTTTTGCGGAAAAAATTTTTATGGGTAAATTTTGGTTATGTTACAATATCCATGCCCCATTTCAAGAATGGCCAGACCTACGGGATCGTCTGCAAAGCGTATGCCGGTTGGTGGACATTGCGGGCATGAAATTTGCAAGCCTTGCAGGTGGTCACGATGGCACCAGCGTCAGTGAGGGCTGTTGGCCAATAGTATCCCATCCTTTAGGTCTTCTCCATCGGGGTCCAAAAGGATGAATGGACTCCACATGTTCCTTTATGGATTTCTCTGGGCAGGTATTTGCCCTATTCTTGAGATATGCACCTAGAGAGGAACCCTAACATGCCTTTGCTGTATTGAACTCCTTCTACCAGCCTATAGGGTGAGGACTGCCTAAGTAGCTAGGAACACTTGGCCAATTCCTCTGACAAGGTCCTATCCATGAGGTACTGGACAACAGTTGTCCTCCATTCTTCTCCGTGCTCGAGGAATGCAATAGTGTCATCTGCCTAGTTCACCTGATAGGTGTTCAATGATTTCCCCTGCTGGTGCTGCCTTCTAGGACGGTTCGAGTTTGGAGAGTTGGTCGTCCTGGGTGTTGTACCTTTTGGGATATACAGTACTTCAAAGTTTTTCAAGTACTTCCCCATCCTTCTCACTTCGAGAAAGTAAAGTGCCATCGTTTCATTGGAGCACCAGAACTCCATGCTGATCTGATTAATGACCAACCGTGAGTCCCCTTTCACAGTTAGTCGTTGCATGCCAAGTGATTTATAGGTTCGTAGCCCGACTAGAAGCCCATTGTACTCCACGGCGTTGTTGGTAGCCGTGAAGTGCAACTGCATAGTGTACTATAGGCGCGCACCCTAAGGTGACACGAGCGCTACTGTAGCCCTCGAGCGATCATAAGAGCGTGACCCATCAAAGAACATCGTCCAGCGACCACTATTTGATGAATCGGACTTCGAACTAGCTTGGTCGTGATTTGTCCATTCCGTGACAAAGTTCGCCTGCACCTAGGCTTTGATCACCGAGCAAGCTACGAAGTGGATGTCGAACTCGGAGAGCTCCATGGCCCACTTTGCTATGTACCTGCTCGTATCTTGATTCCTTAGAATTTTGCCTAAGGGGAAACTAGTTGTTTCTGTGATTGAGTGGGCTTGAAAATAGTGTCATAGCTTTTGGGACGACATGAACAAAGTGTAAGGAAGCCTTTGGACATTAGGGTAGCACTCCTTTAGCCAATGAAGCACGTCGCTCAAATAATAGATTGGCCGTTGGTTCCAGTCCTGGATCACAGTCAAGATAGCGTTGACGGCCTGAAGGATAGCGGCGATGTACAAAAGCAAAGCCTCTCCTGCTTTGGCTGTGGTCAGCCAAGACGACCTAGGCAGGTACCTCTTGAGGTCTTCGAAAGACTTGTTCGTCTCCTCTGTCTAGGAAAAACCGTTGTGTTTTCGAAGCTCTTTGAAGAAAGGTAGACCATGTTCGCCCAGCCAGGAGATGAAGCGGCTTAACGCCGCCATGCGCTCCATGAGGGCTTGTACTTCTTTCACGCTGGACGACGGGCACATCATTTCTATGGCTTCGACCTTCTCCAGGTTTGCACCTACACCCGCCAAACTGACCATGTAACAGAGCATCCTTTCTGCTTGCACACCAAAGACACTTCTCCCGGTTTAGCTTTATTCGGTGCTTCTTGGGGTTACTGAAGGTTTCCTCAATATTGGAGGCGTGGTCGGATTAGACCATGCTCTTAACCACAATATCATCAACGTAGACTTCCAAGTTTCAGCTGATTTGGTCATAGAATGTTTTATGCATTAGACGCTGGAAAGTCGCTGTAGCATTCCTCGGACCAAAATACATGGTTTTGTAGCAGAAGGTATCGAACGGGGTGATGAAGGTTGTTTTTTCCTTCTTTTTCGGCGACAAGCTGATTTTGGTGATACCCTGAGTTGGCATCTAGAAAACTCATCAACTAAGCTTCTGTTGTCACATCAACCTACTGATCAATGCGTGGCCGTGAAAGTTGTCATTTGAGCAAGTAGCATTTAGGCCTGTATGGTCCACGCACATGCACCATTTTCCCTCTTTCTTTTGGACAATGACTGGATTCGCCAACCACTTTGAGTGATGGATTTCACAGATGAACTCAGCCTTAAGGAGCTTATCGAGATGCTCCCTTATTATTGGTTGCTTCTCAGGGGAGAATCGCCTGAGTTTCTGTCTCACTGGCTTCTTGTCAGGCTGAACTGCCAGCATTTGCTTGACCATCTCTCTTAGGACATCAAGCATACTAGATGGTTCCTAGGCGAACACGTCCACATTTTTTCGAAGGAAGCTGATGAGCTCGAGTTCCTATTTGAGGTCCAAAGCAGCCCCAAGGTGCACGACCTTGGTCGGATCTGATTCGGAGAAAGGGACTACATTGGTCTCACCGCCAGGCTGGAGGGAGATCCTCTTGTTAGACATATTGAGCTCTTGGTCAGGTCTGCACTGGGGGAGCTGTTCGACCATGCTTGCGCCTTTTCATCATAGCTGAAGGTGACCTTGGCGTTTCCTCTTATGGTGATCACTTTGTTTGGTCTAGGGATCTTAAGGCTCTAACAAGTGTGGTGGGATATGGCCATGAATTTTGCTAGGGCTGTCCTACTGAAAATGGCATTGTAAGCTGTCTCGAAGCTAACCACCTCAAAGGTAATCAGCTCGGTCTGAAAATTGCTTAGACTCCCAAATGTGATGGGCAAGATGATCTGGCCTAATGGTCTGATCGAGCTTTCTGGCACAATCCCATGAAAGGGGATAGCGATGTTTTTGATCTTTGACCTCGGGTTCTCAAAGGAGGACTGGGTCCATCAATAAGCATGCATCCCACCATCGTATTGCTGATGGTCGAGCTTACGACTATCAGGAGCTTCTAGCGCTTGGTAATCCCCGGGGGCGGTCCTCCTTTGAGAAGTGATTGGTAGCTCGATTCACTTAAGCTATTGGAACGGGTGGGATCTTTGGTCGACGTGGTACACTTCCCGCGCTGCTTCATTGAGATCTCACCGAGATTTGTAAGTGGAAGACCCTCCAAAGATCACGGCGATGTTGTTCTAGGGTTCCTGAAACTTCATGTCGTCCTTGTCGTTAGCCACTCTTTTCCTCCTGTATCGTCCTTTACCATGGGTACAGTGGGCATCTCACCCCTACCCTCGTAGAATGCCTCTAAGCGGGTTAACCAAGTGTGGCAGTTGCGCAAATCATGCCCATAGATCTCATGGATAGAGCAGGTTTGGGTAGAACCTGTTGCTCTGGTGTCTACCCGATGGTCGTTCACCACGACGCGGGGAAAGACAAGCCCCCATGCCCCTCCCCATGTCATGAGGTCAGGGCTTCCTTTCCTGCTACCGTTGACATGCTGGAGATTGCTGCACCTTCATGATGAACCAGTGCTCGGAGGGCTGTTCAATCGCAACAATAACCTTTGAAGAGGTTTGCTTCATTTTCTTCTTCTTGATCTTCTTCTTGAGCGAGGGGGACCTCACCTTCTTAAACGTCTCTAGGCTTGGCTGTGGCGGTAATTTTCCCTCATCGAGCATCTTCTTCCACTTGAATGCTTCGTCGGTGTTAGCATATCGGTCGGCCATACGGAAGAGTTAGCTGGCCGTCAGGTCCGGATGGATCTCTCCAGATCCTGAGTGAACCAAACATCACTGACTCCAAACTTGAAGGCCCGTATAACTGATTCATCCGAAATGTTAGTGACAAAATTGCAGACCTTAATGAATCTTTGGACAAAGTCATGAAAAAACTCCCCTTTGGCCTGGATCACACACTAGATATCTCTTTCTCTACCCAATCGAGCGTAGCAACTTTGAAAATTTCATCTAAGCGTATCGCTGAGCTGAGCCTAGGAGTGAATGGACCCCTCCTTCTGATTGAAAAGCCAACTCCGTGCTGCCCCGTCAAGTATGGTGGGCAGGTAATTAGCCATTATGCCCTCATCCCCTTCGGCTGCCAAGATGGTAGTTGTATAGATTGAGATGAACTCATCTGGGTTTTGGGTCTCGTTGAACCTTTCGATATGCTCGGGCTTGAACTTGGTTGGCCAGACAACGTCATGAAGAGCATGGGAGAAAGCCCGACAACCGTAAGCCATAGAATTGCGAAGTTCAGATCGATCAAAGCGATCACGATCATCACGAGGCTGTTGATTGTACGGGTGAGGACCAAGGCGAGAAAGCACCTCCCTGTTGTGACACATGGAGCGCACCATGGTGAAGCTGCATTCGCCGCTGCTGTGGCCCTTAGTGCTCTCTTCCTCGTGTGTTCTTGCTCGGTCGTGGTGGTGGCGATAGTGATCGCGAATCTCCCGGGTAACACTCCAGGACTCACTGTTGTAAGAGCTGGCCAGCCACCCTTGAGGAAGATCCTGAACATTTTATTTGGGTCCTCTTTGCTCAGGAGGTGGCAGTGGGGCCAGATCAACGACCAGCCTCTCAAGATCTTTTGCGACAATGATGCCCATGGCTCCCTGGTTTCCTTGTCTGAGCTCATCCCTGGTTTTCTTGCCTAACTCGTTCGCGAGCTCGCGCATGACCACTACCAATGCCCATAGCCTCTCTTGCTCGATAGGGATCGGAGCCAAAGGGCGTGGTTCCCAAGACCGGGCTTCCTTTGCTTGGATTGGCCTGGATGGAGGCATTCGGGTATTGTTGCATGGACTGCCCCTAGCGCGCCGCCAAATGCCCGTCAGGGTTCTTTACATAGAGGAGTCAATGCGAGCTCGGGCAATGTAGTGGGCGCGCTACAAGGACACTTCAGAAGTTTCCTCTCAAGCTGGAGATTGCCCTGGGTAGCCATATCGACTCATCTCCAATCAAAGAGGTACTAGGGGGTCATCATCTAGTTTCCGCACCATACCACTCTGTCTTCATGTTCTATGCGATTCGGAATATCTAGCCTAGCATAGAGCTCGTCTTCATCCCCGTCGAACATAGGGGGGAGTTGTTCCAGCTAGGCTTGGAACGAGATCAGCTCGGAAACATACTCCGAGTCTGCATTGTGCCGGTTAACTAGAGCATGGTGACCAGGTGAGTGCTCGACGTCCGACATCTCTAGGATCCCTTTAGCAAAGGATCTGTCGTATCCCACGGACAGTGCTAGCTTTCGACAATTGGGAGATAGATTTCCCATAGAGCTTATTTGTTAATTGAGAGACCAAACAAGTCCTTCCTGCCAAAGGGTTTTCGTTGTAGATGCTCAGATATGTCGAGATGAAGAATAGATTAGACACAGATATTTATCTTGGTTTGGACCTCTCGGGAAGAGATAATAAACCTACTCAAGTCGGACGTGTGTGTTTCTGTTACTGTGGCTATGGATGTTGATGTAGATCATGTCCTCTCTCCTCCCATGGGGCGGTATTTATAGTACAGAGTACATGCTATCTAGGCTCTAAACGACCCGAAAAACTATCTAGATAAGACAAAACTCTACCCGACGTACCCAAAACTAACTAACTTCCTGCCTAAGAAACGTCCATATCCGGAAGTTTTCGTGCTTTGGATATAGGAGAACTTCGAAGCCGGTTAGGGATGCCGTGCCTATGTCTTGAAGTATCTGCTCAGGGCTCATGATGACCTGTGTAGCTGCCCATGAACAAGAAGCCCACTCTCGAGCATCAAAGCTGCGGTATTGACGCGAGCCTTTGAACTGAGCATGCCATCCTCATTTTGCCCTTCCCGAGCATGCATTCCAAGGATGAGCCGTGCAAAGGGCCCAATCGTCAGGGTATTTATCCAATCCCTGACAGAAGTATAGGGATAAATTTATATATAAGAGGGAGGAATCTAGACAACTAGATTACAATCAAACGATCCAAAGAATTGATAGTAATTCCCCATGTTTTCAGTCGACTAAGAAGTAGCTAGTTTTGACAACATGAATGCTTTTCCGCAACTACAAGAATTTCCAAGCATTTTAACCACCACCCGATCGTGTTCCCGAGGTCCATGCGACCATTCCCTCCTCTCTCATGCCATATTTCGCAAAAAATCCTATCTTTTATCAAATTCTCGCACAGAGGCCCTCCTTCTTCCTCATCTCCTCCTTCTCCCTCCCCTTTGGTCTAGTTAGTCGGCTGGTGGCTCCACGCACTCTCCGTGGGTGCGATCACGATCCTAAGTTCAGACAACTGTGTTGCCCTATCGGCGGACACACCGTGCACTAACCGTGCGTGGTCATGCCGCCCCCAGGTATGATGGCCAATAGGGGCACGCCGGTGATCTTTGCTGAGATGTGATTGTTTCACCCGAGGAGGGCATAGGGAGCTGCCTGTGGGGCTGGCTAGACAGGAGGGGAGAGAGGAGAGCAAGAGGTAGAAGAAGGGCCTTCATGCAGGACTTTGACAAAAGACAGGGGCTTGTTTGCAAAATGGCATGAGAGTGGAGGTGGGTGGTCGCAGGATATTGGAACATGATCAGACTATAGTTGAAGTGCCTAAAAAACCTTGTAGTTGGTACAATTCCATGTCCTTGGAAAAAAAAAAGGTATGGATAGGGCACTCCCAATGTAATCTAGAAATACTACAAACTGTCCTCCCATAGTCCCATTGCTTGATTAATATCGGTAGACTCACCCTATAAATGTTTCCTCTGCACCTCTCCTCTAGTTTCCAGATCTTAGACTGTAGTACTCCCCTCCATCTCCTACCATCTACTGTATCTTTCTAGATCCCAACGCAATAAATCACGCGCCGCTGGGATTGGAGGTGCGCGCGTGCACCCGATACACTGCTGCAAGAATAGAGACTTTCTCAGTGCAGATCGATCTATATAGCTGGCCTTCTAAGTTCTAACTCCAACTAACTCGTTGCTTAATTCCTCAGCCATTGGAATTGAACATTAGATTAGAGATCGAATTATGTCTGGCATTGGGAAAACGAGAAGGACCGTACTCCGTAGCCCATTTGGTTACAAAGCTTCCAATTTGGACGTGTGGGCACGTATATTATTAGTAGTACAGTACTATAACGTCGAGAGGACATGATTTCCTTGTCATGGAGTATTTTCCCATCTTTGAGACCTGCGATGATCAAATGATTTCGGTGTTATATAAATGACAGAAATTTTGACCAGAGATTAAAATTTTGTATATGGTTGGCCCTGCGTTGGTTATAGAGAGCCTCTAGCATAGGCGGGAGGAGACTGCCTCCCACGTACACTACTGGGCAAGAGGCCTATACTACCGGTTTCAAACCGGCTCTAGTACCGGTTTTAGAACCGGCTGTAGGCATCCAGGAGTGATGCCCACGGGATTCAACTACCGGTTAACCTACCCAGTAGAGCTTGCCAGAAAAGAGAGGGCACGTATGGCGCTGCAAGGTATCTATTACCGGTTTGTATTACCAACTGGTAGTACACCTTGCTAGAATAGGAGGCTTCTTTGGCGCTAACAGGGGATTCACTACCGGTTTGTATTACAAACCGATAGTAGAGACCCTATTACCCATTCGACAACAGGCCACAAATTACTTTCAATTCAGGTTTAATTGCAATCCACATTTCAATCAGATTCATAATTCACAGATTTGCATATCAGTTTTTAAAATGCACACCTAATTCATTCACAACACAACTAATTCATTCACAACATTAATTAATTCAACAAAGTACATATTCACAATCAAATAATATTCATATCAAATTAATTTAACACATATTCACATCAAGTACACGAGGGAACTCAAGTTTATAATTCAAAATACAATAGTTTATTTTTTCATCCATCGCTTTTTGAAACCGAGGTTGAGCCCGTGAGTTCGCCAGTCCTTATCAAAGGGCACGTTTTGAACGCATGTTCGTGGAACTCGCCCTTTGGAGATATGACCTCATCAACAAGGAAGCCGGCGAGTTGTTCTTAGATTGCGTTGACTTGGTGTGGCGAGAGTATGGCTTCCTCAGAGTTGGTGAGCTGTTATTAGATGAAGTAAAAAAAATTAATCAATCCGTGAATTTTGATGCGTAAGAAGTGAGAATTAGGAATCGATAAATATATACACACCCATTCGGTACTTTGCATCTGATTGTGGTTGATGGTGAAATAACGCATGAACTCACGTACATAGTAGCCGCATAAGTTAGTTCCCGACTCCTGCCTCATCCACTATGGTGAGAAGAGTTGAAAAACATTATTGGCATGGAAAGGTCAAAATCATTACTGGCATGAAAAAGTGGTACGACACATAAATATTTGCTACGTACTGAAAAGTCGATTATAACATGAAGTGCCTCCTTGAATTGACCACCCTTCTGTGCACGAAAACTTGAGAATGCACTGCGCGTGATTACGGATAGTAATTATTAGAGTTCGACTCACTTGAAATAAATATTACTAGAATAATAATGAAAGGAACAATATTACCTGTTAAGCAAGCGTATAATTTTTTCCAAATTTTCTACGGGTCTCTTTTGTGAGTCGAAAATAATGACCTGGCTGCGATCTAAGTAGATAGCAAGAAGGACCCAGTGAAACCTGTACATATGTCAACATAGCTAATTAGTCCTAACTTCATGTCACATGAAAAAAATTTAGAACGAGAAGATACGAAAACACGTACCCAAAGTTGTAGGGTAGAAGTATAAAGTTTTTGTAGTATTATCCCACGAGAGAATTGAGGATATTGTTCTCGGTTTATTTTGTCTTGTCCTTAACGGTTGATTCATTTACAACTATTGGATCGATGTAACCTATATTGCATATAAACATGTTTCTGCAATTTTGTATCTCCATTCTGCATAAAAAGAAATTAGTTACACTTACAAATTAATTAAGGATGCACACGGTAAATTTTACAAATAAGACACTTACAGAGTCCAGCAACCCAACAAGACCACGTCGAGAGCGTATCACTGGTACAGTTGGTAAATATTATCGAATTCAATCCACGCGAGGCCGTTGCCGTGAAAGAAATCCTCTTGTTTGAATTGGGCGGCAAACATTGTTCTGCCATTCTTTCACTCCTGCAAGTACCATTCGTGCAATTGCCGCATTTTAGTTGATAAGAATAGCACCTCATCAGGCCGAAATAATGGCTCACCCATCTTAAACGGCCATTGAAGAGGTGCCGCTTCAACCTCACATTCTCCACGAATCTGAGATTCCGTCAGTCCAGTTTCTGCCATGAACTGTTGCATCTGCAAATCCGCTAGGGACTGTGACTTCTTCTTTTAGCCTTACTTAGTGTGCGCTCGTAGTCTGACGGCAACTTCTTCAGGTCCACCCACGATGTCGTGAAAATTTTTTTCACTGCATCGTCGATTGGAACCGTCTTCTTAGGCTCCAGATGTTTGAAGTGTGCAGTTACACTTGCTTGAACTTCCTTTCTCGTCTCCTCGGGAGTTAGGTCGTACGGCTTCTTAGATGGAGCCCACTTCTTAGCTCGGGTGGATCTCTCCTTTTGTGGAGCCGACTTCTTCGCTGGGGCTGACTTCTTGCTTTCGCTAGTCGTCTCCTGTTGTGGGCACAACTTCTTAGGTGAAGCCGGTTTCTGTTTAGGCACTAGGGGTGGTGGAGGAGTCGGGCTTCTTGTCACCGCCATCTTCTTGCGTGGAGGTGGTGATGGAGTTGGACTTCTAACAAGAGTAGGATCTGGGTGCGAGAGGTCCCTCAGTGGAGTGGACACCTCCTGGTTATCTTGAAATATAATATAGCGCTTGCACCACAAGATGATATTGTGTAGGGCCTCTCCAAGCTTGGTAACCCCGTCACCTCCAGGAATGTCAAGGTCAAGGTCCTCATATCCTTCGCAGACCTGCTCCACACTGACCTTAGAGTAGCCCGGCGATATCTCGTTGCAATGAAAGAGCTGGTCTGGCTCCACGGGGAATGCTATGGCATAAGCCGCATTGAGGGACAGGTTACGCGCTTCAATATGCAACTCACACGGACGGCGCATCGTGATGTCATCCATGGGATAATGACCCAAGTCCGCTTTAGGGAGCCTGGTAGAAGCGCAGCTGCTCCGCCTCAGAGAGGGAATGATGACAACGTCAGGATTACTAGGCGGTTCCTGCAACTGGCGAATGGCTAGCTGCACTTGTCGTTTAACTTCTTCATTCATACTTGCCCGTGTTGCATTTAGCCGTTCTTCCAATGCACGGCACCTTTGTTCTTCTTAGGCTTTGCTTCTCTGCCGACTCCTATAACTGTCACTGTACTGAGCGAAGCCATACTTCCATGGAACCACACCAACACCGCGTGTTCGTCTAGGGTGCTCGAAGTTTTACAGGGCCATGGTTAGCTCGTCATTCTCCCTATCTGGCCTAATTGAGCCTTGGGAAGACTGTTCGAGGGCGTCTACAAGTCTTGTGGCGACTTCCTGCACTTCCTCTGAATACACCAAGCTACCGTCATCTGCAAGGCTTCCCCTGTGAGCAATGTACCAATTCTTCAATCGTTCAGGCCACTCGTGCGTTATGGGTGTGATACCACTGTCCATCAGTTCTTGTTCTCTCTTCTACCATTTTGATATCTTCTTAACGTAACCACCAGTGCCAAGGTGGTGGTGGTATCGCTTCATCGCTGCATTAACCTTGTCCTTTGCACTCAAAGATTGACCTTCTTTCGATTGCTTGTACTCCACAAAAGCATCCTAGGGATCCGCCAATTTTGCCAAAGTATTAAAGTCGGGCGTTCGACCCTTCTACACGTAGGTGGAGTTCAGATACTTCTTCTAAATCTGAAAATGGATGGCTATTTCTTCAAAGTGTATTTCTTTACCAGCTCTTCAAACCCTGTAGGGAAGGTGAACATCTCTTTCATATCAGCCTAGAGCATGTTCTTGATAGCGTTAGAGACCGCGTCGTTGCTATCTCGTTTGCCACTCCATTTCCTTAGGCTAATGGGCACGTGATCCCTGATATGGTAGCCGCAGGTGTTGTTGTAAGGACCCAACGCTGACTCCGGTACAACAGGCATGCCATCGGTGTTAACTTCAGTGAATACATGTTTTACTGTCGGCTTCTTGTTAGGCCCTTGACTTTTCACTTGGCTGCTCGAACTAGCGGGCTTAAAAATATGACAAAGAAGAAACTGGTCAGAATGTTTGGTAATCATCAAAAGGTTACCAACATATGCTTTCATATGAATTACCTCAGTGCTAACAGCTTCGGCCGCCTCACTGGGCTCAGTGTTAACGGCTTGAACGGCCTCACCGGCCTCAGTGTGAACGGCCTGAGCGGCCGCACCAGGCTCAATGCTACCTTGCGCGATCTGCTCGAATAGAAATTGTTCCTCCTCCTCGAAGGTGCTATCACGTGCCATCTCTTATAACTGTAACATGATCCTAATTAGTTTAGAAAGAAATAACCTAGTTTACCTTGTGGTAATAGTGCTAAGTGCAATTATTTGCATCTTTGGTTTTCAGCATAACCTACTTGCACAATGAATGGTTACATGTTGAATGAATTATCAGCCAAAAAAAAAAGCTATATTCCTTCCCTGTACCAGCTACTCTATCCCAAGCTACAGTATAGTACCTGCTACGGATGCTCTTACAATTTAACATGGTACCCACTTTGTCATCGTTTTGCCTTTCAAGATAAATATAAATTCATGTGATCCATTGTCCAAAGGGAGAAGGATCAAATTCAACAGTTACCTACGTGAACCAAACAGCAGATCAAATTCATACTTCTTGAGAGACCTTCTAGGCATAATAATGTCAGTATTATTTGGTTATAACTGGTTACTCTTTGAATGAAATTGGATAAATCATTCGACATAAAATTGTCATATCCGAGCCGTCATAGTTCTAACTGCAGTTTGGATGCTCAATAGCAGGAAAATATATAACAAAATTGGCAGATCATCGATACATCATTCATAGGTAATCAAGGGAGAACATGTGACTTCTAGGAGCATGGTCTCTAGTAAATGGCATTTTGCTGACATGCACTTCTACCAGGTAAGAAATTATGTTAGCAACATAGCCTTGTAAGATTCTATGCAACGATGAGTGCAACATCCAGAGCACACATTTAACAACATATATCTCACACTGCAATTGGGGAAGAAGGAACAACATTCGTCGAATCGATGAAGAACATGGTAGATCATCGATCAAATGTCATTTCGACATGTACATAGAATGTCATGATTTACCTCCAACCTCTTCTAACAACTGAGCCTTGAGGTAAGGTAGCTCTGTAAGTAATACCTACCAGTCGGGTCGACGACGGGGACGGGGACGCCGGCGACGGAGACACCGACGGGGTCGGCGCCGGGGACGGGGACGCTAGTAGGGAGGAGACGGCTACGACGGTGA
The DNA here is from genome assembly GCA_036346145.1 of Olyra latifolia. Taxonomy (NCBI): domain Eukaryota; kingdom Viridiplantae; phylum Streptophyta; class Magnoliopsida; order Poales; family Poaceae; genus Olyra; species Olyra latifolia. Next base: position 35,987,558 of record CM070529.1, on the reverse strand, counting down.
TGAGGGTGGGGACAAGGTCAGCAACGGGGACACCGGCGACGAGGGCAGGGTCGTCGGAGGCGTCGGCGCGCAGGGTCGTCAGAGGCGGAGTCCGCGACGGCGCTCGGGGACGGGGTCAGCAACGGAGACACAGGCGATGAGGGTGGGGTCATCGAAGGAGTCGGTGCGGGGGGTCGTTGGAGGCGGAGACACACGGGGTCGTCAGAGGCAGAGACGGTGGCGGCGCTCGGGGACAGGGACGGTGGAATTTGGGGGGAGAATAGGGTTAAGTCCCTTTGCGCGTGCGTTTTTGTAGGGCAATTCACAGGACACGACTGGTTGATTAAACCAACCGGTAGTAGATCAAGCTCTACGACCGGTTTGAATAAACAACCGGTAGTAGAGCTTCCCCTCTACTACCTGTTTGTTTAACCAACTGGTCGTGGCCTCAACAAAAAAATCCTGTGGCGGAGCAACTCGCATGCCACTACCAGTTGGTTAAACAATCCCGCACTAAAGATAGCTCTACTATCAGTTTGACTAAACAACCGGTAGTAGAGCCTTGAAAATAAAAGAAGGCAATGACGCGAGCGGGGCTCGAACCTGTGACCACACGGGGAGCCCGTGCTCAAACGCATGCTGCTAACCAAGGGAGAGGAGGGAGTTTGTTCGACATTGTCGGGCACGTACCGCTTTTGTACCATAACTGGGATAGGAGAGGAGAAAGGGCATGGTCACTGACATGTGGGCCCATCTCTGGTGGGTCCTACATGTCAGTGGTAATAATTTGCCATACAGTACTCGAAAATTATAGAAAATTGTTGGGAGACTATACAAATTAAATAAAAACATCACAAAATTCATAAAAATATGAAAAATTGACCTTTATAAGAAAAGACGATCTTTTTAGAAACTTCTAGACTTCAAATTATTTTAGAGGGTTTTTTATTGATTAAATTTGTCTTGGAGGGTTATTTATTTTTGGGATCCCATAAAAATGAAATAAAAATATGACCAAATTCAAAAAATGTGTAAAATTCAAATATGCTATCAATTAATTTGATCTTTTTAGAAACTTCAAGAGTTAGAAATATTTTGCCGAGTGTTTTGTAATGTTGTGAGCCCATACAAAAGAAATAAAGATATAAAAACATATTCCTAGGTCACACACATGTACCACTACCGGTTGTTTAACCAATAGGTAGTAGAGCCAGATCTACGACCGGTTCGAATAAACAACCGGTAGTAGAGCTTCCTCTCTACTACCGGTCTGTTTAACCAACCAGTCGTGGACTCAACAACAAAATCCTATGGCGGGGCAATTCGCATGCCACTACTGGTTGGTTAAACAAACCCGTACTAGAGACGGCTCTACTATCAGTTTGACTAAACAACCGGTAGTAGAGCCTTAAAAATAAAAGAATGTAGCGACGCGAGCGGGGTTCGAACCCGTGACAGCACGAGGAGCACGCCCTCAAGCGCACGCGACTAGCCAGGGGAGAGGAGGGAGTTTGTTCGACGTTGTCGGGCGCGTACCTCTTTTGTACCATAACTGGGAGAGGAGAGGAGAAAGGGCATGGTCACTGACATGTGGGCCCATCTCTGGTGGGTCCCACATGTCAGTGGTAGTAATTTGTCATGCAGTACTCGAAAATTATAGAAAATTGTTGGGAGACCATACAAATTAAATAAAAATATCACAAAATTCATAAAAATATGAAAAATTGACATATATAAGAAAATATGTTCATTTTAGAAACTTCTAGACTTCAAATTATTTTAGTGGGTTTTTTATTGATTAAATTTGTCTTGTTGGGTTATTTATTTTTGGGAGCCCATAAAAATGAGTTGGGAGCCCATCAAAACGAAATAAAAATATGACCAAATTCAAAAATTGTGTAAAATTCAAATATGCTATCAATTTATTTAATCTTTTTAGAAACTTTAAAAGTTAGAAATATTTTTGCCGAGGGATTTGTAATGTTGTGAGCCCATACAAATGAAATAAAAATATGAAAAATATTCATAGGTCACACACATGCACCAACAACACGGAACGTCTTAACTATTTACATACTTTGTTTTGACAAATGTTCCCTCATTATGATCGCGGCATACATAGGGAGCTTCCTCAATATCATCTAGGACACTTATGTCGACTGGCACCGCGAAAGGAGGCAGCTCGTCGAATTAATTATATTCTTCTTCATCTGTGACGTCCTCAACTCCAACAATCCTTCTTTTGCCTGGAAGAACCACGTGGCACATTGGCTGATCGGTAGACTTGTCCTTCCGCTTCTTCGGTTTGCTAGACATGTCTATTACATAGAAGACCTGTGTCACATCATAGGCGAGCATGAATGTTCGTCTCTATACCAGATTTGTGTAAGGTCCACGGTTGTCATACCGTACTTATCGATCATCACGCCGTTTGTTGTTAGTTTGACCCATTGGCACCGAAATAGAGAAACCTTCAAAGATCCATAGTCGAGCTCCCAGATCTCCTCTATTAAACCATAATGGGTGTCCTTATTTCCATTGTTGTCTATAGCATCTATACGGACACCGCTATTTTGGTTGGTGCTCTTGTTATCCTGGGCACTCGTATAAAATATGTACCCATCTATGTCATTCCTTTGGAATGTCAATATTGTACTGGATGGTCCTCGAGCCAAGCGTTTCAACTGTTCATCATTAGTCTCCTTACCCATCATGTGCTTTTGTAACCAACAGCCAAAAAGATCCATGTGCTACCGTGTGATCCAATCCTCTGACCTGCCAACGTATTGAGAGAGTGGAATCCTCTTGTGCTCATCAACATATGGAGCCACTATATCTGATTGTCACAATACCGTATAATGTGTTTGTTTAAATGAAATAAGGTCATTGCTGATGATTGCTTTTCTCCCCAGTGTCCATTTTTCCCCTAGCCTCCCCTCATGGCGTGATATAGGAACACCAATCGGATTCAGATCGTCAATGTAATCTACACAAAACTCAACCACCTTCTCTGTCCCAACACCCTGGGCAATGCAGCTTTCTAGGCAAGATCAGTTACGAACATTCTTCTTTAGGACACCCACGTACCTCTTAAAAGAAAACAAATTGTGCAGGAACACGGGTCCGAGAATATTTATCACTTTGACAATGTGAACCATGAGATGGACCATAATATCAAAGAAGGATAGAAGAAAGATCATCTCAAGGCTCACCACACTTTGGATGACGTCATCCTACAGCTTAGCTAGTTTATCTAGATCGATGACCTTCTGTGACACCTCAGTGAAGAATGAACACAACTTGATTATTGTTCCTCGTACCCTATCCGGTAGAATACCTCTCACTGCAACTGGAAGCAACTGTGTCATCAACACGTGACAATCATAGGATTTTATGTGTACGATTTTTTTCTCTTTCGTGTTTATGAGTCTCTTTATGTTTGAGAAGTATTCGGACGGGACCTTAATACTGTTCAAGCACTGGATCATGCTTTTTTTTCTCTTCCTTACTTAGAGTGTAGCTGGTAGGATGTAGGTAATGTTAACATTTCCCTCTCTCTTTCGGATGTAAGTCGTTCCTTAGTTCCAATTGTTTCAGGTCCTTTAGTGTTTGAAATGTATCTTTCGATTTGTCGTACATATCTAGCAAGCCTAGCAGGTTGACGCAAATATTCTTCACTAGGTGCATGACATCAATTGAGTGACGAACCTCTAATAGTTTTCAATAAGGTAAGTCCCAAAAAATTGACTTCTTCTTCCACATGGGTGCCTTGTCTTCTTCACTCGGGACAGGTTTGCTACCAGCACCCTTTCCAAAGACTACTTTCAGATCCTTTACCAAAGAGAATACCTATGTCCCATTACGATGCACGGGCTTAGTACGATGGTTTGGTTTTCCGTTAAAATTCTTATCTTTCTTTCGTAACGGGTAATTTGTAAGAAGAAACCTACGGTGGCCCATATACACAACATTCCGAAAGTTTTTCAAGTACATGCTATCAATATCATCTAGGCACTGGATGCAGACTTTATATCCTTTGATAGTCAGGCCCGCTAGGTTCCCAAGTGCAAGCCAGTCATTGATGGTTAGAAATAACATGGCGCGTAGGGTAATGTGTTCTCGTTTGTACTCATCCCATACCCTTACACCATCGTTCCACATTGTTAGTAGATCCTTGACCAATGGTTTAAGGTACACATCAATGTCGTTTCTAGGTTGCTTGGGGCCTTGGATAAGCAACGGCATCATAATATACTTCCGCTTCATGCACAGTCATGGAGGAAGGTTGTAGATACATAGAGTCACAAGCCAAGTGCTATGACTACTGCTCATCTCACCGAAAGGATTCATCCCATCCGTACTCAAGCCAAACCTTATATTCCTCACCTCCTCTGCAAAGTCAGAGAATGTTCTATCGACCTTCCTCCATTGGAAGCCATCAGCGGGGTGTCTTACCATTCCGTCATCCTTACACGCTTTTTTGTGCCAACGCAACATTTGGGCATGCGCTTTGTTCGCAAACAAACGCTTCAACCGAGGGATTATAGGGAAATACCACACCACCTTAGCGGGGGATCTCTTCTTCTTGGGCTCTCCCTCTACCGCCCCTGGGTGATCACGCTTGATTTTATACCGTGATGCTTGGCACACTGGACAAGCATCCAAATCCTCGTACTCCTTGCGATAAAGAATACAGTCATTAGGGTATGCATGTATTTTCTGTACTTTCAATCTCAAAGGACAGATAACTTGCTTGGCTTCGTAAGTACTTTCAGGCAGCGTGTTATCCTTTGGAAGCAACCTCTAAATGAGACATAGCAACTCGTCGAATCCCTTATCGGACAAACAATTTGTCACTTTCCATTGCATCAAGTCAAGTGTGGTACGCAACTTTTTGTGGCCTTGCTTGCAGTCTAGGTATAAGAGTGTTCTGTGGTTCTCTAACAAGCTTTGGAACTTTTGGAACAGTCTTTTATAGGTGTAATCTCCCTCACCATCACGCAACATCTGATATAAATCATTCCCATCAAACTCCTCCAATTTATTTGCCAATGAACCGTATTGGGTTGCATCCAGGTTTATGCTGTCTCCCTCTTCTTCTTCATCGTCTTCCTGTATAATCCCTTCTTCACCGTGTTTGGTCCAATAGATATAGTTAGGCATGAAATCTCTTTGGAGCAAATGGCTGTGAAGGGGTCTTGAGTTTGATCACTCCTTCTTATTCTTGTAGTCCAGACATAGACAACATATAAAGCCTGATAGCTTGCATGGAACGGCCGCACCGATAAAATTTTGCACACTATCAATGTACTCCTTTGAGCGTTGGTCCGTGTTGTACATCCATTGCCGATCCGTCTACAATAGGATGTATCAAGCCAATTTTTAACTAATTTTTACATGATGATTTATCAATTTTTAGAATCTCAAAACTTACATTAATTTACCATGTACATAAATTAGAGCTAAATTGGACTCTATCCCTTTTCTAGGCTTTTCACCATGCACATAAATTAATCAATTAAATTATTCAAATATGTACTAAAAGTTTTAAATTTTAAATTAAATCCTTCATCGATCAAGAAACTCCAATTTAAAATTTGACTAGATCCCTACCTTCAATGAGAACTACATCTTAATCTAAGTTAACTCTAAACATACATAATAAGTTATTTGCAATCTACTTTCAAAAATGATCGAGCTAGCTCTAAATTCAAAATCCTTCATCGATCATGTGAACTCCAAATCCAAATTTGAGCTACATCCCCACCTTCAATTGGAGCTGTATCTTAATCTAAGTAAACTCCAAATATACATATCAAGTTTTTAGCAATCTACTTCAAAAATGAGGTGAGCTATATGAAGTGAGGATGATGTTAGTAACCTTTAAGCACTTGGATTGGAATAAAATCACCAAATTTTAAAAAATTTGGGCAGCAGCTCCCCTCAAATTTCAAAAATCGCCACGGCTAGCACTTGGATTGGATCTAGATTCAAAATTTTTCATGAATCATAGAAAAAACCACATTTTCTCCAAATCTAAAGCAAAGAGGTACTTAAATCTAACTATAAATGAAGTGGGGTTGATGTTACTAACATTCCAGCACTTGGATTGGAGTAAAATCAACAAATTTTGAAAAATTTGGGTAGCACCTCCCTCCCTTCTCTGTTCATGGGCGACAGCTCTAGTAGGAAGACGATTATTTAAATCGCGGGGCGGGGAGACCCTAGTGATCTACTACCGGTTGGTACCAACCGGTTGGGAACCCAATCATTTACTACCGGTTGGTATCAGCAACCGGTAGTGGAAGATTCACTACCGGTTTGTGGTTCCAACCGGTAGTAAAACAACCCCCTCCAACCCCACCCTGGTCTTGGATGTCCTTATAGCCGTTGGAACGGTAATGATGCCGGCGACTACGGGTTGATATCCAACCGATGGTGATGGACCGGTAGTAATACCCAGTTCTCTAGTAGTGCTCAACATAGTCGCGGGCTAGCACAGTTGCCTGCGTTTTAGCGTATCTGTTTTAGTTAATTCATAGAACTCTGAACTGAATCTTTTCAGGAATCGATTTTTTCAGATTGAAGACTACCGGTGGCAATACTATTGCAGATCAAAAATGGAAATGGAAAAGAGATTACTTTGTGTGCCACTACAGAAATCCTCTAACCCTTCGTAATCATCACTAAATCACTTTACTAGGACTGGAACTTTAGCTCATAGCTCGCTCGGGCTTAGACCAGTATTTCTCTAGGCTCAACTCGAGCTTGTTAATACATGAGCCTGAGTGGAGTCCTTTCTTCAACTCGTGATTAAAAAAAAAAAAACAAGTCCGAGCCAAGTTAGACATAGGTCGCTCGAGGCGTGAGACCCAAGCTCACCACTTATGGTTCATGATCGTGACCTTAGTACGTCCTAGCTCCCATTCTATCATCCCTTGCCTCGTCCTGATTTAAACTGATCCGCGTGACCGCGTCTAGGTCAAAACTCCAAACTTCCTCCCAATCCCACCAAGCGTCTTCAAACCTCCCACCCCCTCTATTAGCCATTACCCTCCCCATTAGTGATCTCTCCATTCCCCTGATGGTTTCCTTCTCCCACTTCATCTGCATCTCTCTTCTGGCTGTGTGGTGCTCAAGCAAGGGCCGAAGTTTCTCCCGATCGGGAGGTGGCAATGGCAACAGACGGCAACATGAAGGAGAAAAAGCAAGGAAGCAACTACGGGAGTTGATTGTGTAGTCGACCTCCCTCTCCGCCTAATCTCCCACACAATGGCATGGGCTTCCCTTTTTTTTCAGACAGTATTGCCACCTTAAAAAAGGGAATGACATGCTCGGACCTACATGGAGCGATGTCATGGCAGTCACCTATGATGAGCACGGGACGACGATATGGAGGATCTATTTATGAAGCTAGTCCTCGTGCTCGGATCTAGGTGAGGCAAAGCCAAGGCGTGCGATGACCGTGGACATGAGACAGTGATATAGCAGATCCACCGCTTCCCTCCTTCCCATGTCATCATTCCTTTGCCCCTGCAGCGGACAGTGACAACTCGCGTGAGCAATAACGGCAATCTCTCGTCCCGTAGGATTTTGTTCACTAGCCCACGAGCAAGGTTACACTTAGGCCCTGATTACACTTAGGTCCTTTTTGGCAACAAAGTATTTTCATAGTTTCTAGGCAAAACCATAGTTTTGGAGAATACCATAATTTCTAAAGGCATGAGGTGTTTGGTAACCCTGCAAAAAAACATTGTTTTGAAAACCACGGTTTTGTCAAAACCATAGTATTTTTGGAGTTTTGGAAACCCTACTTTGAGCTAAGTTTTGGCTCATTGCTATCACTATTCATAGAAAATAACTTTATAACCAAACACTTTGTAGTTCCAAGAAATACCATGGTTTTATGGAGGTTATTAAAACCATGATATTTTTATATATAACACTTACAAACCATGGTATCTCAAAACCATGGTTTTTTAAAACTTTGCTTCCAAACAGGACCTTATCGTTTTCATACGAAAAATCAATCCCCGGTGATTTTCGGTTTGCCGCGGCAAATCGCGATTTATCGAGCAAAATTTAAGATTTAAGATTTGAATCACAAATTGCTTGCCGATAGTGCAAAAACCGATCGATATCTTAGCAAATCGAACGGAAATCGCGGCAAATCGAACGAAAAAATCGGCAAATCGAGGCAAATTGGTCAATCGGCAAATCGATGGAATTTTTCGGCAAATCGAAGGAATTTGTGGGCAAATCGGTTGGTTTTACCGACAAACCGAATGGTGGGTGTGATAAAATGGTAAAACAAATATGGTGCAAAAAATGGTAAAAATTAATTTAAAAATATGAAAATGGTTAGGGAATGTGTTTTTGTAATTATGTAACATTTAAGCAACATTTGAAATTATTGAAAAAATTGAGTTAAAACTTTGTATGGTGCGGAAAAATGGTTTGTTGATTAAATGTATGTCGTGTGATCCGTAACTGATAATTAATGATTTGTCATGATTTAATATTTCGTGCAGTCGCAAACTCGCAACTCAATTAGGAGAGCTTGCAAATTTTACCTTTTTAATACAAATATGTGTATTACAATATCACCATGATAAAAAAGGAATACACGTACTGACTCTACACGTAGGAGTACGTTACTACGTATAGTCTACAATCTACACGTAGGAATACGTACCGAGTACGTCGGCCGGCTTGCCGCCCACGCTCCGAGCCTCCGACACGCCTTGCGGACTTGCTGCCCACGCAGCCACGCTCACTCCGGCAAGTTGCTGGTTGCTGCACGCGCCACGCTCCGACGAGCTGCCCGACTTGCCACTCCGTCTGCCCGATTTGCCGCGGCTTCGCCCCGACTTGCCGCGCAGCCGCCGCGACTTGCCGCTCCTCCCGACTTGCCGCTCCTCCTCCCGGCTTGCCGCGCCTCTGCCTCGATTTACCGCGCCACCACCCAGATTTGCCGCGAGGACAGTGGAGAGCGAAGAACTATCAAGGACAGTGGAGGAGCCAAGGAGGGGAAAGGTGAATCACGGGACAACGTCTACAGAACATGCAATAATGCAGCATTCATCTATATATATAAGTCTATGAACAGTATATTTTTCAATTTTTCATGATTTTAATTAAAATTTCCTCATGATTCCAATGTTGTTTTTGATTTTTCTTTTCACAATTGCCTTCATACAGGCTTATATAATTTTTGAGATTTTTTTGGGATTTTTTCTCAATTTTTAAATTCAAATCAAAATTTTGAATTTAAATGTCGGTTTGTCGTTGCCGAGTCATGTCGATACGTCGATTTGCCGCGATAAATCGACAATAAGTGAATCCTTGCTCACGGGATGGCTCAAGCTTATCATCTGTCCAAGTCGAGCCTATTTCATAGCTTCACCATTTCAGCAAGCTGAACCAAGCCAGGTCCCTACCCTGGACGAGCCTGAGTCAAGCTAGGTATGGCTTGCTCAAGCTCGGCTCAGTTCAACCCTTGCACCTCACTCTATCATACCATCACATTTGTGACTCTCTTCTAAGCCATTGTTGACTATTCTTGTCCTAATAGAGTGGCAAAAAGTTTAGTTTGCCCCCAATTTTTACTGTAACAGAAAATAGGAGAAATGCCTAAAAATTGTAGAAAATTCTTGAAATTGTGAGAAAAATTCTATGAGTTCAGGAAAATTATGTGGACGTAAAATATACAATTGAAATTGAAAACTGATTGGGATGTGTTATTTTATTTTAAATTAAGTGTCAGCGAGTGAGACAAGAGCACCATAAATAGCAGAATATAAAGAGAAATTACGAAGTATAAAATCTGAATATCAAGATAAAACATGATTTTTTACAAATTTAGAAATTTGAACTACTCAATTTGTTGTTCAATTAGGCGGGCAAGCAAGTAGGCGACCTGCAACTCCAGATGCTCATCATCAAAGAAGTTACCTCTCCTTCTAGACATAGCAATGGATCTTAGGCCCCTCCTCCCTTGGGAGCTCAACCTTTGCAAAGACCATAAATCCCGCTCTCTCGGTCTCACCATCCTCCAGAAGATAAAATGGAAGCAGCGTTCACGGCTAACATGGCTTAAGGTTGGGGACCCCAACACCAGATTCTTCCGTCTGAAAGCCAACACTCGATGCCAAAAAAACCACATCATTTCCGTGGAAGGACCGGACAGCACCAAAGTCTTACATGAAGATAAGGAAGACCTGCTATTCAATCATTTTAATAATCTACTCGGATCTCCAGCCCAAGGTCACCTAGGCATCAATTGGGAGTCCCTCAATATCCCCAATCTTGACCTCTCTGCCCTAGACCTCCCACCCACTATGGAGGAGCTTGACAAGACAGTTTGTAGTCTTCCGACTGCCAAAGCTCTTGGACCAGATGGTTTCACAGGAACCTTCTTCAAAACATGCTAGGAGATTATCAGGCACAACTTACTTAGCGCCATCACTAACCTATTTCACTTGAATGGTCACCGATTTAGACCTCTAAATGGCGCTCTGATCACCCTTATCCCAAAAAAAAGAGACCCGCTTTCGCCTTTTGACTTTCGACCAATTAGCCTCATCCATAGCGTTTGTAAACTTTTCTCCAAAATTCTAGCCTCAAGGTTGTCAGCATTCATCGACGCGATAATCTCGCCTAATCAAAGTACGTTTATTAAAGGAAGACACATTCAAGACAACTTCCTCTTCGTCCAGAATAAGGCCAAGTATCTCCAATGCACAAACATCCCGACGTTGTTGTTCAAACAAGACATTGCTAAGGCCTTCGATTCGGTTTCATGGCCATACCTCCTCCAAAACCTCAGAGCTAGAGGGTTTAGTTAGCTTTGGACAGATTGGGTCGCGCTGATCCTAGCCTCTTCATCTTCCCACGTCCTTCTCAACGGAATCCTAGGTCACACAATTCAGCATGGAAAAGGATTGTGCCAAGGTGATCCCCTGTCGCCCTACCTCTTTAACCTTGCCATCGACTCACTCTGTCGTGTCCTTCAAAAAGCTAGCGCCGCTGGACTTCTAAGCCTGATTCATGGAAGAGGTGTGGCTCTTGACCTCTCACTCTATGCTGATGATGTTGCTATTTTTGTAGCGCCTAAGAAAGAAGATGTCCAAATCCTAAACTAGTTTAGAGATCGGTCTGGATTATGCACCAACCTCCAAAAGAGCTTGGTGGTTCCCAATAAATGTTAGGACCTAAACCTGGATGACATACTGCATAGCTTCACTGCTTAGAGAACCTCCTTCTCAATTCGCTATCTAGGGTTACCACTCTCCGTTAAAAACTCAGAAAGATCCACTTCCAGCCGTTGCTGGACAAAATTACTAGCAGATTGGCCGGTTGGAAAGGGCCGCTCATGTCCAAAGGAGGTTGCCTAACACTCCTCAAGTTAGTACTTACAGCCTTGCCCACCTATACTCTCTCAGCCCTAGTGGTACCGAACCCCATCCTTAGAAATATTGACAAGTTGAGGAGATCCCAGCTATGGCGCGGCATTGACAGTGCCAACGGCGGACACTGCAGGGTCAACAGGGCCACGGTCTGCAGGCCCCTCAATCAAGGTGGCCTGGGAGTCCTTGATCTCCACAAATTCGGTCGAGCCCTTAAACTACGATGGCTTTGGCTTGCCAAGCAATACCCAGACCGACCTTGGGTAGACCTAGGCAACCCTTGTAACATGTTGGATAAAAGCCTATTTGACTCAGCTGTTCGCATCGCCCTAGGATCGGGAGCGTTGGTATCCTTTTGGAAAGACCGCTGGCTCCAAGGACAATCCCCCAAGCAAATCGCCCCTCACTTTTTCGCATCTCGCAAAAGAAGAGTATCTCGGTAGAGCTCGCCCTCGCTAATAACAACTAGATTGCATCCATTAGGCGTGACTTGAGCCGACACTACTTTTCGAATTCCTAGATCTTTGGGGACGTATCCACGAAGCTCAAAACACCACTGTTCAAATCACTAACGCCCCTGATTTCTTCATTAGGTCAGCTACATCATCTGGTGAATACACTGCAAGCTCTGCCTACAAACTCCGATGCTTAGGCGCTGTCGACTCGCCCTTCAAGGTCCTTGTCTGGAAGCCGTGGGCACCTTCTAAACTCAAATTCTTCGCTTAGCTAGTGTTGCAAGGCAAAATCCAAACAGCCGAGTTGCTGCTCTCCCGTGGCTGGCCTAACAACTACTTCTGCTCACAGTGCCTTCGCAACCTGGAACCAACTAGTCACCTTGTGCTACAATGCCACTTTTCCAGGATAGTTTGGAGCCACATCGCGGAATGGCTATCTCTTGACTTCCTTCGACCCTCTAACTGGACCGCCCAAAGCTTTACTCAATGGTAGATGGAGGACATCCACACTACTTGCCCCCATAACATCTGATCAGCTTTCAACTCAGTTGTGCTCGCCGTCCTCTGGCACATTTGGCTCAAGCGCAATCTTCACATCTTCCAAGACACAGCTAGGCAGGCCGCTGACCTGCACGTGATCATTCGGGATGAACTCAGATTGTGGACCATGGCAGGTGTAGACACTGTTCATAAGCTTTTTTTTTCTATAACCTGTAACCCCTTTCCATCTTCCTCTTCTCCTTCCTTTTCTTACTCTTGAGTTTTTAGCTTCCTCTTGCCTCTTCTTTTGTACATTTCTGCTATTCTTCTTTGTTTCCTTTATTTTCCTGTCTTGAATCTGGATTGTAATGTCTTCTCTACCTATTAATGCATGGGCGGCCCACTGGGCAACTCTTAAAAAAAATAGCGATGGCATAGAAGGGAACAAGCAAATATGATGGCATAGAGGGCAAAATATGTGGTGCAAACCCCCCTTTTCGTGAAAACTCCGTGAAAACCACCCGTAAAAGTTTTGAAAAATTCTCAAAAAATTATCATATGTAGGGGAGGTGAGCTTCTACAATCCTGCAAAATTTTAAGATGAAACTCAATCGCATTTGAAAGATATGAAAAAGACAAATTCAGCCTGAATAGTAATTTTTCACTGTTTAGCACTATTCATTTTGCTGTTTGTCTTTTTCATATCTTTCAAATGCCATTGAGTTTCATCTTCAAATTTTGCAGGATTGTAGAAGCTCACCTCCCCTACATATGGTAATTTTTTGAGAATTTTTCAAAACTTTTATGGGTGGTTTTCACGGAGTTTTCACCAAAAGAGTGATTTGCACCGCATATTTCCCCGGCATAGAGAGGTGAGGTGGTTCAATGATGGTATGAAGGGGATTTCAGACATCTCCAGTGGCACACTAAAAATTTACTCACTAGAAAATACCCCTGAAAATTACCATGTGGTTGGTTGCGTTGGATGTTGTGTTAACCAAAAAAAATCCCCCTGAAAATTACCATGTGGTTGGTAAAGGGCAATGAAATTTGGCCTGTAGGGAAAGGCGCGCAGGTGGGCCATGGTGATGGCCAGCACAAAATGGTTCAAGGGGTGACTTGGCCCCCGGCCGCTTCCCATCTTGATATCCACATGACATAGTAGTCCTCTATGCTCTAAAACCACCACCAGAGGAGGAAAAGACCATGTAGATCCTACAATCATGGGATGTGCATCCTCATAAGACAGATATGCTTTAAACTTCATGTGAGGCTTTGTTTTTTTTCTTGTGAAATACCAAGAGAGAATAACAACCGGTGCAACCCTTAGGCCATGTTCTCTATGTTTTATCTACTTATTCTTGTCTACTTATTTTCTTATCAAAAATACAAATGCTTTGGCATTTACAATCCATTCTTTTTTGCCTTGAAGGTGTGTCCCAAAGCACAAAAGAGCAAGTCAGACGAAGTGTGTCAGGCTTTCCAAGCCGCTTCGAAAAACTCACGAAGTTCAACTTATCAGCAAATAAAAAGACGAAAAGAACAACCCCTTAGATTTGAAACAAATGGTAGGATTGAAGTTACAGCTCCTCCGCCATATAACAAAAGGATGTCTGTCCATCCTCATGTGGCTTTTATAGGGACATGGTTATAAATGCATGACTGTCAGGGATTGGATAACTGTCTAATTACTTGTTTACCCCTGGCTGGTTGCTCAGGGCTGCTTTAATTCCCTTGAAAGTTGTGCCCAAGGAGAAGCTTGTATGACCTGCGGAGCGACGCTCATGCAAGCATTACCACGTTAGCACGGACTCACAGGTCTGCCCAAGCATAGGTCATATAATAAGATCAAGCACGCTAGCTCAGAGGTCTATGCCCAGGCATAATTGCACAATTATTCCCTGTATACCCGATTTACACAAGTTAATACATGCACTGGAGTAGGGTTGTGATCTCTACTGTGGGAGGCCCGAATTAGGATAAATTGAGCTTGTTGTCCACCTCGAGTGTCGAGGATTTTCTCGTATCTCCAAAACCAAACCTCTACGAAAAAGGATCTGATTGATCCCTCATTCAAGAAATAAGATCGGTGGAGAACCGATTTCCCAATCATCGATAGCTAGTGTCGTTTGTAGGGAATCTAATTAGATCCTTTATTGGAGAGTTCCTTGGTGATGTCGAATTCCCAATATACTCAGGACCTCTGCGTTTTTGACGATATGGAGGACGACGATATAACTACAACGAGGGGAGGTGGCCCGGATCACCGACCTAGAAGGCATCGAGCCTAGGAGTCCTTCCCTAGTGGCCACGGCAGGAGAGTGGCATCTTCGCTCTCATTTGAAACAGGGCACCCCGTCCTTGATGGGATGATGCAGGCCTCTATGATAGCGTGGATATCCCCGACCATGTGGAATCTGAACACAAGACAGCTTCGTGCGACAACATGATGATGACGCCGCCTTACCTCTCACAAGGTCGGGATATCAATATGGCTAAGGGGGAAATGCCACCTTGGCACCCGAGAGTTGAGATGTGGCCTAGCGTCACCGTTATGAGGCTGCTCAAAGTCACCTAGATGAGTCCCTCAATAGGATGCTTGACAGTCTCCGGCGGTAGGCCAAAGGAGATGCCCGGCCAAGCGCTCGGGTAGACCTGCTTGCTGGCGCAGGCTTCAAACTCCCGAGCACGTGCGCACGCTAGCTGTAGCTTCCTCCTGTTGCGAATAGCAGGGAAAGACTACAGCCATTGGCGGTAGTTGTGCATGAATTCCGTACAAACCCCGAGCAAATGTTGGATCCTCAGGGATTGAGAGATGTTGTGGCTGAAGACATGGAGAAGCTTGTTGCCGACCATAATCCTCAAGCGTTCACTACCAGGGAACAGTACAACACAAGCAGTTCGTAACCGCTTTCACAAGCGGTTATCGAACCGCTTTTACGCAACTGAGAGTGATACCTAGAGGGTATCACTTGCGGTTCCTCGAACCACTTGTGGTGTGGCACCACAAGCGGTTTGGAAGGCGCCAGGAAGAGCAGTGGAACAGCCATGTGGGGGCAAATCACAAACGGTTGGTGTTACCAACCACTTGTAGAGAGGCCTTCTATCGTGGGTTGCGAGACACCACGTGTGCTCTCTCCACAAGCGGTTTGTACAAGCGGTTGTTGTTACAAACCGCTTGTGGAGAGGCCGACAGCTACATGGCCTTTTGAGTTAGACTTTCAAATATGAATTTTGACAATAAAAATAAATACAACTACAAATTTATTTCTGCATAATTAAATATATATTATAATTGAGAAAACTAGTAGTTTATTTGCACAAATAGTATGAGCTTATAATTTAATTACAAATTAAATGCATATATATATATATAAGTTTTACAATACAAAAATGATGATCAAGCACAAGCAACGCTTTTACAACTTTCAAGAGTACGAAGGTGGTGATCTTGAGATCATTTCTGCGTGCATCGCTTTTGCGCCATCGACGAAGATTCCGTAAGTTCACCTGTCCTTATTGAAGGGCCATCTCTCCATGCCTTTGCGTAGAACTCGCCTCTAGGGGTTATAATCTCATCGACAATGAAGCCAATAAGTTCTTCTTGGATTGCTTCAACCCGATGCGATGGGATCACGCCTGCCTCATCGATGCCGCCTCTTAAAAGAAAGAAAGAAATAAATCTTTGGACACGTCAAGTATAAGTGTATTAAGAAATTTGTTTTTAATACACACGCACCTCGTCGTCCAGTTGTCGCATATCGCCGTGGTAAGACTTTGCATGTAGAGGCACACATAATAGCCACATAAGTTGTTTTCGGCCGATTGCTGTAGAACCTAGAGTGATATTTCAAAAGAATGCAATTAATTAATTGGCTTGAGAAGATAAATTTTTATGCCATATATATTATTTAATTGATATTTTGTAGTACGTACTCGAGTGCTGGTTTGCACCGTGAATTGATTCCTAGAACTTTTTCCTTTATGCTTCGTTCGGAACATGGCGAATACCTTGTGATGCGTTATTATATGAATAGTAATTATGAGTATTCGAAGTACTTTTATATATATATATATATATATATGTAGGTTGGTATCTCAATGTTACCTGTTTAGAATATCAAAAACAAACTGAAAATCTTGTTGTGGTTTTCTTCTTGAGTCTTGCACAATGATGTTCACACTATCGCTTTAATCGGGGGATCACAGGGAAATACCACACCACCTTAGCAGGAGGTCTCTTCTTCTTACACTCCCCTCTATTTCACCTGGGTCTTCACGCTTCGTCTTGTAACGTGATTCTTTGCACACTAGACAAGCATCCAAATCCACATACTCATTGCGATATAGGATACAATCGTTACAACATGCGTGTACCTTCTATACTTTTAATCCCAAAGGACAGATGACTTGCTTGGCTTCATATGTAGATTCAGGCAGCGTGTTATCTTCTAAAAGCAGATTCTTTATGAGTGATAACAACTCATCGAATCCCTTGTCTGACACACAATTTCTAACCTTCCATTGCATTAAGTTCAGTGTCGTGCGAAGCTTCCTGTGGCCCTTCCCACAGTCTGGGTACAAAGGTGTCCCGTGGTCCTCTACCATGCTTGTTGAAACTTCTCGAATTGTCTTTCATCCGTAGTCTCCTCTCCGTCACGCAAAGATCGACCTAGCTCGTCATCACCAAGATCACCGATCGTATCTTCCATGAACAATATTGCGTGGCGTCCGCCATACTGTTGAATACCTCTTCTTCTTCACCATCTTCTTCATCGTCTTCCTGGCTGCTCCCCTGTACTTCGCCATGCTTGGTCCAATGATGTAGTTTGGCATGAAACCTCTCATGATCAAATAGATCATAACCTAAAAGCGTTAGGAGTGCTCCTTCTCATTCTTGCAGTCTACGCACGGACAACATATGAAGCTGTCTGGAGGCAAGAATGCAACAGCGGCATCAAGAAATGCCTTCACGCCATCAATGAAATCTCTGGAGCGACGGTCCGCATTGTACATCCATTGCCGGTTCATCTACACAAAGATCTAATTTTCAGATACCTTCAAAGATCTTTCACTAAAGTGTTATTTACATTGTAGCAAAATTCCATTCCAAAGTACTTTGACACGTATTTACAAAAGTCATTGTTTCCATGTTTTGGCTATTATCAAAGGTAATAAATAATATACTTATTTTATATATGCATGTCATATAGTTACATTTATAATTAAAACTACTCAAACATGTTGTTAGTTTTATAGTTCTACAAGACATAATCGAAAAGAAATTAAAAGTTTTATAGTGCCAAGAATTTATATGCCATATATTTTGCGATGGAGGGAGTGGTTTTTCAAATTTAACCTTTAAACTTAATTTAACTAATTATTTTGTCCCTTTAAATTTTTTCCTATTTTATTTCATAAAACATTAATAATTTCCTTCCAAACCTAGATCTACTATTGTTACATTGAATGGAGGAGTGTTATATTAAAGATTGTAAAGCTAACAACTTTTGGAAAACAACTCCTTAATTACAATTCATCATGGTCCTACCTAAAATTAAAGTTATGAAGTGAGATTGAAGAGAAGAAGTGTTACATTAAAGATTCTAATCCTAAGAACACTTTTGGAGAAAATAACTACCATAATTCATCATGTTCTTGCCTAAAATTAAAGTTATGAAGTGAGGTAGCAATAAAAACTCCCAACAATCAAAATCAATTTTTTTCTCCATATTAAATGCAAAAGAAACAATAATATCTTGGTGAGAAGGATGGTAGCATGGTGTTACTAACCTTGATTCACATAATTTGAAGCTAAATCATCACATTCAAAAATTTGGACAAGACCTCCCCAAGAACAAAGCTGGCCCTTCCCTGCTCATGTCTGCGAGCTCGGGGAGGAGGAAGAGTTTAAATGGGTGGGCGGGACCTCTTCGAAGCGGTTTGAGACACCAACCGCTTGTAAATGTAGATCTCTACAAGCGGTTGGTGTCTCAAACCGCTTGTGATAATCGTAGTGGTTTGGGACACGAACCGCCAGAAGGTTGCTCAACACAAGCGGTTATTGTTACCAACCGCTTCGAAACCCTCCGCCTTGTTGCTCACTTAACCGCTTCGTGCGAAGGCGAAGCGGTTCGCGCCTAACCTCTTGTAATAGCCCGCTTGTGATGCCCAGTTCTGTAGTAGTGAGGAGAGCTTGAAATTCTTCCCAAGATGATTGAAGGCGAGCAGGTGCTAGATCACGGTGCGGGGAGTCCCGGAGCGCTATTTGGGACGACCGTGCTCGGCGGGATCTCCTCGAGCTACTCGAGACGACCGTGTTCGGCGGGATCGGGATTGTGAAGGCTCCTAGAGCTATTCCTAGGGGTAGGGGTGCAAACGAATATCCGAATATCTATTGCAATTTTTTCTCTCTTAGTTATGTGCATCCAAGTAGTGCTTTGAGGTGAGTAGTTTGCGGTTATTGTATTTCTGGGAACCATCACCCATTCCATCAACTTTTTTACATGTCATGATCCATGTAGGGTTTAGTAAATTGTTTTAACCTTAAAAACCATCGTCCAGCGGCTTACCGGCTAACCACGAAAACTGTGGCTAACAGAGAAAGCCAAACAGCTAACCGAGAAAACTGAGCAGCTAACCAAAGTGACCGGTTTAGATCAAATGATAGTTGCTCGAAAACCACAGCTAACCGAACAGTTTTTCAATCCAATGTAGCGGTTCATTATTTTCTAATGTAAGTTATAGCTTTATTTTTTGTGTTTCATGGGTTCATCAAAATTAAATCTGTCATGGGCACAGTGTCCATAATCTTTCTTTTTTTGTTTGAATTTTGTAGGGGTTCACAAAAGTTCAAACCTTTTGTCATCACATCTTTTTTACTACAGAATAAGTCTAAAATTGTAGTTTTTCTAATGTGCAAATTTAGTATGATTACACTGTAATTTTTAGTTTGTTTTTTTTTGTATCTTGTATTAAAGTTAAATATTAGCATTTTTACTTTTTATATTTTGATTCGTGAATAGTAGGTGCTCATTAAATATTTCTTTATTTTTTACCAGAATATTTCTTTTTACATTTCGATTTTTTTTATTTGCAGGGTTCACTAAATTTAAACCTTCTGTATATACTAAAATTTTTAATTTTTTTTATGGTCCAGACAAAATTTTAAACTTTTTTGAACCTCTAAAAAAAGTTAAAACTTTTTGTTTGGACTATTTTTTTTGTATTCTTTTTTCTAGAAATTAAGTTATATGTATGTAGTTTGCTCGCTAGTCGGTAGTAATTAGTGAATACTCCCTCCGATTCATGAAAACAGGGTATTTAGACATGTACTAAGTCAAAGTTTTAAAACAACATCTATGAAAATATTTTGAACTATTTAGATTGGATACATCAAAATCATACATTTATTCGTCGCCAAAAGCAATTCCATAATATCATAATTTTTGTTAATATTATATATAAATTTCAATAGAAATTAATAGTTAAAGTTGTATTTCGAATACCGTGTCAATGTTGAAAATATCAAGTTTTAGAAACCGGAGAGAGTAGCTATCAAGCTAATTGATTCGGCCAACATATACGCGCACGGACACTGCCAATCTGCCGTGCATGTCCGATCAGCAAGCCAAGGCATCGCACGAGGGGCGGGCTGATGGACTGAAAATGCTCAGGTTTTCAGTGGACAGACCAATAGTTGGCCCCATACTGCAATCGCATTTCTTTCGTTGCTTTGAGTCTTGCCTGGAATTGGATTCGTAGTTTAGAAATTTTGGAATGATGGCGAAATTACTACATTAACCAATTGTAGACTGCATAATCTTGAAAATCAACCCAATGTTCAGACAATGTCTAACGGCCACAGTTACTGATATCCAATCAGCACACAAACCAACCTTCAATCACAAAAGGTTCAGGCATATGTCAAAGAAAAATCACTAGTGGGTGAGCACTGATCCTCTCTGCAATTCCTCGCAGAGGCTCTCTAACGCAGAGGACGAGGACCCTCCCTCCTCGACGGCCACCCTGCACACAGCCTTCATCTCCATGGCCTTCTCCCTCGCCTTCCTCCCCTCGTCGGAGCCGCCCATCAGCGTCTTCACGGCACGCTCCAGCTCCAGCGCGCTCACGAAGTTGCCACTCTTCCTGTCCACCTTCATGGCCACGGCCACGCCCATGTACGCGACCAGCGCGAATGCGTTCAGGTGCTGCTCGGCGTAGAGCGGCCATGGCACCATCGGCACGCCGAACCACAAGCTCTCGAGGATGGAGTTCCACCCGCAGTGCGTCACGAAGCCCCCCACGGCGGCGTGGGACAGTATCTCCTTCTGCGGGGCCCTCGTCGGCCACACAAGACCCTTCTCCTTCGTCCTCTCCAAGAAACCCTCCGGGAGCAACTCCTCGAGGTTCGCGTCCGTGGGGGGTCGCTTGCCGTCCGCCGGCGGCCCGCGTAGAACCCAGAGGAACCGGTGCCCGCTGCGCTCCAGGCCATGGGCTATCTCGTGAGCCTGCGGCGCCGTGGAGAACCCTAGGCTTCCGAAGCAGAGGAGCACGACGGAGGCCGGAGGCTGTGAGTCGAGCCACCGCATGCACTCATGCTGCTGCTCGGCCGGCGGGTCAAGCGAGAGCACCGGGCCTATTGCGTAGATGGTCGGTGCCACGATTCCGCGCGTGCAGCAGCCATCGGCGATGGCATCAAGAACGCTCTGTTCGAGCTTGGCCGCCGTGTTGATGATGGCGCCCTTGGTTTCCATGAACCGCCTGCCGTGGTACACGTACCACGTGTAATTCGGGTTCTTCCTGTCCATAAGCGGCAGCGGCATAGACGACGGCGGCACCGGCGGCAGCCCAGGCACGTCCACCATGCCATCCATCTCTACGAACTCGACGGCCACCTCCTCGTGGAGCGCCGGCAAGCGCAAGAAGAGCGCAAACATCGCGGCGTTGGAGGTGAAGTACACGTAGGCCGGCACGGCGAGCTCGTGGGACACGTCGAGCAGCGCCGTGCAGAAGAAGTCGATGACGAGGCCGGCCACCGGGCACACCAGGCCGGCGATGGCCGCCTTCACATGGAGCGCATGGAGCTGCACGAAGCGGGACACGAACTCCTCGATGCCCACGGTGTCCGTCGGGGGCTCGACGGCGGGCAACTGGTAGAAGCGGATGTTGAGGCCGGACTCTTCCTCCCGGCGTACGATTCCAGCGACCTCGGACAACCACGGCCCCATCGGAGGCTGCACGACGAGCACGGTGAGCGAGAGGGCGCCGCGGCCGCGGGCTAGCAGCCGCTTCCCGGCGTGGAGCATGGACATGAGGTGGCCGGCGCCCCAGACGGGCAGCAAGACGACGGTCGGGGTTGCCATTAGTGAAAAGCAAGAGCTACGAGGGTCTACGGCTGCCTGGACTTTCTTGGATTAGGAGTGTGATGGTATGAGCTACAACCAAACAGAGCTGCTTGTCGCATCCCGTCCTGTGACTTTTCACTGCTACTGAGCTGCCCACCGCACGACTAGAAAAAAAAAAAAATTTACCCAAAAAAAAATCGCAAATAAGAAAATGCCCACCTTCTTAGGAAAAATGCAGAAATGCCTCTCCGCCGCGTCGCCATAACGCGGCAAAGCTATTGTCGCGTTGCGGAACAGCGGCAATAGCATTGCCGCGTTACCGTACTGCGGCAATGCTATTGCCGCTGTACCACACTGCAGCAATAGCATTGCGGTACTGCGGCAATAGCATTGCCACAGTACCACGCCGCGGCATTAGCCATATATCAGTACCCGCGCGCGTGAGGCCCCACCACGGGCCTCACTTCGCGCCGAGCAAAACAGAGAAGAGAGAGGGAGGAGCGCACGCCGGGAGAGGGAGAGGGAGGGAAGAGGAGGGAGAGGAGAGGAGGAAGAGGAGGAAAAAAAGCACATATTTGGTGAGTTATATTTTTATTTTATTTGATATATTAGGTTTAGTTTATTATTTGATATATTATATGATTTAGTTTATTTTATTGTTAAAACATGGTAGGATAGCAAAATTTTTATGTAATATGTATAGATGTAAAGCTGGTTAGGGTTTAGTTTATATTTTATTTGATATATTAGGGTTTAGTTATTTGTTAGATATATTAGGGTTTAGTTATTTGTTAGATATATTAGGGTTTAGTTATTTGTTTAGTTATATTAGGGTTTATGTCGGCGACCGGGAGGCGAGCCTCCGCAGCGCCAATAAGCAAGGAAAATAGGGTGTGAGGCCTGGCGGCCTGTCCCCGGACCGAGGTCTGCCTTGTGGCCGGACGCCGGCGAAAAGACCTTAGTCCCGACGCTGCTGGCGTCGAGACCGGATTGGTGGGAAAATGACTCGAGTATTTTTATCTGGTTCACCCTCCATCAAGGGATAACGACCTACGCCCACCTTTCATTTAATGCCGAGCTTAAACGAGTACAAAGGGATGAAGTCCGGGCTTTGGGAAGCCCGGGCCTCGAGTACAATGAGTGCTCAAGGTACTTGTGTGTGTTCCTACAGTTACCTGGATGCGGAGAACTACCGCCGGGAACTAGAGCTCCTACGAGAGTGCAAATGCTCCTGTTTTACAGTCGCTATTCTCCAAATGAGTTGTGTGTATGCCAAAGTGAAGCCTCTTCCTCTTGTTGTGGCCTGCGCGCCTCTTTTATAGGCGCCCGCCATCGTAGCTTCTTATTTGGTCCGCTGAATTAGTCGTCGCCTTTTAATCGATAGCGCATCAATCCATCGAAATCGAGTGCAATCCTCCGATCACCGCTGCTGAACCGCCACGGTCGGACTTGTCCTGCCTATGCGGGCGGTTGACGGATCGCCGCCTACCGTCGAAGCTGCTGCTAAGCGCTCCTCGATCAAGGCGCGCATTTAATTATCGATGACTCGGGGACCCGGCGTATCTGTCCGTGGCGTGTACGATTTGCCTCGGTCTGTTCCTTTATACCTCGAAGCCGGAGTAAGCAAAGGCTGAGCTTCCGAGGCGGGAAGCTCGGGCTCGAGCTTGCTGCTCAGCGCGAGCTTGCTGCCCCGAGCTTGCCTCTCGTGGGACCGCAGAGTAAGTAAGTGGGCCGAACCCTCATGGGCCACGATTTTCCCCAACAGCTAGCCCCGAGCCTCGGCGGGGCGATGTCGTCTTTGCTCGAGGTTTAGCTAATGCTTGCCGGCGAAATGCTGTTTTTTTCGCGCGAGGGCCCCACAACCGGCGGGAATCCCAAATCGGCGCGGTTACGTGCGCCGCTTCCTTCTCCTTGGTTTCCGCGTCTTTCAACGGACAGGAAACGGTTCGTTTCCCCTCGTCAGTTTATATTAGGCGGTTCCCCTTCTTCGTCGTCTCTTTTTACGCCCTCTTGTACTACTCGTTCGCCTTGTGCTACTTGCGTTTCTTCGCCTTCTTCCTCCTCCGCCTTTCCGCCATTTTCTTGCTCTGATCCTCATCTTCCTGATGGCGCCCTTCACGCGGAGCCTCCTTACCGAGGACGACCTGAAGGGGCTAGAAGCTGCCGGCTTCGTCGAGGTTGGCGGATGGAGGACGGCTGGCAGAGAGGCGGTCCCTGCGCCCAAGAGCAAGGAGTATGTTTGCTTCGAGCTCTTCACGATTCATGGGCTCCGGGTCCCGAAGTCCGAATTCGTCGAATCCGTCCTGGCCCAGTGCGGGATCGAGCTGGTGAACCTTAACCCCAACTCGATCCTGTTTTTGACGATCTTCGCGCACCTCTGTGAAGCGTTCGTCGGGGTGGAGCCGACGGTCAGCCTCTTCCTCCACTTCTACGAGCTGACCACGACCGGCGGAAACAATGTGGCGGGGTGCGCCCACTTCAAGCTCCGCCGCGACATGAAGTCCTCGTACCCGGTGTTCAAAGCCAGGGAGAACATCGGGGGGTGGGCGTCGCGGTGGTATTACGCCGAGAAGCCCGACAACTGCCGATTATGGTTCGCCAACGCGAGCCATGGGAAGGTGACGATGCCCTGGCCCACGCTGGAGCCGGCAGAGGTAGCCCTGGCGGCCAAGATTCGGGACTTAGCCGGCCGGGGGCTCAACGGATTTGACATCGTGGCCGACTTCACCAGGCACCGGGTGAGCCCGCTGAGGAAGCGGGGTTGCCCTTTCTTTGAGATCCGTGGGTGAGATGATCTCTCCCGCGAAGGCACTTCCCGTATGTCTTCGTTCTTGGCCTTGCAGCCTTTTGCCCGAGCTTTTCCTCGAACGTGTTTGTAATGTTCCCGCCCTTTTTCCTTTGTAGCCTTGCCCCAAGACGAGGTGGTCCGAGTCGTGGGGCTTCTCCTGCCCGCGAGCGACAACGAGCCATCAGGCTCGGGCGTCCGCGATGTCCTGGACGAGGTACGTGCTTCTGCGGGCTTAGGTGCCCCTAGAGCGGTTTTTCTTACGTGAGTGAGCTGACCCCCCACGGCCTATTTTTCGCAGGGGGAAGCGAGAGCGGGAACCGGGCCCGCCGTATCCGCGTCGGCGGCGGTTTCGGGGGCCGCCAATCCGTCGGCTGGTGGCGACGCGAGCTTGGCCCCGGCGCGGAAAGGACAGGCCACTCCCCAGCGACAGCCTGAGAAGAAACCGGCCGGTCGCTTCCCGGGTAAGGCCGGCGGCGAGCACCTGTGCCAGCCAGATCCGTCCCGACCTAGCTCTGGCCGGAGGTTCCCGTGCTCGAGATTCGATCGGTCTGCGCGGATACCAGCGCGGCGCCAAAGAGGCGCTTGGTGCGGGATTTACGACGACTCGGACGACGAGATGAACAAGGCGGCCGTCACAGCTGCACGTAAGTTGCTTGTGCATGCCGGCTTCTCCCGTCCCTTTCCTTTGTTGGTTATGGCCCTTGGGCCGATCGTGCTCTGATTCTCCCTTGTTTTTTCAGTTGCGCTGTCCCCCCAAGCGGGGGAACTTATTCCAGCGCAGCCGGAGGCAGTGGCCCGGGAGAATGAACCTGTCAAGGGCAAACCCGGGCTCCGGGGTTCGAGACCCTTCGTCCTCCCGCTGGTGGCGCACAAGGACGTACGCCCCCAGGCCGCGCTCGTGAAGGTGGAGACCTATCACGGCACCGAGCGCCTGGTGCCGATCCGCGTTGAGGGACGAACTTTGACCAGGTGGCGCCTGATCGACATCCGTGGCATTCGGGAGCTTTTCGACAGGAGCAACATACCTGTCCCTCCGCTGGACATGAGCGACACTCTTCTTCTCGGTGGGGTGGCCCGTCCGGTCATCACACCATGAGCATCGCTCCGGCGGCCAGGAGCGTGGCTCGCTAACCGCCTCGGTGGATCTCGCGGCGCCAGCGTGGATTGAGCACCACCTCAGGATCGTCACATGGAGCCGGCAAGACGCCGTCCGGCTCCGACCAGTCCCCGCCAAAACGCTCGAGGAATGGCTGGCGAATCGACTGGGGAGAGGGCCTCCGGTGGATGCCGCGGTGCAGACTGACTTCCCCCCGAGCCGTGTCTCCATGTTGTTGAAGCTGCCGAGCTTGTGGGGGAATCAGCGCAGCCGACAAGGGGAGCTCGCGAGGTCGCGGAGGAGACTGCCGAGCCGACGGGAGGCCTGGTCGTGCTGGTGGAAGGAGCGGCCGACCCTGCGGGAGACTCGGCAGAACTCGCAGGAGGAGCGGCAGAGCCTGCGGAGGACTTGGCCGGGCCTATGGGAGAGGTGGCCGAGCCTGCGGGAGGCTTGACGGAGCTGGCTGAGGAGGCGGCCGAGCCAGCGGGAGGCTTGGCCGACCTTGCTGGGGAGGCGGCCGAGCCTGCGGGGGAGGCGGCCGAGCCTGTAGGTGAGATGGCCGAGGGGCCAAGCAGCTCGGGCGATAGCTCGGGCCGCCAGGTCGCGATGCTCCTTTCGCCCAGGGGTGTTTCGCACGCTCGGTACGATGTCGCGGTCGTGGCGGTCGCCAAGCGGGTAAGTGCCTCCGGGCTTGGTTTTTGTTGTCTTGTGTTTTCCCTGCTTCGGTCCTCCTTTTCCTTAGTCTATCCTCCGGGTGCAGATCTACCGCGAACTTGTCGGCATGGCTTGCTCGTTTGAGGCTAAGCATGATGCCGAACGAGAGGCCCTGCGGTCGAAAGGCGCATGGTGACAACGGGAAGCCAAAGCCGCACGCGCCGAGCTTGAGGAAGGTCGTTCGAGCTCAGTCCAGGCGATAGCTCTGGAGGCTCGAGCCGCAGCGGCTGAGGCGACCCTAGCCATGGCGCAGGAGGACGCCAAGGAAATTGCTTACCGGTCGCTGGAGGCCCTTAAGGCCGAACGCGACCGCGCCCTTGAGCTCGAGGCACGCCTCCGGTCAGTGGAGGCGTGCGGTGTCGCTGAGGTTGCTCGTGCGGTGGAGCAGCGCGACCTCCTTGCCGCGGAGCTTTCCCAGACGAAAACTGCTGCAACCGCGATGGAGGGTCTGCTGAAAACCCACCAGGATACCATGCGGGACCTGGAGGCTACCAACGAAGCCTTACGGGTCAAAATGCAGACTGCCTGGGCAAAAGAGAAGGAGCTCCTCGATCTTCAGGGCCAACATGAGGAGTTGCTGGCCGAGCTTCAGAAGCTCCGGTGCCAGCCTAAGCCGTAGGCCCTTTTTTCTTTTTGTTTCTTTTCCTTTTTGGTTGGGCGATAATTCGGCCTGCCTTTGTAAATACCCTTTATCAATGCAGTTGACTTGTTTTGACTTCTTTCCTTCGTCACTTCTTCGGTCCGCCTTCTCCCCAGAATGCCGAACGTCGTTTTGACTGTCACGCCGTGTCCCTAGAGACATTCGCGTTCAGTCTTGGAAACGGTTCCGCGTCGGAACTGCTTCCCAACGCCATTACTCCTGAGATCACTTCGGCTTCCCGAATCCTGGCTATAAAAAGAGACCAATGCGACGGTCACTTCTTACTCCAGACTCCTTTCTTCCGTACCTTGCCCTCCTGCTTCCATGGCTTGTGATCCAGAGTTGGCGGAGCTTTGGGCTGACTTCGACCTCGCCATGGCCGAGATTGCGGAGGAGGAGGCGCGCGCCCGTGACGTCGCCAGGGTTGAAGCGCTGGTTGAAGTCGTCCCGCGACTTTGCGGGGCCTTTGATCCGCTCGTGGAGGCGCTGGCCAGCGCCCGTGCCCGCGATGTTGCTGCCGCCGCGGCTTTGGTCGAGGTGGCCCCGACGCTTGCCGAGGTGGCCGACGTCATTGCCGGGTTTCTAGGGCCGTTCCGCTGGGACTAAGTGTAGCTGACTTGTAAGCCATCCCGGAGTCTTTTTAATAAAGTTGTTTGTGGTTATTGTTGCTTCTCTTTGTTTCCTGTTGCTTTTCCTGCATGCGAACGAGCGCTACTAGTCGTGTAGGCAAGAAAAGATTGAAAACGTAGTATAGTCATATCGATCCTAGCCCCCGAGCCATTTCCGTGCTTCTAAGGGGAAGCCCGGGCGTGGCTTAGAGAAGTTCGGAAGTCTTTTGATTGGGTATCTGATCTTCGAAAATCAACTCTTTAAGAAATCGACCCTTAGAAAAAATCGATCCTTAAAAAATCGACCCAGCCCCCGAGCCATGTCCGAGTTTCTGAGGAGAAACCCGGGCGTGGCTTAGAGAAGATCAATTTTTTAAAAATCGACCCTAGTCCCCGAGCCAAGTCCGAGCTTCTGAGGAGAAACCCGGGCGTGGCTTAGAGAAGATCAATTTTTAAAAAATCGACCATAGTCCCCGAGCCATATCCGAGCTTCTGAGGAGAAACCCGGGCGTGGCTTAGAGAGACCGTATCCCTGGGACGGAGCTTGTGGCCCTTGCTCTTTTAAGGAGCGGAGTGCTGGACACTAGAGTTATCCCGAGCTGCGACAATTTTTATGCGGGCTTATGATATAGGGCCAGAAAGCGTGTGTCCGCGCGGGATCTTGCGTGGTGCGATAGATATCGGCTTACCCGTGTGCAAGGGGGTCCTGGGGGTTAGCCTCTGCATGGCCGCTATTTTGCCGATGTGAACTGAGATAGCCCGGGCTTTTTCTCCCAAGCCCGCTCATGGATTTGAGTCACCGGGGTTAGGTTGGGGCTATCTAGGGTTTGAATAGATAGGCAGGATAGGAGAGAAATGGGAAGAAAAGAGACTTACGACCTTTGCTCAGGCGTAGAACCTTCGGAGTTGTGCGATGTTCCAGGAGCTGTTGAGGACTCACCCATCTGGCATGGCCAGTCTTACAGCCCCCGGGCGTGCGGCTGATACGACCGTGTACGGACCTTCCCATCTTGGGGTGAGCTTGTTGGCGTGAGCCAGGTTCTGAACTCGTCTTAGAACCAGGTCGCCTACTTGCAGGGTCCGAGTCTGTACCTTTTTAGCTGCGTGCCGCCGCAGGGATTGCTGGTATGCTGCCACTCGTAGTAGTGCTTGCTCGCGGCAGGACTCGGATAGGTCGAGATCCAACAGTCGCTCCTCGTTGTTGTCGATCTCACCTGCAAAATCAACGCGGGCTGAGCCAAGTCTTAGCTCGACAGGCAAGACCGCCTCCGAGCCGTATACAAGCCTGAACGGGGTTTCGCCAGTAGCCCGGTTAGAGGCTGTCCGAGCTGCCCAAAGCACGGAGGGTAGTTCTTCTACCTAGTTGTGACGTTGCTCGGCAAGAGCGTCGTACACTCGGCGCTTAATGCCCTGCATGATCTGCCCGTTCGCGCGTTCGGCTGCACTATTACTCTGTGGGTGAGCTATCGAAGCTAGGACGACCTTCATGCCGAAGCTCTTCGCAGAGTCCCGAATAGCTCGCTTGAATCAGGTCCCATTATCGGCGATCGGCTTACTCAGACACCAAACCTGGTCACGATCTTCGTTTCTAAGGAACCTCTTGGCGTTTGGGCGGATATGCTTGACACGGTTCGCCGATCCACTTAGTGAAAGTGTCGATGGCGGCGAACAGTGCGTCAGACCCTTTAGGCCTCTCGAACGGACCAAGTATGTCTATTCCTAGGTTGAGAACGGCGGGGTTAGCGGGATAGTCTGCAATCATATGCGGGTGGTGGGATACCCGCATGATATTGGCGGTGGGCGGCGTTTTACTAGCTCTCTTCGTCGGTCAACGCAGTGGGCCAGTAGTACCCCATGCGAAAGGCTTTTCCCACTAAGATTCTGAAAGAGGCATGGGCCCCGCAAATCCCGTCGTCGATGTCTTGGAGGAGAAATTTGCCTTCCTCCTGGGTCACGCACTTACAAAATACGCCGTTAGAACCCCTTCGGTACAACAAGCCCCCGATCAATCGGTAAGGTCGGGCTTGTCTTTGGAGCCGGGATTTCTCAGCTGTGTCCTCGGGCAGTGTCCCATGCGTCAAGAACTGGACGAATGGCGTCATCCAGGTGTCGCGCTGCTCTAGGAGCGAAACGGTACCGGTCGTTTGGGTCGAGGCAACCGTCTTCTCAGGGGCCTCTTCTCCGGAGGGAATAGAGGGCTTTAGTAGGTGCTGCAAGAGCACCCCCGCCGGGGCGGTTTCTTGTGAGGAGCCAAGCTTCGCGAGCTTATCGGCCAGGCTATTAGCCAGTCTGGGAACGTAACACACTTCGAAGTTCGTGAAGTGCTTCTCCAGCTTTGTCACTTCTGCCAAGTATCGCACCATTGAGTTGTCATAACACTGAAACCCCTTGTTTACTTGGCAGACGACCAACTTCGAATCCCCTTTCGCTGTTAGTCGCTTTATGCCGAGTGCAGTGCATGCTCATAGGCCGGCTAGGAGGCCTTCGTACTCCATGAAGATTGTTCGTTCTGGAAAATGGAGTCAGATTATATAATTGAATTTGTTCTCCTTGGGGAGATGAGAACAAACCCGCAGCCTGATCGCTCGAACTGGCGCGACCCATCGAAAAACATGGTTCAGTGCACTTCTTGGCTTGTGAGCTCGGGCGAGCCTCCCGAAGGGTCGGCCGGGCCGGTCCACTCAGTCAAGAAGTTGGCCACGATTTGGGATTTGATCATTGCTCGGGTATGAACTTGATGTCAAATTCACCAAGCTCGATTGCCACTTCGCGACCCTCCGTTCGCGTCTGGGTTCGAATGATGTCCTTTAACGGAAACTTCGTTGGGACCGTAATTGGATGGGCTTGGAAATAGTGGCGCAACTTCGCGAGGCCATAAGCAAAGGCGCATAAGAGCTTCAATCTCAAGGTACCGCTCCTTAGGCACGTGAAGTACCTCGCCACGTAGTAGACCGTTGTTACTTGCCTTCGCGTTCGATTGCTAGTCTGAGATTTACAACTGTGGGCAAGCGCCAAATAGAGGAGTAGAGCTTCCCCGAGCTTTGGCGTGGCTAAGACGGGAGACGTGGACTGGTAGCGCTTTAGCTCACTAAAAGCGGCCTCGGCTTCTTTCGTCCATTCGAAACCATCGTGCTTACGCAGGATCTTACAAAAAGGTGTACTGCACTCGCCGAGACGAGATATGAATCTGCTGAGAACCGCCATCCGCCCTGTGAGGGCTTGCACCTCCTTAGTGTAGGTTGGCGACCTCATATTCTCGATGGCCTCGATTTTCTCGGGGTTTGCTCCGATACTTGCCTTCCCTATCACATAGCCAAGCAACATCCTGCATCGACCCAAAGACACATTTTTCAGATTCACAACTCGATGCTTTCTAAGATTAGCAAAAGTTTCTGAAGGTCGGTCACATGGTCCCGGGACTTTGCTTTTACAACAACATCGTCTACATAAACCTCTCGTTCGCCCTATCGATCGGGGACCGTCTTACGCATTAGTCGCCGGAACGTGGCTCCGCGTTCTTTAGGCGAAGGACGTGGTCATGTAGCGAAAGGTACCAAAAGGTGTTCTGGCGATCTTCTCTTCGTCCTCCTTGCCGCCGCGATCCGGTGATAGCCGAGTAGGCGTCCGTGAAGCTCATGAGCGCCGAGTCCGCCATTCGTCGACCGGTTGGTCTATCTTGCGGCGAGAAAAATTGTCCTTGGGGCAGGCGGCGTTGAGGTCGCGATGGTCGACGCACATTCGCCACTTTCCGCCCTTCTTCTTGACGACGACCGGATTAGCTAGCCAGTCGGAATGCTCGACTTCTCAGATGAAGCCGGCTTGGAAGAGCTTGCCAAGTTGCTCCTGGATGATGTCGGCCTTCCATTTTGGGAAGCGCCGTAGGGCTGTCGACAAGCTTTTTGTCGGTGAGCAGCTAGCTCAGCTCGATGACCTCCTTGGGACCCGGGCATGTCGGACGGTTCCCACGAACACATCTGCGTTAGCGGGAGGAAGGTGGCGAGCTCGAGTTCCTATTTGGACTCGAGGTTGACCCTTACGTGGACGACCTTGGCTGGGTCGTCCTCGGAGAGGGGGACTGCCTTGGTGGGCTCCTACGGCTGCAGGGCCACCTTGGGGCGGATGGGCGGCCGCTCGGCCTTGGCCGGGCCACGCTCGGGAAGCTGTCCGACCATGGCCAAGGCACTCTCGTCGCAGGCCATTGCGGCCTTGTGACTGCCCTTGATCGTGATGACCCCGTGAGGGGCCGGCATCTTCAGGCAGTGGTAGCCGTGGTGGGTAGCCGCCATGAACTTGGACAGCGCAGGGCGTCCAAGCATAGCGTTGTATGGAGCTCGGAGTCCACCACCTCGAAGGTGACGTACTCCGTCCGGAAGTTCTGGGGGGTCCCAAACGTCACGGGTAGCACGATTTGCCAGATTGAGCTCCCTCCATCTACCAACATGCGATCGACTCGCGTGTTGCTGATGGTGGGACAGAGCACCAGCGGTAAGCGCTAGGGCCTGGTCATCCTGGGGGGACAATCATCCCCGGAGAAAGTGATCGACTGGTAGGACCACCTCAGGGCTGCGTCCCCGGGCTTGCCCTTCTCGAGGTGGTAAACCTCCCGGGCAGCGGCCTTAACCTCGCGTCGCGAGCTATAGGCAGAAGCGCCGCCGAAGATCACGGCGACGTGTGCGCGAGCCTCCTGGAAGTCGTCGCCATGGGCGCCCTGAGGCACCCGGTCGTCCGGTACCCCGTGATCGGGGAGCTCGGGCATGGGCCCGCGCCCGGTGTAGAAGTCCTCCAACCGCGCGGCCCATGTCCAGCGATTCTGCGAGTCATGGCCGTCTTGCCGATGAAGAAGGCGATGCGGTTGTTCGGAGGTTGGTCCTTGGGCGGCCGAGGTCGAGGCCGGGAGCTCGCCTACCCGGCTCAGGCCCGACCATTCCGCTACTGCCGGCTGGCTGGCCGCGAGGCGGCCGCCAGAGGGGCGGGCCTCTCGGGCTCTACCGCGCGGCGTGGCGGGCGGCGAGCTCCTTCTTCTTCTTCTTCTTCTTCTTCTTCTTCTTCTTCTCGGCGTCACCCTTCCCGGCATCCGTGCGGTCCCGCCGCCGCCTTCTCCTTCGTCCTCCCTCTCTTGCGCTCCACCGCCTCGGAGACGTTGATGTATCCTTCCGCAAAGACGAAATAAATCAGTGCGGTGTGAACCGGATGGAGCTCAAGGTCCTCGGTGAAACGGGTATTCGCGACTCCTCCTTGAAGGCCTCAGCGATGGCCTCGTCGGAGATCGGCGGAATGGTGTTGCGCATCAGATGAACTGCGGGCGTAGTCCCGCAGCCCTCTCGCCCTTTGGACCAAGCTTGAGGTCTGGGGCTTTCGAATGCGCGCCTAATGTTTCGGAAGTTTGTCCGGGCGCCTCTGCGGCCGTTCCCAGTGCGTGTCGAACCTCGGCGTTGGTTGAACAGCGAGTTGAGCCATTCCCTCTAAGATGGTAGGGAAGTAGTTGACCATTACGGCCTCGTTACGCTGCGGCGGGATGGCGGTAGTATAAACAATGAGATATTCGTCGGGTTCTTACTCCCGTCGAACTTCTCGATCTTCGAACTTGAACTTGCGAGGTTATGGAGCCTCGCGCAAAGCTTCGGCGGATGGTCAGCACCAGGCGGCCCGTTGTTTCAACGGGGTCTCGCCACCGAAGCGGCCGAGGCGGAAAAGACTCGCCGGGTGCGCTGAGAAGCGCCGTCATTGTGGGCGTGGATGCTGCCGCGATCAACGCTCTGCCGCGCTGCCGAGGAGCCACCGTGTGTGGCGGGCTCGAGGTGCTCGCCGAGATCCCCAGCGAGCTCTTCTTGGCCGTCAGCAACCGCGGCGCCTAGGTCAGCCATGGTGAACCCTCGCGGGTCCTTCTCCAGGTCACGCATGACCTGGACAATCGCCTTAACCCTTTGCTGACTGCGCAGCACTGGCTTGGTGACGGTAGTGGTGGGCCAATGTGCGCGTGTAGCACGCGCGGCGGTCATTGGGCCAGCAGGCCTGCGGCGGATATCCGCCAAGGTTCGTCCAACCGACACAGCAAAGAGACTCCGAGCGGCCTCACGCCGCTGGTGCTCTCCGCTTGGGTTAGCACGTGGCTGGTGCGGGGTCGCCTCACCCGACGCCGCAAAGACATGACGTGAGGCAGGCTCCCGCGAAGGAGACATATCGGTGTCACCCACGGAGGCGGTGCCATCGGCTCCTCGACTACCATGGGCTCACGCCACGATCATTCTGGCCTTGACGGGCCGGGCGCCCGATTCTTGTAGCAGATCGGTCCTCCTCTTCGGACATGGCCGCGAATGCACGAGGTCCGTCCGGATGCTGCACTGGTGGCGGTGCCTCCAGTCCCTCCATGAGGTTTTCACGACGTGAGTCGACAAAGTCTTGAACAAAGCCGGGAGCGAACAATTTGCTCCGGCGAGGCGTGCCTCCACCTCCATCTCGTCGGACCGAGCTCCGGCGAGGATACCAACTGCCACTCCTCATCTGACTCGTCGCCGCCGTCGAGATCGTCGCGATCGTCGTAGTTGAGGTCCACGGTATCAATGTCGTCGTAAGACAACAAGACCATCCTCGACTCGATCGAGGAGAGAAGACCGCAATCGGGCCCCACGGTGGGCGCCAGCTGTCGGCGACCGGGAGGCGAGCCTCCGTAGCGCCAATAAGCAAGGAAAAGGTGGTGCGAGGCCCGAAGGCGGCCCTGTCCCCGGACCGAGGCCCGGCCTTGTGGCCGGACACCGCCGAAGGAAAAGACCTTAGTCCCAACGCGGCTGGGCGCGTCGAGACCGGATTGGTGGGGAAGATGACTCGAGTATTTTTATCTGGTTCGAGCCTCCATCAAGGATAACAGCCCTAGGTCGAATTTCGTTTAATGCCAAGCTTAAACGAGTACAAAGGGATGAAGTCCGGGCTTTGGGAAGCCCGGGCCTCGAGTACAATGAGTGCTCAAGACAGTTGTGTGTGTGTTCCGACAGTTACCTGGATGCGGAGAACTACCGCCGAACTAGAGCTCCTCGAGTGCAAGTGCTCTGTTCTCTGATCGCTATTCTCCAAGTGAGTTGTGTGTATGCCAAAGTGAAGCCTCTTCCTCTTGTTGTGGCCTGTGCGCCCCTTTTATAGGCGCCCTCAGCCACTGTAGCTTTGCGCTGGTCCGTTGAATTAGTCGTCGCCTTTTCGCCACACCGATAGCGTACCGAATCCACCGGGTAATCAAGTGCAATCCTCCGATCACTGCGCTGAACCGCTACCAGTCAGCACGTGTCCTTGCCCATGCGGGCGGTTGACGGGACTGGCCGCCTACCCGTCAGAAGCTGCCGCTAGACGCTCCTCGGTACAGTGCGTGCATTTAATTCTCGATGACCCTAGGGACCCGAAGCGTATCTTGTCCGCGGCGCGGCACGATTTGCCTCGGGTCCTATTCCTTTGTACCTCAGAAGCCCGGAGTACGCAAAAGGCCTGAGCTTCCGAGGCGGGGAAGCTCGGGCTCGAGCTTGCCAAGCTCAGGCGCGAGCTTGCTAGCCCCGAGCTTGCCTCCTGTGGGACCGCAGGTAAGTAAGTGGGCCGAACCCTCATGGGCCACGTACTTCCCCAACAGTTTAGTTATTTGTTTAGTTATATTAGGGTTTAGTTATTTGTTTAGTTATATTAGGGTTTAGTTATTTGTTTAGTTATATGAGGGTTTAGTTATTTGTTTGATATATTAGGGTTTAGTGTTAGGTTCGTTAATGAAAAATATGTTGATAGTTAAAAATACACGAAGATTAGGGTTAATATTTTGTGCATACATTTAAGTCTCAGTTTGATTAGAGAAAAAACTGAGGGATTGTATTTAGGGTTAAGTGGTAGCATTGGCAGTGAAAAATATTTTGGGATTGTAGTTAGGGTTTAGTGCTACGTTTATTAGCGAATAAGGATGATTAGCTGATAGCATGTATTTTTCACATGGAATAAAGGATTTTGATAGGATTAATGAATGGTTCATTTTGTATTGCAGCTATGGCAGAGTTTTGGTTTACTGTATATTATGGTGACGGTAACAAAAGAGAAGGGCCTAATGGGATAGATCTTAGCGAATTTAGGAGCACAATAATTAGACATCCCGACTCAGAAAATTTGCAAATTGAGGAACTTTACTTATGGATGTGCAATATGTTCGTGGAGCGACAGAACATGAAGTGTGGATTCAGGCTCTATGGAGCAAAAGTGTAGAAGTTCCTAAATTCCAGCTTGATTAATTTGAACACACGATGGAGTCTGTCAAGATTTATTGGTGGATGTAGGCGTCGTAATCTTGTTATCTGATTATCTTTGTGCAAACCCGGGTTAGGGAAACAAGTGCTGGACAGGGTAATGATGAAGAATTTGGACAATGCAGTGCTACGGTGAATGAAGAGCCGCAAGTTGTCACCGGGAGGAACGAGGATGTAGAAGATGTACATCAGGATGAAGGGGTGGGTGGAATTTTTTTTGCGGATGCTGGAGAGATTAACGAGGATATCGTCGAAGCCATGGAGCATGACGATGAAAGGGCAATGGAGGAGGAAGAGCATGCAGATGACAGTTCAAGTGACGACGAACATGAAGAGGGTGTCGTCATCCCAGAAGAATGGAACAGAGGAGAGTCTAGCCAACTTGTAGTCGATGATAGTCATGGGTCGTCGTGCATTTATGGCGTTGATGAAGTCCGGGCAAAGCAAATGTATGCTGACAAGGCTGCTTTGCAAAATGCAGTTAAGGTCTGGTCTATGACAATGCAGCGACCATTTAGGGTGGAAAAGTCAGATAAATCCAGATATACAACAAAAAAGAGAGAGATGACTACATGTTAAAGATACATAGCAAAGAAGTCTAGATTTGCCATGAAGTGGACAATTTCGAGCGTTGAACCCACACATGTGTGCTAACAAATAGCTTGGCGAAGCATCCCAATCTCACTTCCACTTTCATCGCAAACAAACTATACAGAGAGATTGTTGAGAAGAAGGACATGACTGTTCAGTACATAATATTGACATTGCAACAACGGTTTAAGTATGAAATAGATTATGGAAAAGCATGAAGAGCGAAACAGAAGGCACTGGAGATGAGATTCGGGTCTTTCGAAGCGTCATATGACAACCTCCCGCGTGTGCTGCAACTTCTCAAGGAGAGAAACCCGGGGACCTATGTCATTTGTGCAAGACTTCGCCGTCGATGAACCGGAAGGTTATAGGGTTTTGAATCGGGCGTTTTTTGCCTTCGGTGTGTGTGTGGAGGGTCTGAAACATTGTAGGCCCGTGTTATGTGTGGATGGGACATTTCTTACTGGAAAGTACCAGGGAACAATTATGACGGCAGTTGGCCTGGATGGAAATGATCAACTGCTCCCTATCGCCTTTGCATTTGTGAAAAGTGAGAACAACGAGAGTTGGCTATGGTTCTGGACGCAATGAAGTCTTGGAGTTGTGGAGGACCGGCTTTGATATGTGCCTAATCCATGACCGACATGCGGGACTATGCAAAGCCATAAAGACAATGCAGAAAGACTCTAAGCACCCTTTCCACTGGGCGAACATGCGAAGTAGGTGGTGCATTCGCCACTGGTACGCAAATTTTCACAGCGGTTTAAAAATAAGAAAACTATGGACTTGTTCAAGTGTACGTACAAGCGTAACCAGCAGCGGCGTAAGTTCGATGCAATATGGAAGGTGCTCGATGACCTCACAAAGAGCGTCAGACGACGATGAGCACGCAGCGGAGGAAGCACAACAGAGCTGATAGAACCTCTTCCTCCGCTACCGGAGGTAGATTCCCCTGCCTTGGTTCGTCGATCCGGAAGGAACATAAGGTGTTTCTTACACTGGATTGAGTCAAAACCACGAGAGAAATGGTCATTTCTGCATGACAAGGGTGGTGCAAGGTTCGGGGTATTGACGACTAACCTCGCAGAAGTGTACAACTGGGTCATTAAAGGATTGCGACCCCTCCCTTTAGTAGCCATCGTGGAGGGCATAATGCATGGCATCATGAGGTATCTCGGTGAAAGGCATGAGAAGGCCATGCTGCATGCTTCCAGAGTTGGCATAATGTTCGGCGCAATGATGACAGCGTACATGGAAGAAAAAAGCTTCAAAGCGCAATACCACACGGCCTTGAACACAGGTAGTGGACGGCATCTTTATCAAATATGGATTAGATCGAAAGATGACTATGGTGAAGCAAACATGCGGCTCGCCCATGAGATTGATCTGGGGGCACAAGACCTTGCCACCATATGCTCCTGCAACAAACCATTACTTCTCCGCCGCCCCTGCTCACATGTTTTGGCCGCGTGAGCAACCAACAGATTGGATGCATCGCGGTATGTGTCTCCATACTTCTTCAAGCAGGCTATTATTGCTACCGACAGTAATATTTTGATTTCGCCGCTCAAAACTTCACGGAGGATAGGGAGACCATCAGACATGGATACCTTGCAAAGACTCTACTCCACGGGAGGAGAGGCCGTCGTCACACTCGTCGTTTCCGCAATGAGATGGACGAGTCACAATGAGGAGGAAGAGTGCAACATCATGGACTATGCGGGTCAAGGTCATCGGAGAAATAAATGTCCACACAGCGTGAAGTTCCTCCTGAGTAATGAATAGATGGTCCAGGAGGAAATTGGTTGCAATACAGTCAATTGCAATGTATCTTAGTTTGCTGTATGTCCTCATATTCATTGAGCGAACATGTGTTTCAGTGTGTAACAAGTAATTTGGTCGTCTGTATTCTGTGCAACGTTCATGTAATATGTTGGATAATTCTATATGTTATTTTTAAGTGTATGCATAATTTGTGTAATATGTATGGCAGTATTGGTTGACAGTATTATGTTTGTTTCAATACAACTTTATCTAAATATTGTATTTTTTAATTAACAATATGTTTTCTTTACAGAGTTGACTAACAAATTGTTTCACTTGGTCATTGCAATACAGGTATGGAGACCGTGCCTACCGAGATGCTGGTTGACGACGTCGTCTACCGGACGCACCGTTGCCTCGCACGGTTGCAGGACCCACCCACGGAGATGGCGATCTTCGTGACTCGCACTCCTCGCCGCCCATGGGGGCTAGACCACCGCTGGGTGGACAGGTGCGTCTTCACGACCCTACGGATTTGTCATAACTGTCCAATATGTAATATTAGTAATATTGCATTCTCGTTGTGTAGGCTTTGTGTTGCTGGACTGCTTCCCCTCGCTCGGATGCTGCATGCGACGGATGCAGACGAGGGAGGGCACAAGGGAGACAACGACGAGGGAGAGGACGGAGGCGTTGTTCCCTTGGAGCGGTCTCGCCGGTTCTCGGTGGACCACTCCCTGCTTACAGCGCTTGTGGACCGGTGGCGGCCCGAGACCCACACGTTCCACCTGCCGTGTGGTGAGGTGGCGCCGACGCTACAGGACGTGGCGATGTTGCTAGGACTGCCACTGGCCGAGGAGGCGGTTCAGTTGCCTCCGCTAGAGGCCACCTGGGTGGGCGACCTACGACACCGCTTCGAGGGTGTACTTCCACCCCCGGAGGACAGCGAGGAGCGCGTGGAGCTGCGAGACAGGTAGCGGCACGGTCCTACGCTCGGGTGGTTGCGGCAGTTCGAGGTACGGTGTTTATCGTTTTCCGATCTTACTTCTTCTATTAGTCATATCGCATTTGTCATTGAATGTTTTTACATATATAATTATCGCGTTTCTATGTAGGCTAGCAACATGGTGGAGGATCCCACCCCGTAACAGGAGGCACGGCACCTCGAGGCTTACTTGCTGTGGCTATTTGGCTGGGCGATGTTCACCAGCCCCAACGGCAACTCAGTGGACGTCCGGTTTGTGCCTTTAGCCCGTGCCATCGCTGATGGCAACTTCGATTGCATCCCGCAGTTGAGTTGAGGCTCCGCGGTGCTCTGCGCGACCTTTAGGGCCCTTTTGCGGCAGTTAGACTTCATAGCAACGAGCTTCGATCTTGGCGGTTGCCGTCTTCTTGATGCTTTGGTCCCTGGAGCGGTTTGCTGTTGGTCGCCCGTTCGTGGACACGGCACCTTACGGGGACTCCTTCTACGGTGCCGACGACGTCGATCGATCGACGGTCGGTTCTCTTTGGACTCGGCGCCGGGTATGATAATATTCCTGTGCTTGTTTATATTTTTTCACAATTATGACTTCTTCAGTGCAACATCATTTTGTTTGTTGCACATTGCAGTTGCAGTGGACTCGGTTGGCTGTGCGGGGCTGCTACGAGAGCTTCACGCTGAGTTTCGACCACCTGACATATTCGGAGGTCAGGTGGGAGCCATACCCTTT
Source organism: Olyra latifolia (assembly GCA_036346145.1). Lineage (NCBI taxonomy): Eukaryota > Viridiplantae > Streptophyta > Magnoliopsida > Poales > Poaceae > Olyra > Olyra latifolia. The sequence goes on along the minus strand of CM070529.1, from coordinate 35,947,712 downwards.
ACCGGGTATGGCGTACGACCGAGCCCCAGGGGGCCTGTCCTCCCTGTGCTTTCGTGACCAGGCTTACTGGCTCACTCGCAAGAAGCTCGTGTTTGACGTGTTCGTCGAGGACCACCCCCCGCACCGTGTGATGCGGCAGTTCGGGCTGTTCCAGGTTCACCCTGTGCCCAGAGGTTTCACCGTCCCCCACAACATACACTGGTACGTAAATTTCGTATGTTTCTATGATCTTTAGCTTTTCGATATGTTACGTATGCGCATTAAAATCATTTATAGTTATAAGACAACATGGTAGGTTAGCAATATTTTATATATAATATGATCAAAAATAAGATAGATCTGTTCTGTGCTTTTATATATGTTCTGTGGACGTAATAAGTTGTGTACTCCATTGCAGGCACAGTCGTCGTGGGCCCACTCCGCGACGCACACAGATTCGCGGATGCACAACCGGGTTGCTTCGGTGGTCGGGCGCCGCGCAGATCGTGTGGGCGAGACGAGGCCACACACGGAGCTGACTTCACGGAGTACCTCGGTTGGTACACGAGCGCTGCGTGTCACGACTACTTCGTGGCGTCCCCCACCTCCGGTTCCCGCCCAACCGACTGCAGACGAGACGTACTCCTCCAGACACGGGTCCTCCCTACACGTCTCGGTACGCAAAAATGATGTCGTTCCTTTACCGTTATGAATTTTGTGCTACATGGTTGTACTGACCTACTTAGTTCTCCGTGCAGATAGACGCCCACATGACGACGATCCGGCATGGTACGAGTTTGTTGGGTCGGATGGCGGCGATCCGGGCGTTACCTCGCCCGGCTCTCGAGTTCGTGGCGCACTTGCGAGAGGTCCCGCACGCGGTTGCGCACGCGTCCTGCAGGAGCGTGAATGTAGAGCCGCGTCTTGGCCCAGCGCCTACCCCTCTATGGCGGCAATGCGTCCCCGGTCGTCGTGGCCCTTCATTTGACAGTTCGAGAGCTCGCGGCGCGAGACACGATGAGGGCCGATGCCCCTGAGGACGTTCCACGGGCACCACCGACCTTCGCGGTGCCCTCTAGCGGTCAGAAGGCCTCGGCCAGTTCTTCTGACTTCGCACTCTCTGGCGTTAAATCTTCCGTCGACGACACACTCCTTTGCCGGGTTCGCCCCCTACTCTCAGCGCAGCTCTCCCTTTCAGCAGGGCACATCCAGCTCGGCTGCAGGTCTTCCTTCCGGTAAGCAGTCCATCTTCTGAGATCCCTCCCATCTTTGCATTTCGTACAAAGTACTACAAATTCAATATTATACCTATTTATGGTCATTGTAGGTATTACAGGCCTCGCCCCACCCAACATGTACCCCGAGATGGGAGATATCTTGACATGAGGCGGTCGAAAGGCGTCGCGGGGCCTTTCAAAGACTCCCAGCTAGACACTCCACCCCGCCACCGCCTGTGGGATCGACGACGACGACCTCGGCGAGACACACCCTCCGACCATTTCACCCCTTCGGTGCCGATCGCGTCTGTCGCGGCTCGTCGAGTCCCTAAGCGGGGGCGGCGTGGGTAGACTACCTTTCTCGTCGCTCTTGTAGAACTCTTTCGATGTGTACCTGTACTATGTTATTACTTCGACAATTATGGTTTTTTCAGTTATTCCGTGTTCTAAAATCGCGACATTCCGTACGTGCTAGGCTTACAAACGTTGGCTTCCTGTACGGAGGGCTTTTCCGATTTACGCAGCTTGCTCGACAAACACCATCCAAGGGGTGGTCCACACACAAGTGGTAGCCAGCATTGCGTAGGCCACCCGTCATTTTTTTCGCAAAAATTTTTTTGACGCTACCGGTGGGCCCCACCACCCTACGCAAACCCTTAGGTGGCCATACACGTATGAGGGCTGCCCAGCATTACCGCTTTCGAATGTGGCCTGGCTGGTCGAATTAGCCACTTCATGTTCTTTTCTTCTTTATCTTGTACGCCAATAAGTAGTCTACTGTCTCTCAAGACTTTGAGATTATAGTACGCACGATATGAATGAGATGAAGATGGTGCTCCGGTGACATTGAAAATATGAAACGCATTAGATAGTAGTAATCCACGTAGACCGAACCTTGATGCAAATTAAATGAAATAAACGCCTAATGTAGTAGGGACGCTAGGTTTAGTGCCATCCACGGAACGGTTCCACACGGGTATAAACGTTGTACATGCGAGTAGCAAATGTAACTCGCTCCTCAAGTCAGGAGATTCTTGCGTGAAGATGTTCGATGTAACTGAACGCGGCCATTGGAAAGGGGTCGTCCATCCATTTGGTGAAGCCGCAGTCATCGGTGTACATTTGGAAATGAGAAAAGGGTGAGATGGAAAATGTATTAAACCCTTGGCTGTTGTCGGGCTGGTTACTCACAGCGAAGTACGCGCAACGGTAGAAACGTCGGCCAGTCCATCCTTCGACAACCTGATCAAAAGTTTGTACTGGCTGTGTTCACTCGTGCGCACAACGTGGCCATCCTCAGAGAAGTTTGGGTCTTTTATCATTGTTGGCTCTCGTTATAGCTAGCTCTTGTCGAGAATAGATGTGTTAAATAAGCTGGTAGACGGGATTGTGATCCAGGACCATTTGACGTCTACCAGGCTTGTCGGATCCAACCATTCGGTGTGGGTCGTGAAGCCATATGTGCAATGTGGTATGTCTATCTCTACTCGCCTCCCCTCCTACGAAGCCAACCCTAGTTGGGAGTTTACACACACAGAGTCAGAGTGAGAGTGAGGGTGGGAGTGAGAGGGACGCCAACTCTGCCTCCCATTATATAGGCCGAGGAGTACTTAACGAATTGGATTAATAAGTTGTTCATTATGCTTACTGACATCGTTTAATGATTAAACACATGCTACCAGTGCCCTACATCTACCTCGGCCACATTTCATCGGTACTGCAGGCCAATGACTGCTAACAGTGCATGCCCGGTCACATCACTAAATGCGCGGTACTGCTGACCAACAGTACCCGCCGGACACCGTCACATCAATAATTGCGGGTTACTGCTGACCAACAGTACCCGCCGGACACCGTCACATCAATAATTGCGGGCACTACTGACCAACAGTAACCGCCAGACACCGGCCATATCAATAATTGCTGGGCACTGCTGACCAACAGTACCCGCCGGACACCGTCACTTCAATAATTGCGGGCACTGCTGACCAACAGTCCCGCCTGACACCGTCCAGTCACATCAAATACAGCAGCAGCAGCAGCATGAACTCGGTCCATGCACCGAGCAGGCTTGGCTATTTATTTCCCTCCTGCCTCCGAGTCCTCTGCGCTCCAAATTTTCTCTCTATCTCACATATTATTTCCATCAAATGGAGCAGCAGCACTCGGGAGGGATACGAAGCAATGTCATGCTAGCTTTTTCAACTCTATGGTTATTCAGCGAATATTCTGTTTAGACCCATTCAGCCATCGCGGCCTGTAGCTTTTGTTTGTAATATGATCCTAATATCGTAAGTGTTGCGATGTTACGGGTCATATTACACTCAAAATGTTACGTGTAAGCCGCGATGGATGAATGTGGTCTAACTGCATGACCTGAACTTAAGGCCTTTAGGAGATTAGACAAATAGGTACGTACTATTTTTTATTTCGAAAGCTAGCATGACATACAGGGTGCGATGACATGCAAGGGTGGTCACCATGGACGGGTGAAAGGGTTGTGGCATTAGCATGAACACCAAGTGGCCGCACACCGAGCAGTCGCTTCCCATTCCGGGTCGTAGTATACCGGGTAGGTCTCTTGCATGATGGCTCTTCGACGTAGGACTTCAGCGTTGGGTATGCCGGGGTAGTGGCATCCACATAGACATGCATGGTCCTGACATGATCGATTCGGCTGATAGTATTGGTCCAGCACTGCCTGGTTGTGCGATTGACGTGTCGGCATGGATTGCCTAGGAGGACGGGAAGGCCGTGCGGACCTCCGTCGGCCTTCTGACTGCGCCAGCCCTCCTCTACCATCCACGGTAGCCTGCAAGCGATGGATTCTTGCGTGCAGCTATGTTATGTAGGTGTGCGTTCTCGCGGTATGGCTCATCCATCCAAATGAGTCCAACCGCCGCGTGACGTCCGTAATCGCAAATAAGAGAACTGATAAGTAACTTCTATTTACGCTAGCATAGTATAAAAAGGAGGGAACTTACGTTGTAATCTGGACATCGGTAGAACCTGCGACCAGTGAACCCCTCGTACACGTGGTCAAACCACTGCACAACAGTGGGGTTCCCACAGTCGCATGTCGGCCAAATAAAATTGACTAAAGTGACGATCTCGTAGCAAAGGAGGGCCATCTCTCCAGTCTCCATATTGTATGACTTGCATATCATCCGAAGGAGGACGAGCATGCTCTCTAGGGCCAAAAGACTCCCACCATGCATCAGGCACATATGGCCGTGAAGATGCTCCCCCGCTCGCCATAAAGAAATATGGACATGTGAAGTACGACGCAGGTGTCGAAGTGAATGAGGGGACCAGAGGCAAAGAGCGGTGCAGCCTCCTTCCTCTCTATATAGGGCGTTACGTCATTATCAACACCTGATTAAATTAGCTCCTAATTATCATTAATTAACTGTTCACTTTCACACGGCAGAATCTCTGTCGTTCATTCCGTCGGTGGAGCAGTGCACCGAAGATAACAAGGTGGAGTAGTGCGGTGGCTTGAGTGCTAGCTGCCTAGGAATGAGTGCTGTCCGGAATTACCACCTTCAAAGGTGGGCTGGCTGGCCGCTTTAGCCACTTGTTTTAATTTCACTGCTAACATTGCATGCCATCTGATGAACAGTACCTCTTTTCAGCGTCCGGTCACATCGCTGCAGCAAAGATCCATCAAAATCACCGCATCGCCGACCAACAAGACCGCTTTTCAGCGTCGGTCACATCACCTACAAGCGGCATCCATCAATAATCGCCGCACCGCTGACCAACAGTACCTCTTTCAGCGTCCGGTCATATCACCTGCAGCAGTATCCATCAATAATCAGATCCAGGACGGTCGTCACTTCCGTGACGGGCAAGACCCACCGGACACGGTCACATCAAAATTGCGGGACGCTGGCGACCAACAAGACCACGGACACCATCACATCAATAATTGCGGGCATCTGGCGACCAACATCTGCTCGACACCGTCCAATACATCAAATGCAAGAAGAAGAAGATGAACTCGGTCCATGCACCGAGCAGACTTGGCTATTTATTCCCCTCCTGCCTCCGAGTCCTCTGCACTGCAAGTTTTCTCTCCATCTCACATATTACTCCGGCCCATACACTGCACAAATCTAGTTGTAACGAGCGTAATGAGCAATGGCAGCCTCCGGCTCTGAGCCCCGTCCGCGAAGCAAGTTTAACACCACCGTGCCTGAAGGGGTCAATGTTCCAATGTGCTTCTGCGGTGACCTTTGCAAATTTGTTCAATCCGGCGAAGATTTCTCATATACTTACGGAAGGAGGTTCTTCATGTGTGCAAACTACGAGTACGATCCACCCAAGGTTTTCTTTGGCGAGCGTCCAAAGGTACTTGCTCACCCTATTCTGCATGATTTTTTAGCTACCCGGTACTATTCCGTCGGTATTTTTTGGACCTGTGATGTTGGTCGGTAATTGGTATTATGTTCTACTCTCTTTATCCAAGATAATAAGATGTATCTTGTTTTTCAAATAGACTAACAAGTCGCTGAAATGACTAGACTACCAATAGTTATTATTACCTTTTAAAAAAGTTATTATTACTAAGTATAATTTCCAACGGGATACATGTAGGTGATTCGAAACAAAAGTTGGAGGGCATAGAGGAAAATCAATTGTTTTGTATTTGAAACCCAAATTAAAATTACTCTCCACATTTATGGATGATGTCATAAAAACACGTCTTATAAGTTTGGATGGAGTGAATCTGGTTGGTGTGTGTAGGTTTGTTTGTGGTACACGCTCGAACTCCATTGTCTTTATTTCTCTTTCATGAAAAATCCGCTTAAAAAACCAAGGTGTTTATTATGATAAAGCGTGATGACACTATCAAACGAGGCGTATGCGTAGACAAGCAGTTCAGCTTCACTTCTTCGGGAGCGCCGCGCCGTCGTGGAGCGCCTCGGAGAGCCACTCCAGCACGGCGTAGCGTTTGTTTGGTTCATAGCCCTCTATTGCCTTGCCAATACAAAGGTCATGTAAATCCAGAGCATGACCTTTTTAGGCAAAAAAAAAAAATAGGACGTTTGGTTTATAACCTTCGAAAAATGACCAACAAAAAATAAAATAAAATAAAAATTTCAAAAAAATCGAAAAGTATTTAAAATGGGATGCTTAGGATTTTAGATGAATTACTAAATTTATTTCATGCAATTTAGACACAGTATGAAATTTATACAAAAATAGAAAGATTAATTTAAAAAGTCACTGTAGCACATAAGCCATTGCACTTCGGCCTAGGCGAGGGCGCGAGGGTGAGCCAACGAAAGGCGTCCAAATCGGGCGCCGTCGCCTTGCTCCCCGTGCAGTGGAAAAACGAGGGCGCGCCCTAGTGTTGGCGCGCCGTGCCAACCGAGGGCCACGATCCAAACGCCGGCCAACGTACGAGGGCACGCCCTCAATTGGCACTGCACGTGGCAGCTTCGAACCAAACAGCCCCGAAGAGCCACCCTTCTTGACGGCGCTCCTGCACACGGCCCTCTCCCTCGCCTTCCTCCCCTCCTCGCCGCCGCCCATCAGGCACTCCACTCCGTTCTGGCTTCGTCGCCTCCACGAAGCTGCCCCGCTTCCTGTCCGCCTTCAGCGGCACGGCCGCCACGCCCATGTCTGCCACTAGCTCGAACGCGTTCAAATGCTGCTCCGCATACAGTGGCCACAGCACCATCGGCACGCCGTACTATAGGCTCTCCAGCACCGAGTTCCAGCCACCGTGCGTCACGAAGCTATTTACTTAAATATTACGCAATTACATAATTAGCTCGACTAATTACATGAACACTAGCTTAATGCAGAATAATTAAGAACTAACCTTGATTGTTCCTGTTAGGGTTAGGGTTAGGGTTAGAGCACACGCACACACACGCACACAAAGAACACAGTGGTTTGACGTGGAAAAAACTTCTCCAATGTGAAGAGAAAAAAAAGAAAAAACAATCCACTATGATGGCGAGTCCAAGTCTGATTAGAGTTAGAGTAAAACCCAATAAATCTCCCTTGACTCTAAATCCACAGTAGCATTGTCTCCCCTCAACCCTATAGGGTATTAAGCTCCGTGAATACCAACCAAGTCAAGACAATGCTTGAACTTGGTGTTTGAAAGTGGCTTTATAAGCATGTCTACGGAATTTTCAACAATGTGTATCTTTTCCACAATAATTTTGCCTTCAGCAATAATGTCACGGATGAAGTGGTACTTGATATCAATGTGCTTGGTCTTGGTATGATACATCATTCTTGGTCAAACAAATAGCACTGTGGCTATCACAATAAACAGTATTAACATCTTGAGGAATACCAAGTTCAGAAACCAGACCTTGCAACCAAATAGTTTTTTTAACACCTTCAGTCGCTGAAACATACTCTGCCTCAGTAGCAGAAAGGGTAGCAATAGACTGTAATAAAGCTTTCCAACTTACTGCAGAACCACACAATGAAAACAGATATCTAGAAATAGACCTCCTTTTATCAAGATCACAGCATAGTCAGAATCAACAAACCCAATAACATTATTTGTTTTCACCTTGTTTTTATTAAACATCAAACAAATAATCCACTTGACTGCATTCCAATGTTACTTTCCAGGATTATGCATAAATCTGCTAACCACACTAACAGTATAAGCCAAATCAAGTCATGCACAGATCATAGCGTATATAAAATTACCAACAACACTGGAATATGGCACACGAGATATATAATCCTTATCTTCTTCATTGGTAGAACATTGACTTAAAGATAATTTAAAGTGAATCAAATGGCGTAGAAACGGTTTGCAATCATTGAGATTAAATTTTTCAAGAACTTTCTTAATATAGCTTTTATGATATAGAAATAATTTACCAACCTTCTGATCACGCTGAATTTCCATTCCAAGAATTTTATTTGCTAGTCCAAGGTCTTTCATATCAAATTCATGACTAAGTTGAGTCTTCAATTGATCAATGAATGACTTGTCATGAGAAGTAATAAGCATATCATCAACATAAAGCAACAAGTACATAAATGATCCATTGGAAAATTGCTTAAAATAAATAAAATGATCATAGTTGCTGCGAGAATAGTATTGTGCCAATATAAATGAGTCAAACCTTTTATACCACCGCCTTGGAGCTTGTTTGAGGCCATAAAAAGATTTTTTTTCAGATGACAAACTAAATACTCCTTTCCAGAAGCAACAAAACCATTAGGTTGCGTCATATAAATCTCCTCATCTAAATCTACATGCAAGAAAGCAGTTGTAACATCAAGTTGTTTTAACTCCAAATCAAATAAAGCAATTAAAGCAAGCATAACTCGTATAGAAGTATGGCGAACAACGGAAGAAAAAACTTCATTCAAATCAATACCTTCCTTCTATACAAAACATTTAACCACTAACCGAACTTTCCATCTTGTCGGTTCAACTCCAGAAATACCAACTTTCTTCTTATAAATCCATTTGCACTTTAAAGGTCTTTTACCTTTAGGAAGCTCCACTAAATCCTATGTATAATTTTTATGAAGGCTCTCAATTTCTTTATTCATAGCAGACAACCACATAGAAGAATTTTCACATGAGATAGCTTCAGAATAAGAAGAAGACTCAAAAACATCACAAACTTCTTATGCAGCATAATTGGCAACATTATCAATGTCACGATATCTAGCAGGCAACCGGATAGCTCTCCTAGTTTTATCTCGAGCAATACAATGATCATTAGTGGCTGGGGGTGTTGTATCAACACTACCATGAGTATCATCTGGTTGTGGTGCAACTGGTTGTGAAGGAGAACTAGTAGCAGAATCAACAGGTGAAGTAGATTCAGATTCAGTGTGACTTGTAGTATCACCAGAAATTTCGGATTCACGTGCAGTATTGTCATCAGATTAATAAATAGCCTTTTCATCAAAAGTAACATCACGACTAACGATCACCTTGTAAGAATCAGGACACCATAAACGATATCCCTTGACACCAAGACTATAGCCAACAAATATGCATTTTCTAACTCTAGGCTCCAATTTACCATTATTAACATGAGCATAAGCAGGACACCCAAAAATTCTTAGATTAGAATAATCAATAGGGTTACCTGACCAACCCTCTTCTGGGATTTTAAAGTTAATTGCTGAATTTGGAGAGCGATTAACCAAATAAGTAGTTGTGGCAGTAGTCTCAGCCCATAAAGCATGCTTCTCCCATAGGGCTGCATTGGAGCATACAACGAGCCCTTTCTAGAAGAGTACAATTCATTCGTTCTGCCACACAATTTTGTTGAGGAGCACCTAGAACAGTCAAATGTCTTGTAATACCATGATCAACACAATAAGCATTAAACTCACCACTATAAAATTCCAATCCATTGTCAGTTCTTAATTTCTTGATTTTCTTGCTAGTTTGATTTTCAACTAGAGCTTTTGTAAGCATCAAGCTCCCGTGGCTTAACTTGAATTTTGGCGATTGATGAATTTTTGTATCTCAAATAGGGCTTTATTGGATTTCTCGAACCCCCCAATTGGACTTTTCGGATCGTCTCAGCAAGACTAGGAATTTTATTTGTTAGTTCTTTTTATTGTCTTGTGTGTGTGAGGCTCACTAATGATTTTAGTTAGGAGTTGATCTTAATCTTTGGTTTCAGGGGATCCCGAGAGCACATTGGTTGGTTCTAGTGCGTAGTAAAGTTAGCTTTGAGCCATAGATAAACAGTTTCCCGAGCTTGTACTAGTCTCAAGAGTGTGTGAGAAGCTGTTAGAGCATGGGCAGAGAAGTATGAACCGGGGCCAGAATGTCCGGGCAAGTGGCCGGACCGTCTGGGTTGTAGCTAGTCCGCTCGGTCTTCGGTTTGTGCTGCCGCTGCACTGGCGTGGAGTTCGGACAGTCTGGGAGGAGGCCGGACAGTCCAGGTGAAGATGGCTTCTCTCGGTCTCGGTTTCGGACATGAGGCGCGTAGGTGCAGGGGCCGGACCATCCGGCTAGGCGGGTTGGACCATCCCGATTGCTAAGCTGCCTCTCGGGCTTGTTGATGATTGGTTTTTGCGTGTCCGTGTAGGGAGACCAGTTCCTGGACTGTCCGGTTTTGCGTCCAGACAGTCCGGCGGCTGTAGAGTTGTCTCGGTCTTATTTTTCTTCTCCCGTGGTGTTTCCAGATCTAAAACCCGGACTGTCCGGTTCTGATGGTTCGGACAGTCTGTGTACCGTTTTCTCGGGGTCGTGCGCTAGGGTTTTCTGCCTGTCTTCTTGTGGGGGCTATATATAGCCATCCCACCCCGTGGGGAGCGGCTTGAGGGTCTCATTTGCAAGGCTAGCCGCATGTTCTTCTTGAGCCAAGATAGAGAGCTCTCCCATGGCGATCTAGGGTCTCCTAGGGCTCCATTAGCAGGACTCGGTGAGGGATTGGTTCTTCGGTACGTGCTCTTCTGGATCTCCTCGCCAAGGTGAAGGTCTTCTCCAAGCTTTCTTCGTTCTTGAGCCTCCGTGTATTGGAGGGATGAAATCCGCCGTGTGTCGGCGGTCGGTGCCGTGTGTCGGTATTAGGGTGTGAGGTGCTTGCCACGTGTGGGAGCACTCGCCATCTTGTAAGAGGTTTTGGAGCTCATCTCGCCGTTTGTCGGCGCAAGGGCTACCACGAGTGGATTGAGGCATAGGCTTGAGAGAGAGCCGACTCTCGTTCGTCGAGGGTTTATCTCAACGAGGAGTAGGAGTTCGTCTCCGAACCTCAGGAAAAAATTGTATTGTCCCCTTTACTATCTCACTTTTAATTTCCGCAATTTGCTTGCTTTACTTTTAGCTCTTGTGCCTTGTGCCTGCGTGAGTTCCTACTAGTGCCATGGTAATCTAGTCTTTGGTTAGATAGCTTGGTTTCCTAATTTGATTAATTAAAGAAAAGAACAAAAAAAAAAGGGTTAAAAGTAGACCAATTCACCCCCCCTCTTGGCCTTAAGGTTCCTACAAGTGGTATCAGAGCTAGGTTCTCTAGTTTAACTTCACCGCTTAGAGATGGCTTTGGATGGGGGTAGTGTAGCTTCAAATAGGATACCTGTGTTCAGTGGTACTAATTTTCCTATTGGAAGATTCGCATAAGAGTCTATTTACAGTCTCTAGGGTATAAAGTGTGGAAGGCTATAGTCTCCTTTAGGTGTAAAAGTTGATGAGAAGGTTGGTCCCACCGATGAACAGATTAAGAAGCTAGATATTGATGCTAAGGCGATCGATGCCATATTCTCAGGTTTGAGTATGGAGGTATTTGATTGTGTTAGCAATCTCACTTCCACTCATGAGGTTTGGTCTACTCTAGTTGAGATTTATGAGGGTACTTCTTCAATAAAAGAAGAGAAACTTGTTGTGGTGAAGGAGAAATTTGATCAATTTAAGATGTTTTCAAATGAATCTGCTAATGACATGTTCACTCGATTTAACCCTATTGTCAATGAGCTCAAAGGGCTCGATGTTGGTGTATCAAATCTTGATGTTTGCAGGAAAAAGATTAGTGTTCTTCCCAGAAAGGAATACCGGGATATCATCACCTACCTCTCAAACAGTGGTGACCTGCAGAAACTCACTCCCACGGGACTTCTTGGCAAGCTTTCTGCTCATGAGATGCTCATTAGTGAAGGAAATGACTTCTCAGCTGGTCAGAAGGGCAAGGATATTGCCCTTAGTGCAGATGGCTTTAAGGGAACCTCGGCTGACTTCAAGAGTGGATCAACTTAGGATGACACTGGCAATGAAGTCGAGGAGTTGGCCATGCTCATGAAAAGGGCAGGCAAGATCATCGGTAAGCATGGATTTGGAGATAAGAAGAAGTGGAAGTCAAGTGATTTTCAGTCCAAGAACCCCTTTGCCTTAGTCAGATGCTATGAGTGCACTAAGAGGGGTCATATTGCGTCAGTCTGTCCAAAGAAAGGTAAAGGCAAGGTCAAGGAGAAGGAGAAAGAGAGTGATGAGAAGGACAGGCCAAAGCATAAGGACAAGGAGAAAGGGAGAACCTTCTACAAGTCTGGGTTCAAGGGATACTCCAAGAAAGGGAAAAAGACGGCTTTTGTTGGAGAATGGATGACAGTTGACAGTTCAAGTGACTCTACTTCCAACTCCACTGATGAAGGAGAAGACTTAAGGAATCAGGGTCTCCCCGGATTGGCAATTACTCAGTCTGTTCCACCACCTATAGCTTTTCCACGAAGATGCTTTGTGGCTTTGGGTGATGATGAAGGTTGGGAGTCTGATGTTGAAACTGATTCACCCACTCTAGATATTTCTCCTCGATGCTTGATGGCTCTACTTGATGATGAAGTGAGTGATACAGAACCCTCCCATGAAGACTATGTTGAATTAATAAATGATATGACTATGCATTTGCAAAAAGAAAAATTGAGACGCATTACTATGAAGGAAAATCAAGATGACATGACCTCCAAGTTTGAATCTCTTGCATCTAGGTTTGATATGTTAGAAAAGGATCATGAAGAATTGCTTAGCTCTCATCGTAAAATAATTGATAAGTGTAAGCTACTTAAGAATGAACGTATTGCCTTGTAAGATTCTGTTGACGACATTATTTGCGCTCATGCTATTCTCAAAAATGATCATGAAATGCTTCTTGCTAAGTGTGCTACTTCTAATGACTCTTGTGCTATTGCTGCACGTGATGAATTGCTTGATGCTTTCATTAGTGATGCTATACCTGTTAGGGCTGATTGCTCCACTAGTTGTGATGATTTGATTGATCTCACTTTGGTTACCTCTAACTCAAATGGTTTCCTCTAGTAATGCTAGCATTTGTGATCCTGATAATTGTAAAGGTGCTTTAGCTGCAAGGGAACTTGCAATTGAGAATGCTGATTTGAAGGCTAGGCTAGAGAAATTTGGTAAGGGACTTGAAAAATGCTATGAGGGAAGTCTTGCCTTAAACAAGATGCTCGAGAACCAAAGAAAACCGTCTCACATGGATGGATTGGGTTTCACCCCTGAGAAGAAATCAAAAAGAAAAAAGAAAAGGGATGGTCTTTGTGCATCTGTCAAAGAGCAAAACTTCCGTCATACCCCTCCCAAGAGAAACTTGCAACACCACAACTCTTGGAATAATAACTGGCACACTAGGAACCAAGGTTACAGGCATCATTTTGAATCACACATTTGGCAAGGACCTCCTAGGCACAATAACTCCACTTGGCAAACTCCTAGTTACAACAATGCTCAGTATGGTCATTCTAGGCACAGTCAAAATGGCAGACAATTTCCACCAAAGAGAGATACTTGGAACACTCATCATGTCAACTACAATGCCTCACCACCTAGGTATAGGAGAGTGTATGTGAAGAAAGCTAAGGTTGTAGATGAGGATTACATGCTCAAAAAGGATGGGTATGGGAATGTGTATACTAAGTTCATTGGACCAGCTAGTAGACTCCACACTAAGTAAGAACAAGTCTGGGTGCTCAAATCTTTGTTAAAAGACTCTTTTGCTGTGGTTCTTGTGAAAGCTAACCCTCGGGGACCCATTGTTTGGGTTCCCGAGTCACAAAAATAACTTTCGCCTTTGACAGGTGAACTACCGGAGCGGAGGACGCCATTGGATTATTGACAGCGGATGTACGCAACACATGACTGGCAATCCCCGGTTGTTCACCTCATTGGGGGAAGATGGAGACTTCCCGAGCAAGATTACTTTTGGAGATGGTAGCAAAGGCAAGGTGACTGGTTCTGGCAGGGTAGCTATAACTTCTGATCTTTCAATTGACAACATGCTTTTGGTCAAGACTTTAAATTATAATTTGCTCTCTGTCCCCCAAATTTGGGATTTGGGGTGGTTCCATTGCCATTTCTCACCTCTGGACATGACCGTTTTTGATGAAAAGGAGAATGTGGTTTTCAAAGGTTTTCAATTCCAAAATCTTTACCTTGTGAATTTTCTCTCGACTGCCTTGTTCATCTCGTCTTGCCTTGTCACTAAAGCCTCTCTTGGATGGCTTTGGCATAGGCGTCTCGGGCATGTAGGCATGTTCAACTTGAAAAAGCTTTTCAAAAACGAGTTGGTGCTTGGCGTACGGGATGCGATGTTCAAAAAGGATAAGCTATGCAGTGCCTGTCAGGCAGGTAAACAAGTAGCAAACTCTTACCCTGTAAAAAATGTCATGTCCACCTCTCGACCCCTTGAGCTCCTACACATGGATTTGTTCGGCCCAACGACTTATGCGAGCATAGGGGGTAATTTGTACTGCTTGGTGATAGTGGATGATTTCTTTCGTTTCACCTAGGTCTTCTTTTTGCACAATAAAACTCCTGTTGCAAAGGTTTTCAAAAAGTTTGCAAAAAGGGACCAAAACAAATTTGATTGCTCGATCAAAAAGGTGAGAAGTGACAATGGAATGGAGTTCCTAAACACTAACATCGAATATTTCTGTGATGAGTTTGGCATAGGTCATCAATTCTCTGCCACATATACTCCTCAGCAGAATGGAGTAGTTGAGAGGAAGAACAGAACTCTGATTGAGATGGCAAGAACCATGCTGAACGAATACAAGACATCGAATGTGTTCTGGACAGAAGCAGTCGATACCGCATGTCACTACATTAACCGCTTGTACTTACACAAGTTGCCGAAGAAGACCTCATATGAGTTGTTGGTTGGGAGACGCCCAAATGTCTCCTATTTCAGGGTATTCGGCTGTAAGGTGTACATTTACAAGAAGAGAGTGCACTTGGGCAAGTTTCAAAGTAGGTGTGATATTGGGATTTTCTTGGGGTACTCTTCAAAGGGCAAGTCATTCAGGGTGTTCAATGAGACTATAGGCATGGTAGACGAGAGCTATGATGTGGAGTTTGATGAGTCAAATGGGTCTCAAGGTGAGCATGACAATCTGAAGGATGTCTGTGGTGAACCGCTTGCTAGAGCAGTTGAGGAGATACCCGCTGGAGATATTAGGCCAGCTGTGGCACCTGAGGAGAGCGTACCTGTGTCACCACCACCTACACCTGAACCAATGGTGGATTCAAGAGGAGTTTCCCCCCAGAAGGATAGCTCAAGTGTTGACTCTCCACCATAGGGAACTGATGAGTCTGATGAAGAGTCAGAAGAAGCACCTCCACAGTTGATCAAGTCACATCACACCATTGCTCGTGATCATCCAGTGGACCAAGTGATTGGAGACCCAACCAGAGGAGTTCAGACTAGGTCAAGAACTTCCAGCTTCTGTCAACATGGTGCTTTTGTGTCTGAGCTAGAGCCAAAGAAAGTTGAAGAAGCTTTGGGAGATCCAGACTGGATAAATGCAATGCACGAGGGGCTTAACAACTTTGAGAGAAACCAAGTCTAGACTTTGGTGGAGAGACCAAGTGACTGCAATGTGATTGGCACCAAGTGGGTCTTCAAGAATAAATAAGATGAGTTAGGCTTGGTAGTGCGCAACAAAGCTCGGTTGGTGGCTTAGTGATTCACTCAAATTGAGGGAGTTTGCTGTGGCGGCACTTATGCCCCTGTGGCCCGTCTGAATGCTATTAGACCGCTTGTGGCTTTTGCAACATGTCACAATATTATACTCAAGCACATAGATGTCAAGAGTGCCTTCCTGAATGGGTATATTGATGAGCTAGTGTATGTTGAGCAACCCCCTAGATTTGAGGATCCACAGCATCCTGACCATGTGTATAAACTGTCCAAGGCTCTTTATGGTCTCAAGTAGGCTCCAAGGGCATGGTATGAAAGGCTAAGAGAGTTCCTCACTCAAAAGGGTTTCAAAGTTGGAAGGGTGGACACAACCTTATTCACTAAGGTGGTGGATAGAGATCTATTCATTTGCCAAGTGTACGTTGACGACATTATCTTTGGGAGCTCAAATGAGACCTTATGCAAAGAATTTAGTGAGATGATGGCTAAAGAGTTTGAAATGTCAATGATGGGCGAGCTCAATTTCTTTTTGGGATTTCAAATCAAACAGTTGAGGACAGGGACTTTCATATCTCAGGAGAAATACATTAAAGATCTTCTCAAACGCTTTAATATGCAAGATTGTAAGTCGATCAAGACTCTCATGGCCACAAATGGTCACCTGGATCTTAATGAGGAAGGTACCCTTGTCGATCCCAAGCTCAACCGCTCTATGATTGGTGCTCTTTTGTATTTCACTGCATCTAGACCGGATATCATGTTTAGTATATGCATGTGCACTAGATTCCAAGCCTTCCCTAGAGAGTTGCACTTGTCTGCTATGAAAAGAATTTTTTGATACTTAAAACTCACACCTAGCATAGGGTTGTGGTTCCCGAAGGGTGCGCGGTTTGAGCTCCTAGCTAGGGTATTCTGACTCAGATTACGCTGGATGCAAGATTGACCTCAATAACACTTTCAGGGCCTATCACTTTCTTGGGAGATGTCTTGTGTCATGGGCTTCAAAGAAAAAAAACTCCGTTGCGCTATCTACTGTTGAGGCTGAGTACATAGCGGCAAAGAGTTGTTCCGCTCAATTGTTGTATTTGACACTATCTCTTTGACTATGGGATAAAACTTGATCATGTGCCTCTTTTATGTGACAACAAAAGTGCGGTGAAGATCACCAGCAACCCGGTCCAACATTCGCGCACCAAACACATTGACATCCGTCATCACTTCCTTCGGGATCATGTGTTAAAGGGTGACATTGTGCTTGAGCATGTGCGGACGGAGGACCAGCTTGCTGACATTTTCACCAAACCACTTGATGAGACATGCTTTTGCAAATTAAGGAATGAACTCAACTTACTAGATAGGTTCAACATTGATTGAGAGCCTGCCGCTGGTCTTGTCAATATCTCTCCTGCTTTGTGTTTCTTTTGTTTTAAGTACCTAGTGGAGCTCTGCCTATTATACCTATCTCATTTTGTACCTTTATGAACGCCTTATGATTTTGAGAGCTTTTTCTTGTGTTCAGTCACGATCTCAATTTCTGCTAAAAATTTTAAAATACCTTGCGAATTGGTCCTTGGAGCAGTTGTTTGGAAGTCTTCACCTCTGGGTATCTCTAACTTGCTCTAATCATTTCGAATGACCTTGTGTTGCTAAGCCTAGTTTAAGCAATCTATTCACTTGTGTTCTTTTGGCCTGCTTAAATGAGGTCTTCTCAAAATTTGAATTAATTCTGAAATTTAACAAAAAAAAATTGAAATAAGGCCAATTCTAGGCCACTCTATCTCACCAATCCTCCCCCAATGAGATGGCTTGCCATGGCACTAGGCATGAACTTAGGGGGAGTTTGGATGATTACGATATCCATTTTCAGTGTCATGCTGGATAGTATCGACAAAGGCTTGAGACAAGAAAAAAATGAAACCTTGGCAAAATTGTGCAATTTCAAAGATCGTAAAACTCGAGAATAGTTCAAAGTGTTTATTTGACTTATTCTTGGCTTGTCAACGACATCTTGTGGTGTGATATGTTTCTTCTAGTCTTAGTTGACATATTGTGTCTCCGATGGATTTTGAGTATCTTTTGACACTTTGGGCTATGGGTCCTTCCAACACTTGTTCTGAGCTTAAATCTATTTGAACATCATGATTAAAACAGCATTCATTGATTCAAGTGATTTTTGACTAGGTGTTGGCTCAATTTTGAAATATAGGAGTGAAACTAGGCGAATTTGTGATTTGTATAACCCCGAAAGCTCCCTTGGGTATTTGTTCAAGTTGAGGTGTTAGTTTGTGTATTTTTGGCTCTCCATTGCGTCTATTCTTGAAAAACTTTGATTCTTCTATCTTACAGAAGGAATTTATTATCTCAGAAATAGATCTTTTCTGATCCTTTGTATCTTGGTATCTCTGCATCTTCTCCGTTTAAAATCATAAAATTATAAAAAAATTCTTATTTTTGGCATTTCTCCGAGTGCAAAAATACTATTGATTGGCCGACCGAAGCTACAAAACTCCGTCCGGACAGTCCGGGCAACAAAGGCGGACGGTCCGGAGGTCAGCTAAGTCCAACAGAAGCCCCCCACGGCGGGGTGCGCGAGGATGTCCTTCTGTGGCGCCCACATCGGCCACACAGACCAATTGTTGCTCCCATACTGCAGTCACATTTCTTTTGTTGCTTTGAGTCTTACCTGGAATTGGATTCGTAGTTTAGAAATTTTGGAATGATGGCGAAATTACTACAATAACCAATGGTAGACTGCATAACCTTGAAAATCAACCCAGTGTTCAGACAATGTGGAGACAATGATACACAACGACGGTCTAACGGCCACAGTTACCGATATCCAATCAGCACAGAAACCAACCTTGAATCACATAAGGTTCAAGACAAATGTCAAAGAAAAATCACTCGTGGGTGAGCACTGATCCTCTCTGCAATTCCTCGCAGAGCCTCTCTAACGCAGAGGACGAGGATCCTCCCTCCTCGACGGCCACCCTGCACACAGCCTTCATCTCCATGGCCTTCTCCCTCGCCTTCCTCCCCTCGTCGGAGCCGCCCATCAGCGTCTTCACGGCACGCTCCAGCTCCGGCGCGCCCACGAAGTTGTCACTCTTCCTGTCCACCTTCATGGCCACGGCCACCCCCATGTACGTGACCAGCGCGAATGCGTTCAGGTGCTGCTCGGCGTAGAGCGGCCATGGTACCATCGGCACGCCGAACCACAAGCTCTCGAGGATGGAGTTCCACCCGCAGTGCGTCACGAAGCCCCCCACGGCGGCGTGGGACAGTATCTCCTTCTGCGGGGCCCTCGTCGGCCACACAAGACCCTTCTGCCTCGTCCTCTCCAAGAAACCCTCCGGGAGCAACTCCTCGAGGTTCGCGTCCGTGGGGGGTCGCTTGCCGTCCGCCGGCGGCCCGCGTAGCACCCAGAGGAACCGGTGCCCGCTGCGCTCCAGACCATGGGCTATCTCGTGAGCCTGCGGCGCCGTGGAGAAGCCGCCGCTCCCGAAGCAGAGAAGCACGACGGAGGCCGGAGGCTGTGAGTCGAGCCACCGCATGCACTCATGCTGCTGCTCGGCCGGCGGGTCAAGCGAGAGCACCGGGCCTATTGCGTAGATGGTCGGAGCCGCGATTCCGCGCGTGCAGCAGCCATCGGCGATGGCATCAAGAACGCTCTGTTCGAGCTTGGCCGCCGTGTTGATGATGGCGCCCTTGGTTTCCAAGAACCGCCTGCCGTGGTACACGAACCACGTGTAATTCGGGTTCTTCCTGTCCATAAGCGGCAGCGGCATAGACGACGGCGGCACCGGCGGCAGCCCAGGCACGTCCACCATGCCTTCCATCTCTTCGAACTCGACGGCCACCTCCTCGTGGAGCGCCGGCAAGCGCAAGAAGAGCGCAAACATCGCGGCGTTGGAGGTGAAGTACACGTAGGCCGGCACGGCGAGCTCGTGGGACACGTCGAGCAGCGCCGTGCAGAAGAAGTCGATGACGAGGCCGGCCACCGGGCACACCAGGCCGGCGATGGCCGCCTTCACATGGGGCGCATGGAGCTGCACGAAGCGGGACACGAACTCCTCGATGCCCACGGTGTCCGTCGGGGGCTCGACGGCGGGTAACTGGTGGAAGCGGATGTTGAAACCGGACTCTTCCTCCCGGCGTACGATTCCAGCGACCTCGGACAACCACGGCCCCATCGGAGGCTGCATGACGAGCACGGTGAGAGAGAGGGCGCCGCCGCTGCGGGCTAGCAGCCGCTTCCCGGCGTGGAGCATGGACATGAGGTGGCCGGCGCCCCAGACGGGCAGCAAGACGACGGTCGGGGTTGCCATTAGTGAAGAGCAAGAGCTACGAGGGTCTACGGCTGCCTGGTCTTTCTTGGATTAGGAGTGTGATGGTATGAGCTACAACCAAACAGAAGTACAGAACTACTTGTCGCATCGCCCCTTGTGACTTTTCACTGCTGCTGAACTGCCCACCGCACAACTGAATGGCGCGGGACGAATAATCCAGGTGTGATGCAGAGGAAGAGATCCCATAGCACGATTGCGTGTCGGTGTCGCACAATTTTAAAGAGAAATATTTCTGGGGATGAAATTACGGTAGTACTAGTGAACACAATAGCAAAGTTGTTTTATCACTTAAATTTTCTTCTTTTTGTATGTCTTGGTGTGGTGGTGGAGCTGCTTGATCTACCGGTTCAAATCTTGACGCCAACATATGTTCAAGTGTTTGGTGGCAACAGTGACAAAAAAATTGACATATTGTCAGTAGCGGAGCCAGAAAATTCTGTAGAGGGGAGCTAAAAAAGAAACATCTAAGGTCTAAGGGTTAAGTACTAAAGACATCAAATTCCTAAATTATAGTATATAATATATTAGTATTATAGTATAGTTATACGGTTATACAATATTGTAGAAATAAAATGCATGTAATGCAAATATGTAACTATGTAAGGGATAACATAGAAAGGAGAGAGAATCATTTTATGAAGGAAATAGAAAAGAGAATTCATTTTAAAAAGGAACGGTAAAGAGAATCTGTTGAAGCCTCGAATGGAACAAGATTTCCTTCACACGGAAACGGTGAATAGAAGATGGCTTAGAGGGCGACTCGTCTCTCGCGTCCTCACTTATGTGGATAGGATTGGTGGAATATTCAAGGCTTCAAGAGGCCCAGCGGGCAGCCACCCATCACTTGCATATGCATTGCTTATTTGCTTCACTTCTAACTCCTAATCTTGGGCCTAATTAATACATATATGAGGTAATCACTCCGGCCGACGACTGGCCGGAGCCCCGCTACCTCGGCAAGGGCTCTGCTCTCAGACATTGTTACTCTTTAGAGAAGAAATGGCAATTAAACGAACTATAATATTGAGAGTGGTAAAATGTTAAATCCGCATAGTCATGGCCTCCTTAGAAAAAATATTTTGGTGAGATGGGAGAAATATGACAAATTCATGAGATTGTAGCGTAATGGCATTCATGGAATTTGAAAAAAAAATGTGTCTTCAAAATAAGTTCTTTTGGCAGTCATGAAAATTTGAGTTGTCCTTCTAATTGCGAACAAGTTTGGCACGAGCTAAAAGAAAATTTTCAATGTTAATATTATAGATTTTTAAGAGTGGTATAGAATGTCCCAACCCTTAGGGTTACCAGGAATAGTGGTCGTCGAAGAAATCATAGTATGAGGATAAGACTAATGAGTTGTAAAGACAGACCTACGAGATGTTCACTTTTTATGATGAGCTAAAATGGTCTTGTAAAGTGAGGAGGTGAGAGAGCAAGATGGAAAAATTGATTCCCATCTTGTCCGTATATACAACCCCAAGGGCCTTTTGTACAGGGGGATCCAGATCACATCCCGAAATGAATACAATCAATCTCAGCTGGTGTCTTCTTCCCCAATGCTCTCCACTGCTCTAATCCCTTTCTTCCTCAAGGTCACCACCATGGTCATGACCATGGGGGTGGCTCCAATCTGTTGTCCGGTTGGCTAACCCGCGACAATAGAGTTGGCTACCCAGCGACAATAGAGGAGGGGGTCCACTAAGTTGTTTGAAGTAAATTGTTCACCGCAACATATTCTTGACAATTTTTTCTTAAATTATTTGATTTTTTTACCCTTTGACTTTTCAAAGTCATTTTCTTAAAATTCTTGAGACATGAGATAGTTATTCTCAAATACATCTTTAATTATCAATTTCGGCTTCTCAAAGCCACTTTTCAAAGTTCTCAAAGCTCAGTTTCAGCAAATAATCAAATAATTTCAGCACTGGGAAACGCCATGTCTAAGCATGAATCTTTATTGGCTAACAATCACGTTTGGAAAGGATAGATGCCTCTAAATATAAATATGTTGGGGAAAGTATGTGGCTCATGGAGTTTCGGCCCACTTACTTACCCGCGGCCCCACAGGAGGTAAGCTCGGGACCAGCAAGCTCGCGCCCGAGCTTGGTAAGCTCGAGCCCGGGCTTCCCCGCCTAGGAAGCTCGGGCCTCTTGCTTCCTCCGAGCTTCTGAAGTATGAAGGGACAGGACCCAAGGCAAATCATCACGCCATGACAGATACGCCGGTCCCTAGAGTCATCGAGAATTAAATGCGCCTTGATCTGATCGAGCGCTGGCGCAGCCTCGACGGGTGGCGGCCGATCCGTCAACCGCCCACATGGGCAAGGACCCGTACTGACCGCTAGCGGTCCAGCGCAGGGATCGGAGGATTGCACTCGATTACCCGGTGGATTCGGTACACTACCGGTGTGGCAAAAAGACAACGACTAATTCAACGGACGGCAAGAAGCTACAAGAGCTGAGGCGCCTATAAAAGGGGCGATGAGCCACTACAACAAGAGAGGGGTTTCACTTCGACACACAACTCACTTGGAGAATAGCTCTTGTAGAGAACAGAGCACTTGCACTCGTAGGAGCTCTAGTTCCCTGGTAGTTCTCCGCATCCGGTAACCATAGGAGCACACACACGCAGGCCTTGAGCACTCATCGTACTTTCGGCCCGGCTTCCCAAAGCCCGGACTTCACCCTCTTGTACTCGTTTAAGCTCGGCGTTAAACGAAGACTGGACGTAAGGCTATTATCCCGCAGTGGAGGCCTGAACCAGGATAAAAATACTCGTGTCATCACACCCATCCATCCGGTCTTGACGCGCCAGCCGCGTCGGGACTAAGATCTTTTTCTTCGGCAGCGTCCGGCCACAAGGTCGGCCTCGTCCGGGACAGGGCAGCGCCGGACCTCGCACCCCTACCTTGCTCATTGGCGCTGCGGGGGCTCGCCTCCCAGTCGCCGACAGCTGGCGCCCACCGTGGGGCCCGATTTTGGTCCTCTCCCCTCGATCGAGTCGAGGATGGCCTTGTTGTCTTACGACGACATTGATACTGTGGACCTTAACTACGACGATTATGCGATCTCGACGACGCCGACGAGTCAGATGAGGAGTGGTAGGCGGTATCTCGCCGAGCTCACCCGACGAGATGGAGGTGGAGGCAACGCCCGCCTCGAGAGTAGCCGTCCGCTCCCCAACTTTGCCAAGACTTCACGACTCACGTCGTGAAACCCTCATGGAGGGTTGGAGGCACCGCCACTGTGCCATATCCGGACGGACCACGCGCATTCACGGTCCACGTCCGAAGAGAGGGCGATCTGCAGCAGCATCGCGCGCGCGCGCCCTGCCGAGGCCGGGCAGCGATGAACATAGCGAGCCCATGGCGGTTGAGGGTGCCGAGGGCACCGCCTCGCGGGTGACACCGACATGTCCCTTCGCGGAGCTGCCTCACGCCATGTCTTTCTTGGCGTCGGCGGGCGACCCCGCACCAGCCACGTGCCGGCCCTAGCGAAGAGCACCAGCGGCGCGAGGCCGCTCGAAGCCTCTTTGCCGGGTCGGTTGGGCGAACCTTGGCGGATATCCGTCGCAGGCCTGCTGGCCCGACGCCCGCCGCGCGCTACACGCGCGTGTTCACCCACCACTACCGTCACCAACCCAGTGCTGCGCAGTCAGCAAAGGGTTAAGGCGATTGCCCAGGTCATGCGTGACCTGGAGAAGGACCCGCGAGGGTTCACCATGGCCGATCTAGGCGCCGCGGTTGCTGACGGCCTAGAGGAGCTCGCTGGGGATCTCGGCGAGCACCTCCAGCCCGATCGCCGCCGCTGGCTCCTCGAGGTCGCATGCGGCGAGCGTTGATCACATGACAGTAGCGCCCACGCCCACAAGTGGGATCGGCGCTCCTCAGCGCTCGGCGGAGTTTTTCCGCCTCGGGCGCTTCGGCGGGAGAGCTCCCGCTGGGAATAACGAGGCCGCCCCTGGATGTCCGGCTTTCTCCGAAGCTTACGCGAGGCCCCCTGGCCCCGCAAGTTTAAGCCCGGGAGCATTGAGAAGTTCGACGGGAGCAAGAATCCGAATAATATCTCGCCATTTATACTACCGCCATTCGCCCACAAAGCGTAATGAGGCCGTAATGGTCAACTACTTCCCTACCGTCTTGAGGAATGGCCCGAACTTCGACTGCTCAACCAGCCGAGGGTTCGACACGCACTGGGAACAACAGCAGGAGGCGCCCGGACAAACTTCCAAGGTCTCTGGCATACAGGAAGCCCCAGACCTCAAGCTTGTGGTCCAAAGGGCGGAGAGGGCTCAGGGACTACGCCCGCAGTTCGCCCAGCGCATAACACCATTCCGTCGATCTCCGACGAGACCACCATTGAGGCCTTCAAGGAGGGAGTACGGAACACCCGTTTCACCGAGGACCTTGAGCTCCATCCGGTCCACACCGCAGCCGATTTATTTCGTGCTGCGGAGGGATACATCAACCCCTCCGAGGCGGTGGAGCGCAAGAGAGGAAGAACGGAGGAGAAGGCGGCGGCCCGGACAACCTACTAAAGCCCTCTATTCCCTCCGGAGAAGAGGCCCCCTTGAAGACGGTTGCCTCGGCCCAAACGACCGGTACCGTTTCGTTCCTAGAGCAGTGCGACACCTGGATGACGCCATTCATCCAGTTCTTGACGCATGGGACACTGCCACAGGACACAGCTGAGAAATCCCGGCTCCAAAGACAAGCCCGACCTTACCGATTACTCGGGGGCTTGTTGTACCGAAGGGGTTCTAACGGCGTACTTTGTAAGTGCGTGACCCGGGAGGAAGACAAATTTCTCCTCCAAGACATCCACGACGGGATCTGCGGGGCCCATGCCTATTTCAGAACCCTAGTGGGAAAAGCCTTTCGCATGGGGTATTACTGGCCAAGCTGCGTTGACCGATGCAAGAGAGCTCAGAAACGCCGCCACCGCCAATATCACGCCGGGTATCCCACCACCGCATATGAGCCGCAGACTATCCCGCTAACTCCGCCATTATCAACATGGAGATGGACATACTTGGTCTGCTTCCCGTGAGGCTTAAGGGTCAGACACACTGTTCGCCGCCATCGACACTTTCATCGAGTGGATTGAGGCCAACCAATTCGAGCATATCCACCAGACGGCCAAGAGGTTCCTTAGGAACAATATCGTGACCAGTTCGGCGTCCCAAGTAAGCCGATCACGACAATGGGACACAGTTCAAGCGAGCTATTCCAGACTCATGCGAAGAGCTCGGCATGAAGGTCGCCCTAGTTTCGTAGCTCACCCACAAAGTAATGGTGCAATTAACGCAGAATCGGGCAGATCATGTGGGGTATTAAGCGCCGAGTGTACGACGCTCGCCGAAAAAAGACACAACCGGGTAGAAGAACTACCCTCCGTGCTTTGGCAGCCGAACAACCTCTAATCAGACATTGGCGAAACCCCGCTTAGGCTTGTATACGGCTCGAGGCGGTCCTACCCGCCGAGCTAAGAATTGGTTCAGCTCAGATTGATTTTGCAGGCGGATCGACAACGACGAGGAGCGGTTCTTGGACCTCGACCTATCTCGAGTCCCGCCATGAGCAAGCACTATGCAGTGGCAAGATACCAAAGAATCCTCACGACGCAAGACGCACCAAAAGGTCATGAACCCGGACCCTACAGGTGGGCGACCTGGTTCTAAGACGAGTTCAGAACCTGGCTCACGCCAACAAGCTCACCCCAAGATGGGAGGGTCCGTACATGGTTGTATCAGCCGCACGCCCGGGAGCTGTAAGACTAGCTATGCCGGATGGGAGAGTCCTCAACAGCTCCTGGAACATCGCTCAACTTCGATGGTTCTACGTGTGAGAAAAGGTCGTAAGTCTCCATTCCCCCCTATCTTGTTTCCTTTTGTTCACCCCACTATTCCCTAAGAGTGCCTCAAGCTAACCCCAGCAACCCAAAACTTATGATCGGGCTTGGGAGAAAGTCCGGCCGCTCCAAGACACATCGGCGGTAGCTGGCACGCTCTGTGAAAGCCAACCCCCGGGATTCCCTTGCACACGGGTAAGCCGATATCCATCGCATCTCGCAAAATCCCGTGCGGGCACACGCTTTCCGGCCTTATACCTTAAGCCCGCATAACACCTGCGACAGGCCCGGGAAACCTCTAGAGTCCAACAATCTGCCTCTCGCAAAGGGACAAAGCCAGGACCACAAGCTTCGTTCAAAAAAAGTGTGCAGTCTCTAAGCCACGTTCAGGCTTTTCCTCAAAAGCTCGGACAAGGCTCGGGGGCTGGGGTTGATTTTTCAAAAATTGATCTTCTCGAAGCCACGCCCGAGCTTCTCCTTAGAAGCTCGGAAATGGCTCAGGGACTAGGGTCGATTTTTCAAAAATTGGACTTCTCCAAGCCACGCCCGAGCTTCTCCTTAGAACCTCGGACATGGCTCGAAATGAGGTCGATTTTTCAAAATTGATCTTCTCTAAGCCTCGAGCTTCTCCTTAGAAGCTCGGACATGGCTCGGGGACTAGGGTCGATTTTTTAAAAATTGGTCTTCTCTAAGCCATGCCCGAGCTTCCCCTTAGAAGCTCGGACATGGCTCGGGGCTGGGGTCGATTTTTTAAGGGTCGATTTTTTCTAAGGGTCGATTTCTTAAAAAGTTGATTTTCCAAGATCGAATTCCCAATCAAAAGACTTCCGATCTCCTCTAAGCCACGTCCGATCTTCTCCTCAGAAGCTCGGACATGGCTCGGGGGCTAGGATCGGTAGGACTATACTACGTTTTCAATCCTTGCTTGCCTATACGACTACTAGCGTTCGTTTGCATGCAGGAAAAACAACATAAAACAAAAAAGAAGCAGCGATAACCACCAACAACTTTATTAAAAGGGGTTCAGGGATGGCTCACAAGCCGATTACATTTAGTCCCAATGAAGGGTCCCGAAACCCGACAATGACGCCGCCACCTCGGCAGCGCCGGGCGACCTCGACCAAAGCAGCGGCGGCGCAAGAAAGATCGAACACGGCACCGACCAGCGCCACGAGCAAATCAAAGGCCCGCGAAGACGCGGAACGACTTCAACCAATACTCGACCACGCAATGTCACGGTAGCGCGCCTCCCTCCGCAATCTCGGCCATTGCAAGGTCGAAGGTCGCCTAAAGCTCCGCCAACTCCGGGTCACAAGCCATGAAAGCAAGAGGAAAGGTATGAAAGAAGGAGTCCGGATAAGAAGTGACCGACGTTGGTCTCTTTTATAGCCGAGGATCCGGGAAGCGGCGATCCCAGAGTAATGGCGTCGGAAGCGCTTCCGACGTGGAACCGTTCAAGATCAACGCGAATGTCTCTTGGGACACGGCGCGACAAATCAAAACGACGTTCGGCATTCAAGAGAAGCGGACCAAAGAAGTGACGAAGGAAAGAAGTCAAAACAAATCAATCAGATAATCAAAGGTATTTACAAAGGCAAGCCGGATTATCACCCAACAAAAGAAAAAAAAAAGGGCCTACGGCTTAGGCCGCACCGAGCTTCCGGCTCGCCAACAACTCGTAGTTTTGGCCCTGAAGGTCGAGGAGCTCCTTCTCTTTCGCCCGGGAGGTCTGCATTTTGACCCGTAAGGCTTCATTGGCGACCTCCGGCTCCTGACGCATCTGGTGGGTCTTGATGAGACCCTCCGTCATGATTCTTGGCGACCTTTCGTCGGGAAAGCTCTACGGCAAGGAGGTCGCGCTCCTCCACCGCACAAGCAATCTCAGCAATACGGCACGCCTCCACCGACCGGAGACGCTCCTCGAACTCAAGGGCGTGGTCGCGTTCGGCCTTAAGGGCCTCCAGCGACCGGCGAGAAAACTCCTTGGCGTCCTCTGCGCCCACGCTAAAAGCGCCTCGGCAGCTGCGGCCCGAGCCTCCAGAGCTATCGGTTTGATCGAGCTTGAGCGAAGCTTCCTCAAGCTCGGCGCGTCTTGACATTGGCTTCTGTCGCCACCGCGTGCTTTCCGACCGCAGGCCTCCGTTCGACATCGTGCTTAGCCTCAAACGAGCAAGCCATGCCGACAAGCTCATGAGATCTGCACCTGAGAGGATAAACTAAGGAAAGGAAGGACCGGCAGGGAAAACACAAGACAACAAAACCAAGCCCGGAGACACTTACCCGCTTGGCGACCGCCACACCACGCGACATCGTGCACCGTCTGCATGAACACCCCTGGCGAGGAGAGCGCCATGACTGGCGGCGGCGAGCTGTCGCCCGAGCCGCTGGCCCTCGGCCACCTCTCCCTTGAGCTCGGCCACCTCCCTAGCAGGCTCGGCCGCCTCTCCCGCAGCTCGGCCAAGCCTCCCATGAGCACGCCACCTCTCCCTAGGTTCGGCCAAGTCTTCCGCAGTTCTCACCGCCTCCTGCAGTTCGGCCGAGTCCACAGGGCGGCCGCTCCTCCCACCAAGACAACCAAGCCTCCAGGCACTCGGCGGTCTCCTCACAAGCTTCAGCGGATCAGCGGCTTGGAACACGGCTCGGGAGGAAGTCGATCTGCGTCCAGCATCCACCGGGGTCCTCTCCCAGACGATTCGCCACCATTCCTCGGCGTTTGGCGAGGATCGCCGAGCCGGATGGCCTCTTGGTGACTCCATGTGACAATCCCAAGGTGGTGCTCGACCCACGATGGCGTCGCCGAGATCCACCCAAAGCGGTCAACGAGCCCGCCCATAACCGCATCGGCGATGCTCGCGGCCGTGATGACCGGACGGGCGGTCCCACCAAGAATAAGAGTGTCGCTCGCGTCCAGCGGGGGAACGGGATATTGCTCCTAGCAAAAAGCTCCCGAATACCGCGGATGTCGATCGGGCGCCACCCGGTCAAGGTTCGCCCCTCGACGCGGATTGGCGCCAGGCGCTCGGGACCGAGATCGGTTTCCACCTTCACAAGCGCATGTCCTTGTGCGCTACCAGCGGGAGGACGAAGGGCCTCGAACCCCGGAGCCCGGGTTTTCCCTTGACAGGCTCATTCTCCCGGGCCACTGCCTCTGGTCGCGCCGGGATAGACTCCCCCGCTTGGGGGGACAGCGCGATTGAAGAAACAAGGGAGAATTAGAACATGATCGGCCCGAGGGCCATAATCAACAGAAGAAAGAAAACGAGAAAAACCAGCAAGCACGAGCAACTTACGTGCAGCCGCGACGGCCTTCTCGGTCATCTCGTCGTTCGAGTTGTCGTCGTTCAACACCAACCGACGCCTCTTGGTAGCCATTTGGATGCTGGCGCGCCGCTGAATCCCGAGCAGGAACCTCCGGCCGGCCGGGTCGGGACGGAATCGCTGGCCGAGGCGATGCCGCCGGGCGAAGCGGCCTTGTCTAGGAAGCGACCGGCGGTTTCTTCACGGCGAGCTTGCCCACTACCGCCTTTTCCGCGGGGGCCAAGCTCGCGTCACCGCCGACCGTCGGGATAGCGGCTCCGAGGCGACCACCGGTCAGCAGATGCGCGGGTCCGCTCCACTCCCGCTTCCCCGCGGAAAATAGGCCACGGGCGTCACTCACGAAAAAAACGCCATTAGGCGCCCTAAGCCCGTAGAGGCACGTACCTCGTCCAGGACGTTGCGAACGCCCGAGCCTGATGGCTCGTTGTGTCTAGCGGGCAAGAGGAGCCCCCACGACTCGAACCACATCGTCTTGGGGTAAGGCTGCGGAGAAGAAAAGAATGAAGAACATCACAAACACGACTCGGGAAGAAGCTCGGACAAACGACTGCAAAAGCAAGAACAAATACTTACGGGCGGTGCCTTCGCGTGAGAGGTCGTCCCACCCGCGGATCTCGAAGAAAGGGCAAACCCGCTTCCTCAGCGGGCTCACTCGGTGCCTGGTGAAGTCGGCTACGATGTCAAAGCCGTTAAGCCCCCGGCCGGCTAAGCCTCGAATTTTGGCCGCCAGGGCTACCTCCGCCGGCTCTAGCGTAGGCCGGGGCATCGGCACCTTCCCGGGGTTCACGTTGGCAAACCAGAATCGGCAGTTGTCGGGTTTCTCGGTGTAGTACCACCGCGACGCCCACCCCCGACGTTCTCCTTGGCCTTGAACACCGGGTACGAGGACTTCATGTCGCGGCGGAGCTTGAAGTAGGTACACCCCGCCGCATTGTATCCGCCGGTCGTGGTCAGCTCGTAGAAGTGGAGGAAGAGGCTGACCGTCGGCTCCACCCCGACGAATGCTTCGCAGAGGTGCGCAAAGATCGTCAAGAACAGGATCGAGTTGGGATTGAGGTTCACCAGCTCAATCCCGCACTGGGACAGAACGGATTCGACGAAATCGGACTCCGGGATCCGGAGCCCATGAATCGCAAAAAGCTCAAAGCAAACGAACTCCTTACTCTTGGGCGCGGGAACCGCCTCTCTGCCGGCCGCCCTCCACCCGCCGACCTCGACGAAGCCGGCGGCTTCCAGCCCCTTCAGATCGTCCTCAGTGAGGAGGCTCCGCGTGAAAGGCGCCATCGGGAGGAGAAGGATCGGAAGGGAAGATGGCGGAGGAGCAGATAAAGGAAGAAGATGCAGTAGCACAAGAAACACGAATAGCACAAGAAGGCATGAGAAGAAATGGCGAAAAGAGAAACCACCTGATATAAACCGGCGAGGGGAGGCGAACCATCACCTGTCCGCCGGAAGACGAGGAACTCGAGGAGAAGGAATCGGCGCGCGCGAACCGCGCCGATTTGGGATTCCCGCCGAGGCTGTGGGGGCCTCGCGCGCACGAAAAACTAAGCTTTTCGCTCAAGGGCAGTTACTAGATAAACCTCTGTGCGGCACGTCACCGTCCCGCTCGAGGCTCAGGGACTAGCTGTTGGGGAAAGTATGTGGCTCATGGAGTTTTGGCCCACTTACTTACCCGCCCCCCACAGAGATAAGCTTCGGGACCAAGAAGCTCGCGCCGAGCTTAGTAGCTCGAGCCGGGCTTCCGCCTCGGGCTTTCGGGCCTCTTGCTTCCTCCGAGCCTTCAATCTGAAGGGCGGGACCTAAGGCAAATCATCACGCCGCGAACAGGATCGCCGGGTCCCCGAGTCATCGAGAATTAAATCGCGCCTGCATCGAGGAGCGCTGGCCACAGACCTCGGCGGGTGGCGGCGGCCCGTCAACCGCCCACATGGGCAAGAACACGTGCTGACCGCTAGCGGTCCAGCGCGGGGATCGGAGGATTGCACTCGATTACCCGGTGGATTCGGTACACTACCGGTGTGGCAAAAAGGCAACGACTAATTCAACGGACCGGCGCAAGCTACAGTAGCCAGAGGGCGCCTATAAAAGGGGCGTACAGGCCACTACAACAAGAGAGGGGTTTCACTTCGACACACAACTCACTTGGAGAATAGCTACTGTAGAACAGGAGCACTTGCACTCTCGTAGGAGCTCTAGTTCCCGGCGGTAGTTCTCCGCATCCAGGTAACCGTAGGAGCACACACACGCAGTGCCTTGAGCACTCACTGTACTCGAAGCCCGGGCTTCCCAAAGCCCGGACTTCACCCTCTTGTACTCATTTAAGCTCGGCGTTAAACGAAGACTGGACGTAGGGCTGTTATCCCGCAGTAGAGGTCTGAACCAGGATAAAAATACTCGTGTCATCACACCCATCCATCCAGTCTTGACGCGCCAGTCGCATCGGGACTAAGGTCTTTTCGCCGGCGTCCGGCCAAGGCGGCCTCGGTCCGAGGACAGGGCAGCCAGACCTCGCACCCCTTCCTTGCTCATTAGCGCCAAGGGGCTCGCCTCCATCACACCGACAAAATAATTTTTTTGGCGAGCTGCGTTGAATTCTACCATCACAAAAGAAAAATTGAGGAAGCATAATTGGTTGAAAAAACAAATGTGATGTTTATGTGATCTCTACTACTTAAAAGTAGCTTGTGATGAGTGATGATGAGTGGTGGTCTATTTTTACTGGACCATTCTACCCTTCGTCCTTGTATTAACTACATATATATACCTAGCCCCACTACCTCCCTCGTCTATTCAAAATTTAAAATCACCATCGGTGGAGAGACAATAGTTTGAAATTATTCTCGAAATAGGTATTTACTTCGTTTTGATCCAATATTTTAAAAATATAAAAATGTAATAAAAACCATGTAAGCCAAGAAAATTGTCTAAAACAAGAAGACAATATTTAATTGCTTGAAAAAACATAATACTTCATAACTAGCGAAATTATTAGGCAGTTGACATTGTATATGATAGATTCTAATATTTTTTTTACTATTTATGTTTTCGTAGCAACGCACGAGCATTCAGCTAGTCATGTAAAAACTTGTGATCATCTTTTGTTTGGATGTCCTGTGGCAAGAAGCCAAGAACCATATGGTACTTTGTTGATATTTGTTTGGGTCCAGGGTGTAGGCCTGCTAATTTCCTCCAAGGCTATGCTTGGGTGAGGAATCTGTGTTTGTACCGTTGGTGTTTGTTGTGGTGTGTTGAGCAAAAATTGGGAGGACGGAAACAAATTTTGTTTCAAAGGAATTGATTCAATCCCTGAAGAGATTGTTTATGTTGTCTGTCTTTTCTTGCATTTTTGGCAGATACTCCGAGGCAGATTTGCACGATATGTTTGTAGGGGTCAATTGATTTGCTAAGGTGTGTCAAAAAAAAAAATAGATTTGCTATGGTGGCAAGCAAATTTAAATAGCGCAAGGTTCTAAGACCATCTTCAGAATTACGGTCTCAGAGAAAATTGGGGTAAAGTTGGAGCCTGCCAAGTATTGTTCAGCTACTTCTGAACGGTTTAGATGAAATGTTATGATTTGTTACCTTCAAGAAGTAACCTCAATAAGTTGAGACATTTGGTTAGATTGAGCTTTAATTAATTCAGATCTTTATGATCGGTTTAAAGAAACCGAAGCATTTGGCTCAGAGAAATTCTGTGATGTATGTGGATGTCTGGGTTGTTCTTGTTATATGGTTGGCTTTGTTTTGTTGGACCTGTGATGTTGGTCGGTAATCAGGATTATGTTCTACTCTCTATGTCCAAGATGATAAAATGTATCTTGTTTTACAAATAGAGTAACGAGTCGTTGAAATGACTAGACTACCAGTAGTTATTATTACCTTTTCAAAAAAATAGTTATAATTTCCAACGTGATACATGTTGGCGATTCAAAACAAAAGTTGTAGGGCATGGAGGGAACATCAATTATTTTGTATTTGAAACCAAAATTAAAATTACACTCCACATTTATGGATGATGTCATTAAAAACTCTATAAGTTTGGGCGGAGTGAATCTTGTTTGTGTGTGTAGGTAGGTTTGTGGTACACGCTCGAACTCCATTGTCTTTATTTCTCTTTAATGAAAAATCCGCTTAAAAAACCAAGGTGTTTATTATGATAAAACGTGATGACACCATCAAACGAGGCGTATGTGTAGACAAGCAGTTCAGCTTCACTTCTTCGGGAGCGCCGCCCCGTCGTGAAGCACCTCGGAGAGCCGCTCCAGCGCGGCGTAGGAAGAGCCGCCCTTCTCGACGGCACTCCGGCACACGGCCTTCATCTCCGCGGCCTTCTCCCTCGCCTTCCTCCCCTCCTCGCCTCCCATCAGGGACTCCACCGTCCGTTCCAGCTCCGTCGCTTCCACGAAGTTGTCCCGCTTCCTGTCCGCCTTCAGCGGCACGGCCACGCCCATGTCCGCCACGATCTCGAACGCGTTCAGGTGCTGCTCCGCGTACAGCGGCCACGGCGCCATCGGCACGCCGTACCACAGGCTCTCCAGCACCGAGTTCCAGCCGCCGTGCGTCACGAAGCCCCCCACGGCGGGGTGCGCGAGGATGTCCTTCTGCGGCGCCCACGTCGGCCACACGAGGCCCTTGCCCTTCGTCCTCTCCAAGAAGCCGTCCGGGAGGAGCTCGTCGAGGTTTGCGTCCGTCGGGTGCTCGGACCCGTCCGGCGCGCCGGCGCCGGACTCGGCCGCGGGCGGGCCCCGAAGGACCCACAGAAAGCGGTGGCCGCACCGCTCGAGCGCCGCGGTGATCTCCACCACTTGCGCCGCCTCGAACCAGCCCATGCTCCCGAAGCAGAGAAACACCACCGACGACGACAGCTGTGCGTCAAGCCAAGCGATGCACTCGTGCGGTGGCTCAGAGGAATCCTTCTTGGTGCTGCTGCTGCCAAGGGAGAGCACGGGACCGATTGGGTACACCGGCGGCGCGGGGCGTCCGGGCACGGCGCTGCCGTCGGCGATGGCCGCGAGAGGCCCCGGCTCGAGCTCGTCGGCAGTATTTGCAATTATGCCTGTGGCGTCCATGAAACGGTCGCCGAGGCGCACGAACCAGGTGTAGTTGGGGCTCTTCTTGTCCACCACCGGGCACGGCATGAACGCCGGCGGTATTGGCGGCAACCCGGGCACATCCACCTCCCCGTCCACCTCGTCGAACTCCACGATGACCAGCTCTTGGAGCACGGGCAGGTGCAGCATGAGCGCGAGCATGGCGCCGGTGGACGACATGAACACGTAGGACGGCACCCCGAGCTCGCGGGCCACGTCGACCATAGGCGCCGCGAACATGTCGAGCACGAGCGCGGCGACAGGGCACGCCATCCCCGCGACCGCGTCCCTGACGTGCGGCGCGTGGAGCTGGATGTACCGCGCGATGAACTCCTCGACGCCGGCCGCGTCGGTGGGCGGCTCGACGGCGGGCAGGCTGTGGAAGCGGATGTCGAGGCCGGAGGCAGCCTCGCGGCGGACGTGCGCCTCGACCTCGGAGGTGGCCTCGGCGGTGGGCGGGCGCATGACGAGCAGCGTGATGGAGAAGGCGCGGCCGCCGTGGAGGAGGACGCGCTTGCAGGACTCGAGCATGGACATGAGGTGGCCGGAGCCCCACTCCGGCAGGAGCACCAGCGTAGGTGCGGGCGTGGCGGCCATCGCAGTGCTCACTGGTCAATCACTGCACCTCGCTCGCGCGTGTTCTTGCCCAACTCTGTCGAACTAGCTAGCGAGTCCATTGTTATTATAGATAGGAGTATGATGCTTAGCTTTAGGAAAATTCGTCAACGAGCGTGTCGATGGCATTTTCTTGAGAAAAAAAATGTGTAGCAACGATAGCGATCGATGGCGTGGGGAGCATGCTTTCACATTTGTTTCGCCCACGAAATTTGAGGATTGCCCGGTAGCGATTTTAATGAAAAAAACACTCGAAAACCGATAAGACCTGCACAAAATTTATATTCAATTACGAAATCTTTTGGTTTTGGAGTTGTTTTCGTTCGGTATTTACAAAAAGCCGAGCTGTTTCAAGAAAAAAAAACACTCTTTCCCATTTTGAATTTGAATTTAAAAAATTAAATTTAGATCAGTTTTTACGAGGCTGTTTCTCATGTCGAATCCATACCCCTAGTAGTAGCAGCATATTTCGTGAAATTCGAACAAAATTGTGAACCCTGGTGGGAAGCGGCCAATTTGGACTTTGGAGGGAACTGAGCGAGTGTAGAGATATTTTTAAAAAAAGGTAAATCATTTTGTAGGCAAATTCCCATAAAGATCATTGATGATACACCCTAAAGTTTATTGTATATTGATGATATGCCCTCAAACACATTGACATAGATAAAATGCCCTAAAGTTGATTCGTCATTTGACAATTTGCCCTCTTTTGATCTTTTGGTCAGCTTTTGTCGTTTGGTTGAGGGTAAATGATAGTCCTACCCTTGCATCAATAGAAGGCTCATATGTCGTTCAGTTGGACCATTTTTATCATATAGGGTGTGTTTAGTTATCAGATGAAATTTCCAAAAATTTGTATAAATTTGAGCCAGTTTGAGAATGCAAAGGAGATGTTGTTTGGTTGGTTGTATGAGAGTGGGCAGGCTGCGCAGAGATATTGGCTCTATTTCTTTCAGCGGTTTCTGGTGGTTGGCGGTTTTACTATAGCAAATTTATAAGTTTTTTTAAAAAAGTGTAATGAGTTAAAAAAGGTAATTAAAATTTTTTAAAATTTATCAGAAAGTAAACCGCCGATCATACAAACGCTAAAAAAAAAGAAATCTGCCATTGTTTGGTTGGTCAGACTAGAAGAGTATGGAATGGATAAATTTCAGAGAGGAAAATCAAAAATAAATATTGAAACAAAAATAAATTCAAAAATAAAAATAAAAATTCAAAAATAAATACCGGAAAGAAAATAAATTTAAAAATAAAAATAAAAAATTCAAAAAAAACTAGAAATTCAATAAATTCAAAAACAAAAACAAGAATTCAAAATTTTGAAATTTATTTAAGACCTTGTACTTGAACCTACCGTTCCATTTTTTTTTGTTTCATTGAATTTGGATATTGTTTGAATTTTTTTAAAAAGAGAAAGTTTGAAAAAGTTAGTGCATTACTGGTTGTTTTTGCTAGTCGTTTCGTGTTGCTAGTCACGTGCGTGTCGGCCGGCGCATGGCAAGCGCTGGTCATTCCGCGTGCGTGTCGACCGGCGCAGATGGTCGGCGATCACGCAGCGCGTCCACGCGAGCCAAAGAAGGCGAAACTACGGATCACTCGTTTCATGCGAGCTGCACCACGCGCCGCTTTTGCATCCGGTGAGCCAGGTTCAAACCTTTATCCAGGCAACCAAACAACCTCATCTTACATCTCTACAACCACTTCTCCAAATATACACCCAACCAAACACACCCATAATGTTTATTGTTTTTGTTAGCTGCCACAAATAATACACACCAACATATGATTCAATGAAAATGGTGTTCCTTCGGTTAACTAGAACTCTTTTATACTGATACCGATAGATTTAGGTTAAATACATATCAAATATTAAAATATCATGAAAATTGATGCTCCTTTTAAAAAAAAATTCTAAGGTCAGTAAGAACTCTCTTACGGTATTTTTTTTTTTGTGAGGAGCATAATTACACAATGAACTTTGCATGGATAAAATGGTCCAGGCGAGCGACATATGAACCTCGTGTTGATGCAAGAGTAGGAACGTCATTTCTCCTCAGTTGGATGCAAAAGTTCAAAAGAGGGCAAATCGTCAATCGGCGAATAAAATTTAGGACATTTTTATCTATATCAGTGTGTGTTTTCTTTTTCAAAGAAGGAAGACCTCTATTTCCTTTTCTAATCAAAAATAAGAACAACCATGGAACCACAAGAGAGTTCAACCATTCATGCCATCAGAAAACAAGCAAGAATGAGGAGGGGGAACTCCACTCAGGCTCAAACTTGTCATAAGGTTAGAAAAACTATGGAGTCTGGACAACACCACCAGTAACAAGTCAGCCTCCGAGTATTATAGCAACAACCACATATAAACAACAACGGTTAAGATAGCTGAACAGAATAACAACTAGGATAACTACACAGAACAACATGAAAGAGCCTAAAGGAAATATCACTTATCGGCCATCACCATCTCTAGCCTCTCGCTTCAGCATCTCCCTCGCAACCTAAAAGATCTGTCGATCCCCATGCGACAAAGCGACGCCAAGATCCTCCGACTTTCTTTGCCGCAAAAGTCGAGAAGCACAGTGATCTGGGTCTATAAAGACCGAGACAAGAAAGATTGATCATCAGAAGAATATCATCAGAAGACGCAGATCAGAAGAAACAATGTCGCCGAATAGTACCATTTATGATGCACGGTTATCAGAAGACAAACAGAGAATCAAGAATCTATAAGCGAATCAGCAGAGTCGCGGCAGAAAGAACGCCGAGATACAAGTCCGGACAAACTATATCAATGTGTTGAATGACATATCATCAATAGCCAATAAACTTTCGTACATCCTCAGTTATCTCATTTCCCATCTACCGATCTACGTATGTACGTTTTGAGCTCAATCATGGTGCCTGACCGCCTGGAATCGTTGGTAGAGCGAATCGGATCGTGGACGCGCTATTCTAGCCAATTGATGCTGGGTGGGGCCAGGCCACACACATCATGCACGATAATTCAAAGGGAAACGGGAAACCACATCATCACAACGACAAGCTCACAAGCGGATCACGACGCCGCCCGGAGCCAGACCGGCGGGCCAATGCGTGGGCAGCACCGCCGCCCGGTTTTTC
The DNA here is from genome assembly GCA_036346145.1 of Olyra latifolia. Classification (NCBI taxonomy): domain Eukaryota; kingdom Viridiplantae; phylum Streptophyta; class Magnoliopsida; order Poales; family Poaceae; genus Olyra; species Olyra latifolia. The sequence continues at coordinate 35,909,779 of CM070529.1, read as the reverse complement.
TCCGGTCTTTTCGCGGCGACGTTGACAGGCCTCGGTGTGTTTGGTGGTTGGATTACCCCCGCGTCGCTGTCTGCCGGCACGTTCGTCTCGACTCACGCGCGTGGAATCTTGAGGCCGGTGGGCCCGTCCGATCCGACAAAAGCAGGCCGCGCCCTGGAAATCAATCGTACCGGCGCGTACTACCGCTCCGCCGTGCCCCCTGCCCAGTGCCCACCTCGCGCTGGTCTCTTGTCCACGGCCGTGCTCGGCGTCGGGCGAATTTTTTTAAAATATATTTATTTATTTTCAGAAAAAAATAAATAATATTCAATTTTAAAAAAATAAATAAATAGACTCCTGTCGCCAGTCCATCGGGCGAGAAGAGCGAGCTGGTTTAAATCGCCCGTCGGTCGGGCGAGATTTTAAAAATCCGTCCGACGGACGGGCGGGCATTTGACGCGCTCGCGGAGAGGCAAATCTCGCCCGACGGAAGGCGATGATATAAACCGCCGACAAGCGGGCGGGCTTTGCTCCGCCCAAAACGCCTCCCGTTGGGCTATAATTATAGTCCGCCACCAATAATAGTATGATTCTCGCAATTTTTTCCAAATTTCAAATTTTTTCCAATTTTAAAAAACATAAATTATGTGATTTCAGAATAAAATAAATAATGTATCATAAAATAAAACTAAATAAATAGAGTTCCAAGATCATTTGAAAATGTAAGTCATAATAAATAATATTTTTTACTAAAAAAATTGCAAATATGGAAATACCCATGTTTTTGAGCAATCATGAATACTACCATGTGCACTGCATCACAAGAAGCCGATGTCACACACCAATAATCATGGCATTGCCTATATTATATATGTATGTAATATATAACTATTATGTAGATATCTATGTATGTATATGTGTATATTATATTATAGTATTATGTAATATGTTATCAAGATATAATAGTTATAACACATATTATATGAACTAAATATGATCAAGATATATGAACCGGTATTTGGTCTATTTAATCTTGAAAAAATAAAATGGAAAAATTAAGTTTCAAAGAGAGTGTTTTATATTAATAATTATTTGGAAAATAAAATAAATAGCTAGAGGAATAAACCGCCTCTGCGAGGGAAATTTTATTATCACTTACAACAAAGTTCCTATCGAGTACAACGGGATATTTCCTGCTTGGTAGCATCAGTCCACCTCCTTTGCGCGGCGTGCTTCTTGCGCTTTCTCTCCTCTCACCTCTCGGGCTCAAAGAAATGACGCTCACTGGCGTTGGCCTCTCTTGTCGCTTCCAAGATTCTCTCCTGCGACGCTATGCTTGTCCTCTTGTTCCTCCTCATACCGGTGTTGCCTAAACCATCGCCTTCTTCCAACGGAACTCACGCCGATGTGTTTTTTATGCGCCCGATTGTTCGTGTCAGCCAACGCCGTAAATCGCATAGAGGTGGGGAAGACTATTTGTTCAACATAAGTCAGTATAGATCACATGTGCCATATAGGTAGGTATAATCATGCAGGGTAGGGTGAGCAAGTACCTTTGGACGCTCGCCAAAGGCAACCTTGGGTGGATCGTACTCGTAGTTTGCACACATGAAGAACCTCCTTCCGTAAGTATATGAGAAATCTTCGTCGGATTGAACAAACTTGCAAAGGTCACCGCAGAAGCACATTGGAACATTGACCCCTTCAGGCACGGTGGTGTTAAACTTGCTTCGCGGACGGTCCTCAGAGCCGGAGGCTACCATTGCTCGTTACAACTAGATTTATGCAGTGTATGGGCTGGAGTAATATATGAGATTGAGAGGAAACTTGGAGCGCAGAGGACTCGGAGGCAGGAGGGAAATAAATAGCCAAGTCTGCTCAGTGCATGGACCGAGTTCATGTTGCTTCGCCTTGATTTGATGTGATTGACGGTGTCGGCGGATCATGGTGAGCAATGCCCCGCAATTATTGATGTGACCGGTGTCAGGTGGTTACTGTTGGTCAGCAGTGCCCCGCAATTATTGCTATGACCGGTGTCCGGCGGTATCGCCGTCGGCGAGCGCTGATTTATGATGGATGTCGCCGCAGCGATGTGACCGGACGCCGAAAAGAGGTACTGTTCGTCGACGGCATGCAATGTTAGCAATGAAATTAAAACAAGTGGCTAAAGCGGCACCAAATTTCGCTCTTTGAAGGCGGTAATTCGACAAAGACTCATTCCTAGGCGGCTAGCATTCAAAGCCACCGCGACTACTCCACCTTGTTATCTTCTACAAGACCGCTTCCACCGATGGAATGAACGACGGAGATTCTCGCCATGTCAACGTGAATGCTTAATTAATGATAATTAGGAGCTAATTTAATCAAAAATAATGACGTAACGCCCTATATAGAGAGGAAGGAGGCATCACCGCTTTTGCCTCTCGTCCCTCATTCACCCGCCCATGGTGACCACCCTTGTATATCATCGCACTCGTATGTCATGCTAGCTTTCAAATAAAAAATAGTACGCACTCTATTTGTCTAATCCCTAAAGACCTTAAGTTCAGTCATGCGGTTAGATTCATTCATCCTTCACGGCTTACACGTCACATTTTGAGTGTAATATAACCCGTAACATCGCAAAACTCGCGATATTAGGATCATATTACAAACAAAAGCGACAAGCCGTGAAGGATGAACGGTCTAAACAGTAACATTCATTGAATAACCACAGAGTTGAAAAAGCTAGCATGACATTGCTTCGTATCCCCGCCGAAAGTCTTCTTTGGTCCATGTGATGGAAATAATATGTGAGATTGAGAGGAAACTTGAGCGCAGAGGACTCGGAGGCCGAGGGAAATAAATAGCCAAGTCCGCTCGATGCATGGACCGAAGTTCATGCCGCCGATGTTCGCCAGATTTGATGTGATGGGCGGTGTCAGCGGATCATGGTGAGCAAAGGTGCGTAATTATTGATGTGACCGGTGTCCGGCGGTATGTTGGTCGCCAGCGCAATTATTATTGCCGATCGGTGTCCGGCGGTATTGCTTTGTCGCCAGCGTTCGCAATTATTGACGTGACCGGTGTCCGGCGGTATCTTGGTCGCCAGATGACCGCAATTATTGACGTGACCGGTGTCCGGCGGATATCGTTGGTCGCGCGTGCCCGCAATTATTGCCGTGACCGTTGTCCGGGTATTGTTGGTCGCCAGCGATGCCGCAATTATTGCCGTGGCGGTCCGGCGGCATCAGAGGTCGCCAGCGACCCGCAATTATTGACGTGATCGGTGTCCGCGGTATCATGGTCGCCAGCGTTCGCAATTATTGATATGACGGTGTCCGCCGGTATCGTTGGTCGCCAGTGAAGCGCATTTAGTGATGTGACCGCATGCATCGTTAGCAATCATCGCCTCCAAGATCGATTTAAATGTGGCCGAGGCGTATATAGGCAATCGGTAGCATGTGTTTAATCATTAAACGATGTCAAGAAGCATAATGAACAACTTATTAATCCAATTAGTTAAGTACACCTCGCCTATATAATGCGAGGTAGAGTGGCGTCCCTCTCACTCCCACCTCACTCTCACTCGACTCTGTGTGTGTATACTCCCTACTAGGGTTGGCTTCAGAGGAGAGAGGCGAGTAGAGATAGACATACCACATCGCACATATGGCTTCACGACCCACACCGAACGGTTGATCCGACAAGCCCGTGGACGCCAAATGGTCTCGATCGCAAGCCCGCCTACCTTACGCGACCGCCTATTCGGACAAGAGCTAGCTATAACACGAGCCAACAATAATAAGAAACCCAAACTTCTACAGGATGGCCACGCTAGCGCACGGAGTGACACAGCCAGTACAAACTTTTGACCAGTTGTCGAAGGATGGATCGCCGACGCTTTCTATCATATGCGCGTGCCATTGTGAATAACCATCCTGACAACGACCAAGTGTTTAATACATTTTCCATCTTACATTTTTCTCATTTCTAAATGTAGACCGATGATCGCGGCTTCACCAAATGGATGGACGATCCTTCCCAATGGCGCGTTCGGTTACATCGAACATCTTCATGCAAGAATCTCCGCTTGAGGAGCGAGTTGACTTTGCTACTCGGGCCTACAACGTATACCCGTGTGGAACCGTTACGTGGATGGCAAGAAACCTAGCGCCCCTACTACAATAGGGTTTTATTTCAAGTCATTTGCATAAAGATTCTGCCACGTGGATTACTACCATGTAATGCGCTTCACATTGTCAATGTCATTGAGCACCATCTTCATCTCATTCATATCGTGCGCACTATAATCTCAAAGCCTTGAGATACAAGAGACTACTTATTGGCGCATAAGATAAAGAAGAATAGAACATGAAGTGTCTAATTGACCACCAGCCGCATTAGAAAGCCAGAATGCGGGTAGCCCTCATACGTGTATGGCGGTCCGAGGGGTTTATGAGGTGGCGGGGCCCACCCAGAAGGCCCACATAATTCTCAAGCCGCATTCGCACTCGGCGGGGCGAATACGAAAAAAATCACGAGCGATTAGATGGCATAAATAAAAAGCTATAAAGCTAAAAATGACAAATAGCTTAAAATGTTCATGCAACTACTGAATATATACATCAAAAGGTATAAAGAAACATGCAAAGAATGAAACTATCGTCGTCCCCGCTGGGCTTCACCTCATGGATCGATCCTCTGTCAGGCCTTGCGGGCACGGCCACCAGTGCTAGGGAAGGTGTAGCGGTCCGGCGGTGAACGCCCCGGTGAGGACGAGCTCAGGTGCAGGCGTCGCTAACTCACCAGGACGGCCAGTAATGCCGCAGAGGCGCCGACAATCGCGAGCCTCCAACCTCGCTCGTGTCGGACGGCATCTTGGTCGAGTCAAGGTCGTCAAGCCTCGGTCGCCCATCGCTCGACCGACGGACCGTTTCCACTCTGTGAAGATAGGACCTAATCCATGCAATGTCCACATTACTAAACGACAAATCATAAATACATGAAATTGAAGTGCTCGATCGAAAAATAACTCGCACCAGAATAGAGGGCGCGGTGCTCGTGGTGTGGGCGACGACTCGTGGTGGTGCCACGAAGCACCGTGACGGTGTGGGCGGCGCGGCGGTCTCGACAGACGACGCGAGGCAGAGGAAGACGCCCGGCCTCGGCGAATCGCCGCCTCCACGCCCCTCGGGCAACCATCGCGAGGACGGACGAAGGCCTCTCGACGGTACCCTCCAGAGGACAGTGGGGCCTGGCCGACGTGCCAGCCTCGTCAAACCGTGTCCTCGCCCGCATAATCCTACATATTAAGGTAGTGTCACATTATAAATTTTAATGACGGTAGGGTGGAGAAGGGCAATAAAGTTCAAACCCCTCGGTGCGTTGTGTAGGCGTCCGGAAGGTCTGCAAAGACGTGAGGCGATAGCTCGCGTTGTCTTCTCGTAGAGCCTCTGGAAGGTCGCGAGTATCTCTCTTCGGTCATCCAATGCCGTCTTTGCGCCGACTCGGCGGCCGTCGTGCATCGACGCGTTGCACTCACGAAGAATGTCAATCTGTATATAGACCAATAGCGCATCATGAGGTGTATGCTGGTAAAAATAGAAATTGAAAAGTTGGGGTGAAGGTCGGTACCGCCTGGTACGCAGCCTGCGCACGGTGCAGCGGGTACGTGTTGGTGGCTCGCGCGACGTGGGCGATCTCGGTGGAAGGGGTGTGACCCATCCGCGTCCTCGTAGACGCACTGTACCACCGTACGTACGCCGGATACGACGTGGCGTCGTACGGCCGGTCCTCCTCGACCCGCTCATCTAGAGCGTCCTCCCACCGTGCTACCCAAGGCTCCATCACAGAGCCCACAGATAGCCGCCGGTGTGGCCACGCCTAGTGGATCTGCAAAGAAACATCGAGTATGACACTTATAAGGCGGATGATCGAAATGAAAATTACAACAAATGGAAAAGATCTTCTTGGTGAGCTCGACGCGACGGTGTGGACAACGGTAGAGGGAAGTCTGGTGGAGGCCGAATCGCCGATCACCGCTGCGGTGAGTACTCCTCGGCGAAGATGTCGAAGAGCAACGGTCGGTCGTAAGCCAAGATAATCGGGTCCCGCCAAGAAGCGACGACAACCGTGGAGGGCGCGAGCAAGCACTCGGTCCTCACCGTAGGGTGTTCAAACGACATCCCCTCTCGCACCGCCCACCGCCTCACGTACTCTGGGTAGTCCTTGTGCGCCTGAACGTGGGCTCAGGTAGGCTGCAAAAGGAGAAAACAACTGTAGTTAGTGCTATGTTACGTAAATAATGCATAAATCATGATTTAAACATTACGCATTCTCCGTGAAACCAAAGGAAGCCCATGGTGGGCCTATCCTCGGTGTGTCGTGGTAGTACGCCGCCTCGTAGGATCAGTGATCCATGAGCGGGCCCAATGGCGATCCGCCATACGACCACAAACAGAAAGCGAAGGGGCACCACCGAGGATCGGTGGCATCCGTCTTCAGGACGGCGTCGCACAAACCTCTGTACGTCCCCGCAAGGACAGCTGAAGCCCAACTGTACTAGGGGACCTCGTAGGGGACGGCGTCGGCGATATCCTTGGCATACCCGAGGAGGTGCTTGTCGACGCAATGGCCGTCCGTACTGGTGAACATCACCCAGCCGAACAGCCAAAGCAGGTAGGCCTCAAGGTGTCGGGACACAGTAGCGTCATCGGCCTGAGGGTGGATGTGCTCCGCCTGTCAATGTTTGCAAGTACCAATGTTAGCATGTAATTTAACAAGGACAAGTCTGCTCGTTAGTTCTTACCGTGAACTGCAGAAGCCACCTCTTCGATGGACCACGGTCTCCGCCGAGGAAAGGCGGTACACTCCTCGCGCTGGTGCACGGACTACCCGGCGAACCGGCCTAGCAGTCGACACGCCAGCGGGTGAGACGCCCACCGCCACGACGGTGCACGGCGCCACGGAAGCCCTGTAAGGTGCGACGCCCCGCAGAAGTCGGCGCCATCTCCCGCACGGGAGGTGAAAAGTGTGTGTCTCCGCCTCCATCGGTCCACAAGTGCTGCAAGGAGGGACCGGTCAAAACCGAAACGCCTCTGACGATCTGCCGGGGGCGGGTCTCCAACGAACGCCTGGGCCGTAGCCTCCAAAGATCCGACATAGTGGGAGGAGGCCTGAGAGGCGCATCAGTAAAATAAAGCATTCAGTACGTAAGTAAAGCTAAATTATAAAAAACGAAAGTAAGGAAGGTTCGCCTTATACGATGTATCTGTCAACCCAACGTGCGTCCAGAGTGAGCAACTCGGCAGGTGTCCTAGTACGAAAGACACCTAGCAGCCTACCCTCCGCTGCACTGAGGTAGGCTCGATGCCTACGGTCAAGGGAGGGGTCGAGCAGGCCCTCTGCTGCTTTATTCTTCTTTGTGGCCTCTCATTGGCCCATCTCGTCGACCATCGCTCATGTCACCTGCGAGATATGCAAGTATGAGTTATTTATTTCAATTCAAGCAAGATTAATTCATAAAGAAAAATACGATATACCAAAAGATAATGTCATCAATGACACTACATATCATGCAAACATAACATATTACATAAATATAAATAAGTCATCATATTACATTGCCACTAGTAAGTCAAGATATTACATTGACGCTAATATTACAAATGTAAATTACACATATCAAGTAGTTCGATTAAGGTTTCATAGATACATTTTCAACCGAATCGGTCGTCGTCCATCCGCCCTGCATCCGGACGGCCCAAAGATCCAAATCGAGGACCCAAATGCACTAGGCTTGTCACAGTTCACATAAGTGTGACCGTCCTCGTTACACCGCCGCATCTCTTCTCAACTCTTCCACCTCCGACCGATCCATGTCGTTCGAATCGACGGTGTCGGCGACGACCAAGATCACACTTCAAGAATTCCTAGCCGGTACATGACGGCCGTTCGACCAGTGGATCAAGAATGTACGAAAATTGCATACCCATATATCTCTGCATGCCATGTATTTCGGATTGTTTCCTTCCTCAAATATTCGGACACAAATGGAAAAGTAGGGTGATTTGTCATTGAAGCCGCCGCTAGTACATTAGAGCATGGCTTGTGAAGAAGCTTCGACTGCGGCATGAGCATGTGCATGTATGATCACGCAAAGATGCACTCTGCGTAACCTGCTCACGCCACCGCCACGACGCCTCTATCCTGCAGATTATGTGGTACCGAGATGATCTGTCCCCATCGCCGTCGCGCAATGTCTTCGCCTTACCTATCTTCTCGGCCATATACTTTGTAATAGCAATGAGTATATCAAAGCGATCGTCACCATAGCAAAGCAGACGCGCACGATAATCGATCCATTAAGTACTTGCATGTACCGTGAAGAATTCCTCCACATTGCAACCAGAGGCAATGCCTCAACCCCTCATGACCCAATTGTACACCTCTGCCAAATTTGTTGTCATTATTCCGTATCTAGCCCCTTCAAGATCATATAGGAGAGCCCACTTCTCTTTTGGATCATCCTTAATCCAATCGAGAAGCATCTCACTACTGGCTCGTGTGCCCCGCCTCGCCTTTGTCTCAGTAGTTCACACTACGCTGCGGTCATCTCATCGAGTGTTTTCCATAATTTGTTGAATTTTCTTTGCTGATTCTGCTTTCACAACCTCTTGAATAGGTTCATGTAGTGTTTATTCTTAAAGTGACTAAAAAAATTTGCCCCCAAATGCCTCATGCACCACCTGCTTTGCATATCACTCCACTGGGCACCCCCTCGGTTGTCGGAGCCATTTGTAATCTCATCAATCGCACGCAATAAGCCTCGCATGTCTATCATGAATGACACAGACATTTGGTCTTCTGTTACAACAAAGATGTTTCACACGCCTAGGAACCAAGACCACCTATCTCAGATTTTCTCCCTCCACAAATGCGAATGCCACCCAGGTAAAATCGATTGTTGCCATCCACGGCAATTGTTTGTCAATATTTGCCCTTATACTTGCCAAGGAGAAAGGTTCCATCTACACATAGCACAATGGACAATATGTGAAGGCTCTTATGCACGGACCCAATGCAAAGAATACCGTTCTGAAACCCACTTGCCGTGTCGACACCGAAAGCGAGATACTCCTTCATGTCATAGTACGCGTTCCAGATTTCTTCTACTAATCGCTCATAGGTTGGGACATATTTGCATACGATGCTTCATATGTCCCAACCGTATTTCCAAAACCTTCGCTTAGCTCTCCAGCGGTGGGATACTTTATGGTGTAATCGAATTGTTCCTCAATGGCCCGTATAATGGACCGAGGCTCATATCTTATGTTCGAACAATTTGTGAGTACATTACAAGCGCAACAAATGTTGATGTCGATTTACGTGCCTTTGTTGTGCATTTTCTAACCGACAATCGTGCTCCTTTACAATTGAACACACCCAAGAATCCACCCACTTTCCTTTAAATGCATGTACACGCCACGGGCAACCAGAACAACACACATCACATCGTAGACGCTTTACTCGACTTCACTACCCGAACTCCTCCTCGAGATAAAGACCAATACTTCACGGCATCCAATACAGCCTTCCTTAGTCGGGTACATGGCTCCTGAGTCACCTCATTCTCATGGTAATCCCATGGTGTGTGCGTGCCTTCATGTACAGATAAATCTTGGAAGTTGTAAGTATTCCACTCTACAGCACCTACGATCACTCAAACTTCTCTCATCGTCGACGATCTTCATCGTGGACTTCCTCATGCTCGCATCTTTGGTCGCCATTTCAAAGAACTATTGACTCGATTCGTTCCCTTCATCGGCGCCTTGCCGCCTCTTCAATTGTTTCATTGCCTTCTCCTATATCTGTCTCCGCATGCGCTTCTCCCACGCCCTCTGTCACCTCCGTGTTCCTACAACCTCCACCTCCTCTTCCACTCCAAAGACCACTAGTCTCCCCGGCTCTTCCACCTCCGCATGTTGCTTGTACTCGGCTGCACTAAGAGAACTAGAGGAAGGCACCGCTCGATTGCAATCTCAACGTGGCGTCTCCAATTCCGAGTACTCGATATAGGTATCAACTCCCAAAAAAAACCTTCAGCAGCACGGCTCACCAATGCCTAAACTGTCATGACATGTTCTTCTTCGTTGAGTTGAAACGTTCGTGATAACCAATGTTGTAGCCCCCTAAATGACCTTTCGGTGGGTCTTGATATCCCTAATGTACATGATTGGAACATTGATAAATCTATCCCGTAAGGACCTTGCACAATCTCTCCTTCCCCATAATGGATTTGAAAATTGATCTTGTCTGTCATTTACCCTGCCCAACAAATTTCGCACATTGATTATTATACGTCAATCTCCTTTTTCTACATCTATTTTTTAACAATATTACTACAGCCAAAATGTCGGCCAACCTCTTGTTCATTAGCTCTACAAATAAAATACTCTTCAACATCTAATAAATTAGTAAAATACTACATTATTTTCAATATAAACACTATATATTACCTTCTATTCCTTTCTAAACCCTAACCCTACCATGTTCGACACATACCACATAACCGTACAATTTATTGACTATACTATTTCAATCTAAACTCTAAATATTACCGTCCTTTTTGTAACAAAAATACCCTAATCCTAGCCTAAATATTAAACGGCTATTTTTAGCCTAAACCCTAACCTAGAATAAATATTACCGTGCTATTTCTAGCCTAAACCTTAATCCTAGCCTACAAATTACGTGACTATATTTAGCCTAAACCCTATCCTAAATATTACCCTCTCTATATAATGTAACATACACTAAATTCATATGACTATCTTACCAAATAAATTTTATACTACATAACAAAAATACCTGTGAAATCGAAGAATCGCTCCGCGCTTCTGTTCTCTCCAACTTCCTCTCTCGCTCTCGGTCCTCTCCTTCAAATGGCAATACATATGCTGGCCATGCATGGCTTTTAAAAGTCGACAAATTTCTTGGATTGAATGAGGCGGGATTTCCATTGTTCAAAGGTCGCCTAACCAAGTGGCGAATTTTTTTTCGCTTCCAAAACTCGCCCGTTGGGCGGGCGGATTTTTTTTGGCTTCCAAATCTCGCCTTCCCGTCGGGCGGTATTTGGCCCACCATGCATGGCGCCAAGAAGCCCGCCCATCCGTCGGGCGGATTTTTAAAATCTAGCCCAACCGACGGGCGGTTTAAAGCAACTCGATTTTCTCGCCCAACGGGCTGGCGACGGGAGTCTATTTATTTATTTTTTATAAATTAAATATCATTTATTTATTTTCGAAAATAAATAAATATAAAAAAAATAAAATTCGCGTCGGGCGCTGCGTGACGCCCGTGACCACGTCCCAGCAGCCCACTAGTGCTTCCACGGTCCACGAGTGACATGGCCCAGCCAGCAGCAGCTACACGAATTTTTAATATTTAATATTTACTTATTTCCATCTTTGAATAAATAATATCGTCTTTATGAAAATAAAATAAATATACTTCCATAACCTGTTGGTTGAATGACAAGGAGACTTCGATGACCTTCTCGACAGCGTCTTTGGGAAGGTTGGTTCTCGTGATCTTCAATTTGTTCGTAGGGTATTGGGATTTGCCTCCCCCTGTGGTGCGAGCTTTGTGTTTAGTTGCCATGTAGAGTTCTTCTCCACAACGACGTCGGATGCTTCTGACAGTCTGTAGATGCAATCGATAAAAACATAACAAAGAAAAACGGTGAAGGAGCTAGATTGGGGTGTTTATGCATCATCTCTGTTAATAAAAAAGCACCTTTCAGAATGTGCACTAGTATGACATTACTAGTGTAAGTATTGTACCACGTATACTACAAATGCTTCATCCGAGTAAAAGCAATGTAAGTTGATGATAATACTGCTTCTAGTAGGTATTGGTTTTATAGGTGGAGTTGTATTGGAATAATTTTTCTTATGCTTGTAACCCTTTTGCCAATGATCTAATGGAAATTCTATTCTAAAAAAAGAAAAAATCGTCCAGCAATGAGCAACAAGGGGTTTTTTTGGCAAAATTTGCAAAAAAAAAGAAAACTACTACTTTCTTTGCTCTTGACCTTTAAACCACCATTAAAAATTACAAAATATTCTGAAAAATTTAGAAGCGTAGAGTATGCTACCTTTAAGTTTTTCACAAAATTTCAATCCTAAATAGTACTTATATAATGAAAAATAAAAAAGACAAATTTAGTAATTTAAATTACTAAATTTGTCTTTGTAGAGAACTTGAAGGTAGCATGCCCTACACTACCAATTTATTCTATATAGTTTTGATGGCGTTTGAAGGATAAGAGAGAAGGTGATATTTTTATGGCTTTTTTAAGAAAAACCTTGTCACCCGTTGGTTTGGCGATAAGGACACTTATCACCCGTTGGTTGGATGATACGAAAAAAATTGTCTAAGCAAAGAGCGATTTTTTTTATCACCCAACCAGAGGGTTAAATACATCTATTTATTTAATTTTGATAAAAAGGGTATTATTTATTTAATAATGAAAAATAATAAATATAAGATATTAAAAAATTTGTAGTAGCTACATGTACAAAGGGTACAATGTAGCTTCGCGGTTAACCGCGGGCCAAGCCCAGTGAGTGATCCAAGGAAGATTTCAATCGGTAATTTTATAAGGGACTTTAGGAACGGACGTAAGATCTGAGTAAAAAAAATGGACACTACTAGAAACATCTACTAGTAGCAGTGAAACATCATCGAAGTACTACTGATAAAACATATATTGTTAATGACTGAAATATATTTTTTAAAACGTTTGTCAAATATGTTTCAACAGCTATTCAAAGATATTAAACAATATTTCACAAGCGAAAAATAAAATGTTTCACAAGAATAAACAAACTGTTGAGTCATTATTTAAAGATGTTCCAACCCTATATGGGTAGTTTCGCAAGGACAAACTAATATTTATTTTTAGTGACTGTTTCACAAAAGTAAATAGAATGTTTAACAAGGAGAAATAAAATGTTTGAGACTAACAAACAAACTGTTTCAGAGAAAAAATGTTGGTTTAGATTGGTTTGGCTTTTGGATGGTTAGTCAAGATATTAAGGGGCTGTTTGGTTGCCTGCATGCACAGATATTTGCATATACAAATGCAGAATCTTGCTTTTTCTTTTGTTTGGTTGCCTACATCTAGTTTGAGCCTGGCTCTCTAGATGTAAGATTCTCCAAACAGCCTGACTCTGGAGATATGTTGAAAAAGAGCGTATCTCTGGATGCAACGCATGGCAGCCTCGTGTTCTAAGCAAGGGGCTATTGTCAGCCACAATAGCAAACCATGCATATGGTGCCACGTGGATATGTAAGTTTTATTATTTCTTTTTTGTTTATATCTTTTGATTAGCATCTCCGATTACCGAATCGATTTTAAAAATAGGTTCCTGACATTTTTTCAAACAAAACTAGACCACACTTGCTATATAAATTTTAAAATACCTGCCTACTAAACACTCAACCAAACACCGTCTCTGCATCTATGCATCCCGTATCCCATCAGCCTGGCTGGGTCGAACGGGACAGCCTCGTGAGAGAAGGCAACCAAACAACCATTAAATCACGGCTTTTGCTATGAGGATTTAACAAAAGCTATAGTAGCTATTGCAAGATCTATCATATATTATTCACGAAATTAATAAGCTAAAATTTGAGAGCTTAGAGTGGCCGGTCTACTTTGTTCGACTTGTTTTTTAGAAGTTTTGGGAAATAGTTTCGAGATCTTGCAGAAATGATTGTCAATATATTGGAAATAGCCGTTATAGTTGTGTGTGCACAATTTTATTCTGTAGAACAACATTTTATGTCCGAAAATACTATCACAAAGCTATAGTACCATATTTAAAACTGCGCGTGGTCAGAGTGGAGATAGATTATGGACCAGATTGGTTTGGTTTACCAATTTAATTGGTGGGTGTCGGTTCGGCGTAAATTGCTTATCTTTGTATAGATGGGTTGGATATATCGTGGGTTAAGAATCACTAGCAGGCCTACTTCTGGCGGTACCTCCTGAGTTGCTGGTTGATCACAATCGAGCGTAACAAACTAAAAATATTTCATATACCAATGTCTGAAAATATCCAAATTTAAATCCTCAGTTTTTTTGAGCTCGAAGAATGTTCATTTGCACTTTTCTAATTTCTTAACAACTTTCAAATATCTACTTTGACTTGTTTTTTTTGTCTTTTCAACACTTGATGTGAAAAACGTTGGAGAGAAGACAAAAATGCTACAACTTGAAAGAGTAATGTACTCCGTACTAATGTACAATTTACTCTCAGAGCAAAAGAGCAGTAACTTCTCGGTTCTCGTCCAGCCGCATTGATTAGCAGATTACTCCAACGTCTCCTCCTGCTCTCTCTATCTCTTCGAAATTAAAAAAAAAAAGGAAAAACGACGGGATCTCCTCATCTCGCCCGGTTAAACATCGGCAGGTCGAGTCAGCTGCCAAGGGGCTGTTTGGTTGCCTTCTTTTACGAGTCTGGTCTGTTTGACTTAGCCAGGCCGATAGGATACAGAATGTACAGATATAGAGACGGTGTTTGGTTGAGTGTTTAGTGTTTAGTAAGTAGATTTTTTGAAATTTAAATATTTTGAAATTTATATAGCAAGTGTGGTCTAGTTTTGTTCGAAAAAATGTCAGGAACCCATTTTTTAAATCGGTTCAGTAATCGGAGATGCTAATCAAAAGATATAAAGAAAAAAGAAAAAAGAAAACTTGCGCACAACACGTGGCACCACATTTATGGTTTGCTATTGTGGCTGACAGTGGCCCCTGTGCAGAATACGAGGCTGCCATGCGTTGTATCCAGAGATAGGCCCATTTTCTCCATATCTCCGTAACTGCAATTGCGATGGAGAATCTTTGATCTGAGAAATGGACTAAAACTAGATACAGACAACCAAATATAAGAAAAAAACAAGATTCTATATTTTTAGATACAAATCTTTATATATACAGACAACCAAACAGTCTCTAAATATTTTCTCCGACTTCCCCGTGTCGACACTCGACTCCACGCATTCACTTTCATCAGGTCCGTGCTTCCCGGGTCACAATGCAGCAGTGATACTCCCCCATTGGTTTCCATTTTTATATAAAAAAACTACTTTCCACCTCTGTGGAAGTGAAAGAAGAGGGCAAGAGTGGTTCGAAGGTCAATGAGGTGGGTTCATTTCTCTTTTTGAATAGGGACAGAATCATGTTAATCACTGAAATGTGGTTGAGTGATATGATTCGCAACCAATAAATGATTTGTTATAGTCTATAAAACACCGGATGCATTCTTTTCTATTTTTATATGAGAACTAGCGAGCTTATATCTCTATGTTCATATGTGGCCAATACAAAGTTCACACCAACATATGAAATACCAAAAACACAAAGTGATCGTTCTAACAAGATAAATACAAATTTACTAAACAATGATCCTCTTATTAATTTCTCAGCGATGCTCGAAGAAATTCTCTAGCAAAGTGATTCCCCATTGGTTTCCTAGCAGCCACAGAAATGAAACTTCCTATATATTAGACGATATGCGCGCATGCATGCCCTGTGAGCGCAACAACCTATCACTGTACGATTAGGACTGCCGGTGCGATGGCGAGCGCCAACGTTGTCCTCCTCCGTGAGCCCGGCTCCGGCCACTTCATGCAGCTGATCGGAGCCGGCAAGCAGTTGCTCAGCATCGTCGGGGAGGAGCACGAGCACCGCAAGCTCACGGTCACCGTGCTGCTTGTCCTGCCAGCGACGGCCGAGGCGGTTTCCGAGGTGGACGCGCACGTCCGGCGCGTCGAGGCCTCCGGGCTGGGCATCCGGTTCCACCACCTCCCTGCCGTCGAGCAGCCGACGGACTGCGCCGGCATCCAGGAGTTCAAGTCACGGTACATGCAGCTCTACGCGCCCCACGTCAAGGCCGCGCTCGCAGAAGTCAACGCCGCCGCGCTCGTGATAGATTTCTTCGCCACCGCTGTTCTTGACGCGGTCCGTGAGCTCGCCGTGCCGAGCTACGTGTACTTCACGTCCGCGGCCGCGCTGCTCGCGCTCATGCTGCGGCTACCTGCGTTGGACGAGGCGGTCGCCGTCGACTTCGAGGGGTTCGATGGCACGGTAGACATTCTGGGCATGCCGCCAGTGCCAGCGAGCTCCATTCCGGGGTTCTTGGGCATCAAGAAGAGCCCGAACTACACGTGGTTCGTCTACCACGGCCGCTGTTTCATGGACGCCGACGGAATCATCATTAACACTGTGGCTGAGCTCGAGCCGGGGCCTCTCGCCGCGATAGCCGAAGGCGAGTGCCTTCCGGGACGACGCGCGCCGCCGCTGTACCCTGTCGGCCCAGTGATCGACCTCGGCGTTAAGCAGTCGAACGAGCACTGCGTCCGGTGGCTCGACGAGCAGCCGCCGGCGTCGGTGGTGTTCCTCTGCTTCGGGAGCATGGGCTGGCAGGACGTTGCAAAGGCGCGCGAGGTCGCCGCGGCGCTGGAGCGCAGCGGTCATCGCTTCTTGTGGGCGCTGCGGGGCCCTCCCGCAGCCGGCTCGCCGCACCCGACAGTTGCCCACCTGGGCGAGCTCCTCCCGGAGGGGTTCCTGGAGAGGACCAAGGAGAGGGGCCTCGTGTGGCCGAGGTGGGCACCGCAGAAGGAGATCCTAGCCCACGCCGCCGTCGGCGGCTTCGTGACGCACTGCGGGTGGAACTCGACACTGGAGAGCCTGTGGCACGGCGTGCCGCTGGTGCCGTGGCCACTGTACGCGGAACAACACCTGAACGCGTTCGAGCTCGTGTCCGTCATCGGCGTCGCCGTGGCGATGAAGGTGGACAGGAAGCGGAGCAACTTCGTGGAGGCGGCGGAGCTGGAGCGGGCGGTGAGGGTCCTGATGGACGGCGGGTCGAAGGAGGGGAGGAAGGCGAGGGAGAAAGCCATGGAGATGAAGGCTGCGTGCGGGAAGGCCGTGGAGGGGGGCGGCTCGTCCCACTCTGCGCTGCAGAGGCTGCGCGGTGCAATCTTGCAGGGGCGCAGCAGCGTAACCTATCTGGACGCGTCCGATTCTTGAATCCAACGGTTAGGGTGCAGCTACCCCTACTCCGTCTGAACGTACCGGCAATTTATCTTTCTTGCTCGAATAACTCAAGTAGTATTGGGATCCTAGCTAATTTCCTTTTTAGCATTCCGATGTCCAAAGAAATCATGTCCTGAACTTGTAGCTTGCAAAAGTACTCGATTCTGAACTTAATGCTTCACCGTTAGCGAATCCTGTTGCATCTTCAGCAAAGGCCTCTAAAACAGGGTCCCTATTTTGGTTTTACGGGCTCCCCCTATTTTTTGGGGCCCTGTTTTCAGAGCACAAGTCCAGCAACAGCCCCTAAATGTCAGCCCCTATTTTATTTTCTCTTCTATTTTGATATATCCGCTATGTATAATCTTCATTTGACACCACCAAAATTCAATAAAAATATTTGTAATACATAAAACATAAGCATATTAACATTTACAATCTGAGAATTCCTGACCTTAAGCCAACAATGGACGAATTGAAAGCCTTTTTTCTTTGGATCCTTGGCTGCGAAGAGTGCCTGTGCTTCAAGAAGCTACATGAAAGTTTAAGTATTAGTACAAATGCATGCAATAGTACAAACAATCAATAATGTGCACCACTTACATGCTCCTTGTATGGTATGCCACTTGGATGGCGACGCTTAATTTGCTCATAGAAGCCTTGGAACTTCTGACATTCTTTTTGAATAGTACTCCACCGGTGCTCAAGAGAGTTGTCACTCCTATCAGACTCAAAGGTCTTGTTGGCATGGAAGTGGGCAGCAATCCTTTTCCAATAAGCTTTTCCTGGCTGCTCATTGCCAACAATAGGATCTGTGCTTATGTTCTCCCATGACATGCATAACTGGATGTCTTCTTGGTGAGTGTAGTTGCCTGCCCTTTTTTGATTTGTTTCAACCCTTCTGGAATTAGAATTTTGACCATTTGGTTGGGAACCAAGAGACAATAACTCAATATCTGTGTCCTCGCACATCATTTCCACATATGAATCAAGTCCTAATCCATACCAAAGCTATACACAATAAATATCGATGTTTAGTAAGTGTACAGTAATATGATACTATGTTGCAACTTAAGTAAGTTCAACGCTCTTCTTAGATTTTCATAGGTCTTGAAAATATAAAACTATATTTAAGATAAGCACACACAAAGACTTTGTTAGTTCAGTTATCTCATACATATCAGGTTAAGGCCACCACAAGAAATGCAATTCTAATGGTATTCAGTTCACTCCAAGAAAGTTTTTTTTGAACTTGTGGCAGGAGCTCTGCCGATTTTTATAAGAG
Organism: Olyra latifolia; assembly: GCA_036346145.1. Classification (NCBI taxonomy): domain Eukaryota; kingdom Viridiplantae; phylum Streptophyta; class Magnoliopsida; order Poales; family Poaceae; genus Olyra; species Olyra latifolia. Next base: position 35,891,429 of record CM070529.1, on the reverse strand, counting down.
GTAGAAAAACAAAATACAAGGTACTAAACTGAGTGTGAACCTCAGTAGCATGAATACTGAGAGCACCAAGAAAAGCTGGGCTCACTACAGAGAAAAAACTAAGGGACAAAATCAGGCGAATTCACTGGACCACGAGGTCAGCTCGCTAGCAAATCAGCCGTAGCCAAAAGTTAAACCTGATATTTTTCTACAGTTCTCTCTGCTGAAAGGACAACCTTTCAAACCGAGTCTAGCTAGAAACAATACAATAATCATGGTGTGAAAGTGCCATACTGATATAAATGGCTCTGGACTTGACTGACACCATGCAGATTCTTCTAGCCGGTTCCTACTCACAGCTAAGCTACCTTCACATTTTTTTAACGCGCATATGCACGCAGGTGCACAGGAAAATCACAGATTACCTAGAAGCGACCGCGGCGTGGACCGAGCGACAGCGTCGAGGCGGCGATCGCGAGTCCGGCCGCTGATTTGCGAAGTAGACGCCAGGCGGATCGACGGGCGACGTGGTGAGACGGGCGATTTCTCCAGAGGCGGCGGCGTGCGCACAAGTCGCGAGGGAAGATGCGTCTTGCGCAAGAAGGAAAATATCGGCCAAGGCAAGCAACAAGCGCCAAAATAGGGGCCGCGAGTACACCCGTGGGAATTAGGGCTTGGGAGCCAGATTTAGGGGCCTCCCTATTTTAGGGGCTTGAATAGGGGCTTTGCTGGACTGAGTTTTTTTTGTCACAATCCCTATTTTCTGTTTAGGGGCTGGTTTAGGGGCTCTGCTGGAGATGCTCTTAGCGACACGATTTGCTGGGTTGCTGGCTACTGATAAAAAAGAATACTCTCTTGGTCCATTTTTTAAGTAAGTATTTTAATTTTAAAAATAAAATTTTGTATTTTTTAACGGTTAGTCAAATTACATGCATCTTCAGTATATAAAAGTACTATTATTAATATAAATGTTATTTTATAGCAATTGATAATACATAATAAGATATATATACAACTGTTATAATTTACTTTTAGTGACTTTTTTAAATCAAAATGCGTATTGTAAAAATGAGCGGGTGAGTACTGTGTTATGTAATATAGGTAAAGGTTGTATCAACCCCAAAACTGTTATTATCGATGTCCCCACAAACGATAAAGAATGTTGCCAAACTGTTTTTTTTTTTATCTCAATAGAAAAGCGTTTACTTAGGGGTGTTCTTTTGGGCTTGGGCTTATGAGTTTTGACTTATCTGTCTTATCTTCAACTTCGAGAATTTTCCGAGATGGCCTCGAGAGTCGGATGGCCTTAAAATTTAGGATTTAGGGAGCTTTTAGACTCGCCTATGAAATAAAAATAAAACGGATTCAAAAGGTAATAAAAAGTTAGATGAGTCAATATTAGTCAGATAAGTCACGAAATTTTCGTGACTTATCTTTTTCGTAACTTATCTGACTAATATTGACTCATCTAACTTTTTTTATTACCTTTCGAATCCGTTTTATTTTTATCTCGTAGGCAAGTCTAAAAGCTCCCTAAATCCTAAATTTCAAGACCATTCGACTCTCAAGGCCACCTCGGAAAATTCTTGAAGTTTGAGATAAGACAGATAAGTCAGATTAGATAAGTCCAAAAGAACAGAGCCATAAGAAGGAGAACGGAAATTTTGAAACCATATCAACGTCAACGTACGCATTACCATCGCCATCCAAACAATACTCAGATTTCTACCATAACAAAACCATACAGGGGTCTTTCTCAGAACTGACTGCATTCTTTAAAAAAATGCGACATTTGTAGATAAACCCTAGACCTAACTTGCCAGCTGTTGACACCGGAGCTGGAGCCTGAGCACGAACTTGAAGCAAGCATCTAATGGCAAAGGGAAAACGACTGCATGTACCACCAAAACTGTTAAAATATATGGGCTTCGCGTATATTTGAGAATAATATCTTAAAATCTTAAAGGCCCATATATAAAATGAGGGTAAAAACTCTTTAGTGTCATATTACTAATTAAAGTGGAGAGACACCAACTTAAAAAGTGGAATGTGCTCCACCCCTATTAGGACATGTGGGAGAGAGAGCAAAACATGCGCGTTTTGCTTGCCTTGATGAGCTCGGGGTGGCACGGGCGCACGGCACCTACGTGAATGGTCTGTCGAAATCGGGTCCAGTTGCTTGCATAGGCACGACATCCTTTTGCAATTCAATTCTTTTTACTCTCTGGAAATTCAGAATATATCCAATCTGCTGCGCTTTTACAATTTATTTCTTTTCTCTCCGAAAATTGAGAATATATCCAATTCGTTGTGCCACCACGCCATAGATCGACTACTCCCACTGCGCTGCGCCGGCGTGCATCGGTCATCGCGAGAGTAGGTCTCTAGAACCCTTCATCCTTGCGTGAATGGTCCGCCGAAATTGGATCTAGTTGCATGCGCAGACACGACCTCCTTTTGTAGTTTATTTCTCCATAAATTCAGAATATATCCAACCCACTACGCTGCTACGCCACAAACCAACTACTCCTGTTATACCGGCATGCACCGGTCATCGGGAGAGCAGGTCTTCAAAACCCGTCATCCTTGTGATCCGAAATCGGGTCTAGTTGCTTGCGCAGGTGCGACCTCCTTTTGCAATTTACTTCTTTTTACTCTCTAGAAATTCAGAATATATCCAATCCGCTACGCCAGCACAGATCGACTACTCTCGTTGCACCGGCGTGCACCGGTCATCAGGAGAGTAGGTCTCCGGAACCTGTCGTCCTTGCGATCCTGCACTAGGAGAGGGCAAATAAGGTTTTTAGGAAGCGCTTGGCGTGACTGCTTGCGATCTGCTTTCTCGTCGCCGCGACCTGCTTTCTCTACGTCAACGCTGCAATCTGCTTAGGCTAATACATCGTTGCGACAGGGTCGACTATGTCTGCTCCTTGTTTTGGATCTTGCAAAGAAGCTCGGTACGTTCTGATGTCTTTTGTTCATGGTCTCCTGCTGCTTCTGTTTATGAGTATTGTTGGTGCTCATGAATTATCTTCTGATTAAATTAAACCTGAAACTACTGATTTATCTAACAATTCAAAAACCTTATATCAAGCACTTTGGTTTAATGATAGCTAGCTTTACCATTGCACTGAGCTCAGATAAATTCACCGGTGTGCACTTTAAGAGATGGCATGTCAAAGTCACTTTGTGGCTTACAGCTATGAATGTCTACTAAGTTGTGGTTGGCAAACCTGAAGGAACACTTACTCCTGAGGAGTAAGCATTAAGGATGCCACTACACTCTTTGTAGGAGTCGTTCTTAATGTTCTTTTTGACTGTCTGAGTGATGTATACATACACAAAACAGATGTGAAGGTGCTGTAGGATACACTGAATACTAAATTCAGTGCATCAGTGTTGGGACCCCAAATAAAGCAACTTAGTGACCCTCATGCTACACTGGTACATGAACAATTCTAGTGCGCATAAGTGACATCATCAGTATATATCATTACAATACCTCGCAAAAGGGACAATAATTGTTATAAATCCCTTACAAATAAGAAAAAAAGCCATGGCTAAATAAATCCATTAGAGTCCATATTGCAACATAGCGGAAATAATGAAAATAAATTCAAATAAATGTCGCATTATGAGCCATAGGCTTCTGACCGGAAAACACGTATAGCTACTCGCCATCTTGACTGACCTCCTCCGCAAATAGCGGTGAGGATTCTTCATCTTCTTGTCCTACCGGATGGAATAGGCAGCACATAAACAAAGTTTGAAAGAATAAATATAGACGAATTCTCAATAAATCACACAATAGAATGATGCAATTCTAACATTTATATGCAAACTTTGTATAACAAATTGGCTAATGGTTACTTTGTATAATCAACATTAACAAAAACGTAATAGAATACTAGTTTTCAAAGCATTTGATAAACCCGTATTTAATCATAAGAATTGGCATACAACCTATCAACCTGCACCCAGCAGCCAAATATGATAAGCCCCCACTGGCATTTAAAACATTATACCTGTTGGAGGAAGTACGTGGCCCATGGATATATGGTCCACTAACTTACCTCCGGCCCCACCGAAAGAATGCGCGAGCTTGGCGAGCTCGCACCCGAGCTTCCCCGCTTCGAAGCTCAGGTCACTTGCCCCCTCCCCCGGGCTTTCGAAGCCCGGGGCTCGGGAACCCAAGGAGGACCGCGCCGCGCCATGCACAGGCACGCTGCGGGTCCCACAGGTCACCGCGAGTTAAATACGGCCGCGGTACCGAAGCACGCCTGACACAAGCCGCTGACGGGTTGGTGGCAGGTCGTGTCAACGGTCAGCTTACCATCCGTCCCTATAGAGAAAGACACGTACTGCCAGGTAGCGGTCCGAACGGTGATCTGGGCAGGATGAGGAAATACACTCCAAATATCCGGCGGACCTCGTGCATCCGCCACGCCCTGGCACGGTAAAGCAGAAGAAGATGACTAGCAACCGAAGGATAACTCGGGGCATCACAACGGACCAAGGTCAAGCTACAGTGGCCGGGGGCCATCTATAGAAAGGGCGCACAGACCACAACCAAGGCATCGAACAAACAGAGCCACACTGACAAGGCAACATGAGATAGACTTAGACAGAAGAGCACTCGGCCATTGTAAAACAGGAGCACTTACACTCACATAGCAGCTCTAGTTCCAGACGGTAGTTCTTCGCATCCAGGTACGGTAGAAACACACATAGTGCCTTAAGCACTTATTGTACTCGAGCCCGAGCTTCCCGAAGCCCGATCTCACCCCCTTGTACTCGTTTAAACTTGGTATTAAACGAAGACTGGACGTAGGGCTATTATCCGACAGTAGAGGTCCAAACCAGGATAAAAATCTCCGTGTCACACCAGGCTCGGCGCGTCCAACGCGTCGGACCTTCCTTCCCTCGGCGGCGCCCAGCCAGCGGCCGGGCCTCGGTCCAGGGGACAGGGCCGCCCTCAGGCCTCGCACCCCCTTCTTGCTCATCGGCCTGCGGAGGCTTGCCTCCCAGTTGCCGACAGCTGGCGCCCACCGTGGGGCTCGATTGCGGTCTTCTCCTCTCGATCGAGTCGAGGATGGCCTTGTTGTCATACGATCACGACGATGGCTTAGACCTCAACTTCGACGACTGCGACGATCTCGACGACGTCAACGAGTCGTACGAAAGATGGCAAGCTGGTTTCCTTGCCGAAGCCCAGGCTGATGACATGGAGGTGGAGGCATCACCCACCTCGGGAGCAATTGTTAGCCCCAAAGATTGCGGCCAGTATGCACGTCAACAAACTCTCATGGAGGGATCGAGGCACCGCCGCGGTCTTCGCAGCAGATAGACCGCGCACATTCGTGGTCTGTCTGAAGAGGAGGATCGGTCTCGCTACAAGAATCGGCGCCCGACCCGTCAGGCGTGCAATGACCAAGGTGTGCCCATGGTGGTTGAGGGCGCCGACGGCACCGCCTCCGTGGGCGACACCGACATGTCCTCCTCGCGGAAGCCCGCCTCGCGCCACGTCTTCGCGGCATCAGGCGAAGTGACCCCGCACCAGACGCGCGCTGACCTAGGCGAAGGGCACCAGCGGCGTGAGACCGCTCGGAGCCTCTTCGCTGGGTCAGTCGGGCGGACTTTGGCGGACAGCCGTCGTAGGCCTACCGGCCCGATGCGACCACTCGCGACGCTGCAGATTTCGCCACCACCACCGCCACCAATCCGATTCTGCAGAGCCAAGAACGGGTTAGGGCGATTGCCCAGGTCATGCGTGATCTGGAGAAGGATCCGCGTGGATTCACCATGGCCGACCTAGGCGCTACGGTTGCGGACGGCCTGGAGGAGCTTGCCGGGGACCTCGGCGAGCACCTGCAGGTCCGGTCGCACACCAGCGGCACCTCAAGGCGGCGTGGCCAGAGTGTCCGGTTGTGTCGAAGCGCCCACTTTACGGCGGGTGGCGCCCCCAACAAGATCTCGGTGGAGTATTTTCTGTCTCGGCCGCTCGAAGTGAAGGCCCCGTTGGTAACAACGGGGCTACCCCAGGGTGTCCGGCCTTCTCCCGAGTTTTACGCGAGCCTCCTTAGCCCCGGAAGTTCAAGCCGGGAAACATCGAGAAGTTCGACGGGAGCAAGAATCCCGACGAATACCTCGCCGTGTATACTACCGCCATCTTGGCCGCCGGCGGTAATGAGGCCGTTATGGTCAACTACTTCCCTACCGTCTTGGAGGGAATGGCCAGAACCTGGCTCTTTAACCAACGCCGAGGTTCGATCTGCACCGGGAGCAACCGCAAGAAGCGCCCGACGAACTACTGTGGTCTGCTACGCATGCTCGAAAGCCCTTGGACCTCAAACTCGTGGTCCAGAAGACGGGGGAAGGCCTGCAGGACTATGTCCGCAGGTTTGTCTAGGTGTGCAACACTATTCCGTTGATCTCCGACGAGGCCATCGTCGAGGAGTTCAAGGAGGGGGTGCGGAATACCCGTTTTACCGAGGACCTTGAGCTTCACCTGGTCCACATCGCGGCCGATTTGTTTCGTGCTGCGGAGGGATACATCAACGCCTTCGAGGCGGTGGAGCGCAAGAGAGGCAGAGCGGAGGAGAAATCGGCGGCCCGGACCGGAGTGGACGGCAAGAAGGGCGACGCTGAGAAGAAGAAGAAGAAGAAGAAGAAGAAGAAGAAGAAGAAGAAGAAGGAGCCCGCCGCCCCGAACTACGTCGCGGCGGTGGAACCCGAGAGGCTCGCCTTCGAGCGCCGCCTCGCCGCCCGCCCAGCAGTGGCGGAATGTCCGGTGCGGGCTGTGGATCGACGGCTACCCACCGGCCGACCGCCCAGAGGCAAACCTCCAACAACCGCTCTCGCTTTCCATTGCTAGTACTGCCACGACCTGCGTAATTACAGGACGTGGGCAGCACGGTTGGAGGATTTCTACGCCGGACGCGGCCCATGCCCGAACTCCCCGAAAACGGAATTCCGGATGATCGGGCACCCCAGGGTGGCCACGGCGATGCCTTCCAGGAGGCTCGTGGGCACGTCGCCGTGATTTTCGGCGGTGTGTCTGCCTACAGCTCACGACGCGAGCTTAAGGCCACTACCCGAGAGGTTTACCACCTCGAAAGGGGTAAGCCAGGAGACGCACCCATGCGGTGGTCTCACCAGTCGATCAGCTTCTCCGGGGATGACTGTCCCCCCGGAATGACGAGGCCTTCATACCGCCGCCGGTGCTCGCCTTACCATCGCAACACGCGAGTCGATCGCGGCTTTGGTGGACGGCGAAGCTCCTTGACATCATCACTTCGTGTCCCGACGTATGCAAGTCCCGCGGTCCAAGATCAAATACATAGCCATTCCTCTCCATGGCATTGTCCCGGGGTCGTCCCTGCAACCGATCGGGCAGATCATACTGCCCGTGACATTCGAGGCCCCCTAGAATTTTCGGACAGAGTACGTCACCTTCGAGGTGGTGGACTCCGGGCATCCGTACAACGCCATTTTAGGACGCCCCGCGTTGTCTAAGTTCATGGCGGCCACCCACCACAGGTACCACTGCCTGAAGTTGCCGGCCCCTCACGGGGTCATTATGATCAAGGGCAGCCACAAGGCAGCTATGGCCTGCGACGAGAGCACCCTAGCAATGGTCGGACAACTCCAAGAGCGCGACCCAGCTAAGGCCGATCGGCCGCCAGTCCGCCCCAAGGTGGCCTTGCAGCCGTAGGAGCCCACCAAGGTAGTCCCCCCTCTCCGAGGATGACCCCGCTAAGGTCATCCACGTAGGGACCAACCTCGAGTCCAAATAGGAACTCGAGCTCGTCGCCTTCCTCTGAGCTAATGCATACGTGTTCGCGTGGGAACCGTCCGACATGCCCGGAGTCCCGAGGGAGGTAATCAAGCACAGGCTAGCCGTTCAGCCTGATAAAAAGCCTGTCAGATAGGCCTTACAACGCTTTTTCAAGTGGAAAGCCGATATCATACAGGAGCAACTCGGCAAGCTCCTCCAAGCCGGCTTCATCCAAGAGGTCGAGCATTCCGACTGGCTCGCCAACCCAGTCGTCGTCAAGAAGAAGGGCGGGAAATGGCGTATGTGCGTCGACCGTCGCGACCTCAACGCCGCCGCCCTAAAGACACTTTCCCCAAGATAGACCAACCGGTCGACACAACGGTGGACTCGGCCATGAGCTTCCTGGACGCCTACTCAGGCTATCACCAGATCGCGCTGGCAAGGGAAGATGAAGAGAAGACAGCCTTCGTGACACATTTGGTACCTTCTGCTATACGACCATGTCGCTCGGTCTCGAAGAACGCGGAGCCACGCCCAAATGATTGATGCGTAAGACGGTCCTCGATCAAATAGGGCGAACGAGAAGTGTACGAGATGACATCGCTAAAGAGCAAGGTCCCACAGGTTATGTGACCGACCTTCGTAAAACGCTTGCTAATCTCAGAAACATCAAGTCAAGTTGAATCTCAAAAATGTGTTTTCGTGTCGGTCCGGATGTTGCTCGGTTATGTGATAGGAAAGGCGAGTATAGGGCTAACCCCAAAAAATCGGGTTATCGAGAATATGAGATCGCCAACCTGCACCAAGGAGGTGTAAGCCCTCACCGGCGGATGGCGGCTCTCAATAGATTCATATCTCGTGTCGGGACACGCAAAGACACCTTTCAGAAGATCTGCGCAAGCACGATGGTTTCAATGGTCGAAGAAGCCGAGGCCGCCAATGAGCTAAAGCGCTTCGCCCACGCCCCGCCCTAGCCACGCCAAAGCTTGGGAAAGCTCTACTCTTCACTTGGCGGTCGCCCACAGTCGTGAGTGCTATACTAGCAGTCGAACGCGAGGGTAAACAACAACACATCTACTACTGTGAAGTCATGAGTGATGAGCATGTGGTGGTTTTCGTTTAAATTCAAAATTCAAATCCACTTTTGATTTGGCATGTTACAAATTTGATTCTTGCGGTTTTGAACCCCTGCAGTTGGAGCTTGCACTTAGACGTTATGCTTAACGGTCCACGGAACCTCTGGTTCCCAGCCGAATCGCTCCTAGATCACCGGACAAATATTCCGTCACCGATTTCTGTCATGCCTATTATCGCTTTCACTGCTCGATGAATCGTAACCCGACGGAGATCGGTTTGTTTCCTTGTATTCGTGTTGTTCTCGTGTATGCAGTGATGGTCTCAATGCAGCTTGGCGCCATGAAAAAACCGCCAGTGGGTCAAGGCGGTGGTCTGGAGGACCGCGCGAGTCTGCGGTGGAGGTTTTTCGGCGCCGCACCGGACGCCGCTCGGCACGACCTCGTCGAAGTCTTGGGAGCATCGGAGCCGTTGGAGGTGGTTGACAATGCTTCAGATTCGTGCGAGAGAGATCGGAGTGTGTTTTCGGGTTTCCGCCGCCTCTGTGTTTTTCACAAATGTGTGGCTTGGGCTATAAATAGGACCCCAAGGCTTCACTTGGAGGGTGTCCTTGAGCCATTTGTAGCCAGCCAACATAGGTGAGAGTTGAGGAGCTGCGCCTCTGTGTGAGTGTGGGGAGTCTGCGTCTCCGGTCCCCGATCCAGTAGTTCTGCTCATGAGCTAATAGATCAGCGTTTTATATCGTTCTTGCACTTACTTTCAGCATTTAAATTCAGCATTTAAATACCGTAGAGTGAAATAATCTTATGGGATTTGTGTGTGTTCTTGTTTCGATCTTGAGCTATCCCTGAAAAACTCCCGTGCCTACTTTTCTATTTTATATGCTTTGATGGCTCAAGTCTGTTCTTGAAGTTTCTGTCTTGTTCTCCGCGCAGCAGGCAGTGTTTGATTTTTATAAAAATCTAGAAAAATCCTTTTTGCGTGATTCTTATTGGAGAAGGTGCGTGACTCATATATCTATTCACTATAAAACTTTGGAGTCCTGTTCTTGCACCGTTTGGGAGCAGTGAGGTGAAAACCGAGCCCCAAACTTTCTGCTCGATGTTCTTGACAGCTCGTGGTTTTTGATTTTTCATATTTTCTGTAAAAGGATTTTTGAGGAGATTTCTGGTGGAGTGCTTCATGACTTATTGATTAATCGGAAGAAAAATTTCCAAACATTGAGAAGCACCAGAAACCCACCATCCCTCTGCTTCAAGTGGAAACAAACTCTGGGGTTTCTGTTTTTTGCTTTCCAGAAAGCAGCTTGTGATGTTTGAATTTTCATGATTTATCTACATGGATTTTTGAGATGATTTTTGGTAAAGTTGTGCACGACCCATTGAGAAATAGGGAGAAAAATTCCCAAAATTTGATGAGCACCAGAAAGCCACCATCCATCTCCTCCAAGTGAGAACAAATCTGCTTTTTGCTTTTCTGAAAGTCACTTTGGTTATTTGGCTTGATCTCCTTTCTTAAAGTAAGGTTTGAATTGATTCTTCTCTTTTGGACACTTGACAACCAGGATTGTGTGTGAAAAATCCCCACATATTTCATGACTCTCATTCATGCTAGGGGTACACATAGTTGTCAAGTTGTTCACATTTTGGGGTACCGTGAATTCAAAAAGAACGGTAGTAAAATTCGAGGCTCTCATTCACCCCCTCTGCTCGCCGTGGTTAGCTTCACAAAGGGTATCGAGCCAGGTTGAGTTCTTCGTGATTCTTGCGGATCTGTTGAACCTTTCCTTTGCCCTCACCATGGCTGAAGAGAATACTCAAACAAATCGCCAAGTGTTCAATGGCTCAGACTTCTCCTTTTGGAAAATACGGATGGGTTCATACCTCATGGCACAAGGACTTGGTGTATGGAGGAAGGTGAAATACCCATACAAGGTGCCAAAGGAAGATGAGGTTACCCCGAAAATGAGAAGGAGTACGAAAGTAATGCCAAAGCTCAAAACATTCTGCTCCAAGGGTTGGGGCGGAATGAGTACGACCGAGTTGGTCATCTCGAGTCGGCTCATGAGATCTGGACTACCCTCCAAAGTTTCCATGAGGGGACAACAAAATTCAGACCGCTCGCGGACCAAAGACAAGCGGAATACAACCGCTTCGCTCGAAGCGGGTGAATCGCTGAACGCTTTTTCAAATTTGGTTCACTAAAATCTTGAGCGCTTTGGTCTGCTGGCATCAACTATGAAGGAGCCGACAATGCTCGCTACTTGCTTTCTGCGCTTGACATGAAGATTTGGGGGTCAAAGTCGTGGCTATCGTGAAGCCACCGACCTTACCAAACTTACTTTGGATGGCTTGTTTTCCAACTTGAAGTCCCATGAGGAGGAGCATCTTTTAGTTCAGATGACTCCGCACTCTCTCGCTTGTGACCCACCCGCCTACTTCCTCCATAGACTTGGGTGGTGTCTCTTTAACTTGTTTGCTCGAACTTTCGACGAAAGCATCTGACTCTGTGCGGAGAGAGTCTTGCCCTCCTCTCCAAGAAATTTTCGAGAGCTTTCAGAGAGTGAGTGAGAGGAGGAGGAGCACCGTGAGATGCTTCGAGTGTGGTGGTGTCAACCACATGCGTGCCGAGTGTCCCAACTGAGGAACAAGGGGCTAGAGGAGGCACCCAAGAAGCCCGTCACTACCATCACCAAAGCCGCATGCAAGCCGGAGGCCAAGCTTCCTCTGGCGGCCGAAGCCCTCCTTCTAGAAGGACGCAAACTGCTCATAAGGTGCTTGCTGCCTTGGACTCGGCTTATGCTTGACGAGGAGGAGGAGGCCAGCGACGACGGCGAGGACGCTCGACGACGACGCCGACGACGACGGCTACGCCGCAAGATGTGCTTCATGGCGGGCCACCTCCGACTCTTCGACGCCGACACCAAATCTGAGGTACCTTGCTTTGAGAACTTCGATGACCTGAATGCGCATTTCTCAAATTAGGCGGCTTTCTTGCTCAATCCAACCGCAGGTTAAGGACCTCAAGTTAGAAGTAGCACACCTCTCAGCTGAACTAGAAAATGCTAGGGCTGCGCCTAGTAATGATGCTTGTGCTGACACTGAGGCTTGGAGGGTCTGTGATGAGGCCCTCTCTGATTTGGATAAGCTAAGGACCACTCATGCTAGTGTGAACAAGGAGCTTGAAGAGCTTAAGGACAAACATCTTAGTGTGCTTGACGAGTTAGAGGAGACTCGTAGTGCTTTACTTTCTGCTGTTTCCGCTGAGCTTGTTGCCTGTCCTGATCCTTCTGCTCACACACTTGACACACCTAAGGACCATGTCAGTCTAGTTGAGGACTGTAGAGATCATGTTTCACCTAAGGACCCAACTAGCTCTGATGATGATTCTTTTGTGTCTGCCCCTATTTGTGATGAGTGCTTGTCCTGAGACTAGAGAACCTAAAACTCAAGAGTAAAATTGCTGATTTGAGTTCCCTAGTCGATAGCTCCTTGCTTGCGCCTGTGATGGGTTGGATGAACATATGGGTAGAGCGCTAGAGGACATGAGTCTTAGGTTCCAGCCTCGCCTTATTTCAGGCAAAACTCGAGTGTCTCTCTGCAAGGCTTTTCAAAATGAGATCACTATCTTGAGTGATAAGGTTCAGAGGTTGAAGGGTAAGGACCAAGTGGGTGTCCCTGATAAGTCTCCCGAGTCCTCTCTTCCTCAGTGAGTTTTGCCCCGTCTACATCGAGTGTGAATACCGATAAGCACTCTTGAGAAGTTCGTGGGGGCAAGAAGAAGTTAAACTTGATCTTGGATCACCCAAGATATCACAGGTAGAGGTCTTGGGTTTGACTGCTTGATCACATCAAGCGTCACCCTTCCAGAGTTGTCACAACCGAGAGCGGCGGAGCAGGCCGTCTTTCTCCAGGGTTCCTACCAAGACCGCTTTTAGGTCTGCAGGTCTCCTGTGTTGCTCTGACTGTGGTTGCTTCCTCTGTAGCACCATCACCGAAAGGGCAAGAGCACCCTAGCATCCACGGTTCTGCACCTCCTGCAGCCTTCGCCCACAACCAAAGCCAAAACCAAAGCCAAGCCTAAACAAAAGCCCAAGGCTAGGTTCACTGTTCTTCTTGCCACAGTTCGGGCCACCGAGCCGAGACTTGTTACCACTCGTTGGGTTTCCACAGGTCACTCTAGGGAGAGGCGGCACCACCTAGAGCACACACCGCACCGTGTCCTAGGCAGAGTTTTCAGTCCCTGCAGACCAGGCTAGGTTTCAGAGTGTCGCTCCTCGAGCGGTTCGACCAAAGCTAGGTTGCGTGAGTTCCGCCGTCCTCGTGGTGTACCTTCTTTCTCTGGTGGAGGCAGACACCATGGGCGTGAGTTTCCTCCCAAAGTCGATGGGCCGACGGAGAGTGGTTCTCGGACTTGAGATACCCGAGGTTTTCGGACGAGGTCCGGCTGAGTTCCCTGTGTTTCGTTCCGTCAGAGAGTCGATAGGGTGCTTATGGGGTGTGACTCAGTTTTGGGTACCTAGGTCTGCACTAGTGTGTCCTCAGGCTGAGTCCCGTTTCTCTTTTACTTGACTCAGGTTCGTGGGGCTGGGAGGAAGGGCATTTGGATCGTTGACTCCGGTTGTTGTCGCCACATGACCGGTGAGTCACGATGGTTTGCCTCCCTAGCCTCAGATCCCGACGGTGAGCAGATCACCTTCGGGGACGCTTCGTCGGGCCGTGTCCTAGCTCGCGGTTCACCGTGTTAGCCCTCGCTTTGTACTTGAGGACGAGCTTTGTCGGCAAAGCGCAGATAATCTGCTTTACGTGTCGCAGCCTTGTTGATCGTGGCTACGAGGTTAGGTTTAGGGCGTCTGGTTCTTGTGTCCTGAGTCCCTCTGGCGAGTTGGTTTGCGGGATCTCCTGCTTTCACCGAGTTTTCCGAGTTGATTTTTCTACTTCTTCAGTTGGTGCTCCTCACTGTTTACTTGCTTCTGATTCTCGGGATATTCGTTTTTGGCACAGGCGCCTTGGACATATTGGTTTTGATCACCTTGTGCGTGTCGGGCTTCGACTTGCTTTCCGGTTTGCCCAAGCTTTCTCTTGCGAGGATTTGGTTTGTGCTCCTTGCCGTCATGGCAAGATGGTTGCCGCTTCCCATCCACGCGTCTCATGCGTAATGACTGATGCACCAGGACAGCTCTTGCATATGGATACTGTTGGTCCAGCTCGAGTGCAGTCAGTTGGTGGGAAGTGGTACGTGCTTGTTATTGTTGACGATTTTTCTCGCTACTCCTGGGTCTTCTTCATGGCCTCAAAGGAGGAGACATTTGAGCTGTTCAGAAACCTCTCAAGGAGGCTTGCAGTTGAGTTTCAAGGTGCACTTCGGGCCATTCGTTCTGATAATGGCACCGAATTCAAGAATACTTCTTTCGATCTTTTTTGCACACTTTCTGGAGTTGAGCATCAATTTTCTTCGCCTCATGTAGCCCAGCAGAACGGGTGGTAGAAAGAAAGAATAGAACCCTGTTGAAATGGCCAGACGATGCAGATGAGTACTCCACCTCGCGACACTTCGGCCGAGGCTGTCTCTCGCTTGCTATGTTTCCAACAGAGTGTTTCTCCGCGCTGTTGCACAAGACCTCGACGAAGCTTCGATATGGGCGCAAGCCCAATGTTTCACACTTTCGGATCTTTGGTTGCAAGTGCTTCATTTTAAAATCTGGCAATTTGGACAAGTTCGAGTCTCGCTCTTCTGATGGTCTTTTCTTGGGGTACACTAAGTGTAGGAGAACGCGGTGCTACGCTAGCCGAAAACAAAATTTTTCTTACCGCGAACACGCAGGCAACATGCGAGTCGGAGATCATGGAGCATTACCCTTGGAGCACGTTAGCGCCGAAGTAGAGTGAGTGAAGCCTCCGCGTCTTTGCGAAGCATCAGACGTAGTCGAACACGACGTGGTACAACTTCTCCTCGTCGCGATTGCCGCCACAAAGAACGCCGACGTAGTCGTCTGAGTTATGTAGCCGATCGAATCGATCAGCGCCGACGCGAGAGCGACGACGCCTCCACGGTATCCACACGTCCGGGGTGGGAACACCGCGCGCTGGTGTGCTAGCACCCACGCGCGCGGCTAGGGTTCTTAGGGGCGATGGGGCGTGGCGGCGCTAGGCTCGTGGTGGGAGACTAACACACCGCACGCCCCATGCCTCCTTTATATAGAGCGCACTAACGGGCCTTCTACGATAGAAGCCCATTAGGTCTCGCCTAATGGATATGGAAGCCCACTACGTCTCACGCTAATGGATCTTCTACAATAGAAATCCATTAAGACGCCGAAGATCCAAATCCGTATAAACCCACTAATGGATCCAATCCATCATATATGATCCAACCCGTTAAGTGTGTGACCCATTAGGCTCATGTATAAGTCGGCAGCGTCCCGGAGAACCCTTCCCTGCACCACAAGTCAATAGCGGTACCTAGCAAAGACATGTTGACCCCGAATGTACACAATGATCGAATCACCAACCTTGATACACTCACATAGGATCCTTTTGCCACACGATATCACCAAGCTCAAAGCGCGAGGCGTACACCCTTGTGATAGCTCGACAAATTCACTCGTCAATGTAATGGATATAATTCGTGATTAACTCTTTAATCACTTTGGCATGGCCATGCACTTTTCTTATCCATCCACACCGAGGGACCCAGAGATATCTCTCCCGTTATCAAGGAGGGGCAAATTCCATCTTGATCTCTTACATCTCACGTAATGTTTCATGGCATACCCGTAAGCTACCTTTATAACTTCCCTATTACGGTGAAGCATTTGATAGCCCCAAAGTATACAATTACGCATGCTGAGAATCAATAAGAATCTCGTGTCAAAGGATCGTATAGGTATACCACTCGAGACTATACTCGATGGCACTTCTAAGATAACAATCTCGGCGGAAGTTGTCTCTGAGCGGTCTATCCAACCCCATGTTCTTTATCATGTGCCCACATTATTGATTTGATATCTCTATATCTATGGTATGTGAAACATTACCATCAATCAATACATGTGCTGGTCAGATCACTATTGTTCCACATAATGATATGTGACCAGGGATCGTTTAGAATAATATCTCATAACCAATGTGTTTCACAATTAAGTCATACTCAATGAACAAAGGAGTGACATTTATTCATGGAACTAATAAGTACATGAACATAGACGTATGATACAATCATCTCATATGATCGCCTCTAGGGCATATCACTAACACTAAGTCCTCTAGGATCTACAGGGTTTGGGACATAACTAGACGGAGGGTTGTGGAGTCTTGTGAGGTCACTTTTGACGAGGCTAGACCAGGTTCTAGGCTAGACATCTCCCAGTCTGATCTTTCCTTTGAGCCTATCTTCGTAGAGGAGAAGGTGAGTCGGGATGATTGCCGTCGGTCCCCGATGACTAACCTCCTCCACAGTAGAAGCCATAGTCGACCCACCGCTTCGATCCTCCCGAGCCCTCCGTGCCTCCACCCTCCTCGAGCCCACTCTGTTAGGACTTCTTCTTCCGAGGTGTCCCTGTAGAGTCCTCCTTGGTGGCTCGATCCCGCCTCGGCTTCACATGAGGTAGAGGCCACCTCAGTGCACCTAGGCACGCTCAGGGCTAGTCACCCTCCCGATCGATTATAGGACCTATAGGTGAGCGTGTGACTAGGTCTAGAGCACACCAGTCCCTCCTCTCTGCTGCCTTCGTTTCTTCTCTCGAGCCTAAGGACATAGCTCAGGCTCTTGGCGACCTGATTGGGTCAATGCCATGCACGAAGAGTTAGAGAATTTTGAGAGAAACAAGGTTTGGAATTTAGTGGAATGCCCAAAAAGGCCAATATCATAGGTACTAAATGGGTGTTTAAAAATAAGCGAGTAAGGATGGGGTAGTTGTGAGAAATAAGGCTAGGTTGGTGGCACAAGGTTTCACTCAGTCGATGGGATTGACTTTGATGAGACCTATGCTCCGCTTGTTCGACATGATTCCATTCGGATCTTCCTTGCTTTTATGGCTTCACACCGCTTCAAGATTTTTCAAATGGATGTTCAAGTGCTTTCTTGAGCGGTTTCATTGAGGAAGAAGTTTTTGTTCGGCAACCTCCGGCTTTGTTTGTGTTGAGTTTCCGATCACGTATACAAGCTCTCGAAGGCTTTATATGGGCTCAAGCAGCCCTCGAGCTTGGTACGAACGCCTCAAGAGTTATCGATTGGAAATGGTTTTCAATGGGCGGCGTTGATAAGACCTGTTTATCAAATGCAAGTCATCGATTTTCTTCTTGTGCAGATTTATGTTGATGACATTATCTTTGGTGGGTCTTCGATTCTTTGGTCTCTGAATTTGCTTCCGTCATGAGCTCTGAATTTGAGATGAGCATGATGGGTGAACTGAATTTTTCTTGGGTTTTCAAATCAAGCGAGACCCTCAGGATCTTTCTTCACCATCCAAGTACACTAGAGACCGCTCAAGCGGTTTGCAATGGTGATAGTAAGCCTGTTTCCACTCCCATGGCAACCACTTCGTGCTTGAGCCCGACTTAGATCTTGAGCCCAGAGATCGAAGCTCTATAGGAGCATGATAGAGCATCGCTGTACCTTACCTCTTCTCGGCGGACATACACTTTGCCGTGTGTGTCTGGCGCGCTTCGCTTTCAAGCTTCCCTAGGATTTCTCACCTTGTCACATCAAGCGGATCCTCCGCTACCTAGTGGTCACCCCGAGATAGGAATCTGGTTTTCTTCGCTTCTTGTCTATCTCTTAGAGCCTATTTTGATGCAGACTTTCTTTGGTCAGAGGATAGATAGGAAGAGCACTTGAGCACTTGCCGCCTAAGGCACTTCTCTTGTCTCTTGGTCTTCTAGAAAGGCACCGGTGTAGCTCGATCTCTGGTAGAGGCCGAGCACGTAGTCTGCAGCCGCTTGTTGCAGACCAAGTGCTTTGGTTAAGGCAAATGCTTCGGACTATGGGTTAGAGGTTGGTAGCGTCCCACTCCTATGTGATAATACCTCGGCCATCAACATTGCCAAAAACCCATCCGGCATTCGAGACCAAACACATAGATATCAGTACCACTTCCTTAGAGACCATGTAGAGAAAGGATATAGGGCTAGGTTTTGTAGAAGGTGATCATCAACTTGCGATATTCTCACCAAGCCCTTAGATGGTCCTAGGTTTGCCACTCTCAGGGAGAGCTTGGCTTGGTTAGTCTTTGGGGGTATCGTGTGAGGGAGCTTGATCTTGTACTATATTGTATATATTCTTTCTGTGTGGGTTTGTTTTTAGAACTTGCTAGAATCACAGCACTTTCTTTGGCACCTCTTATCTCTTAAGTCGCTATCATGCGTGATTAGCAATGTCCTCTGCTCTAGTTAGAGAGTCTCACATAGACTTATTGGTTGACCAGGTATGTGGAGGATATCTGGGTAGACAGGGTTTGTATTTGTTCTCTCTAGTAGTCGAGTTTAGTCTTGCTTTCCTATCTTCTGTAGCTAGGAGTGTGTCTTGCGCTAGAGTGTCTGCTGTTTCTCTTCCCTGTTCTATAGCAAACCGATTTTCTGCCTCTTTCCTTCCTCTATGCGCTTTTGCCTCGGGTTCTTATTTTGAGGGGGAGGTTTGAAGCATTGCATTTGCATCTAGTTTTTGCTTTTCTTTGCAAGTGCTTTGCCTATTAGGCTTGTTGGTCTCATCGATGTTGAGTTTTGATGTACCATTTGAGTTTATGTGCAAACTTGTTTGATTTGACACGAGTTTGAGAAAAGGCTAGAAGGAGCTTAAAAATCTTTGAGAAAATCATTGCAAAACTTGACATTTGCATGTTTTCATGGTTGGGCTTTTCATTGTCAAAATGTCGGTACATTTTTCTTGATCTCCGTCGAGATTTTAAAACTCGAGTTGCCTTCTTCTGATCGTGACCACTTCTTTAGTGGAGTCCATTTGCCCCTTGCTTAAAATAAAGCAACCAAACATGGGTTTCAATCCCTGAGGTTTGCATTTGGTAGAATTTGTGGGTGACCTAGGGGGTCGGTTCCAAGTTACCCTTGGGTTGTGCTCTACTAGCAATCATTCACCATGTGAATAGGTGCAAATAAAGTCAAGAAGGCCTCTCCAAAACAAAACAAAAAAAAAACAACAAAAAAAAACAAAACACATCAAAAACAAAACAAAAAAGCAAAAGGAGAGATTAAGGCCAAAAATAAAATTCAGTTTGGGCACTCTTTGGACACATTTTGGTCTTGGTCATTCTCGATTTGGCAACCTTGTTTTTCGTTGTCTTGATGTTTCCCAAGTTTGTGCACCCATTTTGATTTTGAAACGTCTATTCATTGCCAATGTGCACATGACTTGAATCAACAAAAATGTTTTGTTTTTGCTCCTTCCATGCCTTAGTACCTTTGTCTGTCTTGTCAGCTTGTGAACCTCAAACTTCATTTGAACCTCGATATTCAACTTTGGTGACCATTTGGCTAATTGGCAAAGCCCTTGGTTAGGTTTTCTTCATTTCTTTTGCATATGCATTGTTCGGGTTCTTGATTGGTGTCTTGCTGACCATTTGACAAAAAGGGGGAGAATCATGATTTCAGGGGGAGTTTCAAAACTGAAAATTGAGTTTGAAATCAAAACTTCGCTTTCATGGCCAATTTTGGGAAATTTTGTCAACATGCTCATCAAGGGGGAGATTGTGAAGTCATGAGTGATGAGCATGTGGTGGTTTTCGTTTAAATTCAAAATTCAAATCCACTTTTGATTTGGCATGTTACAAATTTGATTCTTGCGGTTTTGAACCCCTGCAGCTTGGAGCTTGCACTTAGACGTTAAACTTAACGGTCCACGGAACCTCTGGTTCCCGGCCGAATCGCTCCTAGATCATCGGCGTCCGTCGGTCACCGATTTCTGTCGTGCTCATTCTTTATTCACTTATTCGATGAATCGTAACCCGATCGGAGATCGGTTTGTTTCCTTGTATTCGTGTTGTTCTCGTGTATGCAGGTGATGGTCTCAATGCGATTGGCGCCATGAAAAGAACCGCCAGTGGGTGGGCGGTGGTCTGGAGGACCGGTCGAGTCTGCGGTGGAGGTTTTTCGGGCGCCGGCACTTTGGGCGTCGCTCGTGCACGACCTCGTCGAAGTCTTGGGAGCATCGGAGCCGCTGGAGGTGGTTGGCAATGCTTGAGATTCGTGCGAGAGAGACCGGAGTGTGTTTTCGGGTTTCCGCCGCCCGGTGTTTTTCATAAATGTGTGACTTGGGCTATAAATAGGACCCCAAGGCTTCACTTGGAGGGTGTCCCTTGAGCCATTTGTAGCCAGCCAACATAGGTGAGAGTTGAGGAGCTGCGTCTCTGTGTGAGTGTGGGAGCTGCGTCTCCGGGTCCCCGATCTGTAGTTACGCTCATGAGCTAATAGATCGGCGTTTTTATATCGTTCTTGCACTTACTTTCAGCATTTAAATTCAGCATTTAAATACCGTAGAGTGAAATGATCTTATGGGATTTGTGTGTGTTCTTGTTTCGATCTTGAGCTATCCCTGAAAAACTCCCGTGCCTCCTTTTCTATTTTATATGCTTTGATGGCTCAAGTCTGTTCTTGAAGTTCCTGTCTTGTTCTCCGCGCAGAAGGCAGTGTTTGATTTTTATAAAAATCTAGAAAAATCATTTTTGAGTGCTTCTTATTGGAGAAGGTGCGTGACTCATATATCTATTCACTATAAAACTTTGGAGTCCTGTTCTTGCACCGTTTGGGAGCAGTGAGGTGAAAACCGAGCCCCAAACTTTCTGCTCGATGTTCTTGACACTCGTGGTTTTGATTTTTCATATTTTCTGTAAAAGGAGTTTTGAGGAGATTTCGGTGGAGTGCTTCATGACTTATTAATCGGAAGAAAAATTTCCAAACATTGAGAAGCACCGAAACCCACCATCCTCTGCTTCAAGTGGAAACAAACTCTGGGGTTTCGTTTTTTGCTTTCCGAAGCAGCTTGTGATGTTTGAATTTTCATGATTTATATACATGGAGTTTTGAGATGATTTTTGGTAAAGTTGTGCACGACCCATTGAGAAATAGGGAGAAAAATTCCCAAAATTTGATGAGCACCAGAAAGCCACCATCCATCTCCTCCAAGTGAGAACAAATCTGCTTTTTGCTTTTCTGAAAGTCACTTTGGTTATTTGGCTTGATCTCCTTTCTTAAAGTAAGGTTTGAATTGATTCTTCTCTTTTGGACACTTGACAATCAGGATTGTGTGTGAAAAATCCCCACATATTCCATGACTCTCATTCATACTAGGGGTACACATAGTTGTCAAGTTGTTCACATTTTGGGGTACCGGTGAATTCGAAAAAAAACGGCCGTAAAAATTCGAGGCTCTCATTCACCCCCCCTCTGTTCGCCGTGGTTAGCTTCACAACTACGTAAGCGAGGTATTGCATGGACCTAAGGAGCAGTACCCCGAGGTTAAAAAACTTTTATACACCTTGCTTATGGCCTCACGGAAGTTGCGCCACTATTTACAAACCCATCCAATTACGGTCCCAACGAGCTTCCCGCTAAGGGATATCATTAGAAACCCTGACGCAAACGGGCGGGTCGCAAAGTGGGCAGACGAGCTTGGTGAATTGGATATCAAGTTCGTACCACGAACAGCGATCAAGTCCCAAGTCGTGGCTGACTTTTTGGCAGAATGGATTGG
The DNA here is from genome assembly GCA_036346145.1 of Olyra latifolia. Taxonomy (NCBI): domain Eukaryota; kingdom Viridiplantae; phylum Streptophyta; class Magnoliopsida; order Poales; family Poaceae; genus Olyra; species Olyra latifolia. The sequence continues at coordinate 35,869,900 of CM070529.1, read as the reverse complement.
GCCGGCCGACCCTTCTGGAGGCTCGCTCGAGCTTACAAGCCAAGAAGCACATTGGACCATGTTCTTTGATGGGTCGCGCCAATTCGAGCGATCAGGTTGCGGCTATGTTCTCATCTCCCCCCAAGGAGAACAAATTCAGCATATAGTACAGCTTCATTTTTCCGTAACGAACAATGTCATGCGAGTCTGAAGGCCTCTAGCTTGACCCTCGAGCATGCATCGCGCTTTCGGCATAAAACGGCTAACAGCGAAAGGGGACTCGCAGTTGGTTGTGTGCCAGGTAAACAAGGAGTTTCAGTGTTGCGACGACTCAATGGCGCGATACTTGGCAGAAGTGAGAAAGCTGGAGAAACACTTCACGAACTTTGAAGTGTATTATGTTCCCAGACTAGCTAATAGCCTGGCCGATAAGCTCGCAAAGCTCGGCTCCTCACAAGAAACCGCCCCGGCCGGGGTGCTCATGCAGCACCTACTAAAGCCCTCTATTCCCTCCGGAAAAGAGGCCCCCGAGAAGACGGTTGCCTCGACCCAAACAACCGGTACCGGTTCGTTCCTAGAGCAGCGCGACACCTGGATGACGCCATTCGTCCAGTTCTTGGCGCATGGGACAGCGCACAGACACACCGTGAAATCCGGTTGCAAAGACAAGCCCGACCTTACCGATTACTCGGGGGGCTTGTTGTACCGAAGGGGTTCTAACGGCGTACTTTGCAAGTGCGTGACCCAGGAGGAAGGCAAATTTCTCCTCCAAAATATCGACGACGGGATCTACGGGGCCACGCCTCTTTCAGAACCTTAGTGGGGAAAACCTTCCGCATGGGGTACTACTGGCCCACTGCGTTGACCGACGCAAGGGAACTAGTAAAACGTTGCCCAGCCTGCCAATACCACGCCCGAGTGTCCCACCAGCCAGCATACGGGCTGCAGACTATCCCGCTGACCTGGCCATTCTTGACGTGGGGAATGAACATACTTGGTCCATTTCCCAGAGGCCTAAAGGGGTGCACGCACCTGTTCGTCGCCATCGACACTTTCACTAAGTGGATCGAGACCGAACCAGTGTCGAGCATATCAGCCCAAATGGCCAAAAGGTTCTTGAGGAACAACATTGTGGCCAGGTTCGGCGACCCGAGCAAGTTGATCGCTGACAATGGGACACAGTTCGCAAGCGAGCTATTCCAGGACTACTGCGAAGAGCTCAGCATGAAGGTCACCCTAGCCTCAGTGGCTCACCCACAGAGCAACGGTGCGGCTGAACGTGCAAATGGGCAAATCATGCAGGGCATTAAGCGCCGAGTATACGACGCTCTCGTCGAACAGCGTCAAAACTGGGTAGAGGAGCTACCCTCGGTGCTTTGGGCAGCCCGGACAACCTCCAATCGAGCTACTGGAGAGACCTCATTCAGGCTCGTATACGGCTCGGAAGCGGTCCTACCCCCGAGCTAAGACTTGGTTCAGTTCGCGTTGATTTTGCAGGTCAAATCGACAACGACGAGGAACGACTGTTGGATCTTAACCTATCCGAGTCCTGTCGCGAGCAAGCACTATTGCGAGTGGCAACTGTAAATTTTTGGGGATTTGCAAAATTTTTGAAAATTTTAAAATATTAATAAAGCTTTTAATATTTTGGAAAGATTTTGTATATAATATACTATTTTGGACTCCATTAAACTAATAAGATGTATTATATATATGTGTGTGTGTGTGTGCGCATGTAAATATTATTTTTGGTACAACCATATTTTCAAATCATGAGAAATAGTTTCATCCAAAATTGGATTTTCAATATATTGCTTGGAATATATTTATGGTTGTTGGAAAGGATCGAAGGCCTAGAGGGGGGGTGAATAGGCCTAATTGCAACTTTTTGGGTTTTCTAGGTTTAGTGAAATTTAAGACAAATTAGCACTAAAACAATGACCTATTCTAAGCAAAGCGGATAAAATACATACACGGAAACTATATCGGCGATAGCATCACAACCATTGCATGAACATGAATAGAATACAAGAAATTAAAGGAGCACAAGGGACAAAGGATATTTTTATCCCGAGGTTCGGAGACGAACTCCTACTCCCCGTTGAGGAAACCCTCGACGAACGAAGGCCGGTTCTCGAACGAAGGCCGGTTCTCAGTCGAACCTAGTCCTCTTCTCCACTCGTGGTAGTCATTCGCCGCTCCGGCAGGTCAACTCCGAACCTTCACACCGTGTCGAGTGCTCCCACACGCCTTGGCGAGCTACTCGACCTCACACCATCCCGACGACACACGTCGGATGGGAGACACACTCCCGAGGGTAACAAGCCCGATGACGACGAACCCGCGACTCCAAATCCCCGAAGAAGCACGACCGGAAGATCGAAGAACACCGGAAGAACCAAAGGCACACTCACACGGGCTTGGGAGGCTCAAGAACTCACCTAGCAAGAAATACACCAAATGCTCGAGCTCAACCTCTCTCTCAGACACACTCCCTCATATACTGACGAGGTTTCGGGAGGAATATTCCCTCAGATTCCCCCCGAGGTGGGAGGATCCCCACACAAACCGGACTGTCTGCCCAGGGGAACCAGACAGACACCCCCCAGATCTCACCTGCTCCCTCACCAACCCAGGTGGAGGGGTCCACACTACAACCAGACAGCCAGTCGGACAGTACCCCTCGACTGTCCGGACTAAGACTGAGCTCCCCTGGACAAACACGCACGGCACAAACCACTGGAACCCAACCTCACTTGCCAGCCAGACACCCTGGCCGAACAGTCCGGTTGGGGCTGTCGAGACCAAGGCCGGCACCACTGCTGCCGAAGCTGCCCTTCTTCCAAACCCCTGCGGAAGGATCCTGCCGTGGGCCGGACACACTGGCCGGACAGTCCGGCTGGGCTGTCCGGACCAGGGCTGGGCACCACTGTCTACCCCAAAGCACTGCCCCCAACCACTGGGGGAGGGAACCACCCTTGGACCGAACATACTGACCGGACAGTCCAGCCTAGCTGTCCGATTGACGGCTGAAAACTTCTGTTGCTCCTGTCTCAAATACACTGGGGCCGGACCCCCCAACCAGACGGTCCGAACCCTTGTCCGGTTAGGGGCTGACCCCTGCTGCCATCACACCCAAACACCCTCCTGCGAATCTCAAAAAAAACACCAAGACAAGCCCAAGCTCTAGACCAGCACCTAGAGACACTCCCAAGCTAGAAACAAGATAAAGGAAAGATGTGCTTCATGGGAAATTGGAAATGCACGGGGAACAACACCATCGAGCCCCCCTCAGAACAGCGTCGAAAAAGCCAGAAAAAGAATAACCTAGGCTAAGGATAGACCCACACACTTCCCGGTCTATCCTCTAAATCATCCTTAGCCTTGATTGCATCGACGAAGATCATTTAAAGCAATGAGGGGTCCAAGATAACCAAAATACCCTCAGTTGGCAAGAAATGGCGTCCAGATGTGGCTTCACTTGAGATGACCGATCAACAATCATCAAAATCAAGTAAAAACCCATGGGGGCCTTGATCCTTACAGTTGTGAATATATATATATATATATATATATATATATATATATATATATATATTTACATTTATCTTAACTAGTACAATGCCCGTGCTATGCAACGGACTCAACGGGATTCAAGGAAAACATAAAATCACAAATAGAATATATATTATGGAAAAATACACTATTGTACGGTTCTACAACAAGAAGCCTCTTCAGAGTTGCCTCAGTGGCCTTCACGAACACGCCGGTCAGGACCTGCGTCAGCCGCAGCTTCTTTAAAATATTTATGATGTGCGGATGCAAGTCAGTAGTGCTGCAATTACACACCAAACAATGTCATTAGTTCTCAAACACCATCACGGGCCAAAGAAACAATTTTGGCAAAGATAAGAAGGCGGGAGCTTTGCATAGCTAACTACTGTCAGAGGGAAGGAAACAATTTTACCAGACATGTGAGGCCAAATAAAAAGATAGAGGAAAGTCCTCCACACGCTGCAGATTGTAGGCACGGCATTCTTACTTCCCAAACTTCTATGTTATCAAATAGGAAGAAAAAAGATATACTGATGATAGATGGAAACCTCTATATTGTTCCTCCATTTCAGATCCCACCAATCAGAATATCCTTTCCTCCAAAAAAAATCAATTGAATTGGCCCAAATCGGAGCTCACCTCGGAGACCTATCTCTAATCATAAGAAAAGGTCTCACAGAAAAGAAGGCTGCTATTGTTTGAGCCCTGAAACAAATTGCTGAACCTAGAACTATGTAGCTACCAAAGGCAGCTGGAGCAAAAATTAGCCAGAAAGAAATGCTAGTAAGAAGAGATGAAAAAAACCAAAGTCCAATATCAGTATAGGCAAATGGCAACAAATTTGCAGTATTTCCTTCGACAAAACATCATAATGGGCACACGGACCTCATTACGTACGTGGAACATATTTCACAGTAAATCACATGCTCATTTAAAACTGGCACATACGATCCCATATTAGTATAAAATGACATTTTGCAGCTCCTTTCCAAAATCTATCAAAGTAAATATCTGACAACCCAAAAACACCAGTACATAATCCTGCGGTACTCTTGAGCAGCAGCTATCAACTATGATCACATAAGCATGCAGAAAACATGTTTCATACGGAAAAATTTTGTGAAAGAAGCAATGAGGCCGAGAGCAAAAAGAAGGTACCTGAAATTACTGGTTGGTTCATAGCCAATCGCTAGAAGAAGGCCATATTTCCTTTGTTTGCAGCATCCTGTAAGAAAGAAGTCGAAGGAGCGTATGATTATAGCGAAAGAAGCATAGATCAGATTTATTAGCAATAAATAATAACTGATTATGTATTAGTACTTCTCATATACCAGCAGGGTGAAGTGCCATTCACTAATTCTAGCTACACATGATTTAATAAAAAAAGTGCATTTACCAGATCATATCAACCGGCAGGAAACACAGATGAAACTTTTAACTTCATGCTACTAATAAATCGATGTCAAGAGTATCATTTGATGAGAGGATATAGCGAAGTCTATAGCACAAAATTTGGCAAACACAGATAAAACTCAGAAATTAAATCATTTATTGCTAGTTTGCTACTCCTCCCTAAAAGTCATGTTGTCGCAAAAAAGAGCATCTGTAAAACAACCAATTGCACAAGACCACTCACTTTGACTTGCAGTCTGCACGTTCTCTGTTCTTAGGCAGCCGAAGAAGGCCTTCCAATATCTGCAAACAATATTAATTTGGGGTGGTTGAGAGGGGATTGTTTTTGTTTTCAAAAAACATATGATAGACTGTTCTAGGCGAGAACCATCCCTGGTAATAGCATTATTAGAGACTGTTTTGTTCTAGAACTGTCTCTACAACTATCATCAGAGACGGTTCTAGTTTATAATTGTCTCTGATAGTGCAATAAGTAAACGCATATAGCAAGAAGATGTGAATAAAACATTGCGTCTTCCTTCGATTCCTTGTGTGGAATGCCCAATCAATTAGAATTCAGGTTAAAAGAGGATTTTTATCCTCATCGTACGTGGCAATAAAAGAATGCCAACAATTGTTTTTCCTTTTCTAGTTTCCATACAAGATGTATGTAACAAGTAGATGATACTCATTTGAAATTTGAAATATATAATAGCAATCAAATTGCGGTAGCTAATAGATGAATCTCGCTATGGGATACAACAAAAGCAGGGCAACCTCGGATCTGCTCTATTAGTGTACGCCCAAGAACTCAAGATAGTTGAAACTAAGAATAGTCTACTAATGAAATTTTCGTTAGTGTCAAATGTAGAGTATAAGGATAAATAATCAAACTATAAGACATGAAAAGTCTTGCCTCAAGGAGTGCGAATTTGAAGTATACCCGAGGGCATGTGCGTTGCAACAAATTTCGTGAGATGGGAGCGTCCATTGGTGAAGGCCAGAGCATCTTAAAAAAGATAACATCTATCTAGAGGAAGCATCAACTGTTTCAGAAAAAAAAATCAAGCAAGGAGATCCTGATGCGGCCAATAAAGAAATGAATTCCGATGTAATCCATCTAGCATAGTAGCATAACACAATTTTCACAGATCAATAGACAAACTGGAGTCCCAAGACTTTCATCCACTGCCAAAAGGCCAGTGATGAGCTTGCAATGGTTACAACCAGAAACTACATTAATTAACTTAGGGAAAATGAACCAAGCTAGTACATCAAAACTCATCTCACTAAAGTGCTCAATTCACTACATTTTACAGTAAGTCCTATCAACGACAGTGAGAAAATATAGAAAAATATATGAGCTAGATTGTCATGGCTTCCGTTGTAGAAAAAAGTAATCATATATTTACACACTTGAAAAAAAGAATAGTACAGATGGCGGAAGAAAAAGGAAATTATATAAAATAACAATTAAATAAGGACTTACTGGCAAAAATTTCAAGCTAGATTGTCATGACTTGATTGGCTTCTATTTTCTCTCATCTGTTTTGAGAAACATATCATGTCTGAAGGAAGAAAGTGAAGATGTATACAGAATGAAGCTCACATCCAAAAGCTCGAGCTCCTAGATAAACACAACTACTCAGAAAATTCAAAAGAACACAAATCAAGTGCTAGATTTCAATATTTACAAAAAGTATGACAAGTATAGTTGGATGAAATGATTGCAATAATCAAGAATTGACATTGTCTAGCTATCCCAAGCCTAAATGGTTGATGCAACAGAGATTAACAATCATCAAACACAGTTATGTGTTAGGGAGGCAATTAGCGAACCGTATGTATAATAGTGGAAGCATCCAAGAACAACATATTTGCATAGTAAAAACTAAAGCCATCTACAACCTCACATCTATCCTGGCCACAAGCCTTCGATCCTCCAAAATCCTGCAACCAAAGACCAAAAGATCCATAAAAATCTCAAAAGACATATTAGACAACCAGATCCGAGATCGGAGCTAAAGTCACCATTGATCCCAATCTTGTTGGTTGTTGTCGTCGACCTCTGAGGTCACCTGGACAGTTGCAGTGGCCGCCAGAGGAGTAGGAGTAGAAGTAATGTCGCGCCTATGCTCAGCCGCCGCAAGGAGCGTGGGTAGCTGCTTCCCGAGAGTAGGAGGAGCCCAATGAGACGATGCCTATTTGTGGATAGGGTTAGGGATTTGTTCATCGCCCGTCAAATTCTTGCAGCAGAAACAACTCAAGCGATAACAAGTAAACGAAGGAAAATCCTAACCTTCTTGATACAACATCATCTTCTTCTCTGACGGATTTTAACACTGTAAGCCCTGCCCCATTCAAACGTTTCATGATTCGTGCGCCCAAATGTTCATAGATCAGCAAACCCTACAAAGTCACCTTAAATCCCCCTCAATCGGCCACCATGCAACCAACGATTGGCCCCATAGGTGCTCCATTTCACAGATCTACGATTAGGAAGGACTTGAAGAAGGCGTACCAGTGGTTTGAAGAGCTCGCAGACGCCGGCGACGATATTGAGGGCGTCGAGGCGAAGCTGCCGCGAGATGCCGCCACGGAGACGACGCCGCTTTCGGGCATGGATTTCTCCGAGGAGGCGGGCGGCAAGGGAGGAGGCGGAGGCGGGGAGGAGGCGGAGGGCGGAGGAAGCGCGGGGAGGAGACGGCAAGGGGAGGAGGCGGAGGGTGAGGAGGCGGCGGAGGAGGAGGCGGGCGCGGGAGGAGGCGGCGGAGGAGGAGGCGGAGGGCGGAGGAGGCGGCATGGAGAAGGCGGGGAAGGAGGCGGGGCAGAGGAGGCGATGGCGATCAAGCGAGAGCAGAGGGTTGAAGGAGGCGACAGCGAGAGAGGAGGCAAGCGGGGTGGGGGCGTGGATCTGGCGGGCGGGGGCAGCGTGGGGTTGGGATGGATGGGGTGGGTGGTGAGATTTGCTCGAGAGAAGGTGGAGGCTGTGATTTAAAGATGGTGAAACAACCACCACCACCACCACCAGCACAAGAGCCTTTTTAATAGTAGAGATGATTAGAAAATGGTATTTTCATACCATGAATAGTAATTATTAGCTATACCATTTTAGGAAAACCAATTTTCAAAACCATCTCTGGTCCATTTCTTTTCCAATTCAAATATACACTCAAATTTGATTTTGCCTAAGTAAAATTACCAATCGCCTCGACCTTAAAATACCATTTTCTTCCTTCTTTCCTTGCCATTTGATTGAACCATCAATCATTTGTATCCATAATTTGGATTCAAAATTTGAATTTGAATCATCTCTGTGAAATGACCATTTTGCCCCTGGGCCCAAAATATCATATTCTCCTCTCTTTTTTCTGTCTTGGGCTCAATTTTTCCCTTCTCTCGGCTGCTTCACCTTGGGCTCGGCCCACCTTGCCCTCCCTCTCACAAATGAAGCCCACAAGGCCCACCGATCCTCCCTCCCGGCTCCTCGCTCTGTCCTTGCTCTCACCGTGCTCTGCTCTCTTCTTGCTCACCGACCTGGCCCCCACGCCGTCCGTCCGCCTTACCTTGTCTGGCCGCCGACGTCACCGACTCTGGCGCCACTCACGATCGAGGTCAGGTCATTGTCCTACCCCACTAAAACGCCAGAGCCGCCCGCCATTGGTTGGGCGGCGACGAGGACGGTATTGCCGCCACAAACCAGCGAGGGCGGCGACCGTTGTCACTTGAGCGTGCGATTCAATTCCCGTCCTCCCGGCCTATAAAACCGGGCGAACCCTTTTTTTTTCTTCCTCGTTCCACCGCCTTGCCGTGCCGAACACTTGTCACCGCCATGAGCCCTCTCCGGTGAGCCCGACCCCGAAACCCTCTCCATCTCCTCCTCTCTTCCCTACCGCTCTCACCGAGCCTAATTGCATTTTCGTGGCTTGTAGCTCACGGACGTGCTCCGTCACCGCAGCCAATGGCGCCGCAGCCACACAAATACTCCTGTGTCGCCCTACCTTTCGAGCTCTTCTTACGTGTGAAGCTTCACCGCATCAGAAGCTTCTTCCACCAGACCAATCGGACGGAGACGACTGGAGCTCGCCTCTACTACTTCCCTGTTTGGCTCACCCGGCTCCACGTCATGGCCTTCTCAGGTCCTCCCCGACCTCCGTTAACACCAAGGTAGTGACCCTAGGAGCCCCTAGTTCCTCCCTAACCCCTTGCTCTGTGGCAAAACCCCATAAATCACGGTTGCCGTTGCTTGCCGAGGCCATCTCCCGCCTCTCCTTATGGCGCCGCCACTAGGGCTCGCGAGAGGACATCCTAGTTCTACTTCGCGCGAACCCATAGGGACCAACGGCGCGCATTTTAGTGCCCTATGCCCCGCCGAGAGCGTCGCCGGAGTTCTGGCTAGAAAGACGGGCCGAGCTGACGTCGTGTTGGCGTCAGGTGCCAGCTCTGAGCAGCTCTTTCCGCTGACGGGTGGACCCGTGGGATTTTTCTCTCCCGCGGAGCCGTGTCCTGTGGATAACATGTAGGCCCCCTAGCCCCAAATGTAAGTTTAAGTGGTAGCGCATTTTCCGGTTTACGCTTTCTTCACTGAGAAGCTCCCGCTGGCTGGAACATAGCTCCCACGGGCCAGACCCCGAGTTGGGCCGCACATTGTTAGCCTTCGGCCCATTACTGTTCATATTATTTTTCTAGAGAGTTTTCCATTTGACTTATTTCCATAAAAGAGTTTTGATTTATTAAAAATACTTAGTGACTTTGTAAAATCATGGAAAAATTATGTAAAATATTAGAACACTTGTGAGACCTAGGAAAAATATTACTTTGCATATTAAACTAATATATTTCTCCGTAAAATATTAATAGTTCTTTTCTAGCTATTTCTTTTATACAGAAAATCTAGTAAAGGTTTTTCCTTTATTAAAATACTAGATGACCTCCAGTATTTATGAAAATTCTCCTAGAAACACTCTAAGATGTCTGTATCTTAGGAAAATTAATATTTGCTCATATACCCATATATTATTTCTCAAAAATATTTGAAAAGGCTATTTTTGCTTATAAATGATTATAGGGTTATTTGTATTAAACCTTTTTCCATATAAAATCTTGATAAAATTAGCTGTATTTACAAAAAAAAAAGTTTGCATCTTTCACTGTTTTATGCCTCTGTACAATACTATTAGCTCTTTTCTAATGGCTTCCTATACAAAGAAAATCCAGAAAAGTGTTTACTATTTGCAGAAAATATTATTTGGCTTCCATAAAATTTGATAAAATTCTGTAAAATAGTTTATACTCTTCTGGTTTTATTAAAAATATGTTTGGGCATATTTAGTTACTATTTTGCCCCTGGAGTATTTTAAAAGCTATATTTAGTGTTTTCTTTAAGTAAAGAAATCCTAGAAAATCTATTTGACTTACAAAATATCTTTTGAACTTCATAAAATCTGTAGACTTTTACAGATCTGTTTTACATGACCTGTAAGCTAGGAAAAATATAATTTTCATATTGAACCTATATATTACTTCCCTAAAAATATAAATGGCCTCTTTTAAATATTTTTTGAATATAAAATCTATTATTTTATTGCATCACTTAATAGGGATTATCCCTTGCTGTGCTGTGACCTATTTGTAATATATTTTGGCATATCTAATCTCCTTTGAAAATCTTATCTATTGGGTAGTTGTATCAATCATGCATATACATTCATTATCATATATGTAGCTTATCATTTTATGTGATTTGCTTAAGTATTTAAATTGGTAGATGCACTGTATTGTTATTAGGACCATCAGATTTGTAGGCCATTGCATAACATGCATCATGTTCTAGCATATTTCTTATTGCTTTTGTGCTATTTGATTTGATCACGATAGATCCGGAAGACCCAGAAGGACAATTCGAGGATCAGGATCCCAACACGCTCGGTCCAGGAGAGCCAATATCTCTAGAATCATTCTTCTAACCCAGTTTTATTTAAATTATGTTGATTTAAATTATGAACTTGCATGCCTTACATTTTGTTATTACATTATGTTGTTAAATACAGAGCTAATAGAGCTGGTCTAGATATAATCCAAATTGTTACATGTGTTAATAAACACAACCCTTATCTTTGACATGATTCCTACCCTATCACTTGGTAACCTAAGAACTCGATTAACAACTCTTGGACTAGTAAGTCTTTGGCGAATGCTTAGCAATGCCTATGTCTAGGTTTGAATGGGTCGAACCCTTGTTATCTACGGATACGGATATAGGATGACGGATTGCTCGCAATTCCGGACTATCAACGTACACGTTAACACGGTGAAAGCTCATGCACTTGGGTGTCCCTCATTGCCCGAGTGCGAAGTGTCTTTGGACTAAGCATTTCTCCTGAATTTGAGATTCGATACCGGGAAGGTTTTGTGTACTGCGATGGGCATATTTTGGTGTGGTGTGAAATCAAGTTTTCGACATGACGCCGCGAAGGGCATGTCTTTCCGTGATGGAGATTTTTTTGTGTACCGCGATGGGCATATTTTAGTGTGGTGTGAAATCATGCTTTCAACATGACACCGCGAAGGGCATGTCTTTCCGTGATGGACAATACCGTGGAAGTATCTATCCGTGATGGATGATTCCGAGACGGATATTTATAAAATTGCATGCTGTGAGCATTTTTGAATCGCTGGGATAGCCGAGTTTTGAATGTTGAGATAAACCCCAGTTATGATCAATTTGCGTATATAAGCACCATATGTCTTTATTTTGTTAACCTGGCTAAGTCTTAGGCCTTTACTACTATAATTATAACTTTGGCATTTATGCAAATAAAATAAACCCTAGCCCCACCATATGGCCTGTACCATTATGTGCATTAGGCGGGGTTTTGGCTCGCGAGCGCAGTTTGATTGCGCGCTCACCCTCGCACCCACTCACTCTTTTAGGTCAAGATGGAGAAGAAGAGGACCCCTACGACTGTTATGACGACGAGGAAGCTCAGAGAGCTGACGCATAGGACGGGTGTTAGGCGGGACTCCAGTTGCTTGCCTGTCGGGTGGATGGCATAGCCCTTGGAACCCAAACTTATCTTCGTTTCCGTATTTTCGAACTCTGATTAAAGAGCTCAATTTTGATATTGTAATATTTGGCCAACTCGGCCCTACAAACTTGAGCCACTATGTATTTCAACCTTTATAGATGTATAATTAAACGTGCTTGTATGAGATGGTTCCAGTATTTTGTAACTCGTACAGCGCTAGCAAGACAGATCCTGGGCTACCGCAGACGTACGGAGGTCCCTAGAAATCGGGGGCCCACAGCAGCATACCAGCAATCCCTATGACGGCGTGTGGCAAAAAGGGTACAGACCTAGACCTTGCAAGTTGGCGACCTGGTTCTAAGACGAGTTCGAAATCCTGGCCAACGCCAATAAGCTCACCCCAAGGTTGGAAGGTCCGTACACGGTCGTATCAGCCACACGCCTGGGGGTTGTGAGACTGGCTATGCCGGATAGTAGAGTCCTCAACAGCTCCTGGAATATCGCTTAACTCCGGAGGTTCTACACTTGAACCAAGGTCGTAAGTGTCCTTTCTCACCCCTCTCTTTTCCATTTCTCCTCTCCCTAGCGAGCCCCAAACAACCCCCAGAAACCTAAACCTACAATCGGGCTTGGGAAAAGACTCAGGCTGTCTTAGCACACATCGGCAGAATAACGGCTATGCAGAAGCTACACCCCCGGGATTCCCTTGCACACCGGTAAGTCGATATCCATCGCACCACGCTTTCCGGCCCTATATCATAAGCCCCATAAAATTGTCGCAGCCTGGGATAACTCCAGAACCCAAAACTCTACCTCTTACAGAGAAACAGAGCAAGGGCCACGAGCTCCGTTCTAAGGACGCGGTCTCTCTAAACCACAACCGACCTTCAGTCGATCCAGAAGCTCGGCCGTGGCTCGGGGGCTAGGGTCGATTTTTCAAAAATTGATCTCTCTAAACCTCATCCGATCTTCTGTCGATCCAGAAGCTTGGCCGTGGCTCGGGGGCTAGGGTTGATTTTTCAAAAATTGATCTCTCTAAACCACGACCGACCTTCTGTCCATCCAGAAGCTCGGCCGTGGCTCGAACTAAGTCGATTTTTCAAAATTCATCTCTCTAAACCTCATCCGATCTTCTGTCGATCCAGAAGCTTGGCCGTGGCTCGGGGGCTAGGGTTGATTTTTCAAAAATTGATCTCTCTAAACCACGACCGACCTTCTGTCCATTCAGAAGCTCGGCCGTGGCTCGGGGGCTAGGGTCGATTTTTCAAAAATTGATCTCTCTAAACCACGACCGACCTTCTGTCGATCCAGAAGCTCGGGGGCTAGGGTCGATTTTTCAAAAATTGATCTCTCTAAACCACGACCGACCTTCTGTCGATCCAGAAGCTCGGCAGTGGCTCGGGGGCTAGGGTCGATTTTTCAAAAATTGATCTCTCTAAACCACAATCAACCTTCTGTCGATCCAAAAGCTCGACCATGGCTCAGGGGCTAGGGTCGATTTTTTCAGGGTCAATTTTTTAAGAGTCAGTTACCCGAGGGTCGACTTTCGATCTTCTCTAAGCCACGCCCGAACCTCTCTTCAGAGGCTCGGCCATGGCTCGGGGGCTAGGATCGATCGGACTATACCCCGACCTTCAAAACCTTCTTGCGTATACGACTACTTGTGTTCATTTGTACACAGGAAAAACGACAAAAGAAGGAGGCAAAACAAGCAAGTATATTGATCTTCGAAATGGCTTGTAAGTCGATTACAGGAATTGCCGGTGAGCGCGGACTAGCGCCTCGACGATCACGTCGGCCACCTCGGCGAGAGTCGGAACGATCTCGATTAGGGCAGTGACGGTGGCGACGTCGCGGGCGCGAGCTTCTTCCTCAGCAACCTCGGCGAGAGCAAGATCATAATCCGCCCAGAGAACCTCCATGAACTCTTCGTGGTTCATGAGAGCAGGCGGGGCGTCCTCTGGTGGCGGCGCATCGACAGAAGCAGCAGAGCGAGACGGACACGCCATTGCAGCAGAGGTTCGCCGGAGGAGGAGGGGTTGTAGGAAAAAGTTTGGAATGAAAAACGGTTGCCTCATCGGCCTCTTTTTATAGCGAAGCCTGGGAAGTCGAACTGATTGTAGGAGTAGTGGCATCGGGAAGCGACTCGGATGTGAACCGTTTCCAAGATGACATGCAGATGTCTCTTGGGACGCGGCTTAACAGTCAAATTGACGATCAGCATTCCAGGAAGAAAATCGATCGGAGGGGCGACAGAGGAAAAAAAACAAAGCAATAACATTACTCTAAGAGGAGTATCTACAAAGGAGCAAATCAGATCACAGCCAGGGAAATGGAAAAACAATACAAAGGTCTATGGCCCGGGCTGGCACCTAAGCTTACGAAGCTCGACCATTGCTTCGTCATGATGGTCCTGAAGCTCTAGGAGGGCCCTTCGATCACCCCGGGCGGTCCGCATCTCAGACCGCAGGACCTCATTGGCCGCTTCCAAGTCCCGGACGGTGTCCCGATGGGTCTTCAGCAGATCCTCTGTCCGCCCGGCCGACCACACAGGATAGCTCATGGCGAGAGATCGCACTCCTCCGTTGCCTGGCGGCCTCGGCGGCGACACTACTCCACCGACCGAAGGCGCTTCTCGAGCTCGGCGAAGCGGTCGCGCTCGGCCTTGAGGACCTCCTGCCTTAACACGAGCTTCCAAGGCCACTGCCTGGACCGAGCCCGAACGAGCTTCTTCCAGCTCGGTGCGCGCGGCTTCGGCTCGCTGTCGCCAGCGCACGCCATCTGCCTGCAGGACCTCCCGCTCGGCCTCGTGCCCAGCCCCGAACGCACACGCGAGGCCAACAACCTCGCGGTAGACCTACACCAAGAAAGCGAGCTCAAGAAAAAGAAAGAACCAAAGCAGGATCGACACAAGACTTCAAAGGCCAGGCTCGAAGGCACTTACCCGCCTCATGGCCGCCGCGAACTCGGACTTGCACCGAGGCTGGGTAGCGCGCCTAGGCGCGAGCAGCGCCACAACCAGGCCACCCGAGCTATCGCTCGAACTGCTCGATCCCTCGGAGATCCCCTCCGCAGGCTCGGCCACTTCCGTCGCAGGCCCGACCGCCTCGATGGCCAGAAGGCTTGGCTCGGGGACAAAGTCGGTTTGCACCCCGGCATCCGCCTTCGGCTTGGCCACCTTCATGCTCACCAGCCACTCCGCAAGGGGCTGGCCAGGAACGGGCCGAAGCCGGATGGATTCCTCCCGACGGCTTCCGGCGAGCGACAGTTTTTGCTCGACCCACGCCGGCGTCGCCACGATCCACCCCGCGGTGACCAGCGGGGCCACGCTCCACCGACGCCTCTTCGGCGCCGACTGGGTATCCCGTGTGTCGGCAAAATCCCGGTCCTGGGAACCTCTAGCCCGGCTGGTCGGGAACGAGCGAGCCCGCCGCCGACGCTTCTGGCCGACGACCTTGTCGGCGGGAGAGCCGGTCCGCTTCTTTAAAGGCGGCCAGCTCATAGCCCGCTTGCCTTGCGACTGGGACCAAGCCCGCGCTGCCACCGCCCGACGAGCTCGCTGGGAAGGCGGCCCCTGGAGCTGCCACCAGCGCGGTGGCGTCGGGCCCGGCCTCCTCACCCGCTTTCCCCAGCAAACAAGCCGGGGAACATCAGCCCGCGCCCATGGAAGGCCGCCTCCAGGGGCGCTTAGCTCGAACGCATACCTCGTCGAGGACGTTCTGAATGCCCGAGCCCGATGGCTCGTTGTGGTTCGAGGGCAGCAGGAGCCCCACAGCTCGGACCATGTCGTCCTGGGGCAGAGCTGCGTAGAAAGAGGAGAAAACATCAGAACACGCCCAAAGGAAGCTTGGGCAAAGGACTGTGAGGCCGAAAGGGGAACTTACGAGAAATGCCTTCACGGGTGAGATCGTCCCACCCGTGGATTTTGAAGAAAGGGTGACCCCACTTCCGCAGTGGGCTCACCCGATGCCTGATAAAGTCGGCCACGATGTCGTAGCCGTTCAATCCTCGGCCGGCCAGCTCCTGGATCTTGGCCGCCGAGACTACCTCCGCCGGCTGCAGCGAAGGGCGGGGTAGCGTCAGCTTCCTGGGGTTCGTGTTCGCGAACCAGAGCCCGCAATCACTAAGGACCATGGCGTAGTACCATCGCGACGCCCGCCCCCGTTGTTCTCCTTAGCCTTGAACACCGGGTACGCGGGCTTCATGTCGCAGCACAGCTTGAAGTAGGCGCACCCCGCCGCATCGCTGCCGCCGGTCGTGGTCAGCTCGTAGAAGTTGAGAAAAAGGCTGACCGACGGCTCCACCCCGACGAACGCCTCGCAGATATGCACGAAGATCGTCAAGAACAGGATCCAGTTGGGATTGAGATTCACCAACTAGATCCCGCACTGGGCTAGAATGGCAGCAAAGAAGTCGGACTCTGGAATCCGGAGCCCGTGAATAGCAAAAAGCTCGAAAGAAATGAACTCCTTGCTCTCAGGCGCAGGGGTTGTCTCCTCACCGGCTGCCCTCCAGCCACCAATCTCGATGAAACCGGAGGTGGCCAATCCCTTTAGGGCGTCCTCGGAAATAAGACTCCGGGTGAAGGGCACCATCGGAGGCGGAAGGACGGGAGGCGAAGTTGGCAGGAGAGCGAATGGATGGAAAAGGCAAGAAGGCAATAGCACAAGAGAAGATACGAGGGAGCGTGGAGGAAAACTGCCTCTTGTAAACCGGCGCGGAAGATGAACCGTCGCTTGTCCGCCTAAGGGCGCGAAAACCAAGGGAAAAACAGCGGCACACATGACTGTGTTTCGGTTGGAATTCCCGCCGAGGCCAGAAAACCGCGCGCAACAATCATTTTGCCTGGGGGCAGTTACCAAATAAACCTCCGAGCGGCATGTCTTCGTCCCGCTTGAGGCTCGGGGGCTAGCTGTTGGGGAAGTACGTGGCCCATAGAGATACGGCCCACTAACTTACCTCCGGCCCCACCGAAATAACACGCGAGCTTGGCGAACTCGCACCCGAGCTTCCAGCAAGCTCGGTCACTTGCCCCTCCTCAGGCCCGAGCCGGGCTCAGAACAGGAGGATCTGCTGCGCCACACACTCACACGCTGCGGGTCCCACAGGTCACCGCGAGTTAAATGCGGCCGTGGTACCGAAGCACGCCTGACACAAGTCGCTGATGGGTAGGTGGCAGGTCGTGTCAACGGTCAGCTTACCATCCGTCCCTATAGAGAAAGACACGTATTGCCAGGTAGCGGTCCGAACGGCGATCTGGGCAGGATGAGGAAATACACCCGAATATCCGGCGGACCTCGTGCGTCCGCCACACCCCGGCACGGCAAAGCAGAAGAAGATGACTAGCAACCGAAGGATAACTCGGCGCATCACAACGGACCAAGGTCAAGCTACAGTGGCCGGGGGCCGCCTATAAAAAGGGCGCACAGGCCACAACCAAGGCATCGAACAAACAGAGACACACAGACAAGGCAACAGGAGATAGACTTAGACAGAAGAGCACTCGGCCATTGTAGAACAGGAGCACTTGCACTCACGTAGGAGCTCTAGTTCCAGGCGATAGTTCTTCGCGTCCAGGTACGGTAGGAACACACATAGTGCCTTGAGCACTTATTGTACTCGAGCCCGGGCTTCCCGAAGCCCGGTCTCATCCCCTTGTACTCGTTTAAGCTTGGCATTAAACGAAGACTGGATGTAGGGCTGTTATCCGACAGTGGAGGCCCGAACAAGGATAAAAATCTCCGTGTCACACCAGGCTCGGCGCGTCCAACGCGTTGGACCTTTCTTCCCTCGGCGGCACCCGGCCAGCGGCTGGGCCTCGGTCTTGGGGACAGGGCCGCCCTCGGGCCTCGCACCCCCTTCTTGCTCATCGGCCTGCGGAGGCTCGCCTCCCAGTCGCCGACAATACCTTTTTCAAGTATAACCAAGCATTATCTATAACCATGGACACGGCTATTTGAATAGTTTATTTACACTCTGCAGAGGTTGCACATCTTTACCCACAAGATACTCATACCTCAATCTCTGGCCAGGAAGGAAACATTTGTAACAGGACTAAACATTAGCATGTGGCCCTCTCGATACCTACTGTGCCACCTAGAGCCAAACATCTAGATCACTGGGATCATGTAGTAGCACAGTATCATCACTTGGACGATGGCTCTCATAAGGACTACGTCTCCTCCAAATGTCTCAACATATGACTATATTTCCTAACTTGGCTTAGATGACACAAGCTAACACTTAGTAGCTTAACTGCTATACTTAACCAAAGTCAAGCTCAAGGTTTGTACTGTTTTAGCCTGGTGTTGACATTAGATTTTGGAAATAGACCGATTGTCCGGAGAAATGTTGAAGTTGGCTTGGGCCTGGTAAAATAGGGGCCAAAACGGACATAGCAAGGTGTCCAAGTCAACCTGGGAGAATTGGCTAGAGAAGAAATAAAGAAGAGTTTCGATTGGCTTGGTATAAGTATATTAGGAAGTGTTGGATATAATTAGAAGGATAGGAGTCGAGTTCGTGTCGGTTACAAGAATAAGAGTCCTGGTCGAGTTGAGTATGAGCACCTGTATAAATACTTAGCCCGAGGGACGTGTAAAGGGACATCAACACATCAATCAAACATATCTACTTTTTACCTGTCTTTACTTTTTGTCACGATTAGAGTAGTTTCGTCGTGTTTTGTCTTTGATCGACTTGTTGCGTATTGTCTTTCGATCGGCTTCAAGGTACAAGCCAGGAGTTGCTTGCAAGTAAGTGCTGTCTCGATTAAGTTCGATCTACAGGCTTGCATCGGCTTTTGGTCGAAATACTATCTTAGTTGATAATGCTGCGCATCGCCATTTTGACTAAGGGTTAGATTCGTTGGTAGTAGACTATTTACCTCTCGTTTATTGGCTTGCACCTTACTATTCGCTGGTAGTATGTTTATCGTACGTTTTATTAATTAGACGATCTAATTGGCTAGTTGATATTCTGTTTACCTTTTTTTTTTCTGCTACTTCATTGATCTTATCGGCTTAGTGGTAGATTGTTTACCCTTTCGAATCTATTAGTTTAGATTTGACCTAAGCTGATAGGTTGTTATCTTTCACTACCGCTTTGAACTTGTTTCAAGTGTTGTAGGTCCTCTGTACTACAGTTCTAATTAGCTATCTGAAAACTGATTATGTCTTTTCTTGCCGATTGTAGATCAAATCGGCTAGCACACCTTGAATCCTGCTTCCGGTGCTGACGGGGATCCTACTCCCTAACCTCACGTGTGTTTAGCTGAAACCATTTTTAGCGTCAACACTTGGCATGCTTTTATAGGATTAAGTCCATAGGGGTAACTAAGGCAAGACTTACATCTAAATTTGCCTCATAGTCTAGGCACACAGGCTCCACCCCAACGGCAGATCCACTTGCCTTAGTCAAAAACAACACACAGGTTATTGTTCACGCCGAAAGTTGATAGTTGGCTTAAATACATTGTGGGCGTAGGGTTTTGAAACCCATCAGCACCAAGTTTAGGGTTTAGGGCATGCCAGCTGATTTGACCAATAATCGGCAAGGTAAAGAAATTAATCAGCTTAGATTAGCTAATTAAATCCAAGAATATGAGAATAACATATCGAGGTTAAAGACAAGGTCAAAATCTCAATAGATTCAAAAGTAGAGAGAACTATCGGCTTAAATAGAAACTTAAACCGATATATGTAAAAGTAGCAGATACTATTGATCTAAACAGAAGTTAAAACCAGTCGATTCAAAGGGTAAATAATCTACTACTAAGTCGACGGGATCGACTAAATAATGGATCGAGAGGTAAATAGACTATCAACTAGCCGATTAGATCGTCTAGCTGGCAGAACGAAGGATAAACAGACCATTGGCTAGATTAACAAGTTAATTAAACCAATAGAATGAGGATAAACAAACTATAGGCTAAATAGCAAGTTACAAGCCGATAGAACTAGGGTAGAACCTAACCCTTTGCATGAAACGATGATGCTCAACAATATGAGTAAAGATAGTATTATGATAAATCAAGCGAGAAGATCAGACTTAACCAAGACAATACTTACTTAGGGTTGTACTTTAAAGTCGATCAAAACGGCGATGCGCAATAAATCGATCGAAAGCAAACTACGGTGAAACTAAGTTACTACTACTCCTAAGAATTGAAAAGATGATTGCATTGAAATAGTAGATTGATTGATCGGGGACCCTTTTCCCATCATATAGGTTAGGTATTTATACCTAAGAAATGGACTCGATACAATACGACTCGAACTCTCAAACTTACTATAGATAACCTAACCGACTTAACATATAACTAGGACTCTCTCTAAATAGAAACATATCTAAATACATGCCTAAAATATACTACGTAGCCCATCTGGACACATGCCTTCCCGAACCTTCCTAAATTGGCCTCATCAGATAAGGTTCCCAATACTCACTTGCTGTAGTCGATTAGGAATCTTCTTCCTTATTAGGACTCTTAGCCAATCGTTTCTGATCCAAACTCCTAGAATCTTCTTTTATATCGACTTTTTGACCAGTTAACTGACAGTTTATATAAGCTTCGGCTAAGTTCAAAATTGGGTGTCAACAGTTATTAACAAGCTGCAACACATGACAACTTCTACACAAGAGCAACACATGTGTATCCTTATGAAGCAACACATGTCTCCCTCACGTAAAAGTACCATATGCATTTACTCTCAATTGAATATATCTCATTAGTCAATATTAATTAATCCTCCCGGGTACGTGCATGATTAAGCGAGCTAATCACGACTACCAATCCCACAGATATCATCACCCTCCAACTAAAATGATGACAAGCTAGGTTACAAAGGAATACCTAGTAGTACAATATTTCAAATGAGGGTAATAACCAAATTGGAATAACTAAATTCCTTGGAAAGTATAATAAATATAGCAATGCATAATTTAAAACAAAATAATTTTATTTGTAGATAGGAGCAACATGATTAAAGACTATGTGTAACTTGCCTTGCCACTCCCACTCTTGACCTGCAGAAAAATTTTCTCCTTGCATATCTCCAAAGCAATCGTTTCTACATGTAATATATAGTAAATAGCATATAAAAGTGCAAACCACAAATAAATATATTTTGAAAAACTAAATAAAAATTATAAACTGGTAGATCTCATATTTCTGAATTTTTAGAGATTTGAATCGGTATTTTTGAACTTCTAGATTAACAGATATAAATTTTACAATTTTATCCTATTTTAAAACAGTTAAAACAATTTTCTTAATTAATATCCTAATTTATTTCAATTATTTGATAGAAATCAAAGTATTTTAAACTCACTAAATTTTTAGGATGCTATAAACAGACATTGGCAGTGAACTATATATCATGAAGTAGACTCACGAGTACAAGATGGTTGGTAACCATTCTGTAGTTACGTAGATTCGTAATACACTGCATTGTAAAAAAGAAATTTGAACTCCTTAAGTGTGTCCTACCTAACAATTTTGTGGCTGGAGACATCATTGCTAAATTGCCTTCTTTGTGAAGAAATTTTGCCACTGCTCTAAAACATAGTAGACAAGAAATCTCAGTTTTTTTTTCTAGAGTTTGAAACTGGACCTTTTCCTTTCTTTGCCCTGGTCTTTCTCCTATAGGCCAAATGTACAAAATGAAGCTGGGCCAGGCCTGCAGCATGGGCTCCACAGCTAAAGGGTAACTTCGGCCTTCTGAAAAGAATCTGGCCCATCAGGGTTTGTAATTGAAGAATTAATGGAGGAGTGATGGTCTGTAACACTAACAACTAAATTTTATGAAAAATATTATAATTCAGGGAAACTACACATTGATAGAAGATCCATCGCGATTTCCTGTAACTAGGGTAAAATTACCCGATGGACTGATTAATTTGCTCGCCTTCAGTTGTGGGATTGTAGTTTACAGGACACGGAATTTGTTTGTTTTTTTTAGTGCACCAAACTGCTTCTAGACTTTGACCCGTTAAATAAATTTTGGCCTGACAGCCACAAGAACAAGGACTGAAACATGGCCACACGAATTCTGAAATTTCTAGAAGTGGTGTGGGTAAATTCTGAACAAAGTATAAAGAAAGCGATGGACATGCCAGGCCTGAAGGCTGAAGGTACGAACATTAGTATATATATTTTTTCTGGAGTAAAGGGCTGAAGATATGCCGACTCGATTAATACAACGAGAGGGCGGCATAACAAAAGAGCAGATGGCTCAGCGGGGAAGTCTAGACAACCAGGGGGTTGGTAATTTGGAGAGCTTCAGTTAAGCGTAGAGGTGAGTTGCTGCGAATTTTTAGGGATAGCAGGATAGGCGTTGGAAGATGTGCTTCTTTCGCTCCTTCTAGATGTTCTCAGCTATGTAAATAAGGAATCTACGAAGGTTTCATCTTTTGGTTTTTCGGACAAGACGAGGCTTGCGACCACCGTGAATAAAATGATTGTACAATTTGACCGCTTAAATAATGCGGACCACGTTTCTACCGTGAAAGGGCAACGGAGAAAGAGGTGCATTATTGGTTCTTGGGTGTGGCTGCAGAGGCAACACGGGGACTGTGAAGCCATCCTTTCTTTCAAAATGTTGACTGTTCAAATTATAACCTACTGTGGATAAGGATCCAAACCAAAAAAATTGCACTCGGTTTTCGTCTTAGATTTCTATAAAATGAGTAGATGATGATGGGAGCACGAGAGCTCTCAATATTGCAACTATCCTTAACATCTCCAACCATTTTCCCTTTATTTCGTTTCCTTCTCCGTATTCGTTCCCTTTTCCCTTTATTTCGTTTCCTTCTCCGTATTCGTTCCCTTCATTTTCTACTATCTCTAACATGATTCCTTCGAAGAAAATAATATGGGAAAAAGAGAGAGAATCTCTTCTTAAAGGGAATGAAAAATAGAATCTCTTTCGGAAGAGAACGGTAAAAAGAATATGTTAGAACCATGAAGAAAACGAAATTCTCTTCGCGGCAGGAACGGGAGACAGGAAAGGGAGGCCCTTGAAGATAGTCTTAGCTCTAAGCATATCCCCAGACAGATCCCAAGGACCTATAAAAAAAGATGGAAGAACACGAGGAGTTTCGGGTGAACCTGATGAACGACAGTCCCATGCTTTGCGGCCTCAATAATTGTTTCCTTCTCTTCCTTTGATCTGCCAGATCTTGGTTTTAGTCAGCTCGAGCAGATGAGCCCCACGCAGTTTCCATGTCACGTGGTAGTACCAAGATCTATCGATCACACACACATTCTTTTGATAGATAAATCTATATGTCCATCATAATATATATGGCAATATATCTAGTGCTAATGGCCATCCAGTATTAATTAAGATGCTAACATATAAGGGAGGCCATTAGATCTATCACGTCCTAAATTTTTATATCTGGGAAAAAAAAAGAATACCTGGCCCTGGATGGCAGAGATGTGCACTGCGCATCTAACTCTCTTTCGGTACATTATTGAGAGGTATGATTTAGCACGCATCATCGTAATACGTTTCGGTTTGCTTAGGTGACAGTGTACCTAAATCTTAACCATTAGGGCAGTCCTAATAGGTAGTGTGTATAGCAATGTCTAGAGCATTGGAGAGGAGAGATAGAATATTTATTATGTTATGTCTATAGTAAATCTCCAATAGGTAGCGTGTATGTTTAGTAATCCAAAGTCATTACTTATGCATGTACTGTGATCCGGTGTGAGCAGAGCCACACACATAGAGCATCAAATTGGACTCGTATGGCACAGAAAATCCAAAGTATATCACTAATGCGCGTGTCAGAGAAATTGTTGGAGTCCCAGTAGTACTTTCGTGATGTCTATACGTCTTGGTCTAATAAAAAAAGTGATATCTTGCATGAGACATCACTTTCTTCTCTTTCTTCTTTTAATGACCCTCCACATCAGCTTTTTACCTATGTGGCATAGTATAGAAACTGTTTAGATACCGCTTATGTGGCCCATTGGGACTGCCCATAAGAAAGTAGCGTTCGCCAGCGGCCAGCGTGACCACAAGACCCAGAAACCTAGGACCTCAGGCAAGTTGGTGCAAATTATTTTAACGAGGACGTGTCGATGTTTATTTTCATGTGATTAATAAAGGGTTACTGATGGCAGATCTGGAGGAAGGGCAGCGACGAGGCCTCTCTCACCCTCTTAACTCCGGCGATTTTATTGGAGTTGAAATGACGATGAGCCTCTTCTTATCTTAAAGTTTTAAGATTTCAATCGGATCTAGTTTTACAGGGTTAAAGCATCCCTAACAGCTTCCCTATAATCTCATCCTTTACAATACTATTCACAACACCATTTAAAAAATTCTATCCATCCCTCTAAAATTTCTTCCCACTTTACATTACATTCGCCGACGGTTTCTCTATATCTAAAAAGTCAAATGAACATCATTTTGTAGGACCACCTAGGGATGCTCCTAGGATTTGTTGTCTGTCCAATTCTCCATGGCAGCAGCATCTATGATGAAGAAGTTTGGTATAGTAATAAACTAAACTCCCTTCTAAGATTCTCCGGTATGATGTTTATTTTCTGCGATATCCTCGATGGTGTCTTTGGTAGGGTTGATACCAGATCAATTTCAGTGTGCACAGGTGACTTTCTCAGTTTATATCATTATAATACTTCAAAAAGAGTAACAATAATTATTGAATAAGCCTTAAAAATGAGACGGGCGACCGAACTCAACGGCGGCGTAACTCTAGGGAGCTCGAGCGGATGCTTTGGACCACCAAACTACACGCCGTTGGGTCTTATGGGTTCCTCTTGGTATTGCCAAGGCACTACAACCAATGGTCATCTCTGACGACCAACGACAATGAGCCAGGGCGGTGAGAAGCAGCAGCGCTCTACGGTCTACACGCAGCCAGACACTATATACCTTCCTAGCCAAATCTAAACACAAATTTGGCATCTACGGATTACTAGGATGCTTACCATGGCAACACATGACTCCGGAGACCCCCGGTTAGCTTCGATGACCTCCAAGAGTGGCGATGACTCTAGGGCTCAATAGCGGTGACTCTCTCGTGCTCCCTATAGCAAAAGCATGTCACAATGAGGTTCACGACACCAAGACACGACTCTGGGCCAAGAATCATAGGATAAGACTCATCGATGGCGGTGGAATTGCTCACTAGAGTTCCTTGGATCCATTTCTCTCCATCGCTTTCCCCAGCGACTCCATCCTCCTCGGCTCAAGGCGACGACGGTTACGAGATCAGGGTTACCCTAGCGCAGCTCCCTAGGGGCTCAAATAGGCTTGGAAACCCTAGGCTAGCACAGATGCAAAGGCCCGGTCCATGGCGATGCAACGGTCCCTCTGAATCAGCCGCGGAGACGACAACCCAGGTGGCGGCGCGATCCAACGGCTCTGGTGCAGCTACATCACACGAACGGGCACCCGAGATCTAATAATACTCGTTTAGTCAGATAAGTGACTTCCAACATTTGCTAAAGCTCATGTGCACCCAACAACGGCCTGAATTGCGCCACGTCGGTTCTCTCCGAAAAAAGAAAAGAAAACTCTTTTCCCTATTATAGAAATGTTGTTAATTATTTTCTTAGGTTTAAAAATATGAAAACATTTTAGAAAATTCATAAAAATTCTTTGAAGCATTTAGGACTCAAGAAAAATTTATCAAGCATTGTTCACTTATATTATTCTTAATTAATTGGTTTGTGCTCTAGGTTAATTAGAATATCACATTTTCAATTGCTTTTAATTGCTGGAAAAATATTTTAAAACTATTTAATATTTAAGGTAAACAAAGTAGTTTAGACTTACCAAATTTTTAGAATGTTACAAGATGTGGTTGGCGGAGACAGATCAGATAAGAACGCTAGTGGACGAGTTGGATTGGGGTGTTTGTGCATAATCTCTGGGAAGGAAAAAGCATACCTCTGAGAAAGTGCATAAAGTTCCTATTATGGCATTAATAGTGCAAGCACTATACCACGAATGCTACAAATGCTTAATCTGGATGAGAGAAATGCAAGTTGATCTTAATACTACTGCTAGTAGGTGTTGGCTCTATAGATGGTATTGCATTGTAATAGTTTTCCTATGGTTCTAATCCTTTGGTCAATGATCCAATGGAAACTCTATTATTCTAAAAAAATAAAGGATTACTAAGATTGATGCCACTGCAAAGTTATGAAATCAGAGATAAATGTCACGACAAAGTCGACATTTGTAAATTTGCCATTATGAAACAATGAAAATAGGAAAAATGCCATTATAGACACCATGTGGCACCTTTTATCACCGCATTTTCAAAACCGAATAATTTTACCTTCGTCTTCATCCTATATTAACATCAAATCTGCCATCCTTCTTCCTTCTCCCTTCTCTCTCTGTCCCACTTCCTCCTTCCTTTCTCTCTCTAGCCACCCATGGGCCTCGAGTTCCCTCTCTCTCTCCGTACCGGCAGCGACCTACAAGCTCCGTCGCCCAACTCCAACACCGCCTAGGCTCCACGGCAGCCCTGGTGAGCTCCTCCCTGAAAAGGGCGGCTATAGCAAGCTCCTCCTAGACTGAGCGATGGCGAACCTTCAGCCCCCTAGAAATGGCAAGCCTCAAGCTCTGTGCTGAGCGGAGGCAAGCATCGAGCTCCCCTACCCTGAGCAGCAGTGGAGGCGCCTCCTTTTGGACCGAGGTGAGTCCCTCTGGCCTTCGCTGCCATTGCTCCTCAGTACAGATAGATAGAGGTATATAAGGAGCTCATTGCTGCTCTGGAGGGGGAAGGTGTGAGGCACCGAATCTAACCGCCGCCCTTCTCACGCACCACCATGTCGCCTGCTCACCAGATATGGGCATTGTCGTGATGGCCGGCTTGTTGGATCTGGGCGCCAATGCTGGAGGATTGGAAGACATGGCGGGTGAGACCGTGGTGGTTGGCGTGATGGTCAAAGATGGCCGGCACGGTGGCTGGGGAATAGAGGAGCTGGAGGGAGGGAGCTCGCTGCCATTGCTCGGGAGGGGAGGATGAAAAAGAAGAAGGGAGGTAGAAGATGATGGAAAACACTATAGGAATTGCACAGAAAACCAACCCCACCAAACTCTCTCGACGGCCAAGAAACCACCGTCAAGAGAGATAATCACTCTTGAAGACCAAGGTCTAACCGTCGAGTAAATCTATCGCTCTCGATGGCTACCACTCAAGCCTTCGAGAGAGGTTCAGTGACCACTCATGTGTGCCAGCCCACAGAGACGGCGTTAAACTCTCTCGACGGCTTGCCGGTGGCCGTTGAGAACATTTCATCGGAAAAACAAAATTTGGGTTGCTTGGGTGGCCCG
Organism: Olyra latifolia; assembly: GCA_036346145.1. Lineage (NCBI taxonomy): Eukaryota > Viridiplantae > Streptophyta > Magnoliopsida > Poales > Poaceae > Olyra > Olyra latifolia. The sequence goes on along the minus strand of CM070529.1, from coordinate 35,842,623 downwards.
CTAGGGGTCTCTCTCGCCTGCACAACCCAAGTTGTCAGTACACTATCTCTCTCGACGGCTTGAGTTAAACCGTCGAGTGGATATGGTTTTCTTTCTGTAAATTTTCCAAATTCATACATCTGGTAATATGAATTACAATCATGAAATTTGGTATTGCAAGGGTTATGAAATTAGTTCTTATAGTTTGCAATCAATTTCTAAATTTTTTTGCCTGTGAGAATGAAAAACTAATTTAAATGTACTATACAATGATGGAAATGGTTTTACATTAATAATGAATGTTTGGATTGTTCAAAATTTAAACAAAAATAAAAGTATCGAACACGTCACCGCATAGATTTTGATCTGTCCGATGTATAGTGCAGCGGTAGGGGTAGAACCGGCAAAGCTACCAATGATTATCTCCGAATATCACTATACACTAAAGCGTATTGGTAACTCGATGAAGGCGATTACATCGAAACCTGTAGCTCAGAACGTCAAAATTTTTTTCAAACTTTTGTTAAGCATGCTAAGTCACATATGGAGCAATATAATCTAAGGTTAAGGTCAATACCATCAGTATAATTTTTTAGAAAAATTAAAAGTGCCAGGGTTGACCACCGTTTGCCCAAGAAAAGGGGCCGTCGAGCCAGAGATCAATATCGATGGCTTCCTCCAGAACCGTCGAGACAGATAGGCCTGTCTCGACGGTTGTCAACAGCAGCTGTCAAGACAAATGTGTCTTGACGGCCAGGGCAAAAAAAGCCCTTAGGAGAACAAAGGGGCCTCTCTCAACAGTTTACGCATAGCCATCGAGAGAGGTAGGCCGTGACCGTGCACTAGGGAGGCCTCTCTTGACGGCGTAAGTGTGGCCGTCAAGAGAGGTTTACCATGACCGTGCCCTAAGGAGGCCTCTCGATGGCGTGTGGCCATCGAGAGAGGTTGGCCGTGACTGTGCCCTAGGGAGGCCTCTCTCAATGGCACAACTGTGGCCATCGAAAGAGGCTGGCCATGACTGTGCCCTAAGGAGGCCTCTCTCGACGGCGTAAGTGTGGGGCCGTTGAGAGAGGTGGGCGGTAGCCGTGCCCTAAGACGGCCTCTCTCGATGGCGTAAGTGTGGCCGTCAAGAGAGGCAGGTGCTTTTGAACCCGCAGGTTCTTGGGACTTGGGCATTTCCCAAGTCTTGAGCCCCTTACCCTGCCGCCGTGGTCGCCCATCCTGGCCTACCCTCCATTGCCGCCACCCCAGGCCGATCTGCTACCCCCGTCCCCACCTCATTGCTCGGGCGCTCGTCCGTATTGCTCGGCCCATCCGGTGCCGTCTGAGCCTCGCCTCCTCGGCGCCGCCTACCCTAGCCCTTCCCCAGCCCCGTCCCGGCCACGCCAACCCTGCCCCGGCACCGCCCGCCCACAATGTAATTTGGCAATTTTTTAAAATTTACGAGTTAGTCTCGACGGCCGGCACACCATTGATACTTAGGATTAGGATTAGAATTAGTATTAGTATTAGGATTAGTTAGTATAAACTAATAGAAAAAGATAGAAATTATTAGAAATTGTTAGGGTTTGCTAAAAATTAGTAGAAATTAGTAATAATTAGAAATTAGTAGAAATTATTACAAATTGCTAAAAATTGATAGAAAATGACACCTAGTCGTACGTCACCCAATCAAGAACATCACAGCCCATAAGGATCTAGGACGATGATTCGTCCGGTTCCATTAGGAAAAGTGGAAAGCATTCCCAAACTGTCTGGTGGACTGCCTCAATTAGCGTCCTAGTGGAGAGCCTATGAATGTCGGTTTGGTTATGATACATTGTGGTACCTGTGGTATCGGTGGTGAAATTTTGACGGCATGACCCTATATGGTTCTCTGGTGCGTAACATAAGTGTTGGGGCACCGGGAACGACACCCTGGCCATCGTTGCACCAGGGGAACCATAGGGTTATGCTGCCAAAATTTCATCTCGGATCTATGGGTGCCACAACGGTCGTAATTAATCTGGCATTCGTGGGTGGGTTTAGAAGCCTCTCCAAGCTTTGTGTACAACACCTTACCTCCGACAACCTGTACTGTATGGATTGAAGAGAAATAGAAGAAAACAGGAGTTGGATGTATGATGGTTGACGGTAGAATGGACAACACACAGACGAATGGTTCCAAAAGGCTGGTGATTTCGTGCGTCATGCTTTCGAGTCGGTGCCCAACCCTAACAACGCAAGAGTGCATTGCCTATGCGCTGACTGCTGTAATTGTTGAAATAGATCGCGGGACGAAATGCAGATCCATTTGTGCAAGGATGTGTTTAAAGCAGCGTATCATAGAAGGGTCTACCACGGCGAGGGGACTCGTGTTGCGCCAGTAGATCCCGTTGAAGGTTTCAATGAAATCGATCTGATGCAAGACATGATGGAGGACTACGGTCATCATTTCGAGGACGAAGAGTCCTCCACATCCATGATGGAATTTCTGAAGCTTCTGTCATCCGCGCAGGAGCCGTTGCATGAGAAAACCACAGTGGCCCAGTTGTCGGCGGTATCATGTACGATGGCGTTGAAGTCTAAATTCAATTTCTCTATCAATTGTTTCAACGAGATTTTGGCTCTATGGTACTCTATCCTCCCTGAATGTCACAAGATGCCATCGACCTGGTATGAGTCGAAGAAACTCCTCAGTGGTATCCATGATATAATTTCTAAAGCTTCTGTTGTCCACGCAAGAGCCGTTGCATGAGAAAACCATAGTGACCTAGTTGTCGGCGGTATCACGTATGATGGCGTTGAATTCTAAATTTTATTTCTTTATCAATTTTTTCGACGAGATTTTGGCTCTATGGTGCTCCGTCCTCCCTGAAGGTCATAATATGCCATCGACCTGGTATGAGTCAAAGAAACTCCTCAGTGGTCTAGAAATGCCATACGAGAAGATAGACTACTGTCCGAATCATTGCATATTGTGTTACAAGGAACATGACAAAAAGGCCTGGTCCAATCGTTCTGGAGAGTCAAGATACGTCGAGATGACCAATGTAGATGGGAATAGTGGTCAGACAACTGTGGCGAGGAAAGTGTTGTGTTATTTCCCCTTGACAATGCACATACAGCGGTGTTTGATGACAAAGGAGACATCGCAGCAGATGAGATGGTATATAGAGGGAAAATGGCAGAAGGCTGATGTTATGGTCCATCCGTCTGATGGAGAAGCTTGGAAGCACTTTAATCAAAAGCATACCGGCTTCGCTGTGGATCCAAAAAAGTGCATCTCGCACTTACGACTGATGGGTTCACTTCGTTCAATTTGAACGTCCAATCGTACTCCTGTTGGTCGGTCTTCACAATCCCTTTGAACCTTCCTCTCTATCTCTCTCCTTATGAAGGAAGAGTACATGCTTCTGTCTCCAATCGTACCCGGTCCGAAAAATCCTGGGAAACACTTGGATCTATTTATAAGTCTATTGGTCCAAGAGCTAAAGAAGCTGTGGGAACAGGGGCAATTACGTATGACTGAGGAACAAACAGTAATTTCCTCATGAGGGCAGCGTATTTGTGGTCAATCCATGACTTCCCCGCCTATGGTATGTTTTCAGGTTAGAGCACGCACGGAAGATTGTCTTGTCCGGTATGCATGGATGATACATAGCCATTCCAACTAGTGATTGAGGGCAAGACTAGCTTCTTTGACTGTCATCGGAGCTCCTTGAAGACCAACCATCCATTTAGAAAACAGAAAAATGCATTCCGTAGGAACACGGTGGCTAAAGAACATAAGCGTGGCCGTTTAGGAATAAGGGAAATAAATGATTGGCATAACAGCTTGGTAGAAAGGAACAAGGCGTCTACAAGGGGTAGGGGTCTCACATCATTGGACGCACAAGTATGGACTGTACTCTCTCTCGTATGCCCCAGACTTGCTTCTGCCCCACAACATCGACGTCATGCACTAGGAGAAAAATATTGCAGAAGCCATATTTGGCACAAACCTTGACATCGCCAATAAAACCGAAGACAATCCCAAAGCCCATCTCGATTGTGCGCTGATATGCCATCGACCGTCAATGAACATGATAGAAGGACGGACGAAGAAGTCAAAGGCCCCGTACTGTCTCACTAGAGCATGGAAGACAGAGGTTCTACTATGGTTCCAAGATTGTACTATCTCTCATACGCCCTAGACTTGCTTCTGCCCCACGACATCGACGTCATGCACCAGGAGAAAAATATTGTGAAAGCCATATTTGTCACAAACCTTGACATCGCCGATTAAACCAAAGACAAAATCAAAGCTTGTCTCGATTGTGCGCTGATATGCAATCGACCATCAATGAACATGATAGAAGGACGAGCGATGAAGCCAAAGGCCCCATACTATCTCATTAGGGCACAGAAGACAAAAGTTCTACTCTGGTTCCAAGATAAGCTTAAATTCTCCGACGGGTATGCATCAAGCTTTGGCCGTGACGTGAGCATTCCTCAAGGAAAGATATATGGCATGAAGAGCCACAACTACCACATCTTCATGAGGGACCTGCTTCTCATCGTGTTTCGTGGGTGCATCCCCGAAAAAGTCTGGAGAACCCTTGCAGAGCTTAATTTCTTCTACAGGAAATTGTGCGCTAAAGAGATCAAGAAGGGGGAGATGGTGCAGCTTGAGGATGATATAGCTATGCTTGTCTGCAAGCTCGAAAAGATATATATCCCTGTGTTCTTCAATCCAATGCAGCATCTGCTGGTCCATCGATCGTTCGAAGCAAGGCTCGGAGGCCCCGTGCAGTATCGATGGATGTACCCTATAGAACGACGTTTGAAAAGCGTCCAGGTAAATGTGAAAAACAAGGCCTGAGTAGAAGCTTCAACAGCAGAGGCTTGCTACATCTAAGAGATCTCCAACTTCACTAACAAATACCTGGCTAGAGAAAACAATGTGAACATACACATACCGAGGTATAACACCTTGGCCCGTATGGTCCAATTTGATCTAAAGTTGTTCGTTGTCCAAGGCACTCCGGTCGGACGGACTACGAGACGTGAGCTAACACTGAAGGAAAGGGTTGTCGCGCTCTTGTACATTTTTAGCAACATGGAAGAAATGGAAGACATGTAATGACAGTTTGTACAAGCCGAATGGAGAGGTAGGAACGGACCCGATGTAGCATAGTATCGCAGGCTGATGGAAGAGGGTGCGGGACCTAGCCATCCAGACTTCTTATTTTTGCTTTCTATTTTTTTGGCTAACTTGTCTTTCCCTTCTTGCAGACGCTAAAGACAGGGTCCCGACCCGGTGTGTTTGACTTGTGGAAGCGGGCCCACACACCGAGGCCTAGGCCTGGTACCTAGCCCATGATGAACCTCCTCGCGCAACAAAAGATGGTAAGTGCTAACAAAAACTTTCACCCTTATCAGATTTATAGTTTTTCTTAGTCTAACACGAAAAAAATGTAGGATCGCTACCGGGAGGCCTACACTCGGGTGCACGGCCCGGACAGCTTCCCGAAGGACGCCCCCCTCAACCCAATAGTGATCAACCAACACATGGGGGGCAAGGATCACGAGCGACTGGCGATCGAAGGGGACCACCTTAGGTGACCGAATTACTATCTAGCATGTTTTTTCTTTGAAAACATTGATTTTGTGAACTAACCACAGTCCTTAATTATAGGTCGGAGGCTTACATGCTCGAGGTCCAGGCCTCTTAGAGCACCACTGAGAGTCGGCGCGAGTTCGAGGCCTGCATCCTCAGGGAGAGGGAGCAGGAGAGGAAGCAGAGGGAGGAGGAGAGGGAGCTGGAGAGGAGAGAGCACCAATAGATGATGGAGGCGTTCCAGGTGAGCCTCAGGTCTACGAAGGAGGACCAGCGGCGAAAGCGCGAGGAGTTTAATGCTATGCTCCTAGCAATGGAGGCAGCGGCGAGAAGTGCTGGGGTAAGACACTACCACCACCTCATTTACAAGTCCTTAACTAATGCGTCGTGAATGTGTAGGCCTCATCGAGCGGTTACAGGGGTCGTCCGCTCTCTCCTCCGCCTGCTGGATCAGGATAGGCGGCTCTAGCTCCAGCTCGGCGCGATGACTGCTAGGACGAAGATGACGGGTCTGAGAGCCATTCGATGGACATAGTGCTTGCGTTTCCTACACTACGATCCGCCGCCCTTCCCTTGAGTGGTACAAGACTGTAGGGAGTGAATGTGATGATTTTGTGATATATTAGACATGTTTGTAATATATTAAACAAATTGTGGTTCTATTTGTAATATATTATATGTTTGTGGTTTGAAATTATGCTTGTGCATGTATATTTGTGTGAAATATGGGGATGATGATATATGCGGGTGTTTTGGGTATGCAGGTGCAGATGCTGTTGTTGGGGCAGTAGCAGCTGCTAAATTGGATTTTTTAAGTCATTTACCTAGCTCTTTTTTTGGCTGGAAATCAATTACTCTCGATGGCTAGGCCTAAGTCGTCGAGAAAAGGGGGTTCCAGGGAGCCTTATGGAGGCAAGCACACTCGATGGCTGACCTACGGCTGTCGAGAACTGAAGGGATCGGGATGTCACCTAGAGGGGGTGAATAGGCGTAACAAAATTTAACAGTAAATTAAACACAGTGGAAACAATATGTTCGGACTATCCGAATTATACCTCGGACTGTTCGAATAATTCGGACAGTCCGATGTTTTATTCAGATAGTCCGAATGATACAGAGTGAGTAAAAGGTGCGAAGGTAAATCTAGGCTCTTTAAGGGAAATCCCCTGCACCAAATAGTGTTAGTTAGCCTAGAATACCTGTAGAAGATGCGTAGTCAACAATATCTTCTTCACGAACAAGATCACCACTCGAAATACCAAGATTTGTATTCGAACACAACTAGGATGAAGTGGAAATCCAAGAGATGAAGATGGAGACTCAAAGATTTTATCCCGAAGTTTGGATCCTTGAGGGGATCCTACGTCTCCGTTGTGGTGGCACAAAGCCGAGGTCTCTTTCAACCCTAATCCTCTCGGCATTGCACAAAGCACTCACCGGCTTCACTATCTTGAATCCTTTCCTTTCGGAAATGGATTCAACCTTCACAAACTTTCGGAGACTCACCACATGAAGGTTGAAAGCTCATTGGCGGCTCCTAGCCGTCTAGGAGTCCTCAACCTCTAAGAGTAATAGATCGGCAAGAAATCCACGAGAGGATGAAATCCGGTGCTCAAGTTGAAACTTAGCAAGCTCAAACTCTTCAAATCTTGCTTCTCTTTTCCCTCTAATGAATCCAATCAACAAGCTCAAAAAGGGAGACAAGCTAGGGCTCAAGGCGGAAGAACAGGGGCCATAAATGAATAGTGTCGTGTGGTAGGTGGGAGTGAGATGGGCTATTTATATGAGGCCAAAACTATCCATTTTTAGCTCAGATCTATGTAAGTGCGGATAGTCCGAGTGAATACTCGGATACTCCAAATAGTACAAGTCGAGGTAGAGATCCGGAAAAATAACAGAGACAGAGAGACCCAGTTCGCATAGTCCGAATCATTCGGATACTCTGAATGAAACCTCGGACAGTCTGAATAGGACTTAGCAGCATGGGAAATTTTCTGCCTGGAGAAGCAGAGAGGGTTAGTTCGGATAGTTCGAACAAAAATTCGGATACTCCAAATGGGATAAGACATTTTGGACTTGGATTTGGGATTAGGTGAAATGGATTTATGATTGGTATTTTTGCTAACTAATTTCCATCTTGAGCACCTAGAATATCCAAAAACTATTTTCCGTCAAAACCCTCTTTATAGTACGGCAATCCTTAAACTCAAATTTAAAATAAAATTACATATTACAAGTCTAAGTACCGTCTTTTCCTTCTTTTGATTTGAGGGTCTGTCTTTGCTCCTTGATTAAAAGTCGTGGACTAAAATCTAAAGGTAATACTTAGAAATCTCATTAGTCCCTTAATCGTTTTGTCATTATTCCCCAAAACCCACAAAGGGATCTAGATGCACTTTCAATCTTTCCCTTTTGGTGAATTGATGACAACACGATTAAGACTTACAAATAATTATAAATAATTTGAAATGAGCTTTCTTTTAAATTCCAAACATACGGTGGAGATCCCCCTAAATGTGTGCATCAGAAAGTTTGAGTGGAATCTTTAAATACATATATTTACAAGAAATTTTGACGGAGACTCCCCCTATATCTTTGCAATTATGCCAACAGATGTTATGACAACTAGATGACATGGCATGGGGCACACAAAATACTATTACTAACAAGATAGATCAAGGAAATAAACAAGTGCTAGATAGAATAAAAGATCACAAGTCACCAAGCAACCATTACAAAACCACAAGTTATCACAAGTTCTTCGGAAGCACACAAAAGGTCACTAGGGAAATATAGACTAGATTTTCTCTCCCCCTTTGGCATCAAGACACCAAAAAGAAGAGAAAAACTTGGGAACAAGATTACTCCTCGCTATCTTCATCGACCAGCATCTTCATCGGCGGGAGCATAGGCAGCGTCATCTTCTGCATCGCTATCTTGATTGAAGTGAATGCCGAAGAGTTGCCTCGTCTGAGTGTCCACAGTGGCAGAGGACTCTGACTCAATCTCCTCTGTAGAGCAAGGCATGTTGAGCTTCCTTTTGATGTCCTCAAGCTGACGACGGGTGTCCGCAAGCCTCTGGTTAGTCTCCTGAATCTTTCGATGACTCTTCATCCCCAAGCAAAAGATAGCATGAAGCATTTTCTTGACTGAGCCACTAGAGGAGGAGGAGGAAGGTCCAAGAGAGGATGGTCTGTCCCTGGTAGAAGAGGACGGACCTGGAGCAGAGGAGCTGGCGAAAGACCTGGTCCTACCATGCTGAGCAGAAGGATCTGGCTGAGAGGAAGCTTTAATGGAGCGAACCCTGTAGGCAGTGTGCTCCACATCTTTCGCAAACCTCAAATCAGTGATGCACTCAATCATGCACATCATGAATGGTGCATAGCTGCAACTGCTGCGAGGATTGAGGAAGTTGAGGCGAATTTCTTGCTAGATATTATCTGTGATGGGTAAAGACGATACTATCTGTGATGGGTAAAGACGATACCATCACCTCATCTTTACCATTGTCGCCAAAGACGATACTATCACTCGTTGAGCCATTTGGATCTAAATATGAAAACATCGACTTCTCTCCGATCATATGATGGGTGCATCCACTATCCAATATCCAACTTGATCCACCAGAGTGATATTCCTACAAAATAGAATTATACTTGCTTTTTAGGTACCCAAACTTGTTTGAATCATCTTAGTTTAGTAACTAGTGTCTTTGGCACCCAAATAGATTTAACACAAGAGTTCTTGGTTTTGGACCCACATATTTAGCACCTATATGACCAAGATTGGTTCTTTTAAGCACAAAGTAAGCTTTGAAAGTAGAATGAGTAAGGTGAGTAGAAAATCCTTGTGTTTTCATGAGCTTGATGGGCTTGGCAATAGGAGCTACCAAAATGTGGCCCCTTTTTCTCCTTAGGAGGAATATAACCAAGCCCTTCCCTTTTGTAGTTGTCTTGGCGCTTTCCTAGAAACTCCTCAAGTCCCTTGCTCGACTTGTAGGATTTTTTAAATCCATTTTCAGGAAAACCTTTTAGCTTCTCGTTTTCTTGTGCCAACACTTGCATTGCCTCAAAGTGAGTTGTACTAGCATTTACATCAACATTATAACATCTTGCACAACCGTTGCTAGTTAAAGCCAACGAGAGAGAAGTAGCTAAGTTTGAGGAATGAGAAGAGCTTTTCGAGAGATCAACAAGCTTCACTTCAAGAGCTTTGCAAGCATCCTTTGCTATAGCAAGATCCTCTATGAGTGAAGCGTTGGTGATCTCAAGATTAGCTATTTGAGATTTGGCTAAATCAACACTCTTAGCCATCTCCGCATTCTTTTTCCTCTCACAAGTTAAGCTTTTCTCTAACTCAAGGTTTCTCTCCTTTTCTTGGATGAGCGAGTCCTCTTGAGATTCAAAAATAGCTTCTTGTCTCTCAATTTCTTTCAACATAGCATTCAATCTTACCATATCAAAATCTTTTATAGATTTAAACAAGTTATCATCACAATCACTTTCATCATCATCGCTAACATTATTGCACGGATCATTAATAGTAGAAATTGAGTTCTTATTTCATACCTTGCGCCCCTTAACCATGAGGCAAGTGGGGACAGTATCATCATCACTTAGTTTGTCGAAGAGGGCATTTGGCTTCGTTGGTGTATATTATGTAGCGATGGCGATGGAGGCAATCTCTTCATCGAAATCGGAGTTTGAATCGGATTCGGAGTCGGATTTGGAATTGGAGTCCCACTCTTTCCTGATATAAGCGTGCTCTTTCTTCTTGCCCTTCCTCTCATCTTTCTTGTGATGCTTGTCCTTTCTTTTCTTTTTGTCATCATCATTCTTGTCATTCTTCTTTCTTTATGGGCATTCGGCAATGAAGTGGTCGGCTTGCCCGCATTCATAGCACTTCCTTTGCGAGTGTCTGTGGCGTCCCCTTCTAAATTTACATTCAGCTCAAAGAAGTCATTGCCCATTCGCTGTCCATGTGGTTGAAAAATAACATACTAGCTGCCTAAGAGCAAGCCGAGCATGTTTGCTCCCAACCCGGGCATGCAGCTGTACACACGAGCGACCTTCGTTGAAAAGAATGTAAACCGGGTGCCCGGATATGTGCCCGGTGATGGCTCCCAAGATCAGCTACCATCACATACATATCATCACAATGATCGATAGCACAACACATACATCTTCGGACATAATTTTCATCCAACCGGACAACATGAACTATTGCCCGAACAATAAGTTTTAACATAATCAGAGTTTTACTGCAACAGAATACAGGTTTGATCACCAAAATAGTAGCGGAAGAACATCATAATTAAACAAAAGACCAGCGTGGTATGCCCCCATTAACCCTATGGGCAACCGACTGGAAATTAGAACTCCGCTTGCCCGCTAGCGTCACCGTGCTCGGCTTGGTAGTAGTACTCAAGCATGGGGTCGTCTTCACCTGAAATTGCAGCACATTGGTTGAGTACAGATGGTACTCAGCACTAAGAGGTAATGTATATCCTCAATCATGAATATTATGTACTTAAAAAAAGGGCTAGCAGTACTTTTAGCACAATTTGCATTTGTGCAAGACATATATATATATATAAATTGCATTTGAAGAAAACGTTTCAAAAAGTAAAGCTTATAGCATCCATCATAATTCATCATCATGAAATCCATCATCATCAATCCATGGGGCTCTAACCGCCCTTGGTCTCTATCCGATCATAACCACAACATGCTCGGGCTCTATCCGTCCTTGATCTCTATCCGACCATAACCACAACATGCTCGGGCTCTATCCACCCTTGGTCTCTATCCGAGCATACACCACGAGCAACCTTGTGCTCGGAAAGACACACGGCTATCCCACCATGCCTAAAACCAATACCCAAACTGAACCATGAGCTGACATCAGTGTCTCGCCTCACAAGTTTTCGTCCTTAACCCCGGACGCGGCTGTTCGAACAGTTTAACACTCTGCAGAGGTGTACGACTTTACCCACACGACACAGCAAACCATGCCGAAGCCTCTTAAATGTACATTCCAGTCCATTGGGTCACCCGAGTTGACTTCATCAACTCCCCACTCCACGAGTGCAGGAGGGAGTCAACCGTTACAATGGACTTGTCTAAGGCCCATCACACCCAAGTACAAGGACGCACCACAGATGGTCCACCCTGCCACCCTACCCTCTAACACAAGTTGCCCTGCTGGTACCCAATGGCGTGAGCATGCTCAGAAAATTGGCCAAGTGTTCCCATGGTACACGTGTGGTCGTACGTATAGTAACTCGAAGGGATTGGCAACATGTTCGGTCCTTAATTTACTCGAACGGGCTACGCGTCCGGGATCCGTCCTCCCATCATCCCCTATCACCCGTTCAAGTCTAATTTAGAGCTCACACGTAATCCAACATCATCATCATCGGTATCACATAGTAAATCATTCATAATTGAAGTCGTACGACCAACGGAATTACTCCATTGATCGCTTGCCCACATTGACTCTAAGCATGGCTAAGCTTCCATGGACCAAACCCAATTAATACTACCCTCTTAGGCTACAAAAGAATAAGGATATCAAACATAGACTACTAAGTAGGAGATAACTAAGTTCTACCTATCAAGTGACATATATATTTCAACTTAGCATGCAGGCAAATGATAGAACATAATTGAAATCATGCATTCATAAATAGAGAATCAATATGGTGAGTCAAATGTGGGGAGTATATGTGCCTTGTTGCTACTAGTCGGGGTACGGAGCTCCTTGCTCAAGTTCGGGCTCCTCAGAATGTTGGTTCCTAATGTTCGGTAGCAAGAATATAAAAAAAAATCCAAATAAAATACCAAATAAATAGAAAAATCAAATATTTTTAGAGATTAAGAAAGTTCATGATCTAATGCAAATTTTGCAAAAAGAAACACCCAAATCCGAGTTCGGATGAGTGAGATAGAGCTATTTGAAGTTTGGGTGCAATACTAGCTCAGGGCTGTAAAGACTAAGCTTGGGATTGACTAAGGTAGCTCAGGAATAAGCCTCCTAACTCGGAAAGGACGTTGCCTTGGTCAAGAGTGAGTTTACAAGGTCGGATATGGCATAGCTTGGTCGGCTAGGACATGGCCAAGGTCGGGCTCAACTAGTTCTAGCTCGGGAAAGTCACTTAGCTTGTATGTTGTTTAGTACGAGCCACTTTGGGGGTCCTAATAAGCTCAGCTAAGCTCAGGCTTAACGTCAAAGTTGTAGAAAATTTCTTGGCGCACAATTTTCATGTAGAACACTTTTTCATCCGAGCTACGGTTGATTTTATATAAATTATTTACTAGGCTGCTGTTCAAAGAAAGGCTAAAACAGTCTGTTTTCCGATCTGGGGTTCAAATGCTTTGGTTTTCACCAAAGAACAGTTTAGCCATGAATGCTAAATGGTGAAAACAGAAGTGAGAGAGAGTATTGGGTTCTCACCTAGCAAAGAAGGCCTTGCTTAACAATAGAGAGCCCAAAGATGAGGAGATCGAAGTGGTGGACGATAATCTGTCCAGAACTCGGTTCAGCAACTCTTCAGCTTGTTCCTTGAGGTCCCTTCAACTTCAGCAGCGTGGATCTGCTCCTAGACGTTCCTTAGCTCGCGCATGAACTCTTTTTGGCCATCTCCGAGCTTGCATGTGAGGGAAAATGACATGCAAGATGAGAAAACTGCAAAGAACCTCACTGCTGTCCAAAACAGCGAAGTAGATGAAGAAAGGCAGCAAGAACTCAACCAAATCCTTGTGAACGTGCAAGGGAGTTGGATGTACTTGAAGCCTGGGAAGTGGAGAGGTTACTCCTGCTCATTCCATGGCCTGGATTTAAGGAAAGAGGGCTTAGATGGGCAGAAAACGAAATTGGCCTTTGCTGTCCCAAAACTGAACAGCAAAGAGAAAGAAAGAGAAATCCATAGCAAACCTTTGTGCATGTGCTTACCATAGAGTGGAATGGATAGCCAACGATTTTAACTTTCCGATGATATATAACACCCTATATGGATTCTTGGTGGTTTGGGTGGAGATTTGAAAATGGTGGAGGTGGAGATGAAGAACGACTTGTTTCTTCTTCTTTATCGAGAACTTGGACGTGGGAAGAATGAGAGTAAGGGCTGGTTGAAGTGAGTGGAGAGGGGTTTAAATAGAGATATACTCTCCCATTGATGAGTAGGTCCAGGTCTCACCTGAAGTAGAGAGTCTGCGGGTAAGAAAAGCTAAAGGTGCAGGTGCCAAAGAAGACCGCCTAATTCACCCGAGGATGGAAGATTAGTGATACTACCCAAAGACCGCCCAAGTCGGCCGATGGATGGAAGATTAAACCGATCTTGAGGGTAAAAGGAATAAAGAATAGATGTGGTGGCTGGGTTGTTTGAATAGGTACGAGCTTACTCGAGCTTCTTCTTGCCCAGTCAGGTCTTCTGTTGCTCGATTCAACCGTCTATAGCTCGGGCAGCTTCCTCCGGACATCTTCTAACTCGGACAAGTGATATTTAGCTCGGATGGGTAGCAACCAAGCTCGGGTAGAGCTCGGTGAAGTCCGGCACAGTCACTACCTTGCTTTGATAGAGCTTGGGTGAACTCTACCTTGCTCGGGCAAGCTACATCTAGCTCAGACATTTAAGGAATATACCCGTCGGGCTCGGTCTCACTACTCTAGTGGCTTGGCCAAAGGGTTTAAAGTTAAAAGCCTTATGTTCCCGCCATAGGGCATGATGGTTGAATGCAAAACTTTTGTAAACCAACATAAAAACAAATGATTATACTAATGATATGCATAGCTATACGTAATTTAGCAGCTGGGCTGTTACAGTACCTTCCTCTTGACTTACTCACATTGTTCTTGTATCGGTCCTTGGACATAAAACCACTCTTTTTAAGGAATTTGTTGAATCTCCTCACAAAGACTGTCATTTCATCCTTACTTATAGGACCATCATCGTCACCTTCACTTGAACTTTCCTCAGAGTCATTTGATCTTCTAGTGGCCTTTAAAGCAATGTCTTTCTTTTTGCTAGGTCTCACGAGTTCTTCTACGGCATCAGCTTCCTTGACCATCATCTCATCAGCTACCAATCTCCCAAGTACATCATGAGGTGTAAAAGAACTAAAATTGTCCTTCTCCATGATAAGTTGGACTAGGTTTCGGTTCTTTGGAGCGATGACGCGTAGAAGAATTTTTACCATGGCTCTGTCCGTCAAGTCCTCACACCCAAGTCCTTTAGCTTGATTTACCAAAATCATCAAGCAATCAAACATCTGAGTATAGCTCTCTCCATCTTCTAACACAAACCGACCAAGTTTTCCATTGATGAGCTCAATCTTTGATTCACGGACGCTTTAAGTTCCTTCATGTGCAACCTTTAGTGTGTCCCAGATGACCTTTGCATCTTCGAGTCCATCAACTCGGTTGAACTCAGTTGGACTTAAAGCATTGAACAACGTATTTGCAGCTTGATCGTTGATGTGACATTCCTTCTTCGCATGATGTGTGAGCTCGGTGGGGTCCTTGGGTTTAAAATCTGTTTCAACAATCTCCCAAATAGAGGGGTGAAGGGACCTCAAGTACATCTTCATCTTATATTTCCATGCCGGGTAATGAGTGTCATCAAAGTAGGGCACTTTACTGGATGACACGGAGACATAAGATGATGATCCCCAGGGGGCGAGAGTAGAATAATCGAAGGGAATTTCTGCACCGGTGCTAACATGTTGGTTATCTGTGTTGTCATCGGTGGAAATGTTCTTTTCAGTCGACATACTAATTTCTCCAAGAGGTTAAGCCTAACATAGGAGATTAGGCTCTGATACCAATTGAAGGGATCGAGATGTCGCCTAGAGGGGAGGGTGAATAGGCGTAACAAAATTTAACACTAAATTAAACACAACGAAAACAATATGTTCGGACTGTCCGAATTATACCTCGGACAGTCCGATGTTTTATTCGGATAGTCCGAATGATACAGAGTGAGTAAAAAGGTGCAAATGTAAATCTAAACTCTTTAAGGGAAATCACATGCACCAAATAGTGTTAGTTAGCCTAGAATACCTGTAGGAGATGAGTAGCCAACAATATCTTCTTCACGAACAAGATCACCACTCGAAATACCAAGATTTGTATTCAAACACAACTAGGATGATGTGGAAATCCAAGAGATGAAGACGGAGACTCAAAGATTTTATCCTGAGGTTCGGAATCTTGTGGGGATATTACGTCTCCGTTGAGGCGGCACAAAGCCGGGGTCTCTTTCAACCCTAATCCTCGCGGCGTTGCACAAAGCACTCACCAGCTTCACTATCTTGAATCCTTTCCTTTCGGAGGTGGATTCAACCTTCACAAACTTCCGGAGGCTTACCACACGAAGCTTGAGAGCTCACCGGCGACTCCTAGCCGTCTAGGAGTCCTCAACCTCCAAGAGTAATAGATTGGCGAGAAATCCGCGACAGGATAAAATCCGGTGCTCAAGTTGGAACTTAGCAAGCTCAAACTCTTCAAATATTGCTTCTCTTTTCCCTCTAATGAATCCAATCAACAAGCTCAAAAAGGGAGAGAAGCTAGGGCTCAAGGAGGAAGAATAGGGGCAATAAATGATTTGAGTGAATAGTATCATGTGGTAGGTGGGAGTGAGATGGGCTATTTATATGAGGCCCAAAACTAGTCTTTTTAGCTCAGATCTGTGTAAGTGCGGATGGTCCTAGTGAATACTTGGATACTCCGGATAGTACAAGTCGAGGTGGAGATCTGGAGAAATAATAGAGACAGAGAGACCCAGTTCGAATAGTCCGAACAAAATCTTCGGATAGTCCGAATCATTCGGATACTCCGAATGAAACCTCGGACAGTCCGAATAGGACTTGGCAGTATGGGGAATTTTCTGCCCGGAGAAACAGAGAGGGTTAGTTCGGATAGTCCAAACAAAAGTTCGGATACTCTGAATGGGATATGACATTTTGGACTTGGATTTGGGATTAGGTGAAATAGGTTTATGATTGGTATTTTTGCTAACTAATTTCCATCATGAGCACCTAGAATATCTAAAAGCTATTTTTCGTCAAATCCCTCTTTATAGTACGGCCATCCTTAGACTCAAATTTAAAATAAAATTACATATTACAAGTCTAAGTATCGTCTTTTACTTCTTTTGATTTGAGGGTCTATCTTTGCTCCTTGATTAAAAGTCGTGGACTAAAATCTGAAGATATATATTACATAGAAATCTCATTAGTCCCTTAATCGTTTTGTCATCATTCCCCAAAACCCACGAAGGAGCCTAGATGCACTTTCAACTGCCGGCTATAGAGAGAACGTACTCTCGACCGGGCTGGTCCGATGGTTATTTTTCGACTGCCGGCTGTTGAGAGAACGTACTCTCGACGGCTTAGAATTGTGTTTCCTTGTAGTGAAACCATCCTAATACACAAATAGGGATAGGCTACATGCAGCCATACTCACACTACCAGCGAACCAGCTACTACAACCTGTTCGAAACAGGTTTTAGAACCGGTTTTGGAACGGTTGTAGGCAACATGAGTGATACCCTCCGGGTAACACTCGCGGTTCTTTCCGCCAGGTACGACACGAAGCGGTTCAAACGCTCCTGGCAGTGGTGGAGGCGCCACATGGGTGCTCTCTACAAGCGGTTCAGTATTAACCGCTTGAGACCTCTCGGCCAGCCGAGGAGGCGCCACGTGTGCCCTCTCCTGGCGGTTGGACTTACGAACCGCGCTTGTGGAGACCCTGAGGCAGCAAGGGGGCGCCACGTGTGGCCTCTCCTGGCGGTTGGAGTTACCAACCGCTTGTGGAGAGGCTGGCGTAAATTATATTCAATATAGAATATGTTACGAGGGGTTTTCAATATGAATTTTGACAATAAAATTAAATACAACTACAATATTTTTCACAATTAAAAATATAATATGATGTGTACTCAATCATTCACACAACCACAATTAAGTTCATTTACACAATAATACGAATGAATTAAAAATGTGTACATACATGAAATAAGGAGCACACTGAAACAATGTTTATACATTTCTAGAGTACAAGGGTGAATCTTGAGGTCATTTGTTGCCTGCATCGCTATGCGTGGCCTTCGATGATTCCGATATTTCACCTGTCTTTAGAGAAGGACAATATCTCCATCCCTTTGTGTGGAACTCGCCTTTGGTAGATATAATCTAAATCGACAATGAAGCCGATAAGTTGTTCTTGGATTCTTTGCAACCCGGTGGCGGATCACACCTTGCACATCGAGGTAAGGTGCCAAAACAGAAATAAATAAATCTCTGAACACGTAAATTGTAAGTACTAAGAAATTGAGATGCATCATTAATTTCGATGCATCATTACTTTGGTACTTTTGACATACACAACCTCGTCGTTTATTTTGGACACATCGCCGTGGCAAATATTGTGCATGTAGTGGCACACATAATAGCCACATAAGTTGTTTCCTGCCGTTTGCTGTATAACCTATGATGAAATTTAAAAATAATATAAGTATTGAGATGAAAAACTATCACTAAAGAATATGAATTAATTAGTATGCTTTATTACGTACTCGAGTGCTTAATTGGACTGTGAAATCGTTCTTGAAAGCTCTTTTATGCTTCTTTCGGAACTTTGCGAATCGTTAATACATGAATAGTAATTATTAGAGTTTGAATTAATTAAATAGCTAGGCATTTCAATAGAATAAGGAAACCATCTTATAAATTAATATATGCCATACCGATTTCGCGCGTCAATGATATATTGATATTTTTACTGTGGTTTCCTTTTTGAGTTTTGAACAATGATCTTGCTATTTTCAAGCATGATAACAAGAAGGACCCAGTGAAACCTATTTATATATTCAACAAATATATGTAATTAGTCATATTATGTATGCTTTAAAAAGCTAGGAATGAGAGGTTGTGAGGAACGGATATATACGTACTCGAAGTTGAAGAGCAGAAGTATGTATGGTTTGTAGTGCTGTCCTAAGAGTGCATCCAGAATGTACTCCTCAACAACCTTTGGGTTGTATCCGATGACAACCTCGTTGACAATCTCTGGGTCTATGAAGCCGAAGTTGAAGTCACCCTGTCTTCTCAATCGTTGTATCTCCATTCTACATAGAAATGGAAAAACTATTAGAGTTGCAACTTTCTGGTATGCACATGGTAAACTTATTAGCCTGACACTTACAGACACCAGTAGCTCATGAGAGACACGTTGACAGCGTCCTGATGGTAAAACTGGTAGAAGTCTTCGAATTCTAGCCATATTTGGTTGTCCCCGCGATAGAAATGTTCGTTTGTGATACGGAGGGGGAACATATTTCTTTCTTGAGCGGACTCTACCATGTACCATTCATGAAATTGCCGCATCTTGGTTGGTAAATCCTTTATGGTTTTAGGGTTAAGCAACTCCCGGTCCAACTTATATTGCCATCTCACTTCTGCCATTGGGATATCATCCGTTAATCCAAGAGCTTCAGCTGCAGAACCGAGGTTTGCCTCTTTCATGAATTGTTCAAAATTTGTTCTTGCTCTTTCTTCTTCTTTCTTTGCCTCTGCCTTAGCCCGTTTAGACTTCGTGTAGCCTTTACGATTGTCGTCGTGGTCGGCGTCGTGGCGATGTATTGCATGGGATGTCGCGAAGTGTTTTGAAGCTTTTCACCAATTGCTTGCTTGGTGGCACCTTAGGTGCGAAGTGTGCAACAACCTGCAAAGAACAACTTTGCTTGTCTCCTCGTCCGTCATATCATATGCCCTTTTTGAAGGTTCCTTTGACCTTGTTGATCGGTTTGGTCGAGCCTTCGGGGAGGAGGATGGCTCCTTCTTATTTGAAGCTTCTTTCGGGCAGGAGATGGTGGAGGCGTGCTTTTCCTTAGGGGGTTCTTTTTTGTTGGAGGTGCCGGTGGAGTTGGGCTTCTGCGTGGAGTAGGTGGTGGAGCAGGAGTACTCTATATTGGCGGCGAGGCATTGCGTGGAGGTGACATTGGAGGAGGCATGGTTTGTCGTTGTGGAGGCGAGCTTCCTCCGGTAGCCTAATTGTTCGATGTCTCGCGGTGGAGATGACACCTCCACGCCATCCGCAAACATGATGTACCGTTTTCGCGAGGATGATACCGTGAAGGGCTGTCCAAGCTTGGCCACCTCATCGCCTCCAGCAATATCGAGCATAAGATCTTCAAATCCGCTTAACACCTCCTCCACGGCGACTTTCGAGTAACCGGGGTATCTCGTTGCAATGAAATGTCGGCCCGGCTCTCTTGGGAACGCCATGCCGTAAGCCACCTTTATGGAGAGGTTTGGCGCTGGACATGTAGCTCACATGGCGGTGAACCTTGATGTCGCCCATCGGAAAATGGCGAGGTCATCCCCATCGTGTCGCGGTGGGCCTTGACAATTGCTCCGCCCACGAGGCTGCGGTGATCATGGCATCTGGCGGTTGCTCGGACCTATTCCCTGAAGCTTCTTGAGGGCTATCTGCCTTGTTGAGCAACTATGTCGCCGATGCTAGCTTTGGGTAGCTCTTAGCTCCCTTTCCAATTGGTTGTATTTGTATAGCTCTCTGGTTTTGCTTCTTGCTCGGCTCTGTATGTTTGGGAATCCTTTGCGAATCCGTGCTTCCATGGCGTCGACGAACCAATACCTCTTATGTCATCCCGGGTGCTCCGGGTTTTGGAGGGCATGTGTCACTCGTCATTCTCCCTATCTGTCACTAAGGAACTGGACCGAGATCATTGAGCAGTTGGTACCATCCTTTGCCCAACATCATGCACTCCCGGTGCCATCACCAAGCTGCCATCATCTGCAAGGGCCCCCCCGTGAGCCATGAACCAATTTCGCAGGCGAAATTCCCAGTCAGCAGTAGCAGGTGGTACATCCTTAGCCAATAATTCTTCCTCCCGCTTCTCCCATTTCGGTATAGCCTTGATGTAACCAACAGTGCCGAGATGGTGGTGGTACTTCTTCTTTTGTGCATTTATCTTGTTCTTTTGGCTCGCGGCTTGGCCTTGAGCTGACAGCTTGTATTCCTCAAACGTTTCCCAGTGATCGGCCAGCTTAGGAAATAGATTGAAGTCAGGCCTTTCTCCTTTCTGCACATACTTTGCATTTAGAGACGTCTTCCAAGACTGGAATACGGTTGCCATCTTTTTCAAAGTGTATTTCTTTACTTTGTCTTCGAACCCTTCAGGGAATTTGAAATTGTCTTTAATATCATCCTGATTGCTCCTTGGTAGCTTGAGGACTTCACCCATTTCTGGATGCTAATTGGGGCGTGGTCCTTACATGGAAACCACAAGCGTTGTTGAATGGCCCAATTCTTTGAAAGAGGGCAATCGGCATCCGTCGGAGTTAACATCGGTAAATATATGCTTTGCCGACGGCTTCTTGTTAGGTCCTCGCTCGATTGGTTGCTCAATGTACCTGCTTGAATTACGAAAAAATATGGCGTGTTAAGATTGTTTTATATTGCTCGAAAGCGGCGTGTACCAGGGCATTATTGTGGCATTACCTCGTGGCCCCAAAGTCCACGGCATCACCGAACACAAGGTAGTAGCATTAGCGTCGCCTTGGTTCACTGACCTCCTCGGCGGCGGCGTTAAGCGTCACCTTCGTCGTATCCTCGATGCTACCCTCGCGACCGAAGTCTAGCATGAACCGAGTCTCATCGAAAATATCGTTGGCATTGCCTGGTTGCTCCATCTATATATCATAATTGCGAAACAATGTTAAATTAGTATCGCCACTTGTGCACATGATAAAAGAAGAGAGGGGGAGGAGAGAGAGTGACAGGGAGGCGAGACAAGCAGAAGGAAAGTGACAAAGCTAAAAAGAAAGGATAGATAAAAGAAGGATTAGCCAATGCTTTGCAGATCAGGCCACTAATCTCTCATCCAAGTCATGCCATATTCGTGTGAAATTTTATGGTTTTTTTCGTTGTGAGATACTACCTGCGGTTCTTAAAACTTATGTGATGTCTATTGACACGGTTTTTGAAATACAACTTTGATCACTAATTATATTTGTAATTTTTTGATAAACGGCATAAAATATGATATTATAGAAGTGCTTCTCGAAACGAATCTATATGTATGGTTTTAATGTATCCAATTCAAATAATTTAAAAGATTTTTATATATAAAGTTTTAAAATTTTGATTTATAACATGTCCAAAGTGCTCCCTATTTCTCTCAGCTCTCTCTCCCTCTCTCTCCCTATCTCTCTCTCTCACTATCTCTCTCTAGCTCTCTCCCTATTTCTCTCAGCTCTCTCTCCCTATCTCTCTCTAGCTCTCTCCCTATCTCTCTCTAGCTCTCTCTCCCTATCTCTCCCTATCTCTCTAGCTCTCTCTCACTATCTCTCTCTAGCTCTCCCTCCCTATCTCTCTCTAGCTCTCTCCCTATCTCTCTCTAGCTCTCTCTCCCTATCTCTCCCTATCTCTCTAGCTCTCTCTCACTATCTCTCTCTAGCTCTCCCTCCCTATCTCTCTCTAGCTCTCTCCCTATCTCTCTCTAGCTCTCTCCCTATTTCTCTCAGCTCTCTCTCCCTATCTCTCTCTAGCTCTCTCCCTATTTCTCTCAGCTCTCTCTCCCTATCTCTCTAGCTCTCTCCCTATCTCTCTCTAGCTCTCTCCCTATTTCTCTCAGCTCTCTCTCCCTATCTCTCCCTATCTCTCTCTAGCTCTCTCTCCCTAGGTCTCTCTCTCTCAGTTTCTCTCAGCTTCCCGTTGGGACGTTTCATCGAACACCCTGTGTGCACACATGAAACAGGCAGAGTCTTGGCGTGGGCGTGGGCAACCTAGGTCCTCCGGGGATTGGGGCGCGGGGCCTTGTCGAGAGGTCGGCGGCGCGTGGAGGTCCGACGGTGGCGGCGACGACGCGGCAGCAGACGGCGGTGGCGAGGCGCGTCGGCGAGGCGTCGCGGTGAAGAAAAGCCGAGCGCAACGTGGGATCTCGGCAGAGAGATGCGGCGATTTAGGCGCCAAGACGTTGGAGGCGTCGGCGCGCGCGGGGCTCGGCGGAGATCTGGCGGAGCGATAGAGGAGTGCAACATGACGACTCGGGACTTAGAAAAATTTTGGGGAGAGTGAAGCGCGAGAAGAAGAGTGAAATATATAGGATACCCCTCTAGAAGCGGTTCGTATCTGAACCCCTTATGCGCGGCCTTCACAAGCGGTTCGTAGTCCGAACCCCTTGTAGAGGTCTCTTCTAAGGGGTTCAGATATTTAACCGCTTGTAGAGGGGTATCCAGATTGTCTTGGCGCTTGCTTGGTCCCTTCTACAAGGGGTTCAGATATTCTGATTGTGGAGGTTCCTTCTACAAGGCGTTTGTATTAGAAACCGCTTGTAGAGGTCGCTTATAAGGGGTTCAGATTACGAACCGCTTGTAGAGGTGGTATCCAGATTGTTTTACTTGCGCTTGTTGTAGGTCCCTTTACAAGGGTTAAATACAAACCGCTTGTAGAGGTTACCTTCGCAAGGGGTTTGTATTACCAACCCATTCTAGAGGGCTTTTCTTCTTTTTATTTAACTCGACTTTTGAGATGTTTAAAATTTCAAGATTGCTTTCATATTTCAAGATAATGTTTAAATTTTCAAGACTTGTGTTTCATATTTTTTAAAAATGTTTAAAATTTCAAGATAATTGTGTTTCATATTTTTAAAAATGTTTAAAATTTCAAGAATTGTGTTTCATATTTTTAAAAATGTTTAAAATTTCAATACTTGTGTTTCATATTTTTTTAAATGTTTACAATTTGATTATACATTTCATATTTCATTATAATGTTTAAAATTTACGTACTTGTGTTTCATATTTCATTAAAATGTATAAAATTTCAAGATTTGTGTTTCTTATTTCATTATAATGTATAAAATTTCAGTACTTGTGTTTCATATTTCATTATAATGTATAAAATTTCATTTCTTAATTTCTATATATATGCTTCAAATATACAAGTTTCATACAGGAGCACATCTTTACTAGTAACATACTTTGTCTTTACAAGTGTGCCTTCGTTATGATCATGGCGTATATACGGAGCATCGACATCTGTGTCATTCAGGACACTTATGTCGACATCCACCGCAAAAGGAGGGAGCTCGTCGAACTGACTATACACTTCCTCGTCTGTGACGTCCTCAACTCCGACAATCCTTCGTTTGCCTTGGAGAATCACGTGTCGCTTTGGCTTGTCCTTCTGCTTCTTAGGTTTGGTTGACATGTCCATTACGTAAAAGACTTGTCTGACATCATTGGCGAGAACGAATGGTTCGCGCCTATAGCCGACTTGTGTGAGGTCTACGGTTTTCATGCCATATTTATCGATCTTCACGCCGCTTGAACTCAGTTTAACCCATTGGCACTTGAATAGAGGGACCTTCAAAGGTCCATAGTCAAGCTCCCATATCTCTTCTATGAAACCATAATATATGGCCACCTTGTCAGTGTTGTCATGGCGTCTATCTGAACGCCATTGCTTACGTTCGTGCTCATCTTATCACAGGATTTCGTGTAAAATGTGTAACTATTTATCTCGTACCCTTGAATGTCACGATTTCACTAGATGGTCCCCGAGCCAGCGTTATAACTGCTTCATTGTCGACCCTTTTGAAAGGATGTAGTTTTGTAACCAAGTGCGAATGAATCCATGTGCCTCGGTGTTATCCAATCCTCGACCTTCACAGGAATTCGGCGTAGAATACTCTTGTCTTTGAAGGACATAAGGGCCACTACAAGAGATTGTTTCAGAACCGTGAAATGTACTTGTTTAAAAGTAAGAAGATCTTTGCATGCAAGTGCTTTCCGACCTAGTGTCCCTTTCCCCCGGAGCCTCCCTTCATGGCGTGATAGAGGGACACCAATCGGATTTAGATCATTAATGTAATCCACACAGAATTCAATCACCTCCTCTGTGCCATACCCCTCGGCTATGCATCCTTCCGGACGAGATCGGTTACGGACATACCTCTCTAGGACACTCATGTACTTCTCGAAAGGAAACATGTTGTGTAGAAACACGGTCCGAGAATACCTATCTCCTTGACAATGTGAGCAAAGAGATGAACCATAATATCAAAGAATGCAGGAGGAAAGATCATCTCAAGGCTAACCACACTTTGTACTCGTCATCCTGCGGCTTACTTAGTTTATCGGATCAAGAACCTTTTGCGAAACCGCATTGAAAAAGGAACACACTTTGTGATTGTCCCTCGCACCCACTCGGGCAAAATACCTCTCACGACCATTTGGGAGCAACTATGTCATCAACACAAGACAGTCATGAGATTTCGGTGGGCGATTTTATTCTCTTTCATGTTTATGAGTCTCTTTATATTCGAGGAGTATCCGGAAGGACCTTCACACTGTTCAAGCACTCTATCATGCTTTTTTCTCTTCTTTGCTTAGAGTGTAGCTCGCAGGATGTAGATAATGTTGTCCTTTGCTGTCTTTTACGGATGTAAATCGTTCCTCGCCCAAATGTTTTAGATCCCTCCGACCTTGCGGTGTATCTTTCAATTTGCCGTACATATCTAAGTATCCTAACAGTTCACGCAAACATTCTTCGTGATGTGCATGAAGTCAAGTGAGTGACGGACCTCCAAAACTTCCCAATAAGGCAAGTCCCAAAATATTGACTTCTTCTTCCACATGGGTGCCCGACCTTCCTCATTCGGTATAGATTTTCTCCGGGACCCTTTCCAAAAACTACTTTCAGATCCTTTACCATAGCAAACACACGCGCCCACTTCGATGCTCGGGCTTAGCACGAAGGTCCGGTTTCCGTTAAAATTCCTGCCTCTCTTCATAGCGGATGCCTTGTAAGAAGAAACCTACGGTGGCCCATGTACACAACCTTCCGAGAGTTTTTGAGGTACATCTTGTCCGTTTCATCTAAGCATCGCACGCAGTTCTATATCCTTTATAGTTAGGCCGACAGTTACCAAGCGCGAGCCGGTCATTGATGGTAACAAACAAAGAATGCACGAGGGTGAAATCTTGTCTTTTGTGCTCATCCCATACCCGTACACCATCCTCCCACAATGTTACGAGATCTTCAACCAATAGTTTCAGATAGACATCGATGTCGTTCCCGGGTTGCTTGGGCCCTTGGAGCAACAACGGCATCAATATGTACTTCCGCTTCATACACAACCAAGGAGGAATGTTATAGATACATAGTGTAACAGGCCAGGTGCTATGGCTGCTGCTCAACTCACCGAACGGATTCATACCATCCGTACTCAACCCAAACCTTATGTTTCTCGCCTCATTTGCAAAGTGCGGGTATGTTCGATCGACTTTCCTCCACTGGGAGCCATCAGCGGGATGTCTAAGCATCCCGTCGTCCTTACGCTCTTCTTTGTGCCAACAGACGCTCTGGACATGCGCTTTGTTAGCAAATAGACGCTTCAATCGGGGGATGACAGGAAAATACCACACCACCTTAGCGGGAGGTCCCTTCTTCATACGCTCCCCATCTATTTCACCTGGGTCGTCACGCTTCGTCTTGTAACGCGATTCTTTGCACACTGGACAACCATCAAAATCCTCGTACTCATTGCGTCTGAGATACAATCGTTAGGACATGCGTGTATCTTACGTACTTCTAATCCCAAAGGACATACGACTTGCTTGGCTTCATATGTAGATTCAGCAGAGTGTTATCTTTGGAAGCAACTTCTTTATGAGTGATAACAACTCATCGAATCCCTTATCGAGATACCATTCGTGGCCTTCCATTGCATTAGTTCGGTGTGGTGGTGCGCAGCTTTTTGGCCTCACGCACGCTTTGGGTACAATGGAGTCTGTGGTCCTCTAACATCTTACTGGAACTTATCGAATTGTCTTTCATCCGTAGT
The DNA here is from genome assembly GCA_036346145.1 of Olyra latifolia. Classification (NCBI taxonomy): domain Eukaryota; kingdom Viridiplantae; phylum Streptophyta; class Magnoliopsida; order Poales; family Poaceae; genus Olyra; species Olyra latifolia. The sequence continues at coordinate 35,816,191 of CM070529.1, read as the reverse complement.
CTCCCTCTCCGCCACGCAAAGATCTGGTCCACTCATCATCACCAAACTCTCCGAGTGTATCTTCCACGAAACGATATTGCTGGCGTGCGGGATCTTGTTCAAACCCTCTTCTTCTTTCTCGTCGTCTTCATCATCTACCCGCTAATCCTCAACTTCGCCATGGTTGGTCCAACAGTATAGTTTGGCATGAATCCTCTCATGATCAAATGGTTCATAACACGCCATCGGTGGGAGTGCTCCTTCTCATTCTGCGGTCTACACACGGACAACATATGTAATCGCACTGCGAGCAAGAAGGCAACGGCCACATCCGAAAACCCTGCGCCATCAATGAACTCTCTGGAGCGACGGTCCGCATTGTACATCCATTGCGGTTCATCTACACCAAGTTATATTTTATTAAAAAATATAGTTACATTTCAAAATCTAAAGCTCACAAGCACTTAGATCTACCTTTCTAATTACTTTTTGTTCTTCTTCGCCTACAATTAAAGACAATATTTTTTTTGCAACAAAAAATCCACCTACACTAATTCTTTTTGTCCTTCTACATTTATTGAACTAAAACTAACTAATTGTTACATTTTTAAAATTATTTTTATCCTTCTACAATTTTGAACCTATTTATTTTTCCCTTTCTAACTTTGTAATTTTTTTATCCTTATACATTTTTAACTAAACCTAACTAAAAATTTTTACCCTTCACATTTATTGCACAAATAAATAACTAATTGTTACATTTTTAATTATTTTTTAATCCTTCTACAATTTTTAACTAAATCTAACGAATTATTTTTCCCTTTCTACCTTTTTATTTTTTTCCTTCTACTTTTTGCCTTATTTATTTCATACTCCAATAATTAGTTCCTAAAATTAGGGTGATCAAGCTAGCTAGCAAATTTATCGTTAAATTTTGGATCCTAAAGCAAACAACTTCATTTTGAGATCAACTCCCTAAAATTAGATGATCAAGCTAGCTAGCAAACAAGCAAAGAAACTTTTCACTGGTGAAGCTAGCTAGCAAACAAAACACACACTTTTCAACAAAGAACAAATCAACATTTCTCCACATCCAATGCAAAAAAAACAACAATACTTAGGTGAGAAGGATGTTAACATGACGTTACTAACCTTCAACCACTTAATTTGAAGCTAAATCATCTCAATTGAAAAATTGGGCAGCACCTCCCTTGAACAGTACCTCGACCCTTCGTGTTAACACTTTCCGTTCACCTCTGCGCCCTCGGGGAGGAAGAAGATGTTTTAAATGCGTTGGGTGGGATGGTTCTACAACCGGTTTGAGATACAAACCGCTTCTAGAGCTTGCCTTTTACAACCGGTTTGTGTCTCAAACCGGTTCTGGAAACCCACAACCGGTTTGGGACACAAACCGGTTGTAGAGGTGGGACTTTACACGCGGTTCGTGTTTCAAACCGCTTCTGGAAGCCCTCTCTCGCCCGTTGCCCACGAACCGGTTCTAGTACAACGGGTTCACACCAAACCGTTTCTGATGGACCGGTTGTGATGCCCAGTTCTGTAGTAGTGTCATCTAAGTAACAAATAATTACATCAAGATTAATTCCTAACATGCCCCGCTATTTTTGAGTCACCCGCAGTCCGCGGAATCAAGCTAGTAAGGGATGAGTTCGACCGTGGTGATGCTGAGACGAAGTGACTTCTGGGCTCTTAGACAAGCACCATAGCTGCGTCGATCATCCATGTCCACCAACTCCAGCCACGGCTCCTCATCATCCATCACATATGAAGTTATGAACCGGGAATTGGGAATCGCAGGAGAGATAAGATAGGATCTTGTTTGATTTTCATATCCTAATTAAAGACTCACAGGTTAAGAAGGCAAACAGATTTCTAAAACGGATGCAATTTGGAATTCGGGAGGGTTAATTTGGCTTTCCTACCACTAACACCTAAGGAACAAAAAGACTAAGATACCTCCTTAATGAGCAGTTAGATATAATATATATAATAACCATTTCGATTAGGTGCAAAGTTGTATGGAGTGGACGGTTTTGATGAAATGAGCTGCCTAGTCAATATAGTATGTCATCCTAAATCCATAAAAAATTGATTTCAAATCGAAAATTCGTAAATAATCTTAAAAATTCTTGAAATTATAAAAACTCTAAACAAAAGCCCTAAAATTCCTTAAAAATCTAAAAAACCTAATATCCAAAAAACCATAAAAATTCTATCGAGGATTGAATAAAATACTCTGATGGCTGGGCTCATACACGACTTATCCCTATGATGCGTACCCGGTGAGGATAAGACAAATATGGCAAACTCGGGCTGATACCTTGGTGATCAATGCTCGGGAGTGTGCCTCTTTGCTTACGGACTATTAAACATGTCATCATGGGTCCCGAAGAGGTGCATCTAGATGGTCAGCTTGATGCTTCCGCCGTCTTTGGAATTCTTCTATGTCTAGAGCCCGAAGCCTTTTGGATATGCATGTTTCTTGGGATGCAAGTTAGCATATTTTAAGATATAACTATAAATCTAGTAGGATTCTAAGTTATTAGAATAGGTTTTTCAGGTCGTATAGGAAAAAGATTGCATATACATTGTACTATAACTGCCTCTCTCTAGGGAAGGTGGAGGGGAGGGGATCGGTATCGACAGATGTTGAGATCCAATCTCGTTATAATAATACAAACACACATGTGCGACTGGAGTAGGGTTATTATCTCTTTTCAAGAGGCCTGAACTAAGATAAATCTCCGTGTCTGGTCCAAATTTCATCTCGACGAATCCGTGCATTTACGACGAAAACACTTTGGCAGAAAGTTGTTGTTTGGTCCCTCAATCAACAAATAAGCTCAGCGGAGAATCTATTTCCCAATCGTTGATAGCTGGCGCCATCCATGGGGACCGACAGATCCTTTGCCGAAGGAATCCTGGAGATGTCGAACATCAAGCGTTCACCAGTTCACCGTGCTCCCATTGACCGGCACTATGGTTGTCATGGTGGAGCAAACTCGAAGTATGTTCCCGAGATAGTTTCGTTTCGAGCCTTGTCCGAACAAGTTTCCCCCATGTTCGATGGGAACGATGAGGAGCTCTATGTTGGCCTGGATATCCCATGTCACATAGAACTCGAATACGGAGTCACATCGTGCGGAAGCTCGATGGTAACCCCTTCATACCCTTCTACTTGCAGATGCGACAACATGGCTACCCAGGACAATCGTCTACTTGAGGCAGAAACTTCTGAAGTGGCTTTGCAGCACGCCCACAATGCTGCACGAGCTCACTTCGAGTCCTCTTTGGAAAGGACCCTGGCAAGCATCTGGTAGTGCACCCGGCGTAGGCCCCGCAACGACATCTGAACAGCTTCAGCTTCACCAATCCAGGCTTCAAAGGACCAGTTTGGGGAACAATGCCCTCCGGCTTCAGTTCTCGCCAGGAAAAAAGGTTACGGGCATTAGTGGTGGTCATGTGCGAGCTCGCAAACGAACTGGGTAAGAAAACCAAGGAGCCATGGGCATCGCTATTGCAGAAGATATCGAGAGGCTAGCTACTGATCTGGCGCCAGCGGCACTGCCTGAGGAAAGGGGACGTGAAGGACAATCTCGAGAGCACCCTCAGGAAGGCCGTTTAGCTCTTACAGCAGCGAGTCCTAGAGTGCTACCACGTAACCCTAGCCATCGCGCCCCCTTCTAAATCCTAGAAACCCTTGTCGCGCACGTGTGGTACTAGCACACCGGACCTCGGCGTTTCACCCCTGGGCATGTGGATACCATAGAGGCAATGCTAGGTTGCTGTGGTGCTGATTGGTGACAAGGAAGAGAAGGTCGATAAGATCGACTATTTCCTCTATAGCAATACATACGACGTTGCTGCGATGGTAATCGGCGAGGAGGAGATGTTCGACTCGACATGAACAACTACATCTCATACCTCGACGCGCGTGACGTCGGAATCAGGTACTCCGACTCTCCTTCCGCTGTGACTGCGCATCAAGGGTAACAATCTGTGATTCTCTACTCGCATGATGTCCTAGGTGTTCACGGTAGATTTTTTTAAAATTGCGCTAGCGTAGCCTACCTGTTCCCTTTTAGAAATTCTGCTGGGATCTCCGAGGGTCAATGCATTAACAATGTCAGTCAGGAGGAAGAACGCCTTCTCGACCTCAACCTCCATCTCTTGGAGGCTATAAATAATCGAGCTTTACTAAGCTCCGCCTCTTACTTGCAAGCTCTTCACAAGCATGCGGCAAAAGCAATGTGACCAAGGACCTTGCACGTTGGCAATTTAGTCTTATGAAGAATTCAAGACCTTTCGAACGCCAACCAACTACCCCCTGCTAGGAGGGTCCTTACATAGTTGTTTCAACAGCACGCCTAGGGGCTATATGCCTAGTAATAGAAGACGGACACGAGCTCTCCAATACATGGAATATGAACCAGCTTCAAAAGTTTTATGTGTAATCTTTCCTTTTAATCATCAGTTGGTTCCTTTCACTATTGTCTGCCTTTTCTCTCCTTTTTTGGTTACCAAGGATGCTCGGGGTGACTCTGCTAGATCGAGCACCGACTCGTGTGAGGGGACTCTGGCGTCAATATAGCGCAAGAATTGAGCGAGCGGGTTTTCTTTGTTTTGGCTAGACTGGGACCATGGGACGCAACGATTGCGAATGTCATGCTTATTTTAGCCTTGTGTTCACCACCAAAGGCTATGCGAAAAAATAAGTTGCTTCACATCGCATGTAGCCTCCTTATTGGCTGGTTCAAGAACCTAGCTCAGTTAAGCCGATTCTCATTGCATGCAGGCCCCCCTACCTGGGCATCTAGACATCCAACCTCGGCTTCGAAACGAGCTTGAGCTCCGGAAAGGCATTGCTTCAAGTCCACAAACCTAGCCTCTTGCTCGGTTAGGGACTTGGCAACCTGTTCAGGAGCTATCATGCTCGCCTGGATGTCAGCACAGGTGTCTTCTACCAGTTGCGGAGGATAAAGATAGAGGTAACTAGCCCTAACAAGGACGAAGTACAAAGCAGTGTAAGGTCGAGGGCTGTTACCTAGGAGCACCTAGCAAGCGGATTGCATCGGAACTGGGTATTCCTGCATCCCGCTATCTAATCGCAATAACAAAAATGCACACGTGCCACTGGAGTAGGGTTACTACCTCCTTCTGAGAGGACCGCCCCTATTGATGCTGCGAACATGGCTTATAGCCGGGTGTTCTCCTACTTCAAAAATTCTCGTTTGCGCTTCTCGGCAAGCCAGGAAAGACGCTCCATGAGCTCGGGATTCTTTGTGGTGAAGTTTCTCGTCCAAAGTCGTAATTCACACACCTCAACTTTGTCGGCATACTTTAGGTGTGACTTTCGGACATCCTGTTGGAGGGGGGCTTGATCAAGGTTGGCTTGACCCTGGTCGATCGTCTCACCGGAGTAGCATGGGAAACTAGAGCTCTACGCCTTCGGACAAGGACGTGCTTTGTCTATTTCTTCGGCCCCGTTCCGTATGCTCTTGTGCCGATCCAAGTGCGCTCAAGGTCTTCCCTTTCCTGCAAGTGTCATAAGCTTGAGCATGAGTTAAAGGCTTCTCAAGCATGGAAAGGATAGGCTGCTAGGGTTTTGTGCCTCTTTGAAGCACTCCTGGATATTCTTCACACACAGCCCCGAGGAGAGAGACTCTCATTCCTTCTTAATGCCAAAGAGCTCGATCATCTGAGCTTCCACCCAGCTGACGCTTGGAGCTATGAAGGTCAGGAAAGATGTGAGCAGGATAAATAAGACCGCCCGAGCAGGAAAGGATGGTTGGAGAGGGTGAAATGTACCTAAGTTGGCTGCATGGGTAAGGTCTTGCTAGTTGGTGGTCTCGTAGAAGGGATGCTCTCTCCTTCGAAGGGGGCACACCCTATTCCATAATGAGTCCACCGCGATCATCTAGCTAGTGAGCCCACGGGAGGCAAGCTCGTTGATCAAATTGAGCCACTTCCTATCAGCCTAGACCGGAGGATTGGGGATGCTCTTCTAGATTAGGACTTCTCCGTGGAAGCTAAGGTGACTATCCGTAGATTTCTTGAGATAAAACCACCGTTTAGCCCATCTAGAGATGGAGTCTTTTAGGGTCGTAATGAGGTAAGAGAAAGGAGATGGAAAGCGAAGCCGAAAATAAAGGCAGCCGACTTTGCAGTTATTCTCGGTACGGAAAAGAGAGTATAAACGAAGAAATAGACTCACAGTGGGCATGATACCTAGAAAACCATCATAGAGGTGTGTGAAGATGGCAAGGATAAAGACAGAATTGGGGTTAAGATTGAAGAGTTCACGCTCACAGTGCACGAGCACACCGGCGACGAAGTCGCTCTCCAGCGTGCGAAGACCGTGTACGACATAGAGCTCGGTGAAGACAACCTCATCCTCCATCGGCTCCGGGTATTCCCCCATTTCTGGCGCTCGCCATGAGTATGCATATAGGTGCCCAATTCTTCTAGCTCGAGCAAATGCTCAGTGTTCTACCTAAAAAGACGTGATCGCCAAATCATGGGCCAACACGTGTGGCGAGATTCCCGCATGCCGTTACGGTTAACGTTTTGGACAATATAACCGTTGGAGACAGCTTTATCCACCCGGGCCTTACTCGGGTCGAGTGAGTTCAGCTTGTGCTCGGTGGTTTAAGCTCGTTCTCGAGCATGGCGTGCTCAGATGAGGTAGGAGTGCTTCGCTACCGTTTTTCAATCTCTCCTTTGAGTTTTTAGGCTCAAGGAGAATGCTCAACCAAGTAGCTTTTCACTTGAGCCTCAGGGGTTAGCTGTTAGTGATTGGATAAAACTCTGACGGTTGGGCCCATGCATGACTTACCTATAGGGAGCGTCCCTGAGGAGGATAAGACGAATATAGCAAGCTCGGGCTGATACCCCGGCGATTGATACTCGGGAGTAGGTCTCTTTGCTTATGGACCGTTGAACGTGTCATCATGGGCCCCAAAGAGGTGCATCAGGATGGTCAGCCCGATGCTCCCGTCGTCTTGGGAATTCATCCATGTCTAGCGCCCGAAGCCTTCTGGATATGGGTGTTTTTTGGATACAAGCTAGCATAATTTTAGGATATATCTATAAATCTAGTAGACTTCTAGGTTATCCGAATAGGTTTTCCAGGTCGTATAGGACCAAGACTATGTATACCTTGTACTATAAATGCCTCCCTCCAGAGGAGAGGGAGGGGATTGGCATCGATAGAGGTCAAGATCCAATCTCGTCGCAATAACACAAACACACACGTGTAACATGAGTAAGGTTATTTTCTCTTTTCAAGAGGCCCGAACTAGGATATATTTTCGTGTCTGGTCTACCTTTCATCTCGGTGAATCCGTGCATCTACGATGAAAACTCTTTGGCAGGAAGGGGTTATTTGGTTGCTTAATCAACAAGTAAGCTCTGTGAGCAATCTGTTTCCCAATCGTCTAGAAATTTTGAATTCATAAAATATAAAGTATATATAATTTAAAAAATAGAAATCATAAAAGTAGTAAAAAATGTTAGAAAATCTTAAAAGTCGTAAAAAATATAAATAAATTTTCTTAGAATTTTTTCAATTTTTAGGAATTTCAAATTTTTTTCTATATGAAGTTTAGGAATTATGGCGGCTTTTAGGATTTTCTAATTTTTTTTACAAATTTTAGGTTTTTTATATTTCTACTATTTTTCAAAAATTTGTATGGTTTTGTATGGATTTTAAAACTTTTTATGAATTTTAGGATTTTTAGATTTTTTTAGAATTTTAGGATTTGTTTTAGATTTTTTAGAATTTCCAATTTGAATTCAATTTTTATTGGATTTAAGATGTCACGTGGCCATTTGTGGGCACGTAATATTATGACTTGAGAGCCCATTCCACCAAAATCGTCCTCTCTATACTATTTTGGACCTAATCAAAATGATAACGCAACTTTGTGTACTCAAATGTACCCAAATACCCTGCTTTAGAAGTTTTGAACCTAAGCGAAAACGTGAGATAATTTTAAGGACCAACGGTTCAATTTACTCTAAAATATATTACCACTCTATCATATCACCATTGTACACCATAAAAGATTTAAAATATATGCATTGACCCATGTCATAGAGAGGCCTATTTGGCTCTTGTGATAGGTATGCTTTGTTCAAGTTAAAAGCTAATAATGAAATGTGTCAACCACAGGCAGTGCTGGATGGGCAGGATGGCTTGGTTCCATTGAGTACGGCAAACATTTTGTAAAAACACAAATTTTGCAATGGGCGTATTAAAAAAAAAGGCCATGTGCTGCTAACAAACGTTGCAGTCGCAGTTGTGTGCGTAAGGCTAACGAAGCTGCCGTGCAGGGCGAGGGCTAGAGGCCACCGTATCTGCGGTTCGCACGCCGACGACTGGATGCATGGCCACTGGCCTCACATGTTTCAATGTGCCGCGCCAGACTCACATGCATGTTACTTGAACGTCTCCATTCAATCGTTCATGAACAGGAACGTGCCCAGAACCTTACGTTTAAAAGCCGTCAGAGCAAGTAAATTATTCTGTAAATTAATCTACAGCGATGTTTCCTCTAAATTTGCACCAAAATTTGGTTCGTCCATAATTAGGTTCATAAGGACATCGGTTTATGACATCTTCTTAATTCCGTGCTACAGTTGATCTCATCTTCCACTACTATAGATAAGGGTTTCACAAACGGCCTATCATAAGCGGTTGACTTCGACCCGCTTGTAGTTTGAGAAATGCAAGCGGTTTGAAACCAACGGACCAGAAGAGGGCTTCTACAAGCGGTTCGTGTCCCGAACCGCTTGGAAAACCCATTTCTACAAGCGGTTCGTGTCCCCAACCGCTTATAGACTTCTACAAGCGGTTGGGGACACGAACCGCTTGTAGAAATTGGTTCTACAAGCTGTTCGGGACACAAACCGCTTGTAAAAAGTGGCTTCACAAGCGGTTCGGAACACGAACCGCTTGTAAAGGCCTAGTTTTCGAAAGGCTAAAAAGAAATTTTGTCCTACTTTATCAAAGAGCACGCGTGGGTGAGTTGGCTAGCTGGGTGAGGTGTGAGTCACGAGGAGGCGGTCCTGGGTTCAAATCCCACTTCCCCCAAATATATTTTACCCTTTTTTACACACTATCATAAGCGGTTGAGGGAACCGCGTGTGATACCAGCCAGGTATCACACACGGTTTCGTACAAGCTTGTGCAGGCCCTTACGAACCGCTTGTAATGTTCCGTTCTGCAGTAGTGCTCTTTCCTTGCTCTCTCACCACACCATCTGAAATTCTACATGCTTCAATGGGCACATTTAGAGAAATGTAGTACCTAGGTGGCACACGTTAAATTTATGTACAAGAAAATTAAATACGCATCTATGCTGTGTGTGTTAAGTGTAGAGTAAGGTCAGGGTGGGTTCTTTTTAGCTTTTTTTATCCTACTTATTTGTCTTATCTCGTCACTTCGAGAATTTTTTGAGATAGCCTCGAGAGCTAGTTGGTTTTCAATTTTGGGTTTAGAGAGCTTATAGACACGCCTATGAAAAAAAACCAACTCAAAAAGTAATAAAAAAGTGAATAAAGTCAAATAAGACACGAGATAAGTAGGAAAACTCAATTATACATTAACGGTTTTGCTATTTGATAGCTGCCTGCGCACTAGCTCACTTGCAGAGGAAACTGGCTCCCTCATGCGCGCCGTCCCTCCCCTCTTCTTCTTCCCCTCCTCTGATATCATCCCCTCCCCTCCTCTTCCTCGCCACCAACACCACCCCTTCCCTCTCATGTTAGGTCTAGGGTTCTGGTTCGGAGTGGCGTTTACCCTGCCGCTGGGCTTGGACGGAGGCCGGGGAGACGGAGGCCCCGCGATAGAAGACGGTGCAACGAGGCGGCAGTGATACCGCCAAAGTTGCAAGTGGTCGGAAGGTAGTGAGCGATAGCCATAGGGAGATAGGCGCATGGTCGCTTGGAGTTAGGATGGGGATAGGGTCAGCCGGCGACAGGAGGAAGAAGGTACTGAGCGACGAGGCAGCGAGGGCCCCGATGGTTGCTAGCATGGGTAGTAGGGCTGATAGTAGAGGTTTGTGGAGCCGCCCATGCCTAGGAGGAATGAGAGGGGGTAGGGGGAGAAGAAGCAGTGGTGGGGCGAGGCGGCAAGGTGGAGCCAGAGAGGTGAAAGAAGGGTAGGCCACGGCAATGGTAAAGTCACCTAGGTCGCGATGAAGGAAACTAGGCGACTGCCAAGGTGTCGATCCAAGACATTAATGAGTAAAGATTAGCTACCGGAGGCTGAGATCATTTTATTGTACATATATAGCCGGTCACCATTTTTTATTTTCTAACCTCAGATCATACACTACCACGGATTGAGCCTTCAATCCTGGTTTCAAACCAGCATCAATCCCGGTTTTGGAACCGGGATAGGCAATCGGGGCGATGGCATGGAGCCATCGGTCCCTGATTCTCAACCCGGATAGATGTTAGAAATATATTTAAAAATATAATGCGCACATATGGCTTCGGGACTCGAACCCGAGATCTCGTGACTCCCACTCACTCTTCTAACCAACTCACTCACCCACGCGTTACGATATAACTAGGATATGCATTCCTTTTAAAGATTCTTAGATGAGGCTTTAGTCGGTTAAATAACCTAACCGACTAAACTTTTTTCGATCGGTTGGTAATACCAACCGATCGATGATTTCCATGGTACCGGGCTGCTTTAGCTCATGGGAGGAGCATCAATCCCGTTGGTATTACCAACCGGGACTAATGTGAGCGATTTAACCGATTGAAGCCTTGGAACTACGAACCGGGTGATGCTACTATTAATACCGGTTCGTATCTTACCGGGACTGATAAGCCGGTATGGAAGGCTGTTTCTCTAGTAGTGATATTATGGCACGTATAGAATTATTTAGACCGGCCATATGATATGGCATGTCTCAAATTTGTAATTTCGCTTTTGGCCTGTAAAAGAAACAAGCGAGATATTTGCCTCAAGGTCAAGGAGCCTCAATGTGTTCGTGCTGTATTCATATTAGTCATAGATGACAAGATTACCAAAAAAAACTTATTGTCAGATATGCTGGTTACTCTCTCCGGTCACAAATACGCGTGGTTTGAAGTACATGTAAGTTAAAATTTTAAATCTTTAGCGATAAATATCTTTTGAACTATTTAGATTGAATACATTAAAATCATACATGTAGATTCGTCTTGAAGAGTATTTTTATAATATTGTAATTTTAGAGGATTTTATAAAAAAATGTATTAGCAATCAGTGGTTAAATATGTATTTGGAGACTATATCAATGCCTAAAACTACATGTATTTGTGACTGGAGGGAGTATATATATTAAGATCAAATAAGCATAAGGATTAATTTGAATGTGTTAATCTCTAAGTTATCTTTTAACAATCCACGTCAGTGGCTTACCTGTTTATTTTTTTTATCTCTGTTTTTAAAATCCAAATGTTTTGGTTTTTCTAGTCTTTTTTTTGATCTCGAAGATGCATGTCAAAAATCTAAAAAAGAATTTAAACAAACTGAACCCAACTCTTAAATCCACCTCAAAATACTCTCAAAATTTAGAAGATAAGCAAATAAGCTGTTTCAAATAAGCCCAACGGAACGGGGCCAACTGAGAACGCGTCAGCGCCTCTGTGAAAATATCTGCCGCCTGGACACCTGGTCCTTAGGAGAGATGGATTCTATCATGTGGTTCCATGGGACCATGGGGTTAATAAGGCGATGGTGCTACCAGCTCAGTGATGGCGCGATCGGGTACAGGCCGGAGTGGCGTGATGGGGCCGCCGCCAGTGACATGCTTTCGTCTCCCGGAACCAAGTATGCGCTTACCCTCCTAAAATACTGTAACTTAGGATAGAGTAACTGGTGTAGGAAAGAAATATTTTAAGTATAGTATAAAGTATGAAGGAAGTTTAGAGGGTTGGATAGAGGGAGTAGTGAATAGTACGTGTTATAAAGTGAGACAATAGAGTAGCCGGTGAAGATGCTCTAAGGTGTAACAAACCGATTCGATTTCAGTAGCCAGCTAGTGTAGACCATTTTTTAAGTTAATAAGACACATGCCACTTTTAATTCAGAAATTTAAGAATTATCTATAATACTTAAGGTGCAACAAACCGATTTGATTTCGCTAGCCAGCTAGTGTAGACCGTTTTTTAAGTTAATAAGATACATTCCACTTTTAATTAAGAAATTTAAGAATTATCACTGCTCACTCAAAAATTGTATCAATGTCACTGACTGTCTCAAAGCAATTTTCTATGGCAGACACAGACATGACAATAATTTCAGACCATTTTACCCCTGCCTCTCCTCTCTCCTATTTCTTCCTCCCTCCCATCCTCTCTCTCCCCAATCTCTCTCGAGCATCTGCTCTGTGCCTCATAGCTGATTATCCAGCACTTGGTTGCTATTGCTCACTACTACCTCACTGCCTCCACGCCACGCATGCCCTCCTCCTCTCCTCATTCGCCCTTTCGTGGCCATGAAGGGAGGGAGGTGGCCATGGCTAGTGGGGAGGAGGGAGGTGGCCAATCGGCGGGGAGGTGCAGCGTCGAGCTGGAGACGACACCTAGAGCCGACCAGAGACGGTGGAAGAAAGAGGAAGAGAGAGATAGAGATAGTGAGAGAATGCCTAGAAGGGTAGAGAGAAGAAGGGCACATAATCGACCATCTCGATGGCGGTGTCCTTGAGCTAGCTTTACCAGGGCGATGAGCGTACAGGTCTAATCTGGTCCGACAATAGCGAGGTGGGCCGGTGCCAGTGCCAATGCTACGAATGTTGAAGTCTCTAAGTCACAGTATGTCTGCAAGAGACATCTTCGTGACCTCGTTGCCATCTTCATGCGAGGGATCGAGAAGATGGTCAAGAAGAGAAGAGAGAGATTGGGAGAGAGAGGAAGCAAGGAGAGGGGAGGCAGGAAAAAATGGTCCAAAATTATTGCCACTTCTGCATCTACGCTAGAAAGTTGCTTTGAGATCCGATTAGTGGCACATATACAATTTTCAGAAGGGAGTAGTAGAAAATGTATGATTTTTGAATGAGCCAGTGTTTCTCAAATTTCCAAAATGGTTAGTGGCATGTATGTAATTAACTTTTTTATAACTCCGAACCAACACTTTATTATATAGGAAAAACTCTACTTGACCCTGTGAATTATTAAGCTATCTATTTTACACCTAAACTAAAAAACCAAGTACTCTACCATTTGAACTATTTGAATTGCTGCACTTAACCTCCTATCAGTGGTTTTCTAAGTAGTATTGTCTTGTGGGTTGTCCATATAGGTGATTTCGCCACATAGGCTACAAACATGGCATTTTCTTTTTCTTGATTGATTTTCAACCATGGGACCCATATGTCATCCCCTCATCTCTCTTCTCCTTGGTCCCTCCATCTCCTTCCTCTGCTTCTCCCTCAGCCCACCACTACTACAACTCCTCCTCTCCCTCACATCTTACCATCTCCCATGGGGAGGCCTGCTCCCTCCTCCTGCCATCCTCCCTTCCCATGCCCTCCTCCCTCCTCACGAACCTCTGCCCACATGCAAGATGGATGTAGCGCCTAAGGAGTCAAGTTCCCGAGCACGCCCACAAAGTAGGGGTGGAGTGTAATAGCCAAATTTTGTATTATATTTTTGAAAACACTTCTGTGATGCTTGTATAAGGTTACCACAATTTTCTTTAAGTCATAATTTGCAAAACATAACTTCTGGACCTTTAAAATTTTAAAAGATAAGAAATCGCTAATTTTCCTTGAATAAATTGTTGAAAACCTTATATTTGGTCCTGATTAGGAATACTTAAAATGAAACAATGGTGAGGCTAGGATAAATTTTTGGGATTTTTAATAATCATTCTAAAAACCTCCTACATATATATATTCTGCTTGTATGTAATGATTTGGCTATGTGAATGGTGTGCACTAGTGTACTGATCCAGGGACTAGTGCAGATTAAGTGGTAGGCAAAGGACAAGCCCTCACATGGAGGCAGCGTGGAGCTGGGGCAAGCAGCAGCCCGTGGCATGGGACAGATGTTGCGTGGGATCAGACGAGGCAGGGGCGACTAGCAGCAGGGAGATGTGAGGCCGAGACGGCACAAGTCTAGGCATGATGGGGCGAGCATCAGCCGGACGGCGTCAAGCCAAGCTCCGCCTCCTCCATGGCACATCGTTGTCTCCCTCTCCCTCCTAGCCTTGGCTCCCTTGGACGACTCCAATCTCTGGTAGCAAGAGAGAAGCTGAGAGAGAAAGAGCTAAGGGAGAGAAGGATAAAGAGAATGATGAGTGGGCCACACACTAACATATATTGATATGTTTGTTTCTCCGCTCATTGGATTGTCACCTCAAACGCCATGGTGGCAAAACAATCTGCAAAACTGCTTCAAGGGATTATTTGCAAGGTTTTTCAAAGCTCAAGGTTTGGGAGAAGAGGGGCAGGAGAGGTTAGAATATATACCTGGTTTTCCAGGTCAATGGATAAAGTAGGCAAAGCGTAACCACTTAATGTGTCAAGTAGACTTTTTTCTATTATATATATATAAACCAATGTCTGCGCTGGTTGGATTATACACTTATGTAATTTGAATAGTAAATATTTATTTAAAAAAAAAGTATAAGTATAGCCTGTACAAGGGCAGCTAAGCCAATAAATGAAGAAGTTACACTCATGTTGTACTAATTAACTAAACCAAATCGATCGAGGTCAAGGAGTGAAAAGAAGTTGAACATTCCAAATTTCACACTTCCGGCTTACAACTGGGGGCTAATCGGCTTGCAATAAAGGAGAATGCAAGATTTTCCTTCTGAGGTCAAGGAGTGAAGAGAAGTTGAACATTCCAAATTTCACATAAATTTCTCGTGTCAAATATGTGAAAGCATGAGCAAATTATTAGCTCTTGAAGGAACCATGTCGGTCAATGAAGATAAAATCTCAACGGGGTATTTCCAACATCGGTTATGCAATGCCATATTTACATCCACTTTTGTGAAGTCGCTTCCGACTTTACAAGAAAAAACCATAACGGTCAAACCAAGTGCCCTAGATTATGTAAGCGGCTCTACTTTTTCAGTCACGCCGCGGAAGCAATCACATGTGCCCCCTTTCTTTCTTTTTTTTTTTCTGTGCCATTTTTTATTTGCATTCATATTTTTACTTTCTCTCTTTATTATTTTCCAGGACTTGAGAGTTAAGACATTTCCCATGTAAACTCTATGTAATATCCAAACTGTCACGACCAAACTATTT
The DNA here is from genome assembly GCA_036346145.1 of Olyra latifolia. Taxonomy (NCBI): domain Eukaryota; kingdom Viridiplantae; phylum Streptophyta; class Magnoliopsida; order Poales; family Poaceae; genus Olyra; species Olyra latifolia. The sequence continues at coordinate 35,800,931 of CM070529.1, read as the reverse complement.
AGAGCATCAATCTCCAATAATGGAGTTAACCAAAAACTATAAGAAACGTCTATATCATCCTTACATAGTAAATAGATAATCTCACCAATGGACTAGTTACAGCATACTTTCTAAAATAAATATAGGCTCATATATACTAGTCTGTATGCATCTTGCAATCATTATAAACTGACTCTTACTTAATAGCTAGTTTTTATCTCTTTTTTTTTCCTCCTCTTCTCTTCTCCATATAGCCAAATAATAATGTGTATTTTTTATAGATAACTGACTTACATTATTGGAGATGCCCATACCCCAGCCGTTTAGCCGCGTTGTCCGAATAGTTAAAATGCCACAGCCTTCCCAAACAAGCAAAGTTAATTAAACGATGTTTGTTTGTTTAATGGCATGATGCTGCATGTGGAGCACTTTTAATAGAAGCACATTTGAATCTAAAACAGGGAGCATTTTAAAAATATTTAAAGTTAGTACGCACGTGTGATTCATGCTTCACGGAGACACAGATGCATGGCTCGTTCCATATTCGTGCCTAATAAGACCATAACCCCATAATATGACCGCAAAACATTTGTAGATGTCGTGCACGTGGTCCTTTGGACGTATTGGACAGGTGGAATCAAGGCTATACAATTTTTAGATTACAGTGAGAAGCAGCTTTTCAGTCGAAAGAAACAGGGGCGGCGAATGATAAAAAATCCCACCAATCTGGTCTGTTTGTCTAGCGATTGGAGGGTTTAAGGAAGTCTAAACGAGGGCACTTTTACTTAAATTATTTGGTTATAATCTTTTTGAACGCTTTGGTCGAAAACCTATAAGTCATGCACAATATAAACATTCTCAAATCCAACTTCGATTCGAAGTTTGGTTTTCGTAGATAATCAAATAATTTTAATGCTACATTCAACTGAAAACGGTTGTGGATTATAATTTAAAAAGTTATGGGCCCTCAAAAAAGGGCTTAGGGAGGCCAAAAAAATAACTAAAAATTGGTTTTGAGAGTATCTAGGAGAAACAATGTACAAAAAAGGCTGCAAAGCACCAAAACATTTGACTCATAAACTTGAACCTAATATCTCACGGTAGATCATAATCTAAATTTCATCTTAGAACAATAAGATTGATCCATATTTTTTTAGATAATGGATAAAATCCGGCTTCTACATCCAAAGATCTACACAACATCATCAACGTCACAAAGTAAACTTAATACATCTCTAAGCTTATAAAATAAAAGAAAGACGACATTTAAAATGAACAAAGCCAAAGAGATAACATCATGCCATAGAGAGCCTTATTATTAAAATGTTAGCCATGTTGGAAGAAGACTGTCATACCCACCACTTCCAAAGACGGGCAAACCTTTTGGAAAGCATCCTTGTGGTCCTTCTTCTATAATAACGCCCACTGGTGCAGCCAGTAAGCTCCTCTGAAAAAAAAACCTGTATGAATGCGATAACTCAATTAAGAAAACATGTTTGGGTAGGCATGCCATCTATTTTGGTTTTTAACAAAAAAAGTAATCACATTCATAACGAGTTGATCCATATTTAATGAGGGAGATTCAATATTGCGGTGAATCACTTTAGGGCATGTACAATGCTACAGTAGAACTGTATATAGCAAGTTGTCATGTCATATATAGACAACCAGAAGGACAACTCAAATAATACTATAGACAATCATTTCTTTTATAGACAACTTCTATCTACACACAACTACCTTCGTTTCTAAGCTACACACTACTACAGAATAGGTTAAAGTGCCAGTTCAGAACGGTCATCAGTGCCAGTTTTTTAACGGCACAAAACAACTGGCACTAATGCGGCTAGTCATTTGTGTCGGTTTGGGATCGGCACAGATGACCCGTTCTCTGTGCCGATTTATGTCTAGAACTGACATAGATATATTTTAAAATATATTTTATCTAGCCTAGCTAGCTAGGCTGCTACTACTACCTACGTATTATACAACTATAGCTAGCTGGCTATTTACATGAAGGCAGCAGTGTCATCGTCACCACTGCTCGTCAACTCGAGGACGGATTAGCTGCCGACGTCATCGTCATCATGACCAGCCACCTTATAGACGTCCTCAGAGTCCGGCCAGTTTTCGGGGGGAGGTGTCCCTTTCGTCGGACCATTGGGCCCATCCACCAGTTGCCTCCCCCGACGACTCCTCCTCCTCCTCTAACACGGGGGTGGGCTCGTCATTGTCGTCCTCCTCCGCCTCCTCCATCTTCACCTCAGGCGGTGATGCGTCCCATTGCCGCTTGGACGCCGGCTCATCGCGGGGCTCCTCCTCACCGATGGGTTCCTCCTCCTTGCTAGCTGGCTCCTCGCCAACCGGCTCCTCCTCATTGACCGTCAGCTCTTCATCGTGGGGCCCTCGCCAACCGGCTCCTCCTCGTAGGGTTCCTCCTTGCAGGGCTGATCGCCGACAGGCCATAGTGACCATGACTAGGCTGGTCGCGGCAACGAGACCGATGGAGAGAGCAACGGCTATGGTGGCGAGCTGGGTAGAGAGGGCCACGACAGCAAAGAAGATGGCAACTGGACCATGGCGGGAGAGATGAAGAGGCCAAAGAAGAAGAAATGTGAATGGGGTATCCGAGACAATCGATCGGATCGGAATAGATTATATAGATTATGTACGGGAAAATTTTTTCTTGCGAAACACCTCGGGAGACGAATCAATGTGTGCCTGTTATAATTGCCAACCAGGACATATGATTATGAAATGATGCGGCTCTTCAGTGGACACATGCTAAAAGTTTATATATGTCGATGTTAATTTCCAATTGACACATATATACAAATTATATGTTTTGGGTCGTTATACGAACTGGCACAGAGCTGGTAATTAGCACCAGCACATATAATCTATAATCATGTCGGTTAGTAATTAGCACCGGCACATAAAAGCTTTTGCCACTGGTCCACTGAAAAACCAGCACTAGTAACCTTATATATGCTGGTTCTAACTGAACCGATACAGATATACAAGTCTATATGATATGTTTTGGTGTAGTGACAGTCCACTGCTCTCTCCTATCCACATCATCATGTGTCCTATGCGGCAAAGCTATATACACGACTTATAGCCAGCTAACATGGAACATTGAATATGCTCTTGTAGTTTTATAAAAGGCCGAGATGAATTGCTTTTAGTCTAGAGACAATTCTTCTCTCAATTTTTACCACCTACCCTTGGTTTAAAATGGTGTGAGTTGGACCTTAAATTACCAATTTTCATCTAGTTTAGAACTCCCATGTCGACCAAAAACAAACAAAAGATCTAATCAACCCTTAACCCTAAATTCCTTTTCGTCGTACTAACACATTTCAACCAAACTTACACACATCAGGATCATCTAATGCAGATGGGCTTCTAACACCAGGGGTGAGAGTGAGATTGTTCATTCCCATCAACTAAGTTCATCTCTAGAATCAGCATGGTGTCCTGTATACTAAGATGTGTACGTCTCACCGCATGACGTAGAGTCCGGAATAAAGTTCCATTTAAAAAAACACATCAGGGTCATCTGCATGCATGCTAGCTTCCTTTAAAATGTACATTATCTGTTCCAGTACACGAAGCATGCAGCAGGGTTCCATTGCTAGCAGGGTTCCATTTCAGCAAGTCCGCACTTTAATTCTTCTCACCACTAGGACTGAAAACAGAACGGATATGAATAGATATAAGTGACACCATTATACCATGAGCACGTGCATAAATGTACATGTAGTTCTATACATCCATTCTCCTTGCATGCTCTTTTGAAAAAAGCCTCTGAATTTTCGAGAGAAAAAAACAATCGAGTCTTTTTTCTTCCTCCTCTCTCCCTCTCCTCCTCTCCTCTCCGGCAAGCCCGAGCCGGCTCCGCTCCAGGCATAGCATTGCCAGCGACCATCGTCCCTCCCCACGACGACCACATTGGCCCCACACAAGTCGTCGTGAGCTGCGTCCTTCCTTCTGCGTCGAGCCAAGCCGTGCATCTTGTGAGTGGCCTTGCAGATCGTGTGGGGCTGACGTGGTAGTCAGTAGGGACAGACAGTGGTCATCAACGGCGCCGTCCGGAGGGGAGAGGAGGAGAGGGGAAGAGGGAGGAAGAAGAAGGACCTGATTGTTTTTTTTGAAAATATGAGGGCTTTCTTGCAAAAGAACATGTGATGGGGATTGGGGGCTGAGAGTGAATGTTGAAGCGGATCCGATGGTTTGATGCATGCATAAAACTACAAGTACATATGGGAGAGCTTTTCCCTTATACCATATATGTATCCATATTTTTTTTGTCGGATTTAGATTCAGACATAGATAGTGGCGGATAGGAATATAGATAATATGGGTAACGGAGATGGATCATATATAGATTGGAACAGATACTTTTTTGAATATTACTTCAAAACACAGAGAGCATTGAACTTCATATATATAGGCCCCGTTTGGCACAGCTTCAGCTCTACCAAAATTGGTGGAGTTGATGAAGCATCCCATTCCTAGTTCCAGAAATTCATGGAGCTGGAGTTATGGATATATTGATGATGTCTAGGTGAGTCATCGCATTTACATTTTAAAACTAAAAATATAAACTTAAGTCACTATATTTTAACCTACAAACTTCATATCTGAGGTGGAGCTGGGAGCTGGATCTGTGGCAAATGGGGCCATAGTTATCTCTTATCACGTATCAAATTTGTAGGCACATAGCATAATATAATTATCGGAGTATGACTACTCAACAAAGATAAATAGATTAATAAAACCATATGCACCTCGCCATTACAAGCATCAGTCATTTGACCCGATATAAAGACTTATAGGTATGCAATAAGAAGTAAGCAAACTAAAGGAGAATCGCTTGATGCAAGGCTTCAAGATGGGTCATGCCTTGCTAGACGGTTGGAGAAGTGGAATAGAGATGGTCAGCAGTTGGGCTTTTAATATCTACTCTTATCTATAACCACGAAAACATTTAGATAACCATAAAATTATCTAAATCATTATCTGTACCGTGCTGTATAAGCCCCTCCCACCACCACACGCTGCACACATACTATCATCGGGACGTCCCGAACAGCAAATTTCAGGGGAACCCTCAAGGGACAGCGAGATTGCGGCCCTATGTAAGCCCCATGGCACTATATGATTTTGATGTTGATGACAACCGATTTTTAGATCTCTCTTATGATAATTTTCCCAGAGAATGTTTAATTGGGAAATCTTGACTTTCATGGACCCTTTAAACTCTAAAGGATGTCGGAGCATCAAGAGGGAAGACTAAGGACTTGTTTAGAGGTGGATGGGAGATGTTTTATCCACCTGTAGATAGGTGTGGTGTTTTCTAATTTTTTTACCAACTATTAAGAGGGGTTCAAAGTTGAAAGTTTCTCGATCTTCTCTCTTGAGCACAACTTATTTGTTTACCTTTGAGAGAGTCTAGAGAGTTGTTTTGGAGCCTTAGAAAGCCTAGAGTTGAAGCCGGGAAAGTCGAAAAATAGTTTTAGAACTATCTTTTTGAAGGCTGAAAATCATCCTATGGTAGTAGGATATTCCGGCTAATTTAGTAGGATATTCCGGCTACCATAGTGTAACTTCTGGATCAATGTTTTCCAAGTGGTGAGACAGAGACAGAAGGCTGAGAGTGTTAACCGGATAGTCCGGTTAGCCTAACCGGACCTTCCGACTAAAGGTGTGTCTCTTCTGTTGGCCCTGGGTAAATTTCCAGAAACTCCAGTGTGTTAGCCGGACCTTCCGGCTAAGGGTATGTACCTTCTGTTTTCAAGGAGTCTGAGGGATGATGGCAGACAATGCTAGCCAGATAGTCTGGCTAACCTAGTCGGACCATCCGGCTAAGGATGTGTACCTTTTGTTTTCAGGGGGCCTGAGGTCTGGCAGCTGACAGTGCTAGCCGGATCTTCCAACTAAGCCTAGCAGGGCTATCCGACTAGGTTAGGACTTCTATTCCAGAGTTTGCCAGATCCATTTTTGTCTCACAGTTTGGTTCTTTCGGCTAATTTAAGACTACCTTTCCCATTTGCACGCCGGGAGAGTCGGGACCTTCCCACTATAAATAGAGAAGAGGTGCTAGAGAGGAGGGTTGAGGTTTCCATTTCGTGTTCTTCATCTTTAGCCCAAACTCACCCCTTTTCCACCGCATGAACCTAGAGTTGTGAGTGATTTGAGAAGGATTCCTCCGAGGTAAGTAAAGTAAGTGTGCTCAAGGGTGTTCTTGATCGTTTTGGTTTACTTTCTTCCTTGAACTTGTTACTCTTGGTGTTTGTGGAGCACTAGACGGTGTGTGCATGGTGGTGGTTCTTGGAGGCTTGCCGGTGTGTGTGGAAGCCGTCCAAGAAGTTTGTAAAGGTTGGAGTCGACCTTGCCGAGGTGGCTAAAGACTACCACTAGTGGATCGAGGCGGAGGCCCTTGTGTGTCAAGGGTAAGCTTCAACGTGGAGTAGGAGTGAAGCTCCGAACCACGGGAAAAAATCGTGTGCCTCTTGTCTCTTTTACCTCTTGCAAGTTTATTTTTCGCATTATTTAAGTTTCTTGCAAGTTTGCTTAGTCGTAGTTCATCCATTACTAGATAGGATTGAGTAGCTAGGTTTGGGTAATTTAATTTTGATTAAAAAACAAAAAGAACAAAATTATTAGAATTTGAGTTAGCCTATTCACCCCCCCTCTAGGCCTTAGATCCTCCTTTCACCCTACAAAGTGATCACGACGGGGAAGCGCAAGCTAGGAAAGTGATCCGAAATTGGGCATAATGTTATTCCTGTTGGGCTTGGTTTACATGGTGTCCTTAGGACCCTACTTATATGGCATGGTCCAATTTTTCAGGCTGTCCCTAGAGAGTACATAATCCTGGGGGTAAAAAGGATTTTTGCTAGTGCAATCCCCTACGGGTCCCTGGTCAGGCGGCTAAAACAGGGGTATGCCTGTCTTTGGCACAGAGAGCTTCCTTCTAGTGCCCATATTTTGACCTCCCGGCGGGGATCGAGAGTGCGGCATCCTTTGCAGTTGCCATTTTTAACCTCTTAGCGTCTGTGTAGCTGTTTTGTCTCCTTCTTGTAGTGAGAAAATGGCTTTTTGTTTTGACAGAGCATCTTCGAACCCTGTACCCTCCTTTTGACCATCGCTCTTGGTGGGAAAGCTCAGTCGTTCTCCTTGCCTAAGCTCCGAGGGCCTGCTCCGAGTCCCATCGGGGACGTATGGCCTGAGAGGCTTCTACGCCGAGGTTCGTCTTGGGCCAAGATCTAGAGGGCACAGGGCCTAGGCGACTTCAGCACGAAGACTTCCCTAGAATTGGTTCTGAGTGTGTGGGAGTTTACCCTGGACCTGGCTCCAGGGAGCCCAGGGTTGAGCAGACACTCGCACGGAGGTGTGCCCTAGAGTTGTCTCTAACGGCGTGGGGGCTTGGAGGCCCCCGTGTGGAGGTTTGTCCCGGACTTGGCTCCAAGGAGTGCGGGGCCTGGGAGGCTCCTGCATAGAGGTGTGCCCTAGAGTTGGCTCCGAGGGCGCGGGGATCCGGAAGCTCCCGTGCAGAGGGGCCCGGGAGGCACCTGCATGGAGGTGTGCCATGGAGTTGACTCCGAGGGCACGGGTGTCCGGAGGCTCCCACATGAAGGCTTGCCCCGAACCTGGCTCTGGGGAGCGTGGGGCCCGAAAGGCTCCCGCGCGGGGACATTCCCCAGAGTTGGCTTTGGGGAGAGCAGGGCCTGAGAGGCTCCCGTGTGGAGATGAGCCCTAGAGTTGGCTCCGTGGAGCACGGGCCCTAGGAGGGTCCTGCGCAGAGACATGCCCTGGACCTAGTTATAGGGATTGTGGGGCTCAGGAGACTCCCACGCGGAGATTTTGGTCCTACTGGCCCTCCTACCATAGAGGGGGCGCGGTTCTTGGGCGTGAGGTCCCAAGTTCTTTGTTGGGTGGTCATGGTGGCCTACTGAATGGTTGCTAATATGTGCATTTGGGTTATGAGATATATAATATTGTGCTCCTTGTGTTTTTGTCTGCTGAGTGGATGTCCAGTTTTTAGAGGAGATGCTGTCGAAATTTAGAGTAAATAGTCGAGTTGGTAGCATTCTAGGCTCAGAGAGGAGCCAGGGTGTACCTAGAGTAGACGATGTCACTTTGCGACTAAGAGCATCTGCAACCACATCTGCCTGGATGGCACTAGGTTGTGAGATCATAATTGCTAATTAGCTCCAACCACCTTTTTTGTTTCGAATATAAATCCTTTGGATTAAAAATGTACTTAAGGCCTTTATGATCAGTAAATATACTAAGTCTCACCGTACAGATAGTGTCGTCAAATCTTTATAGCAAAGATAATAACAGCCAACTCTAAATCATGGATAGGTTAATCCTGCTCATATTTATCAACTAGCGTGTCACATACGCAATCACTTTCCATTTTCCATAAGTACACAACTAGGCCCTACTCTGAGACGCATCCGAATAAACCGTAAATTGTTATCCTTGCTCCAAAAGGGGTGAGAACAGGAGTAGCCACAAATGTCTCTTTCAATGTACAGAAACTACGCACATATGCAACTGCCCCTTCAAACTTCACATCTTTTCGGGTTATTCAAGACAGGCTTATCAATCAGAGAACCTTTCGCAAATCATCGGTGGCATCCTGCTAAACCCAAGAAACTACTTACTTCCTTCACATTGAACGATCTCTTCCGATCCACCATTGTGGAAGCCCTAATCGAATCCATAGAAATACCGTCCAGATTAATGTCATGGACTAAGAGTCCCCCTTCTGAAATTCAAAACCCACACTTCTTTAGTCACACCCAAGACTGATGCTCTCCAAAAGGCTGAGACGCAAATCTCGAATGGTGTTCAAACTCCGGATCCTTCGAACACTTTATCAACATAAAGCCACAAAACATAATGCACCCAACTATAAACACTAATGGATCTATTCAACAGGCAAGTCTTTTCTCAACTAGAGGGCAACCCATCCCCAAAGCACCTTACATTCGCGATCATTCTACGGATGAACAACAAAAACCATTGAATCCATCCATAAAACTATCATATCAACAACTAAAAGCACCAGTCACATGACCACTACCTGTAATATAAAGATTCATGGGGTCAAGACATGGTCCCCCATGTCAGACATTTCATTCACATTTAATATTCACATGAATGTGAATCAACTTGGCACTGTAATCAAGCATTGGAAAGCTCCAAACAAATCCAGATGAAATAATTGCACAAAGAAATGCTAGGCACGAGCTCTCAACAATCGTATACCTTCTACGTCTGACCTAGTAATCATCAGGTCACAAAGAACTTTCAAATAGGGACATCCAAATCCATTACTCCATGAGCGAATAACACAGGCAACCGTCATGGCTGATCAAACCATTGGTCACTCCTACTACACAGCCCCAAAACATGAAAACTCATGATCGCAAAATTTCAAGGACATGGTACGGTTAGGGATTTGCTGTTGTCATGTGTGCACTATATGAGTTGAAACTCCATTGGTAACCAAGTTAGACCTCATGCAAGTGAAGGAAGTGCGAGAATATGATTGCTTGTTCCAGCAAGGAGATATCTTGACGAAGGAAAGGAAGGTGGCTTTAGCATTAAAGTGTTTGGTACAAAGTAGATAGAAGGTCGCCTTTGTGGTCGTAGAAGTCTTCGGTCAAGAATGAAATTATAAGGGAAGCCTATCACACTCCTAATACCGTGTATCCTGTGAAAACAAGATGTATTGGAATTTGAATGAAAGTTTCTAGTGGAAGGGAATGAAGGTCGATATCGCATAGTACATGTCATCGAGTGGGATTTGTTGGCAAGTAATAGTTGAACATGAGTGTCCAATCGGATTATTGCAAACATTAGAAATTCCTATGTGCCCTTGGGACGGATAAGTATGGATTTTGTGGTTGGACTCCCTCATATTCCACGAGGTAAAGATGCTACTTAGGTGTGGTCGACCAATTGAGCAAATCTGCACATTTCATTCCGACCTGTTCGACCAACACCATTAGTGATTTCGCTCCTATTTATATTCGAAAAAAAGTCGTGAGATTATGTGGTGTACCTAAGACCATTGTATCAGATAGAGATGATGAGTTGCTTTAAATTTTGGGAGAGCTTATAGAAGACTATGGATACATAGCTTCACCTAAGTATGGAATTTTACCCACAAACATATGGCCAATCAGAGCGTACTATTTAAACCCTTAAGGATATGCTTAGGTCTTGTGTGCTATCTTGGAGAGGCAAATTGGGAGGATCCTCTGGGCCTTGCTGAGTTTACTTATAATCACAGCAACCATGCTAGCATTCGAGCAGCACAAGTCAAGGTTCACTTCGGGCGCAACTGTAGGTCTCTATGTTGGGATGCAGTGGGAGGAAATGCAGTGTTGGGTCCGGATTAGGGCCAATACACAGTCAATTAAGTAGCAGAGATCTGCTAGAATCTGCTAGCCTTTTAGAGTAGACAGAAGAGTTATGCTGATATTAGGAGAGAACTTGAGATGAGGTTGGTGATTAGGTTTTGCTGAGAGTTCTTTCTACTAAGGACATCATTCCCTTTGGTACCAAGGGGAAGTTAAGCCCAAGGCATGAGGGGCCGTTTCTAATTGTGGCACGTATTGGTAAACTGGCTTATCGCTAGGATCTCCTAGAAGCTATGAGTAGGGTACATAATGTGTACCATGTCTCTATATTGAAGAAGTATTTGAAAGACCCAGAACATCATGTACCCACAGAGCCATTGATCGTTGAGCAAGATCTCTTATTTGAGTCTCGACCTGTTTATATTCTCGAGGAGCCGAAGCGACTATCGAGACATAAGGAATTGAGAGGTGTCATAGAGCTTTGGACACATCAGACGGAACAAGAAGCGACGTGGGAGCTCGAGTCGAGTATGCGCGAGAGGTATCCGGAGTTGTTCCTTTCAAGTAAGTGTTGGTACCCGATTCCTTGTGTTTTTGTTTTGTTGTTCTCAGCTGTTGACCCTAGAATGCGGGGACGAATTCTTTTAAGGAGGGGAAGAATGTAATATAGTAAAAAAAAGAAAAGAAAAGAAAACACTGGACTAGGCGGCCCACCACAACCTATCAAATTATCACTTGGTCAGGCCCTTGCCAGAATGTAGGGAGCAGGGGGCTCACACCCCAGCCACTGTTTTCGCCAGCCGCTCCCGTGCTTGTCTCCTTCTGCTCTTGCCTCTCCTCCCAGCCGCTGCTCGCCGCCACTGCCGCCTTCGGCGAGCCGCCGCCGGAGCTCCACCCTACCGACGCCTTCTTCCTCCTCTACTCAGTCCGCTCTATGGCGCCCTGCTGTTGCTCCCCCACACCTCCCTATCCTCTGCCGTGCATAGGAAGGGAGGAGCAAGGAGGAGGGAAGGAAAAAGGTGGAAGAAGGAGGAAGCTGGCCTGCTGTAGAAGAGAAGGTGGCCGGCTGTGGGAGTAGGGAAAGGGAAGCCTGACTTAAGGAGAAGGAGGTGGAGGTGCAAGAGCTAGGGTTCCTTTGGGGCCTCCTCCGATCCACTTTTGGGTAACGAATTGATCTCTTCCCTATGATATTCTTGCACGGATTGGTCGATTCAAGGCTAGGGATGGTGGTTGTAGAGGCTAATCAGCTATGAGTCCATTTGGTTGCCCGTATTTTTCTGGCCAGGCTCGCGTGAGATGGAAATGCGTGTGTTTGGTTGCCCGCGTTGCCCTTCAGCCTGCATCCGTCGATGCAAAATCCTAGTTTGAGCCTGGCTCCGCGGAAACGGCCGCCGCGGTGACTAACAGCGACTAACACTGCTAACTAAACTTTGTACATCAACTTTTTCATCCTTTCAAAAATGTTTTAAAATTCAAACGACATCCAAATTCAATGAAACAAAAAGATTGGAACCATAGATTCAAGTACAAGGTATTAAAAAAATTTCAGATTTTTTTGAATTTTTATTTTTGTTTTCAATTTTATTGATTTTCTAGTATTTGGTTTTTTGCATTTTTATTTTTATTTTTGAATTTATTGATTTTCTAGTATTTGTTTTTTCAATTTGTCCATCCCTATATTGAATTTGTCTATCCAATTTCCCCTCTAGTGTAGCCAACCAAACAACATCTCTACACATCCTGTCCAATCTCATACAACCAACCAAATAACATCACTTTGCATCCACTCAGCCTGACTCCACTCAGCCTGGCTCAATTCATACAGCCGAGCTGAGCTCATACGGCAACCAAACACACCCTATATGTTTAGCGTTTAGTCATGTGAAGTATATGCAGCGAGCTTCGGGTTTAGTTTGGGCTCATTCTGTCGAGAATTGGAGCTTGGCCCTTTAATAAAGAACGTGGGCTACGTTCCTAGCTTTCGGTAGAGTCCTAGAACACACGATTTGGCCAAGCGGTTTGGGAGATACGGTATCTGCAGTGCCACTGTCCGGTTTTCGGTTGCGTGGCAGTGCGCCAGAATTGTTGGGGTCGGGCACTAGGATATCGATGGATGGCGCTAGTTGCTACTTGATAATGTTGATTGCTTGTATATTGAATGAATAATGGTGATGTGTAGGGGGAATTTCTTCTGGGACAAGGTTGGTGCCGCTACAGCATCCCTCGGCGTCCCTCGGTAACTGAGGCAAGTACATGATACGATGTGTGTTGATAATTGACTGAATGGTATGCTGTGTTATTTGTGCTTGATTTTGATAACGATGGTATTGCTGCGATGAATGGTTGGATGATGGAGATGGTGGATTTGAATTGATAAGTGGCATTTACTTGTTTTAAGTTGCAAAGATTTCTGAAAAGCTTGCATACGAGTCAGGACGGTGAGAATTGTCATATGGCTAGTCCGGAGTGCCATTGGCCAGGTCGGTGAGAAAGCCATATGACTAATCCGGCGTGTTCTTGAAATAAGACCTACAGAGATAGGCACCCCCCACGAGATGGCAGGGAAGTCACACTTTGGTGGGCAAACTCCACGGGATGGAGTATAGAGCAGGACATCGACGGGTGTACGCTCAGATACCGGTGCGCGCTATGAGAAAGGATCATTTTGCATTACATTGATAAGAAAGTAGTGAATGTGCTGGATTGAGATGGATTGATAGTGTTGGTTTCTTAAGGATGTGTTTTTGTCATCGTTATTATGTACTTTGCTGAGTCATCGACTCACGCTTGTTTCTTTATGTTTTTAGGTAATTCTTGAAGGAGCATGCATGGGGCAAAGGGAGTAACTGACACTGTTGCGCACTACACGGCAACATTAAGCACATTAATAATCTAAATAATCTAATCTCCTTGGTTTACTTTTTGACTTAGTTCTCTAGAATTTAATTGACTAAGTTGTATATGTGAAACTTGTTCCGTCATATGGAACTCTAGTGTGTACATGTTCGTCGACTGTGGTCCATCGCCACCAAGGTAAGCATAGATCTTGGGCATGAGATCCTAAGTTCTTTGTTGGATGATCATGGTGGCCTACTGGATGGTTGATAAGTTGCATATTTGGTTATGAGATATTCTATGACTATATTGTGTTCTTGTCTGCTGAGCGGATGTCCAGTTTTTAGAGGAGATGCTGTCGAAATTTAGAGTAATTGGACGAGTTGGTAGCATCCAGGGCTCAAAGAGGAGCTGGGGTGAACCGGCATGGATGTTAGAAAATTAGTAACGGTTGGTTTATTCAGCACGTACTGATGTTCTCCGGACCCGTAGACCGTTGAACCGGGACTGATGTAACTGTCAGTCCCGGTTCATGCATAACCGGTACCGATGTACCGATATGAAAGGCCATTTCTCTAGTAGTGTGTGGGTCATGGACCCACATATCATAGACACACGAATGACATTTCTGCAAAAGTGGAAACTTTAGAATGGCATGGTTTCATTTCACCCACTAAATTAAAAGAGTCCATATCAACTATAGCAAAAATAAAAATAACATAATTTCATAATAAAAATAATAGAAAAAAGAGTTCGTGTCAAGTACATAACTAGAAAAAGAACCCATATCAACTACAACAAATAAAAAATTAACTAAAAGCTGTAATAAAAAAATAGTAAAGTGTCCGTATCAACTACAAGACAAGAAAACTAGTTCATATCAACTACGACACTAGAAAAATAGTCCATATCCACTAAAGTAAAAACATCTAAGATTAAAATAAAAAATGATAGAAAAAGTCCATATGAACTATAATAAATAAATAAAATATAAAATTTTAAAATATATATCAATTATATTATTAAAATAGGATCCAACAGAGTCATTATATATGCAAACTAAAGAAGAATAACCAAGCTTAGAGTTGCGACAGGCATGGTGAGTCGGCACCACACCATTAAAAATGTTGTGGAGACCAACGAGAAGGTTAGAGATCGACATAACTACAACGTAGTGTCGGATATTTAGGCTATATTAGAGCTTATCATGATCTATATGGATACACTTAGAAAAAGAATTATCTTTCTAATTAGATATGAACTATATTAGAGCTTATATCTAAAAAGGTTTTTTAGTTTTTATATAAATTTAGTCGTGCAAATGCACCAGACCCCACTCATATAAGTAATCCGCAGATCTTGTGCACGTGGGCTAGGACGTAGGGCTTCGTTTTTATTTAGGGATAGCTGGAATTCGTTGTACATGTGCAACGGTGATTAAAAACCCCACCAGACTACGTGGGTCTCTCTAGAAGCAATGGGAAAGGTCAATAAAGTCAACAAATTCACAGTGGAACGAGATATATAAATTTGTTTTTCCTTTCTCAATCCCTGTTTCGCAAGGTTAGATGAGATATTGTCGGGAATCGTTATACAGCATTTAAGATATTTTAAAATAAAGTCGTGATCGAGGAAAGAGTGTGATCTATTACTCGTTCTGTAGGTAACAGTTCACTCTTATAATTTCTACTTTCTACCATAGATTTAAAATGGTGTGAGCTATACTACGACTGCCTCGATCTTTGTTTCATAGGATTGTTAAAAAAACATGAGTATAAAAATGCATGATGCAAATATCATGACATGTTGAATTCCGGTGGAAACAAAACCACGTGAATTGCACAAAAAGATGTGTTTGATCACATCACATAAAAACTACATGAATTTTAAGAGGAATAGAGAAAAGAAAGAGAACATGCATTGTCACTATGGAAAGATTCCAAATATAAAGTTACATCATGTTAAAAATCCTCCAAAACTTGAAAAGGAAGATTTCCTACTATAAAATTTTTTGAGAGCCATCCCACTAATCAAACATTTCAGTATAAACATTTGTCTTAACTAGCAAAGAATCCATGCTTTGCTAGAAACAAATATCACATTACTTTCCATTGTGTCATATTTGATTTGTTTGGCTTAGAATTTCATGCTTGCTTTTAGCCTTCCACACTCGACTGTATCGTGCTTTCATGCCCTCATCGCCATCACCTAAGTTCCGCTTCTATACTATCTAATTTTGTATATTTTGATCTTATCAAAAGCTTCCTTAAATAAAACCACTAAAATAAGAAAGTTAAATAAATATGATGATTTGATATATCTTGAGCTATCGAAAACTCCCAAAAAATGCAGCTGAAATAATAAAGCAAACGAAATAAGTAGAAAGTACTTTTACGTTGTTTGTGGACCTATTTAATAGAGCTGAAAAGCTGTGGTAGATTATAATCTGAAAAGTTGAGAGCCTTTAAAAAGAGGCTCAAAGAGGCTGAAAAATATATTTTTTTGAATAAAAGGGCAGGAGCTCTGCCAATTCATTCAAATAGGAGAAAAATACAGGGAAAAAAAGGAAAAAACAATAGAGTGCCAAGCACCCAACCACAACCGCAGCGCAACGCTGCCAACAGCCCCAAAGCAGATCAACTCAGCGGGGCAATAACACTAAAACAACTGGCCAACACCGGCCACCCAACGACACCAGCGGTCGACAGGAGCGCCCGACCCAACCGAAGCCACTGCTCAAGCGACGTCGACTCGGGTACCAAACAGAGACACTCTAATAGGGACCCACCAACAGCACGGGAGGACCACAGGGACGCCTTCAGCAAGGAAGCGATGACGAGATTGCCGCACGCCGCCCATCCACAATTGGGTTTTCACCCAAAAACGAGGGAGAGGGCACCTACGACGGTGCTAAAGACCAGTCGCCAACCACTGCCACCACGGCACCCTCCGAGTAAAGGCCACTGAACCGCCGTCCACACAACCGCCCCAAAGCCACCTGGCTCCCACAGGGGGTAGGGAGAAGCCGAGCAGGAACGGGAGACCGGATCGCATAGAAACGACAGCAGCGACGAAAACCGGGTGAGTCAAAGGGCGAGGCCGACGACGCCAGCCAAAAACCCTAGTAGGGACCGACGGGGGAGCTCACCGAGACCACCATGCGGCGAATCCGACCACCCGCTGCCGGATCCGAGCGCCCCGTCACCAGATCCGGGCACCCCGCCTCCGGATCCGGCGAGCCGCGGTCGGCACCACCTCTACACGAGCCGGCTCACCACCGCAGCACCTGGCCACAACAGGCGAAGAATAGGGAAGGGAGGAAGGAGAGGAATGGAGGGGGCCCGCCGCCACACTGGTCGCGATGGCGGCGGGGAGGGTGACTCGGGGACGGGTTTGTTGGCGGCGGCCGAGTCGCCCCCCGAGTCGCCTCGCATGCGACTTTGGGGGTACCGGACCGGTTGCCACTATTAGCCGTAATTCAAAAGTTATATATTAAAAATAGTTATAGGATCTTTGATTAAAAAAACCACTAAAAGCCTTTAAAAAATGATACAAATGTTAGAACATATAACTTGTAAAAAATAATAAATTTCAAGCCGTAGATTTTAATCTGATTTTAAGCTGTAAAGAACATAGCCCACCATTTGTCAACGGATGAAGGGTCCCTTGCAACTAGACTTTTTTAATAATAAAAGATTTATTTTCCTTTGAAACTCCTCTCCGTCGAAGAAGGCATAATAACCAAACTCTTATTTCTATTTCTATCCCCGTTTAAACTCCCTTGTCTACAGAACAAGAACCGATCCATAAATAACGGGTTGCAACGTGCGGTCAGCACTCTTCCGGGAGATCTTCCCGTCATCACCATCACACGGGAAACTGTGTGTGTTTTTTTTTGCCAAGTCGATCCACTCACCTCTCCTTCCCTTACCTTCCCCCCACCACTCCCCGCGCAACGGGGGTGATCCGAGACGCTTCACACCAAGCCAAGCCCGCCTGTCTATATATACACTGGCTAGCTCGCTCGTTGGGAGTTGGGACGAAAGCCAGGAGCGAGATCGATCGATCGACCGGGAGTGGCACCAGGATCGAGACGAGAGCCGGAGGTAGCTCCTCTCGCTCTCGGCCGGCCCGGCGACGATCGGCATGTCTTCGGCGGCGGCGCCGCTGCTCGGAGCCTCCGCGGCGGCCGATGGGGCCGGCGGCGAGGGGCGGCGGCCGTGCGGGTGGCTGACCCGCGTGGTGGACACGGAGGAAGCGTGGGCGCAGCTGCGGTTCGCGGTGCCCATGATCCTCACCAACATGTCCTACTACGGTATCCCGCTGGTGTCCGTGATGTTCTCCGGCCACCTCGGCGACATCCACCTCGCCGGCGCCACCCTCGGCAACTCCTGGGCCACCGTTACCGGCTACGCCTTCGTCGTACGTACACCACCAAACCCGCGCCCTACCTAATCTTGTGTGTGCACGCATGCATGAATCATTGAATCTCGATGCATCTCATCCTATGCATCAACAGTGGTCCGCCGGCGGCCTCCAAGAACGTCGTTTTTACTGGGAAATTAAGCAAGGCTTAATTAGTTCTTTTGTTAATCATGTTGTTTTGTTTGATGCTCGCGGTCGTGGCGTGGTGCTGTCAGTCCCTAATGACTATAGACTAGTACTCGCATTAATTTATAATAGCGGCTGGCATGGGCATTTTCGGCAGGGCGATGCGAGTCTAGATGGAAGGATACATCCAAAGCTCGTGCTTACATACATAGTTTATAGACGCCGTGTGTTGACCTTAATTTACAGATCTCAATGTTCCTATCTTAATTGCAGGTATTAAAGTTCATAACAATTGTTTAGAGCATCACATTAGATATTTCAAAATCCTTCCCTATAATACTATTCCCTACACATTCTATTTCTTTCTCTAAAATTCCTTCGCATTTACACTATACTCTAAAAGATTCTTTCCTTTTAGCAGCTATTATATCCAGATGAACAGTGTTATAGCACGCCTGCTACGGATGCTTTTGGTAGTACTAGCTAGGACGTAGTGTACCAGCGAAGGGTAGGTTGAGCATGCAGTAAGAGTATCTCCAATAAGACCACTTCAGCTAGCTATAAGGTTACCAACTCAGCATTTTGTTTATGTAAAGAAGAGAGATAAGAGCTAGCTCTTAATTAAGTAATTCTATAACGTTTTACAAGACAAATAAAGACTATTACTTGTAGACCTATATTTAATTTTAAAAGTATACTATAACTAGTTCATTCAAAAATTTATTTACATATACTATCCATGGTGATACGAAGGTTGCTATAACTGTAGTTAAAAGTGCTACCTGCGCTAGTGACAAACCGAATTAATTGTTCATCTGCCTAGGTCCCCTCCGATCCATCCAGTGTCCGTAGCTTCAATAATAATCGTCTTCAACATAGTTAAAGCGTTCGGTACATTCTGGAATATTATAATGTGAAACAGCTATGATGTGCTTTCTTCCTACCGTGCCGCCTGCTTGATCTTGACTATAAAATATATCATATATGCATCCATCCGTCCTTAAGACTAAACATTGTTATGTACGCAATTGATCGTTGCCAATCATGCCCACTAGTCGCTTTTAGCCACGTCGATCAGAACGACTTGGGGGCGTGCAGGTACATGGCCACGCCTCATCGTTCTCGCCGTGTACAGACAAAACCGGAGACGAGCGGCTGGTGCCGGCGGCGTGACGGGCGCCTCGCGTCGCGTCCACTTGCTATCGAACACCGGAATTTTCTCTCAAATCCTGTGGACATTGAACGGCGAGCCTAGCTCCTTCCTCGTGAATTAACCATACGTTTGAATTTCCAGAAACACCTCTCTCTAGCTCGCTCGCCTGTGCGTTTGTGACCACTAGCCACGAATACTGATCGTGCATGCCCATTAAGGATGAAGCAGAGACGAAAGAAAACTGATAAGGAAGAGAGAGTCATTCCAAGAATTCGTGAGGAAGATTGACGCGCTACCACCGCGACGTGTCCGGCAGAGAGCTGGCTACCAGCTGCCTGCGTGCGAGAGGAGGCCAAGTCGTGGGCTGAGGCCGAAGGATCAGAACTCAGAGGCGCGTACCGGCGTTCGGCCGGCTAGAGAGTCGTCGGTCGCCACAAAATCTCGGGAGATGTGGTAAACAAAGCGCTCCGCCTCCGGGTTCAAAATAAGCTAGGAATTCTTCCCCGACGAAAACGGAGTTCGCAAGCTTTGAAAAACCTCGTCGCTTGAACCGGTCGCGGTTCAACTTCACCTACTACTCTACTAGTCCCCGACAGGCTAGCGTAGGTACGTAACAATGATGCGTGATTTTTATTTTTATTTTTTAAAAAAATGCCAGAATTACAAGGGCCGGGTGCACGCAGGACAACAGTAGTACTAGTAATGAGCGACGTATGTCATCTCAAACATTAGAAGCAATAGCTTCCCTGTCGGTTTGGGGGTTAGGTGACGTGATGAATGGCCATGAATGATGGGTACCACACAGGCTGCACGTCCTGTCCCAGCGTCCATGTTCTTCACGGAGCCGCCCTCGTGCGTGGCAGCGGCACACAGTCACACTGACACACGGCTCTTCTGCTCCCCCAACATTTTTTTTTCTTCTAAATTCGGCTCCGTACAGAAACTTTTGCCAAAAAAAAAGATTTTTTTGTTATAACTCTATTCTCTCCGACGTATCGGATCTCACTCCACTAGGAAAGAAAAGGTATCTCGACCATTAAAAAGGTATCTCTCATAATATGGGGATGAAATTTGGATTTCTCATAGCAAAACACAAACATCCGATCAGCAGTGAAAGATGCAAAGCTTCGGTGTTTATTGGATGGATTAGGGAATTGGAACAGAGAGGGTGGTGGGAATCCCTAATTTTTTTTCAAAAGGGTGGCGTTTAGGCTGCCTGTTGGAGATGGTTGGAAGTCTATTTCTAGTCGAGATTTATGCTATTTCTTGAAGTAAATTTTAGTTCAAATTCCTCACAAATTCTTAGGGATTGTAGATAATCCATGTATAGGAGGAAACCTTTCTTGGGCAACCTGCTTGAGCTCCTCTTCTAGCTGATGGCGGCACGAGCCTCATCTTCCTGTGTTGGGTGAGAGAGTGTGGAGATGGAAGCGAATGACACGCGGCACTAATCAGCTGTGGTAGAATCGCAGCCCTTTTAAAAAACTCTCTTAAAAAGTGCAGTTCGAATAAGCTTGACATAAAAGCACATGTTAATATCATGCTTTTTTTTATCTATTTTGACGTATGTTAGCTAACAATACTATATATAGATGCAATTTCTAAACTAAATTGTTCATAGCTTTGTCAGACATTGGTGCGTGCGTAGACCGTTGGATAGCAATCAGCAAGCAGTCGTCCTAATTTTCTAGATCACCACGGTGGAAAATTTGGGAAATTTTTACCCTTTTTTTTCCCCTTTCAAGCGTTGAGTCTGCCTTTGGAGCGATGGTGGATAGCCAGTGGCAGATCATCGACGGGAGACATGTTCTTTACTGACCAACGCAAGCACGCAACAGCGTAGGTAGAAAGATCTTTGGTCCATTCTCCAATGATTCCCGACACGAAAAGCAGTCAAAAAAGAGAACTGATTTTGGTGAAGAAGTATGCGAGACGGGGTTTTTTTTGTTATATGCCACTCAATTCGATAGCCAATTTCTAATCGACCCTCGATTCGATAGCCCTCTATTATATGTCACTGGTGCAACGAATTCCTTTCCTTTTTGCCACTCGGACCAAAATGCCCCTATCATCCTCCTTTGGTCCCTTCTTCCTCCCTTCCGATGGCGGCAAACAGCGACAACGAGCTTGGGCGACGAGTTTCGGCGACGATGGATCTGGTGGCAGCAACGAGCTTGGGGGACGGCGACAGCAAGCTTGGGCGACGGCGACGATGAGCACGGCGACGGATCCGGCGGCGGCGAAGCTTCGGCTAAGCGGCGGCGACGACGGACGGATCGGCGGCGATGAGCTTGGGGACGGCGATGGCGGATCCGGCGGCGGCGGCGGCGGCGAGCTCCGGCGGCGGCCAAGTGAGAGGAGGGGCAAAACTGTCCTCAATTTTTTGAAAAGAGCTAAAGTGGCAAAAAGGAAAGAAATTCGTTGCTCCAGTGGCATATAATAGAAGGCTATCGAATTGAGGGTCGATTGAAAATTGGCTATCGAATTGAGTGGCATATAACCAAAAAAAACCCGCGAGACCGCGATGCTGGGAACACGAACGCAACACTCGATCGTTTAATTGGTGACCGAAGCGCAGATACAGCTGTCGATCGATAGATTGGTTTAAGACAAGCAGGACAAAATCATGGCCGTTATCACTGACCATTCCTGCTAGAATGCTGCTGCCTGCGGCTTTCTCGATCAAACAGTTGCAATTGCGAGCAGATTTGCCATTTGCTCATAGGGCAAGCTGCAGCTAGTTCGTGATTATATTTGTACTTGTTGAAGATTAAAGAATTAATGATCCTCACGTAGCTAGATCCATGCAATGCAAGATGAACGCTTGATTGGCTAACAAATTGATGGATGGGTGTTTTGTAATTTTCAGACGGGCCTGAGCGGCGCTCTGGAGACGCTGTGCGGGCAGGCGTACGGCGCGCGGCTGTACCGCATGCTGGGGCTGTACCTGCAGTCGTCGCTGATCATGTCGGTGGCGGTGTCCGTGCTCATCTCCGTCGTGTGGTGCTTCACGGAGCCGCTGCTGCTGCTGCTGCGGCAGGACCCTGAGGTGTCCCGCGCCGCCGCCTCGTTCGTCCGCTTCCAGGTCCCCGGCCTCTTCGCCTTCTCCTTCGTGCAGTGCCTGCTGCGGTACCTGCAGACGCAGTCCGTCGTCGTGCCGCTCGTCGTATGCTCCGTCGTGCCCTTCGCGCTCCACCTCGCGCTGACGGAGCTCCTGGTGAACGTGCTCGGCCTGGGGCTCGCCGGCGCCTCCGCCGCCATCTCCGCCACCTTCTGGGTCTCCTTCCTGATGCTCCTCCTCTACGTGCTCCGCTCCGAGGCCTTCAGCGAAACCTGGAGGGGCTTCTCCACCGACTCCTTCAAGTACGTCCTTCCCACGCTCAAGCTCGCCACTCCGTCCGCCGTCATGGTCTGGTCAGTCACTGTCGCTACTCCGCTGCACACACGCATTGCATTTGCGCCCCGTCATTTCTTGATTTTTCCCCTGCCATGGCTGGCCTCCATGTGACGACGACAAGTTTTTGCTTCATGCAGCTTGGAGTACTGGGCGTTTGAGCTCCTGGTGCTCATCGCCGGCCTGCTCCCGAACTCGACAGTGAGCACGTCGTTGATCGCCATGTGGTACGTCGCTCTGAACTGATAGACTAATCTTCAGTAGAAACATTGTTCCATCGTTTGCTTGGACTCAGGCCATGAACGAACCGACTTGATCAGCGATGAAATGCTTTGTGTGCAGCTCGAGCACGGAGGCCATCGCCTACATGATCACGTACGGGTTCAGCGCCGCCGTGAGGTAAGCGCCGAGCTGCAGAGCTCAGGCCATTTCCACATGCCATGCCAGCATGAGTTGTTGCTTACTCGGTTGCACGGTCGGTGGCAGCACCCGGGTGTCGAACGAGATCGGGGCCGCGGACGTGGAGCGGGCGAAGAACGCGGTGGGGGTGACGATGAAGCTGTCGGTGTTCCTGGCCGTCTCCTTCGTGCTCCTGCTGGGCTTCGGCCACAGCATCTGGGCGAGCCTCTTCAGCGGGAGCGCGGTGATCGTGGCGGAGTTCGCCGCCATCACGCCCCTCATGATGGTCTCCATCGTGCTCGACTCCGCCCAGGGCGTCCTGTCCGGCGTCGCGAGGGGCTGCGGGTGGCAGCATCTCGCGGCCATGACGAACCTGGTGGCGTTCTACTTCATCGGCATGCCGCTCGCCATCCTCTTCGCCTTCAAGCTCAAGTTCAACACCAAGGTAAACAATACGATCACCTCTTCTTTACAACACGTTAAACTCAACTCAGATGATTCATTACTCTCGATCCAACGATTCAATAACCTGGATGTTGCAGACGGTATAATCATTCGAATTTAACAAGACCGCCTATCTAAATGCATTGTCACGAAATACTCTCTCTCCGTAATGTGCCGTAAAAGAGCTCACAGCAACGCAGGCCTCTGAACTGAACATTTCTCCTTGGCTTTGTGATACCTTTTGCAGGGGCTGTGGCTGGGTCTGATCTGCGGGCTGACCTGCCAGGCCACCGCGCTGCTGGTGATCACCATCCGCACCAAGTGGTCAAAGATCGTGGACAAGGTGCAGGAGGAGAAGGCCAACTACGTGGCCTGATCAATTCTACAGCCGAGTCTCACATATCTATACAGGATGGGCACGCAATACACATCCGCGGAGTGCATGCACGCGTGTACGTATGTTCGTGCGGGGTTTTTGCCTTTTTGGAGTAGCAGCCAGAGCAGAGTGTGGAGGCGTTTGCCGCTGTAGGTTTTTGCTGGATTCCGGCGTCGGAGAGGTGTGCGGTGGAGTGATGTGCGGCTGTGCCCGGTTAACGGCTCGCTAGGTGAGTGACTGGGGCGAATGGAATGCAAACTATATTGCGCCGTATCTTCAGTTTGTTCTCTGCTTTTATTTTCCTTTGGATTACAAGATAGAGACACATGCATATTTTTTAAAACTGGACTGCTCATCAAACCGGTCCAGCTTTTGGTTCATGGTTCACTGGTTCTACCGCCGGTTGGACCGGTATAACCAGTTCAATATAATGCAAATCGGACCAGCCTCAACCCCAACTATCAGCCCATAAATTGTCAGCCTTCACGGCATAGCCCAGCCCACCTCCAAATGCAAGCCTATCAAATTTCAGGCCCAAACAGCCAAACCCACCCCACCTATATGGCTCATCTATATGACGACATCAACCTTAATCCTACCCCAATCCCTCCCACCTACCAAACCGAGCCGCCCCTCTCAGACTCATCTCCATGCAGCGCAATCGCTGGTGCCGCTTTCTCCCTACCTCCCATTACATCGCCCCTCTCCTCCACCCGCACCAGAAGATGCGTCGCCCCTCTCCTCCTCTTCCACCGACGGTGCAGCCCCCTCTCAGCTCCTCAGCCCTTGCCCTCTACCGATGGCCCGATGCCACCCCTATCCTTTCCCCTACTTCGACAGACCGATGGCGCCGCCCTTCTCCCCCTCTCCACTGATGGTCCGACGCCGCCCCTGTCCTTTCCCCTTCCCAGGCGGCCGCTCCTCACGCCACCGTCCTCCTCCCTCCCCCCTTGCGCCACCATCCTCCTCCCTCCACCCACATGCCTGCAGCCTTCCTTCCCCTTCTCTGACGTCGGCCGTGCCATCATCCCCCACCTGCCCGGTTCTCTTCTAGCCTGCCAATTCGGTGGTTTGGTAGAAAAACGGACTGATTTTCCTAGGTTTTCCGGTCTAGATGCTTAGGTGGTCCTAAAATCAAACTGAACCGGCTAGCCCACCGGTTCCGGCTGTTTCCGGTTAAACCAGCTGTTTGGTCTGATTTTTCAAACTATGCGCGCACCACACGTGAGTGCCTCCTGCTTCCACGTTATCGCTAGCAAATTAGGCTATCACAAAACTATTCGCTTTTTTTAATAATAAAATAATTTTTTTTTGCGAAAGGGAACTGGTCCCTCCTTCCATTACTCCACAAGAAAACGGAAGACATCCAACGTCGGAGTTCACAGATGTTCAGACACACACAGCACTATATACATCGCAGCATTAAAGCACCCACAACCAAAAGCTAGAGTTAAGAGCTGACAAAATGAAACCATCCACAAAAGATTCCTAAGAACAGGACGATGATCAACTAGGTAGAAGCTTTAACCCTCCAGTAGCATACGGTCCTCCAGAAACTCCTCCCAAAGAACATTGGCAAGACACCAGATCTTCTCGGTCCTCCTTCACCATACTCACATCATCATCACCATATAACCCTGCCCAATACATCATAAAAGAAGCTGCCATGAAGATAATAGCCAGTGGGGATCCAAGTTCCTTGGACTCAAAACAGATTTTGTTCCTCCATACAGATTTTGTTCCTCCATTTCCAAATCGCCCATAAAATTGCTGAGACGCCAAGCATATGAAGATTACTAACATCTGGCCAAAGCATATGACACCACGGCAAAATTTGATCAAAAGTACCGGGTCTCACTGTACAATTAAAGGCTCTGCCCACTAACCCCCAGACCACTTTACTTACATTACAGTTAACGAATAAGTGACTAGCTGTCTCAATTTGGTCACAGAATATGCATCTAGGATCTCCCATCCAATTCCTTTTCCTGAGGTTTTCTTTTGTTAGAATAGCATTCCTATCTAGCAGCCATAAGAAAATCTTAATCTTCAGAGGAATTTTGTTCCCCCAGATGAACAAATTAGTCCTCTTAGGCCAGGGTTTTTCCAACATCTGATACATGGATTTAGTAGTAAAAATTTTTCGAACCCCTTCCTTCCAAATAGTCCTATCATTTTCCACCGACCAAGGAAACTGTGTGCATTTAGTAATCACATCATTCCATCTGACCCTAACATCATGGGACAGCCATCTCCTCATAGGTATATTCCAATGCACAAGTCTACATTTAGCTACAGAGATATGAGGATCTAAACAAATAGCAAATACATCAGGGAAGGTATCCTTTAATGTGAAATTACCCAGCCATTCATCATGCCAAAAATCAGTCATCTCTCCAGTGCCTGTAATGATTCTTCTCCCCTTTAAATAGAAATTTTTGATTTTAATCAGATTCTTCCAGAACAGTGAATCAGAAGCATTACATTTTAAAGACCAGATATTTTTATCTTTTAAGTACTTCCTCTTTAATATATATTGCCAAATTCCTTCGGAATGCTCTAACCTCCACCACCACTTGGTAAGGAGGCTTATATTAAACCACCGCAAGTTTTTCACCCCCAGTCCCCCCTTGTTCTTACTAACACAAATGTGATCCCACTTAACCAGATAGTATTTTTTCTTCCGATCATTGCCTTGCCAAAAAAATCTCCTCCTTATTCTATCTAGTTGACCAATCACCGATTTAGGTAGTAAGTACATGGACATAACGTAGATAGGAATACTACTAAGGCAAGCATTTAGCAATACACTTCTGCCCCCCAAAGAAAAAGTGTTACCTTTCCAAGCATCCAACTTCCTGCTAACTTTGTTAATAATATTCACCCAATCCCGCACTAAGATCCGACGACTGCTAATAGGGAGGCCTAAGTATTTAATCGGAAAGCTCCCAATAGGACAAGTAAAAAGCTCAGAAAAATCTTGCCCCCCCATTACTAGTGCCATTAACTACCACCACTTCACTTTTATCAAAATTGATTTTCAAGCCCGAAAGACTTTCATAAACAACCAACACCAATTTCACATTCTTAGCCATATGAATGTCATTATCTAAACATAGAATGGTATCATCTGCATATTGTAATATCGCCAACCCTTGATCAAATATGTCAGCCGCCAGCCCTTTAACCAATTTTTCACTCTGGAGATTATGTATCATTTTAGAAAGGACATCCGCCACAATATTGAACAAATAAGGTGATAGGGGGTCTCCTTGCCTTACCCCCTTAAAACTTTGAAAATATCTCCCTTTTTTCCATTAACATTAACACAAACAGAACCACTTGTCACTACTTGTTGGATCCAACCACAGAAATGAGAGTTAAAACCTCGCAATCTGAGACAATCTAATAAGAACTGCCAACTCACTTTATCATATGCCTTCTCGAAGTCAAGCTTGACTAGCACACCTTCTTTCTCATTTTTTGTATGATGGATCAACTCGTGGAGCACTACCACCCCATCCATAATAAATCTACCTTTTAAGAAAGCAGATTGATTTAAGGAAATTATTTTATTCATGACCGATTCTAATCTCATAGTTAAAACTTTGGCTACAATCTTATATATACAATTCAACAAACAAATAGGTCTATATTATTTAATATGATTAGCAGTCATACTTTTTGGTAATAGGATGATCACTCCCAAATTTATTCGTCTAATATCAATCTTATTTTCAAAAAAGTCACTGAATAAAGCCATGACATCACTCTTCACGATATCCCAACAGGATTGATAGAATTTAATAGGAAGTCCATCAGGGCCAGGATTGATATTCTTAGCCATTTTAAATACCACATTCCTTATCTCTTCCTCACAAAAAGGTTTCACAAGCAATTCATTTTGAATCTCATCAACTTTTTCATTATCTGACCAAAAGGTATCTTTCAAATTAAACTCAGATGGTCTAACCGGACCAAAAAGTTCCTTATAGTACCCAGTAGCATAATTCAACAACTCCTCATCTCCTTCAATATTTCTGTCTTCATCTATTAAAGAAAGAATAAGTTTTTTCTTTTCCTTCCCCTTCGCAATTCTGTGAAAATATGTCGTATTGTTATATCCTTTCAAGAGCCAACTCTCATGAGATTTCTTATACCAATATTGCTCATCTTCCTCGAAAATAGAGAAAAGTTCAGCCTGTAAATCCACCCTCTCACACACCTCCTCAACATAAAGGGGTCTAATTTATTCTATTTTATCCAAAGCATCAATCCTACTGATAATATATTCCTTCCTTTTCTTATTCCTTCCAAATTTATTAGCTCCCCACCCCCTTAGAGACCTCTTAAGTCTTTTAATTTTCTGATGCAAAACAGAAATACTATCTCCCCTTTTGCACTCAGAGTTCCAACTACCTGCTACAAACTCTAAGAAGTCTTCCTGATTAATCCAATTCAAATTAAAAGAAAATTTTTTAGGGTTCCCACAAGACATCTTCCCAGTGGAGAGAAGGATAGGATTATGATCCGAAAGAATTCTAGGAAGACACTTTACAGTAGCAGTAGCATCAGGGAAACAAGTATCCCACTCAGGACTAACCAATACCCTGTCAAGTTTCTCCAACACTGGCGGAGATTGCATATTAGACCACGTATACCGCCCACCCAATAAAGGTAATTCTCTTAGACAATGTAGGTTTATCAAAGAATTAAAAAGAGATGTAAATCTGGTCTGATGAATAGGTCCATTTTTCTCACTATCCTTCCGAATCATATTGAAATCACCTCCTAAAATATAAGGTATTCTAGAATCCAGAGTTGCATCATGACAGATAGAAGAAATCTCCGCAATGCACTCCAATTTATCATTCACATGAGGCGCCCCATAAATACCCACCAAATTCCATCTTCTTCTAATATTCTTGTCCCATAAATTCAGAACCAGAGAATAAGCCCCTTTTTTAACACCCAACAGATCAAAGCAATTACTATCAATAGCACATAAAATACCACCGCTTCTGCCACTAGCAAGGCACCAATTCCAAATGAAAGAGTTATTAGCATCAATATTCCTCAAAAAACTAATGGAGTAATCAGCCTTTTTTGTCTCAAACAAACATAAAAAATTCAATTGATTAAGCATGATACAATCCTTAATAAAGCTTCTACAACCTTTTTTAGAAATACATCTACAATTCCAGAACAATCCCTTTGTGTTGTGATTCATTGCAAGGTTATTCCCCTACCCCTTTTTGCAAATAGTGACTCCCCCATCCATTCATCCAAAGAATCTCCTTTTTTCAACTTGGTCCATTGACCCTTCCCCTTTTTCTTTTTTCTAGACATAGATTTGTTCTTCCTTCTACTCCTCACTACTGAAAGGCTACTAAGATCATCACTCAAAATCACATCTGATTCTTCATCTGAATGAACAATTTCCCATTTTTCATCAGCATTTTCCTCATTATGAACACCAACAGGATTCAGTTTTTCTTTTTCTATTTTTTTGTGTATAAATCCAATCTAGCATTTTCTACATCTCTCAATATATCAAAACTCTCAAAACTATTATTACCAACACATACTCCCATGGACGACATAACTTGAGCAATTTCTTCATTATTAAGAGCAGCAAAAGAATTTTTGGAACGAGAAAAATTACCTTCCAGATTTTTTTTCCTTTGAAGATTGGTGGCTTTTTCTAGAATGTTAATAGCATCACCCCCCAATCTCTTGCTCCTCCGGATAGGGCCATCCACAGTTTTCCTCTTTTTTTGCACCATAACAAAATTAGCGGCTGCATCTTGTGTCGACACCACATCATCTGTCAAAATACTTCCCTTCTCACCCGAAGAATTATCCCCTTCCATTTCACCAGCGGCAACACACTGTAAAGGTACTACATCGAGAATTTCCTGCGAATCAGGGTCAGGAGCTCCCTCCAAATATAATACCTCTTCTTGAACTGGGGGGGATCTGGTCAATACTCTGTGCAATATCTACAGAGGCCTCTTCTGACCAATCCAGCTGGTTATACTTAGAATTCTGAGCATTTAACCTATAAGACCCACATAGGCTGGATCCAATACCAAACCAAGCAGAAATCAGATCCAAAGAATTCAAAGTATTCGGCCTCTGAAATATCGGGACATTAAAATGGGGATTGGTTACGAACCAAGACTGGACAGTTGTCCTTAAAATTGGTTCGCCAGTACCAAGATCCTCATCAGTGTCCATAGCCACCCCCTGTTGATCAGTCAAAGTAGAAAAGCCCGTAGGCTCATCATCCTCTTCATCTAGCTCATCAAATCGCTCAGACTCCTTATCCTTCCTGGTAGTAGTTTGTCCAATATCTCCTATCAACCCAAAAGCATCAACCATCTGCATCTTAGAATGTTTTCCACTTTGCCCACCCTTGCTAGATATATCACCCCAGTTTAAATCTCCCCCAGCATGTTGCTCTTGCACTTTAGCCTTCTTAGCCGCTTGCATCCAAGCATCTTCACCTTTCCCATCTACTCTGACCTGGGAAACTATCTCAGATCCTCCATTCAGCAATTCTTCTTCCTCAACCTGAATATGAAAATCAAATACTCCTCTACCCAATACTCCTTCCACCACACTCGGAATCTTAAGAGGATCTTTACATAATATCATCACACGAACATAATCCGGCCTAAACATAGATGAATCATCCACTTCTTGAGGAATCCCCACAAGACTAGCAACAGAACAAATGGTCGGTATCGA
Organism: Olyra latifolia; assembly: GCA_036346145.1. Lineage (NCBI taxonomy): Eukaryota > Viridiplantae > Streptophyta > Magnoliopsida > Poales > Poaceae > Olyra > Olyra latifolia. The sequence goes on along the minus strand of CM070529.1, from coordinate 35,770,659 downwards.
TCTTTTTTTCTAAAGGAATGTTGTGAATCCGAATCCAAATCACCGATAAGAGACTCTTAGCGCCACATTCAGGTTTCCACCTTTCAACTTTCATGAACACATTACCAGTTCGCATTTTCATCAAAGGAAAATCTGCCATTTCCTCCACCTTCCGAGGGTTTGGAAAACGCATCAGAAATCTATTACCACCCAAGGCTCTAGGAGTGCAACTCCATTTAGGGAAGGATTTAAAAATATGATTAAACTCATTCTCAATCTCCCGAACTGATACCACACCACCCTCAATCACAATGACGGCCATATTTCCCTTATCTCTTAGAATCTGATCAGAAGCAACATCCTCAAGAACATACATCCCCTGTTCAGCAGCTTGAAAGCTACAAAGAGAAGCACAAAACTCCCACGGTTTGCGGTGTGGACATCTCAACGCAATATGACCCTCTCCCCCACACCGACCACACATAAAAATAGCAGTACAATTGAAAGTTAAGTGACCAAATTTCCCACACCGATAACACGCACCCATCACCTTCTCAGATCCAATAGAAACTCCAGAAAAAGTACCACCCGAACGACCAGAATTAGAAGCAGGTTTCTCTTCGAAAATCCCCTTATCTATACCAACAACATCCCCCTCAACAGATTTGGCACTAGGTTTTACCTGAGGAACTTCAGATCCAGGTTCGAGAATCTGTTTGCCCTTCTCAATACTAACCGGATTCGCAACCACCATAGGAAGAACAGGCATCTCCTCTTTCTTACCCCCATCAACAGGAGTGGGGGTCGTATGATTCCAGGTGAAACCGCGGCCACCCCAACCTCCGCCACCACGAATATTGCTCCAGCGACCTCTCCGGTCACCTCCACCACCCTCACGCCCCTGTCCCGCCTCCATGGAGGAGCGGACCACTTGCGCGAAGGATCTCCTATCGCCCCCAACAGTACCTCTCCACTCAAGAGGATTGCGACGGGGAACGGAAACCCTAGCGGCTGGGGTGAACCGTCTCCAGAATACCTCAAATAGACTCGGAACCGAGGCTGCCAGACCCAACGCGCTGCACGGCCTTTGGGCCGAAACTGCAGCAATGGGCTTCGGAATAAGGAAGTCCCCATCAAGAGACCCACCAGCCTCCGCCGCCCCGAACCGTCGAGAGCCCTCGCCCACCGACGACCCCGCCGGCGACCCCGTCCGAGAGGGTCTAAACCCACCACGAGTCCCGATGAGATGTAACGCCATCCGGCCTCCCAACAGCATAATAAAATAAAATTAGATAAACAAAATTATTCTGATCTCTCCATCGGTTAATGCACGCAACTCCAATATTACAATGTTGCAAATCTATGGTCATAAGCCAACACACAATAGTTGGACAACAAAATACATTATCATCTCATCATGAATCAAGGAAGCTCATGCGCAAATTCTATTGCGAACCTTCACCATGTTTTACTAATATTTCCATCACCGTAGATTCCAACTGACGACAAGCAACTCATATATTGTTTAGCTTCTTCTTTTATATATATTGTTAGCTTCTCCTTTTACCACTACTACAAATTTAAACTTCACAAGCGGTTCGTAAAGCCTCTAGAAGCGGTTATATAACCGCTTTTAAGCAACCGCGACTGATACTCGCGGGAGCATCAAAAGAGGTTCTACGAACCGCTTCTAGTGGTATCTAAAAAGGTAAAGAATATTGGGGTATGTGGGATTCGAACCTAGGACCTCACCCCTCCTCATGACCCACGCCTCACTCAGCAAGCCAACCCACCCATGCGTGCTCTCTGATGAGTCCTTTTAACAATTCGAAAAATAGGCCTCTAGCAGCGGTTCGTAATACGAACCCCTTCTAAAGCTCCTCTAGAAACGGTTCGTAATACGAACCCCTTCTGTTGCTTGGGCTTTAGAAGGGGTTCGTGTCCCCAACCGCTGCTAAAGGTGCTTGGGATTTAGAAAGGGTTCGTGACACGAACCCTTTCTGTTGCTTGGGATTTACAAGGGGTTCGTATTACGAACCGTTTCTAGAGGGGGCTTCCTGGCTTGAACTATTGAACCGCTTGTGCTACAACTATTAGAAGCGGTGCGTATCGAACCGCTTGTGATGCCCTGTTCTCTAGTAGTGTACAATAAAGATCAAAATTGAAACCAATATGTACCCCCCACACCCCCCTCACCACCCCCCAAAAGAGATCAAATACATAAAAAAATTTAACCTTTGCTTTGTCAAAAACAACTTCATTGCAGATTAACCAAAGCCACCAACAAAGAGCGCAACTCCCAAAGGAAATTGGCTCCGAAGCCGTGCCCAAAGGGCCAAGTAAAAAAGTTACAAGAAAATTGGCAAGAAGGAAGTAACAATTGGGGCAAGCTTGAGCAGTAATATTGAGGAAAGTAACTTAGAGCATCTCCAGCAGATATGCTCTAAAATCGAGCTTCTATACACCCCCTCTAAATCACTATTCGCTATCTATATTTGCATTTTCTCTAGTAGAACCTTTATTCAGATAAACTATAGAGATTAATATGGAGAGCCTCCAAATTTTGAGGCTGGAAGAGAGAAATCTAAATTTAGAGGTTGAGATAGTCGTTAGAGGATGAGAGCCTCTAAATATATGGAAGATTATGTTTTAGAGGCTCTATTGGAGATGCTCTGAGAGACAGTTTGCAAAAATGAGATGTGTTTTCCTGGGAATCAGAAGACGTGAAGGGGGTTCTGCAAGAGATCATGGAGCACTCAGTAGCTGTTAAAGGATGTGCTAAACCATGAAGGCAAAAGCAGAAGTTATGAAACGTTTAAAAACACAATGGAAAGTGTCATATGTGGGTAGATTTCACAGATTTAAACAAATCATTTCCAAAAGATGATATGTGCTACCAATAATAGATCAGTCAATGGATTCGATGTCAGGGTGTGATTTGTTCAGTTCCTAGATGCATAGTCAGGGCACCACCAAGTATACATGCGAAAAGAGGATGAGAACAAAACAACATTCATAATTCCGTTTGACACATTTTGTGTAACATCCCAAATTTTCAATAATGTAATTTGGTATGTTAAGAATGTTTTAAAATTTTTGTAAAGGTAATTTTGAGCAAACTTTAAATTAATAGTTCTAGTAGGTTCTAGTTTTCATTTTCCGCGCGAGTTGATGAAATCCGGTTGAACTTTAAATCTCTAAAATTCTCTAATCTCTCCCGTACCGTCTGGCATGCGGTTAATCTCTCCCTAATCTCCCTCTCTAATCTCTCTAATCTCTCTCTCACGTATTGTATCTTGTATGCATGCAGGATTTTTCTATCTCTCTCTCTCTCTCTCTCACACACACACACACTATCCCTTGCATGGTGCTGGAATTGCAGCTGCTCTTGCGTGTGCTAGATGCAGTGCTGCTGCCCTTGCATGGTGCTGGAATTGCAGCTGCTGCAGCTGCTCTTGAGTGTGCTGAATTGCTGCTGCTGCTGTACGTATTGTACCCTTGCATGATGCTGAATTGCAGCTGCTGCAATTGCTCTTGCGTGTGGTGAATTGCTGCTGCTGTACGTACTGTGCCCTTGCATGGTGCTGGAATTGCAGCTGCTGCAATTGCTCTTGCGTGTTGCTGAAATTTTGCTGCTCTGCGTGTGCAGCATTTTGCACTTCTCCTCTGCATTCTTGTATGCTGATGCACGGCTGCTGCATGCATGAGCTGCTGCTGCACGCAAGCTAAAAATCAGCGGCTACCTTGCATTGCTGCCGCACGTAAGCTTCGCTTTCATGCCTCGACCTGTCCGATCGAAACTCGCCGTCGTGCGTTATATTTAGAACCACCGCGGTTCTATTTTTTGCTGCCCCGTTTGGCCGCGCCTTCTCGTCGCCACCGGCTTTGGTCGGTACCGTCGGTTCTTTTTGTTCCACCGCGCCCCGGATTCTTCTCTCATATTCTGGGTTTGGCCGCAGGATGCTGGACCGCCTCGCCGCCACGTTGCGTCGGTCTTCCGGTGCTCGACCCGTTCGGGGCTGTGCGAAAACTCCTGAACCCCGGTGAGCACCCTTCCCTTTTCGAGTAGCTCACATCCTTTTAGCCGAGCTATTCCCGCTTAATTTAAACCCAGATTATTTATTTATTATAGATTCAGTCGTCTCGTAGTTTTAGAGCTAGTTTGTCAGTTCATCTTCGCATCGGGGTTTTTCTTTTAAAATAAAATAAAATAAAATAGTACAGCAAAACCATTTTAAAATAATAATAAAAATATTATTTTTACTGGTAGCCTGATTGTACTGTGCTTGGCTTGTTTGGCATGTTCGCGCGTGCGCGGTCGTTTCCGTCAGAAGGAGGACGCACCGCAGAGGGCACCACCGCCGAGGAGTACCGCTACCAGGTCCTCGAAACTCAAGGCAGGTCCTTTGACGCATACTGTCTATAGCCTGTTTTCATTAAAATGTTTTATTAGGAATTTATAAATGTGCATGCCAGTTTTAAAATATTAAAACTAGTTGAATAGTGACTAGCTAAACCTACTTAACATGTATTACTATAACAACCAATTATTATAAAACTAGGTGTAGCTAGATTAATTGTTATCTATTTCCCCTTGGACTTAGGTTGTTTAAAATAAAATGCCCGCAAAAATAAATCATGTTATAGTTCATGTTTACTAAAAATGTCTTTATGAACTTGTTTGGAAAATAGGCATCGGAAGGGACACGATGCCGGGTATGGGTATTCTTATTCTTTCCCCCCTCAAATATTCCGACTAGGAGGAACTTTTAGCCAGAGGGTGCTTGTATGCACCGGGTTGGTGTTTTCTAACACCACGGATTTTGTAAATCGGGGCTTAAAAACTGTTCCCTCCTAGTCTAAGGACTGTTCATCCTATGAACCTACGAGCTTAGCCTTTTAGTACAACCTCGGGTCCTGGTATGGGACAGGCCTGTTTCCCGGTCCTCTGGCTCTGTTGCAACCTCTCGGGGAAGCAATCGGTCGAACCCGGGGCTCAGGTGGTGAACGCTTTGCGGAAGCCTCCGAGGGTAAAGTGTACCCCCTCTGCAGAGTTAAAACTGTCATGACAGCCGTGCTCACGGTCATGAGCGCGCAAAGCGAGTGTTCATATGGTAGCCACTTCTTTTATAAAAATCGGGTTTCTTCTAAAATAATTTGGCGAAGGACCGCTGCTCAGATTTTACTATTGGGACCCGGTCGTGAGGCGAATATGGTTCGAACTTAGTACGACGACGGATGGCCAGAACAGTCCCGTTGGTCGAATGACCGAGCCAGGGAGCATAGTTTGCCAGGGGTCGATCGGAACAGTTCCGTCTGGCGGAATGACTGAGCTAGACAAGATTGGAGCCCCTGAAAAATGATGTTATCAAAACCGCATTTTTAAACTCATTAGGAAAAATTGTTCAGGGCTTTTCTGCAAAATACCAAAGCCACCTTTGTACAGAGCTATCATATCGTTTCACATCCTTTCCCCTGCTGAGTATTAGTACTCATCCCTGTTTTCTCTCCCTCTTTTAAAATTTCAAAAGGTGAAGAGACGAGATTCGACTCCGAGACGGATGACGGGGACTACGACGAGTCGGACTACGAGGAGTCGTCGGAGGAGTGAAGCTTAGGGTCCGTTCCTCTGATCAAGATGCTGTGGGATTACAGATCGAAGAGTAGCTGTATTATGGGTTTAGCCTATGTTTTCCATTGTACTACTCGTGGTTCACCTCAAGCGTCTTGACTTGTATGTAAAATAATTGAGATGAGTTCCCCGACTATGTACCTTGTATAATTATGGTAATGTATCACTCTGTTGGCAACTGTGTGTACTAGCGATGATTCTTGGGACTAGTACAGGATGCACAGGAAGGGTCCGGACTTTTATGGCCGGGTCCCGATATTTTGCAACACAAGAGTGCCCTTCGGCCTAAAGAACGTGGGAGGTGACATTCACAAGGCTCATCGTGAAGGTATTGGCAAGACATCAAAGCCTATGTTGATGATGTTGTGGTAAAAAGTGTTTATGGAGAGTTGATCACCCTTAAGATTTGGAAGAAATGTTTGGAAACCTGCGTAACGCAGGGATGAAGTTTAACCCAGACAAGTGTGTCTTTGGGGTTCAAGCATGAAAGTTGTTAGGATTTCTTGGTGTCTCAAAGCAATGCGGGGGGCATCCCTCGCGCGAGGGACTGGCGCTCAATCCACACTCGCGTGGCCGTCGATACGGACGCGCCCGTCCATCGGATGAAGCGGAGCCGCGCGCTCGCTCTCCTTAACGCAGGTAGCCGGCTCGCCCACACCATCCAGCTCCCTTCCTCTCCAAACTTGTTTGCTCTACCATCCGGCTCGGCCGCCCGCGAAAGTCTGTGTGCCCTACCAAACGCAGCGCAGACCACGTCGTCGTCGCCACCGCCGCCGCAACACATCTTGACAGCACGGCCGTGTTTGCATCGATCGTGACGGCACGGCTTCGTCTTCGCCATCAACGTCGTTGTCGTCGTTGCCGTAGAAGGATTATATATTGCTCCGAACGCCGGCGTCGGTACGTATGTGTAGTACTAATCATTACATGGTGGGTGAATATACTACTCCGTACAAATTTGTTTATTTGCATCACTAACTTTGTATCTTCCACACTAGAGCAATTTTATATAGAGACTGACAATAAAAGGAACAATATAGCTAAGAATCACAATGGAAAATCCTAATACTTTAGGTAATTTTTCTCTTGTTATAATCAATGAACAATTTGATTGTTCTGAAATATTGAGGTGCATGATAATTGTGATATTTGTCATATATGATTTTGAAGAAACAGGTTCTAATGGTAGAGATGTTCACACACCATAAATTCGGATCCCAGCAATTGGAATGGAATTTGCATCTGTAGAGGAAGCTTACTAATTCTACGATGCTTATGCGAAACATGTTGGTTTTAGCGTTAGAAAAAATAACGATCGAAAGAATAGTGCAAAGATTTGTATAATGAAATGCTTCACTTGTTCAAAAGAAGATACACAAAGGTCAGCGAATCCAACAAAAATCCAGCCAAAAGTGCAACACTTGGAGTCCAGAGTTGGATGCAATGCCCATATGAGAATAAACATGTGCAACAAAGGAACTTACGAGGTGACTTCTTTTGAACCGGAGCACAATCATGTGTGCATAACGCCATCAAAAATAAGACTGTTAAGGTTGCACAGACTCATTACCAAGGCACAAAAAACTATGGGTGATTTGGCCGATGTCTCTGGGATTAGACCAAAAGCGACATACGAGCTTCTATCAAAACAAGTTGGAGGTAAACGTCATCTATCTTTTCTCCCAAATGACTACAAAAATTATTTGAGAACCAAGCGGGAGCAACATATGGCATTAGGGGATGCAGGGGCACTAATGCAATATCTTCAAAATCGTCAGAAAACCGATCCATCCTTCTTTTATGCAATCCAGCTTGATACCGAAGATCAAATCACCAATATATTTTGGGCTGATGGCAGATCACTTTTAGATTATGAGTATTTCGGTGATGTTGTTTGTTTTGACACAACCTACAAAACTAATAGCTATGGTAGACCTTTCGCTATTTTTGTTGGTATTAATCACCATAGACAGACTGTGATTTTTGGTGCTGCATTATTATATGATGAGTCAGCTGAATCTTTTGAATGGTTGTTCAAAACTCTTTTGGATGCTACATGTGGAAAAGTCCTAAGGTGATGTAAAATTTTAGCTTGCAAATTTATTAGGTGTTGTGCAAAGTCAAAACAGTAATAATAACCTCATGTACATTTGTCTTTTCAGGTGATCATGACTGATCAAGATGCTACGATGGGCAAAGCAATTAAAAATGTCCTGCCAAACACTACGCATAGGTTGTATGTGTGGCACATGTATCAGAATGCCGCAAAACATCTTAGTCAAATTTTCAGTGCTTCAACATATTTCAAGCGTGATTTTGGTCATTGTGTGTACGACTGTGAAAATAAAGAAGAATTTTTGAATGCTTGGCAAGACATGCTTGGAAAGTATGATCTACATAGTAACAAATAGTTGGCTGACTTGTTTGTAATACGTGAAAAATGGGCACTTGTGTATGGCTGTCAGTTCTTTTGTGCAGATATGAAATCGACCCAGCGGAATGAGAGTATTAATAGTGTAATGAAGAAGTACTTAGATCCAAAGAGAAGGTTGCTTGATTTTAATCATTGGGAGAGAATTCTGGAAGATAGACGTCATTTGGAGTTAGTGGCGGATTGCTGGGCTAGTCAAGGTACCCCTAAAGTCCCATTTTCAGATATGCTCAAACAAGTTTCGCTTATTTATACTGCAAGTGTATATAAGGTTTTCGAAGCAGAGTATAGTCGATTTCTCAGTTGCAAGATACAATATTGTGGAGTAAATGGGAATATGCATAGTTATGTTGTGATAGATGGACATCGACAGCGAACTGTCATATATGACATATTTAATGATCACTGGAGTTTTTTCTGTCTAAAGTTTGAGTTCATGGGACTTCAATGTTGTCATATTATCAAGACTTTAGATTTGAACAATATCAAAATGCTTCCTGAAAAATATCTTCTTAAAAGATGGCAAAAGGATGCTTAGTCTGGAAAAAGAATTAGTACTTTGAATGTTGAGTCAACATCTGAAAATGACATGGCAAACCGCTATAGCTCATTGATGAGAACATTCACTGGTATAATTTCTGTTGCATCACAGAGTGAAATGGCATATAACAATCTTCTAAGTCAAGCACCAGAGATTATGGTTAAAATGGAAGAACTTGTATTGTAAGATGGCGTTTGTGAAAAAGAGACAACGATTGGTGAAGCATCTGTGGTAAATGTTGGAACACCGTGTGTGAATCCAACTGGTGTGCGGAAGAGAGATGGAGGGAGAGGATCACGCCATTATCCAAGTTGTCTTGAAATGAAGAGGAAAGGAAAAAAAGAAAGAGAATGCAAACCCCGATGTGCCCGTACCTATGTGCGCTCCCGAGGTTGAAAACAATGTAAATTTCTTGTTTGTAATGTCGAATCCGATCATATCACCATATATGATATATTTCAATTATTGGTAAGCAAGCACCTCAAAACCCAGCATATGGACCACATACATATGGATCTGCAATGGATCTTCTGAATTCAACGACTTGTGATGTAGGAGGTAATGACACTGATGAGTACTTTGTGTGTGATTCCTCTATATAAGTTCAATGACCACATTCTCTTTTTTCTATTTCTTCAGGTTCAAGAAGTGGTCAATTTGGTTATATGTGAATGAACAGACCTTGTATTTAGGAGATGTAAAATCATAGAGCATAACTATGAAACAATGCTAGGAGATGCACAATACACAATGCTAGTTATATTTTGTTAGCTATAAACTGAAAAAATCAGTTAGCTATATTTTGTATATTCTTTTTTTTTGCTCTTTTGGCTTTTGGTCCATTTGTATAAGGACAACATATATGAATCTGCTCTTTTGGTCTTTCACATTTGCTGTTATGCTCGTCCTCCTCAAGACCATGCCATGTATGCTTATGCAGCAAAAATCTTTTTCATAACTTCTCAAGAGTCTTAGCAATCAGTATGGTACTCTTTAATTTCCTTTTGGCAGTAATGATAAAAGAATTTGAAAATTTATTGAACAGCATTCTGGGACAGGAGCAAGATTCCACATAACTAGTTTCAAATGGATTAAGACTGCGAGATTTTTTTTTTAGATAAAGGAGGGCTGCAAGAATTAGGTCTATTCTTAGTGGGATCGTAAATCTGAATCAATTCCATGGTTTTTTTTTTTTTACAATTTGAGGTGCCATTGCACTAATACTGAATTATCATGTATATAAAAGACATAAGGAAGGTTTTGTTCCACTGATATCTCATCAGTATACAGTAGGTTCAACAATTGAAAAGTAAACGAAACTCTTCAATTTATCACAGCAAAGAAATGAAAAGTGAGCTTTGGCTAGTGGAGAGAGCAGCCTATTACAATGCAGAATACAGTCCCTGTTTAGGTATGATTTGTCACAGAACTCTAGAAACTTTCAGTTAAAGACCATGCCATGTATGTTTATGCAGCAAAAATTAAGCCTGGACATGGAATTACCAACACCAAAAGTTCAGGTTCTGAAAGTCACGCGTTTTTGAAGTGGCAGGTCAAGTAGATCAATCTGAAAGTCAGGTCCTGAAATTAGCTCAAGGAGGCTCTGAAATTGTTGCTCCAAAGTCCAGAATTCTGTCATATGTAGCACCTAGAACTTTACATATTCAGAATAGTTCAAACAATAAGTAAAAATGTTGGACATGGTTCAAACAATGCTCGACAAGGTGTTCATTTCAGATTCATTTCTTAATGCTCAAATTCACATGGTACAAGCAACTGGATACGGGTATTGGCAATTTGAGCTCTGAATACATGTAGCAACTGGATACAGGTATTGGCAATTTGAGCTCTGAATACAGGTAGGAACTGGATACAGTTATTGGCAATTTGAGCTCTGAATAGAGGTATTGGCAATTTGAGCAACTGCACTGCCACAACTGCACTGCATTGCCGCCGTCGCTGGGTCGCCGAATGCCGCTGGGTCGTCGCCCGAGCCTGGGGGCCGCCGCTAGGGTCTTCGCCGAACGCCACTGGTCGCCGCCGAGCCTGGGGCCGCCGCTAGTCGCTGTGCCGTCGCCGCCGTCACTGGGGTCTTCGCCGAACGCCGCTGGGTCGCCGCCCGAGCCTGGGGGCCGCCTTTGGGGTTGCCGCAGCCGCTGAGTCGCCGCTGCACTTGGGGGCCGCTTCGTGGTAGGGTTCCTTGGGGCAGCTGGTGGAGAAAGGGACGGAGCTCGGGAGAGGAAGGGAGCCGGATGGTGTGGGCGAGCCGGCTACCTGCGTTAAGGAGAGCGAGCGCGCGGCTCTGCTTCATCCGGCGGACGGGCGCGTCCGTATCGACGGCCACGTAAGCGTGGGACGAGCGCCGATCCCTTGCGCGAGGGACGCCCCCCGCGTCGGTCTCAAAGAGCCATCGACCCTGAAAAAATTAGAGCCATTCAGGACATGGCCCCACCCAAGAAATACATGCAATGCCCAGAAACAAACTGGTCGCCTAGCAGCATTAAGCAGGTTTCGACCGAAATCAATAGAACACCATACACCATTTTTCAAGGTGTTAAGAGGCTTAAGATCCTTCTCATGGATAGGAGTGCCACAAAGCGTTTGATAGAGTAAAGGAGTTTCCGCAAGTATTATCCTCGCTGCAAAGCCCCAAAAAACAGAGAAGGTTTGTTATTATATCTAGTTGCGAGTGGTTTATTTGTCAGCGCGGTGCTGGTACAAGAGAAGTGTCGGGGATAAAATGCACCGGCAGTTAGGCCCTACACAAAAACTGCACTTGGGATGCGTAGCCAGGGAGAATAATGCGAGTATTATTAGGAAACCTATACGGTTACGGGCTCGCTAAGCCGTATCCGGATAGGTCTATCCGTGGATCTGCCAAACTCTATGAAGCAGCACTATAAATAGGAGAGGGATCCACCCATTGTAAACACACCTGAAAGCAATAAAGAATCCGTTCTCTCCCTACATCTGTGTTGATCTACTTTGTGCATCCGTTGTTCTCGCTATCGTTCTACGTTGCGCATACGAATCAGCAACCTTGGACTACACTCGGTAGCGTGGTTGTTTAACACGTTATCAGCACGATCGCTCCTGAAGGACGATCCGCGAGGAGAAGAAGGCGACGAACGATCTGCATCAAGCCGTCCTCACGCCGGCTTCCACTCGGATAGCCGAAAACAGTCCTACGCAACTGCTGTCCTACGTGACAGTCTACGGAATATAAGAAGTTGATCATCAGATCGCAAGGTATTGATGAATAGAATTGAGTTGGCATTAATCGTTGAAATTTTTTGCAAAAGAATTGCACTAGAATTTGGTTTTTGAGAACCAACCAGTAGATTGGATCCGATAATTCATCGGTAAAACCAATCTACCGTCACACGCTGCACGCCGGCAACGCATGATTGTGCCTCGCCGCCATAACGCTGCTGCACTGCCGCGTTGTCACCCGCGCATGCGCCTCACGCCGGCATCACCCTGCCCATCCCCGCGCGCAAGTCGCATGTGCACGCCGGCGCCGCCACGCCGTCTAGCCGAACATCTCCATGAAACGCCATGATGGCCTCGGCCCGCCCGCGCGCCACTACCTTGCCGCGCCGCCGCCCAGCAGCGGCTGCGCCACCCCTCCGTGCGTACCTTGCGCCGCCGCCGCCACCTGTAGAAGGCAGCGCCGCCGCCGCCATGGATGGTCGTCCCGCCCCGCACCTTGCGACCTCCGACCCGATGCGCCACCGCTCCTGTTCTGCCGCCCCGTTCCAAGCAGGCGGCGGCTAGGGGAAACCCTAATTGCCCCAACAACACAGGCCGGTCTGGGCCATCTAGCAAGACGCGAAGGCGGAGCAGGCCTCCGAGCCAGGCAAAGCACACGGGCAGGCTGAAGCAGGCCGGGCGGGGGGGACACAAGCCACGAAGTGGAGAGGAGAAGCCGGGCCAAGGACCCGCATGGGCCACAGGATGGCTGGCAGGCCAAAGCAGACTGGAGAGCAGGCCGCGAGAATGGGTCAGACAAGAAGCCGGCTCAGCGGTCTTGAACCACCCTAGCAAAGCAGCAAGGCAAGATGGAGGAGGAAGAAAAGGGCGGGCCGGTGGAGAATTGGGCCTAGGATTTGCAATTTGAAAAGGGGAAATAGAATTGGGCCTAGGATTTGCAATTTGAACCCTGCATTTTTTCGAAAATTGCATAAGAATTTTTCCGAATAACGAATTTTATGCAGAAACCCCTGGAATTTACAGAAATTATGAAATTGAATATTCTGGCTATTTATATTTTCGGGAATTATTATTTTATTCCGGTTTTGCAATAGGAGTGATTATTTACTACTGTTAATTACTTCTATAATCGAATTAGCATCATTATACTTGAAATACCGAGGATTTATGCATAGATCCATGTCACGCAACACACACCGACATTACAAGTAATCTCATGCTATCTGAGATGTCCGCATCGTCGGTACCGTGAATTTGAGGAATTAGCCCCATGGCGAAATTACCTTACTTGGGCCGGACGTGAAAATTGTGCTTGAGGTAAGAATCTCCGACCGCCATTGGCATAGAAGCGGGCCCTACTTCTCGGCAGAAAATGATCAAGATCGCACTTTATCGGGCACCACATTCTCAAGACCCTAAAGAATGAATATATGGTCATTGAAAGTCTTGTTGAACTTTGGACCGCACTTAAGAAGCGGTTCAAAAGCTCAAATACACTATATTGCCACAAGCACAACAGATCGGGCACGCTGAGATTTGCAGATTATAAAACCGTGGCGAGTACAATTACGCTTACACAGATTGTCACGAACCTCACTCTCGTGGTAAGCGAGATATCGAAGAGGAGAAAATAGAAAAACCCTCTCCACCTTCCACCAATGCCATTCAGAGTGCCCGTAACTACCGTCAAGATAATTTCACTGATTACAGTGAGCTAATTGACGTCATGCAAGTCACGGAATCTCAGGATGAAGTCTTAAAGAAGAACTTCATCTCACAGGCACCTGGTCAAAGCATTGAAGTCAATGCAAGCAAGTACCAGGCCGAGAAACCCAACCAGAAAAGAAAAGGAAAGGGTGAAAGGGGAGAAGGCTCGGCCCGGAAAATTAAGAAAAAGTCGGAATCCCAAGGCAAGGAGAGGCCACCACCAAAACCATACGGTCAACAAGACCAAGTATGCTTTAAGTGTGGCATCTGGGGGCATTGGTCAAAGATCTGTCATGAATCAAAGAAGGCGATCTCTGAATACCAAGCCAAAAGGAAGAAAGAAAAGACAGAGACGCACCTCGCCATTATGAACAATGATGAAGATGACCTCCTAGGGGAGGAACTTAAAGAACTGAGGGTCTCCGAGAAGTTTACTAAAGACAAAGAAGCTACTACCAGTAAAGTAGCAATAGCTGACGATGACATTGAAGAAGAGATAGCTGCAATTGTAGAAGCATGTTTCACTGAGTCTATCTAGTGCATTGTTTAGCAGCATTAGTTATTTTGAATTTGTGTGGTTGCTTTAGCAGATATTTGTGATCTTTATGAATTCTCGTCGTCATAATGCACTTTATTTTCAGTATATTCTATGAATGTTTGCAATATGAATGATAGCCTAATTGAAATTATATGTATTTATGTAGTGCCCATATGGAGGTGATATGCATAGTTGATAGTGGAACAACTAATAGCATTTTAAGAGAGACTAAATATTTTGAAACTATTAAGAACAAAACCGGCAGTATAACCACAATTGCAGGAAGTGGTTCATGCGTAGTAGGCTCTGGTTAAGCCACAATCATACTGCCTATGGGTACTCCATTGAAAATTAATGAAGCTTTGCTGTACCCCGAATCCACTAGGACTCTCTTAAGCTTTAAAGACATCCGTGCCAATGGTTTCCACGTTGAGACCACTGAAGAAAATGGCAAAGAATTCCTGTGCATTGTGAAGCACGACGGATGTGAAAAAAGAATCTTAGAAAAATTTCCTTCATTTAGAACTGGGCTATACCACACAAGAATTAAAGCACCTGACAATTACACTTCCCTTAAAACTTCTTTTAGGAGTGCTGAACTCTTCTCTCTTTGGCATAGTAGACTTGGTCATCCAGGCTTACGGATGATGAGAAATGTAATTACCAACTCTCAGGGCCATGGAATTAGTGTAAAGAATTTCCCTAATCAAGAAGACTTCATATGTCAGGCATGCGCCACTGGGAAAATGATCACTAGGCCCTCGACCATGAAGGTGCAAAATGAAATCCCCGCGTTCCTTGAACGCATTCAAGGGGATATTTGCGGCCCCATTCAACCCCTATCAGGTCCTTTTAGGTACTTCATGGTGCTCATTGATGCTTTCTCGAAGTGGTCAAACGTGAGTTTACTCTCGACAAGAAACCACGCATTCGCAAAGCTGATCTCTCAGATCACAAGAATTAAGAATGCATTCCCGGATCATCACGTGAAGTCCATTCGTTTGGACAATGCCGGCGAATTTACTTCAAAGGCATTTGATGATTACTGTATGGCATCGGGAATCAATGTAGAGCACTTTCGATTGCCACACGTCCACACTCGAATGGACTAGCGTAAGCACCGATTAAAAGGATCAAATTCATAGCAAAGCCGCTCTTGCGAGGTTGTAATTTACCAAACACGTGTTGGGGCCACGCCGTCTGCACGCAGCAAAGATTATTGAACTATAGACCATCGGTACAACATCCACTCACCAATGCAACTAGTTCAGGGGATCACACCGAAAATTTCCCATTTAAGAAAATTTGGATGCATGGTGTATGTATCGATACCACCACCACAGCGAACAGCTATGGGCCCTCTCCGGAGGCCGGGAATATACGTTGGTTATGAGACAGTGTCCATAATCAAGTATTTAGAACCCTCGACCGGTAATTTGCATACCGCCCGTTTCGCTGATTGCATCTTTGACGAGGATAATTTCCCGTCATTAGGGGGAGATAAAGAACCCTTAACAGAAGAATGCCGTGAAATCATCTGACAAGCCACCGGCAGTCCCGCACATGATCCCCGTACTAGAGAAGCAAACGAAGAGGTCTAGAAAATCCTCGATTTATAGAAATTAGCAAATGAACTGCCTGACCACTTTTGTGATTTGAAGGGAGTGATTAAGTCGCATGTGCCTGCGCGCAATGCACCAGAGAGGGTAGAAGTGCCAAAGAAAACTTCGAGCACCCCTCAACCTGTTCAGAGGCCTCAAAGAAAAAGGACAGGAGATCTTGTCTCTCAGCCCCCTAGTATCCGGAGACGTCTGGGTAAAAAGGGGAACGAGAGCTCATCACAACCAGTCACAAAAGCGCCCCGAAAGAAAAAGAAGGGGAGCCGTTGAGACTGCAACTCAGTGAGAAGCGACACGCTAGCGAGGCGCCCCAGTTTGAATATACCGGTAATAGAAGAAGAAGCCGATAGAAATACGTAATGCGCATCGGCAACAATAAGCTAAAGGAACTTGCTCCGTGATGGGAAATAGCGGTGAAGAGCAAGTAGAAATACACTGAAGCACCCCATGACGAAATGGCCATAAACTTTGTAGAATCGGGAAATGATGAATAGAGTAATGACCAATGTCGACATATACTTTGCTAAAATGATTGCTGCGAATAGATCCCGATCCAGCGGCATCTCTTTCTCGAGTGTAAGCACCGACCAGATTGGGGGAATGGAAGAAGGCAATCATCATGAACTAATCTCACCGAACAAAAGAGAAGTGTTTGGACCTGTGCCTTACACCCTCCCATATACGTCCGTGGGCTATAAATGGGTTTTTTGTTCTAAGAGAAATGAAAATAATGAAGTGGTACGGTACAAAGCAAGGCTGGTAGCTCAAGGTTTCACTCAGCATCCAGGCGTTGATTATGAAGAAACCTATTCCCCGGTCATGGGTGGTATAACCTTTAGATATCTCATCTCAATGGCGGTGAATATGAACTTAAAAATGAAACCGATGGATGTGGTCACACTTATCTTTACGGTAACTCGACTCAATTGTACATGAAAGTACCGATGGCATGCCAACCCGAATAAAGAGAAGAAAGAATTATATTGTGTAAAATTGCGAAATCCTTATATGGATTAAAGCGATCGGAAGAATGTGGTATAATCGCTGAGCGAGTTCTTGAGCAAGAAAGGCTATACGAATAATGAAGATCGTTCATGCGTTTTATACAACGATCACAAGATGGTTTTTGTATAATTTCGGTTTACGTGGATGATTTGAACATCATTGGCACCGATGATGAAATTGAAGAAGCAAGCTCATATTTGAAATCTGAATTTGAAATGAAAGATTTGGGTAAAACCAAATTTTGCTTAGGCCTTGACTTGAGCATATGCCGATGGAATACTCAGACACTGCCGCCTACACCCAAAAGGTGTTGGAGAGGTTTAGTTTTGAGAAGGCGACGATCAAGAACCCCGATGGTCGGAAGGTCATTACAAGCGCACCAAGACCCATATCGACCTAGAGAAGAGGGGGAGGAAGTCCTGGGATCGGAATTCCCATACTTAAGTGCCATAGGAGCGCTCATGTACTTAGCAAACAGTACACGGCCTGACATTGCGTTCGCCGTAAACTTATTAGCAAGGTATAGTGCAGAGCCAACGAAAAGGCATTGGAAAGGGGTAAAGGACATCTTCCGCTACCTACGGGGAATAGTCGATCTTGGACTATTTTATAGAAGGAACCAAGATATGACTTTGGTCGGATATGAAGATGCGGGTTATCTTTCAGATCCGCACACCGGTAAGTCCCAGACAGGATATGTCTTCCTGTGTGGAGGGACCGCAGTATCATGGAAGTCGTCAAAGCAGACACTTGTATCAACATCGACTAACCATTCAGAATTCATTGCATTGTATGAGGCAGCACGTGAATGTGTATGGCTTCGAAGAATGACATTCCACATTCTCCAGTCATGTGGATTGCAAATAGAACAAACCCCCACCATCATTTATGAAGATAATGCAAGATGTGTCGCACAAGTCACAGACCGATATGTGAAGAGCAACCTCACTAAGCATATAAACCCCAAGTATTTTTATGCACATGAGATGCATAAGATGAATGAAATCAATATTCAAAGACACTAAGTCGTGCGAGAATCTCAGAGATTTGTTCACTAAGTCCCTACCAAAGATTTACCTTTGAAAGATGCATTAAAGGCATAGGAATGATGAGACTTAGAGAAGTGCAGAATTCAGGGGGAGAAACTTCACATATTTTGAATTAAATCTTGAACCAGAAGTTCAAGTACCCAACCATTACATTGAAGTAATGAAACAATGTTGGGTGGATTTGTACTCTTTTTCCCTTAAGTGAGTTTTCAAAGAAGTTTCTCACATAAGGTTTTTAACGAGGCATATCCGTGCGCACAGCAAGCGTATGCTATGCACTCTTTCTCCAAGAATTTTCCCACTGGGTTTTTATGGAGTTTTGATGAGACATATGCATTACGCAGCAAGGTCCAAGGGGGAGTATTAGGAAACCTATACGGTTACGGGCTCGCTAAGCCGTATCCGGATAGGTCTATCCGTGGACCTGCCAAACTCTATGAAGCAGCACTATAAATAGGAGAGGGATCCACCCATTGTAAACACACCTGAAAGCAATAAAGAATCCGTTCTCTCCCTACATCTGTGTTGATCTACTTTGTGCATCCGTTGTTCTCGCTATCGTTCTACGTTGCGCATACGAATCAGCAACCTCGGACTACACTCGGTAGCGTGGTTGTTCAACAAGTACTTCGGGCTGGATAACTTGCATCTGAACCTCGAGTTTGATGTTCGGGAGCGGATTTCTTTGCTTGTGGACCATTATGTGGGTTATCCTCTGTCCTAAAGGGTTCTGTCAAGACGATAGGCCTAGTATCTTGGGACCAACCGTATTACGAGTCCTTCTACATCTAGAGACCGAGACCTTCTAGATATAGATATATCTAGAAGCGCAAGTTAGCATATTTTTAGGATATATATGTAAACATGGTAAGATTCTAAGTTATCTAGATCATTCTTTAGATTGTATAGGACCATGACCACGTGTGCCCTATACTATAAATACCTCCCCAATGAGAGTAGGAGGGCATCGAAATCAATCTTATCGCAATAACACAAACGACAATATGCGACTGGAGTAGGTTATTATCACTTTTCGAAAGGCCCAAATAAGGATAAATCTCTGTTCTTAGTTTGTTTTTTCATCTCGGTGACTCAACGCATCTACGACGATAACCGCTTAGCAAAAAGGGGTCGTTTGATCCCTCAATCAACAAGTAAGCTTGGCAATCGTTGACAGCAGACGCCGTTTATGACGATCGACAGATTCTTTGCTGAAGGAATCCTGAAGTTATGGAACACCGAGCACTCGCCTATTCGTTGTCTTCCCGTTGACTGGCACTGTGACCGTTACGATGGAGCAAGCTCGGCATACGTTCCTGAGTAGGTCCCGTTCCGAGTTCTGCTGGAATGAGTTCGAGGGACATGGCTAGCCAGGGCAATCACCAGCTCGAGGGAGAAACCTCTGAAGTGACCTCGTGACTTGCTCGTGACGCTGCCCGAGCTCTCCTCGAATTCTTTTTGGAAAAGACCCTAGAGAGCATTCGGTAGCGCACTAGGGATAGACCCCACAACGATGCCCGAACACCCCCGTTCTCACCAATCTAAGCGCCAGATGTCCGGTCTAGGGAACGACCTCCTTCGACTTCCGTTCCCACCGGACAAGAAAGGCTCCGAGTGTTGGCGGTCGTTATGCACAAGCTCGCAAACGAG
Organism: Olyra latifolia; assembly: GCA_036346145.1. NCBI lineage: Eukaryota > Viridiplantae > Streptophyta > Magnoliopsida > Poales > Poaceae > Olyra > Olyra latifolia. The sequence continues at coordinate 35,751,295 of CM070529.1, read as the reverse complement.
CTTGGGCTAGAAATCCAGGGAGCCATAGGCATCACCGTCGTGGAAAACCTCGAGAGGCTAGCCATTGATCTGGCCCGACGGCACTGCCCGAGCAAAGGAGTCCCAAAGGCTGTTGTCGGGAGCGCCCCCAGGGGGGCCGGCGGGCTCTTGCAGCGAGGAATCCCGGAGCGTTATCCGGGAGAGCCGTGGCCGACATCACCGACACTGCGACCGAGTAGGAGGACATGAGGAGGAAAGCTCTAGGCGCTGTAGCCGGGGAACGTAGCTTCACCACCGTGTGCTTTTCACGTTGTGACTAGGAAATGTTCTCTCTTCTTGATCCTCACCCATACGACTAGCGACCTCGTGATGGTCAGGATTGCCTCGATTGATCTGAACATCATAGTTTTGCCGCTTACGGATGTCATATGGCCAACCCAGTTCAAGCCCAAACATATCGAAAGGTTCAACAGAATGCAAAACCCCGACGAGTTCCTTTCAATATATACGACCACCATCTTGGCAGCCGGGAGGAACGAGGGCATAATGGCCGATTACCTACCCACCCTGTTGGACGGAGCGGCCCGAACATGGCTCTTCAATCAAAGGGAGGGGTCCATCCGCTCTTGGAAGCAGCTTAGTGAAGCACTCGGATCAAATTTTGAAAGCTGTTATGCTCGACTCGGCAAATAAAGAGATGTTAAACGTGTGATCCAGACAACATATCCATGCATTTTTAAAAGGTTTGAGTAACATATTCTTAAGTTAAATGTAGGTATTTGAAATTTTTTTGGTAGAACCATTTCATATTCATGCTAAAACTGCACGTATGTGCAACACTCCAATTCCAGAATTGTTATACTAATTATCACATTACAGGAAGACAATGTCACATTAAGCATCATGAGAGAAAAAAATGAAAACCAATAAGGCAGGAATAACAGGGACATACAATTGCATGTTGTATAGACTCACTGAATCCCTTCTTCTTGCTGTTGTGGCATTCCTTAAACATATCCACCGCACTGAGCTCTTGACCTTTATTTTTCTCCCTCTTTATTTGTGCATGACGCAAAATAAAGTAAATGCATAGTAGCTAGTACAGGAAATTATGTTTCTACATCATGCTTGGATGTAATTGTAATGCCTAGAAAGTACTGTTGGATGTTAGGAAAAAAGAAGTCGTAGGATGCACACAGATCCAACATGATGAGTAGTTATTGATGGAAAATCAATAATAAGAAGGCGATCGACACTTAAGAGAGAATAGCAGTGTGCAATGTAGCTACAAGATCCTGTTGTCTGATGGAACTTGACTTTGGCACGGTTCTGCTTATTCTTTTTAGAGGTTTCCTACAGAAGATAGTTATGTTATGTTAGACATATTTAGGAATAGAACCCAAAAAGAAGTGATTCATAGATCATACCTTGTTTTTTGCATCAGACATTTTTGAACAAGTTTTCCCCACTCCTCATCATCATGTGAGCTACAGGAGATGTTGTCCTAATTTCATTAGCTGGAACACAATTAAAATATCGCTTCTTTAGCATATATCTAGTCTGTCGTACCACACCCTTTAATACATTGGTACATGCATCCTTGGTTGGCTTGTCATTCACTCCAAACTTGATCAACTAGTTGCTCTGATGTTGTAGTGATTCTTTCTTCATTAAGTGGTGTTGAGGTCAAATTCTTTGTTGTTGACCTTGTTGAGACTCCGGTAGGCTGCTCTGTTGTTGGAGTTGCTTTCACTCTCTTGGAAGGTCTTGTGCCACCTGGAGCCATCTTATCACTCTTCTTGGGCCTTGGAGCAGGCCTTTTGACTGTCTTTTTATATAATTTTTGATATAGAAGAATAAAACATCAATGTAAGTATGTCACTTGAAATAAATAGACAGCAACACTAGAAGTACAAAAAGGCAGCAACATCAAGAAAGAAATTAAATAGAAGCAATGCAATACAGTAAATACACCCTACATCCTTAGCCCCTCGGCAAGATAGACGAAGAAACACCTTTAAGTATAGTCTAGTGGGTACGGATCGATCTTCCGTCAATGGTTCCTCGTAGGAAGGGATGTTGTCATGTCCATCTTTCTCGGTCCCCTTGTCCTCTTCAGGATCATAATCTGAATCAGAGTCTTCTCACTTTCTACACTCTGATTGCTTGGCCTTTACAGGTGAATGAGGAGTTAATGATCCATTCAGAAGGGTTTTTACTCTTTGAATGCCCAAGGATTGAAATTTGGCTTGAACCTCCATGATATGTGCAAGTCGTAACTTCTCATATGGACATAGCTCAGCTTCTAATACGAAAGCAGTGTTATTATTGTTTGAAAATGGTAAGACAACTGTACCAGGAATAAATTTAGGGTAACATCATTTCCCCAAACTCATGTAGAAACATCGAAGGAAAATGTAGACTAACATCACCCCCCCCCCCACTGAGGTAAAAACATCCACGGATAATATAACATGCATTGCAGTATATAACACACTATTCATCCACAAAGCACAATAACAGTTTTATATGAAAAGATAAGTACAACAAGATAACCTTTGACTTGGCTGGGTGTTTTCATTGCCTGCTTTGCTGTGGTGGTTGTCGAGGTCGTTGAGGGTGCTCCGGAGTGGTTGTCTAGGTTTTGTTGAGGTCTAGGAGATAAGCTCTGCTAGCTACAAATATAAGTAAGTCAAACAAAGCTGCTAGTTACAAATATAGGAGATAAACTGATTTAAAACTTATTTATCTAAAATAAAAATGATTTTAGACTGCATAAGCATATCAGTAAGCATTTATGAACTATGTATGAAAGGATAGCTAAAGTAGGGACTAAGAGCATCTATAGGGAGTCCTTAAATCACACCCCCTATAGCCAAAAATAGGGGACCCAAAACAGGTTAAGGGGCCCATATTATTTGCTTAATTCTAGTAAACTACCTAATTGCACTTCTTATTTTTCAGTTCAAACAACGAGCTGTATTGCTGGTAGGCAAAACCTGGTGGCAAGTGTCCATATATTCATGACCGAGGTGAAGTGACTATCTGCACTAAATTTCTTAAAGGCATGTATCTTGCATTCTACTTCTGTATTAATTGGACATTTTATTTTTATTCTACTTATGTATTGGTAAACTGAAGCAATCCAGTTCTGATCAGTACAAGAACAGACGCAATTGAGCAAGTCCTTATGAAATTGGTAAATTGAGGCAATCTAGTTCTGTTCAGTACAAGAACATTGGCAAAAAAATAATAAAAGATGCACCTTGCCTTAAAAATTACAGGCACTTGTTTGAATTTAAGGTGTGGAAAAAATGGTTAATTATGGACTGCAACAGATGGTGAAGGAGCGGATACATGTTCAACGATAAGAATGGCATCCTTAGCAAGGTAGTCATAGTCAGGATCCTTGAATCGATTTTCCCCGGAAAGAATCGAATCGTAGTATCCAATCGTAAAATCGAGGATTCTATCTAATTTGTAAAATAAATATATTTTTTGTTCTCAACTGTATTTTTATATTAGTAACATGTAGTTTAGTATAAGCATGATATATATATATATATATATATATATATATATATATATATATTGTAACATCCCTATTTTCAAAAACAGAAAATCATCGTGCATCATGCAATTGCATTTTAATAAATTTCACTAAAATTTAAAACCTTTTGAAAATAAGTATGTTACAATAACTTTTGAACATTATAAATCACATAATTGGGTTTTCTCAGAAAAAGGAAAAGTTTTTAAATGGGATTTTCAAATCTTGCAAAAGCATGGTATCATTGCATGTGATTTAAATTGTTTTAAAAAGTCTTTTGGATAAAGTGCATGTTCTATATCCCACTTCCTAAAATACTAATTTAAAAAGGATTTGCTTTTAAATATTAATTACAAAATATTTACTGAAAAAGCATATTATAAAAGTTGGTGAAATTTGTGAGTTACACATTATATTTTTTTTAAACAATAACTTTAAAAACTCAATCCAAATAAAAACTTGAATTGCAAATTAAATAAGTTAATATAATAAATTACTAATTTTCTATTTAAATCTCTACCCATTAATCTATTCCACTCTCCATTTTCTCTCCCCTTTCCTCCTCCCTATGACCAAGGGCCCCACTGGCACTCTCTCTCTACCTCCCTTTCTCTCCGTTGCCACCTCACCCCCCTCACCTCTTTTTTCTCCTCCCGTTACTCTCTCGGCCTCTTCTCCTCACTATCTCTCTCACTCACCCCACCAAAGAAGCCTCCCTACCCGATCCCTCTCGCCACCTCCTCCTCTCACCCCTCAGGTTCCCATTTTCACGGCCATGACCACCATTGCCGTCATGGGAGACCGCCGGAGGAAGTCACTGGCTCGAGCCACCCCGGCGCCTTCGCCACCACCGCCAGTAATGTTCCCTTTTCTCCTCCTCTCCTCCTTAGCCCCTAGGACATCTTCCCACGGCCGTCGTCCCTCCCACCGAGGCCGGCCGACGACGCCTCCTCTCCCCGCGCCTCGGCCTCGGCCGCGCCTCTTTGGTCCTCCTTCCCCACCGGCCGCTCAGACTACCCTCACCTCCCTTCCTCGCTGACTCACGCCTACCTCTACTGCTTGGCCAAGGCCCGTCGTCGTCTTGCCCGCCCGCCGCCCCAGCCCGCCGACCTCACCACCGCCTCCTTCCTCGCCGCCGACCCACCTCCGGCTTCCCTTCCTCCTCTCTCTTTCCCTCCTCACCCGGCCAGCCGCCCTCCATGAATCGAATCGCCGCCGCCATGCGCCTCCTCTCCTGCTCAGGACGCCGACAGTAAGCCCGCCGTCACCGGCCAGTGGCCGACGGACCAGCCTCGCTTTGTCCGCCCACAAGCCGACCGCCAAGCTGCTCATACTCAAGACCGCCATTGCTGAGCCTCCACAAGGCACACAAGACCGATCGGGTCAAGATCACAAGACGCTGCTGGTCAAGACGCGCGAGCGGCCACACCACGCTCAAGCAGCCCATCACCCACAGGCGCCGTCTTGCAGCAGCACGATCCGCCCACCGGTTTTTCCCTTCTCCAATTTAAAATCAAATAGAAAATTGTAAAATCCTATCTTTAAAAATATAAATTCAAAAATTATGCAATAAAGTTCTAAAAGCTCACGAAATGTGACCTTTAATTTAAAAATATTACTAAAATAATTTGATGCATATTAACACATGATTTAGATTTAGTTTTAGTTTTATAAAGGTAAATACATAAATTAATTAACCTTAAAAGACTTTGATAAATAAAAATAAGTTGGCAATTTCTAAATGGTGGAGTATGATAACATAAACATTTATTTTAAGGAATTAGTTTATTTTCTTCATTTCTCAATTAAAAAGAAATATGGTTTTACATATGTACTTTAATTAAGTTCCATATATAAGAGTTTCCAAAATTTATAAAAGAAGTCAAGTAAAATTTATACAACTTTCATATTAAAGTATCTTCATCATATTTATGCATAATCCATTCACATGCATACATTTCATATTTAATTTTTGGTATTATGTTTATTTTGGTTGTTTTATTTGTTAGGCCCTAACGATTTATAGTTTCATGACCAATCCCGGAGGATCACCAGAATTTGCTGGGCAAGGCAAGTGCTGAACCTTGTGTCCTATGGTTTCGAAACTAAATTTCTTAGAAGATTACAAAATGCATGTTATATTCAAAACTAAAAATGCTAATCACTTAGCTGCTTAGTTAACACCCAATCAATAATTATTCTGATAAAATACTCCTTGCTACCTTACGTTATTAAAATTGCTAATATTAAAATTTCACCCTTGAATTAGGTTTTGCAATAATGCTTAGAAATGCTCAGTGCTAAGTCGTTGTTCATTCTTGATATCTGCAATTATCAAATGCTTGTTTAAATGATTGATTTAAAAAGACAGTGGGTGCTGTCATGGGTGTAGTTAAGATAGTAGGTGCTATCGGGTGAAAACGTTTTGCAAAACCTAATCGGGGTGGATGGTTGTAAGGTGGGTGCAGTAAGCACGAGATGCGGGCCCAGTGTGGGAACCACCCTGGTCCCTAAGGACCGATTCCTTGAGGTAGACGAGCTAAGTACAACAGTGTGGCCGTGAGTGCCTGTATGGGCGGGCCCTGGTTGAGTACCCTTCGGACTCCTAGTCAGGCATTCTAGGTGGAACAGGGAGTGGGCATTTGGATACGTCCATAGAGTCGAACCTTCCTGTGTGGTTGGGAGTGGGTATCCAGGTGTGTCCATAGAGGGAACCTATCGGCACAAGAGGGGCATTGGTGTGGAAACCTTAGTGGGAATGCCGGACTGAGGGAAGGTTGTGGTGAAAGACCTTGTGGTGATCATTTTTCCTTTGGGTGATTCCTAGGAGAAACCACCTCTCATGGGTAAAGCGTGCGACCTCTACAGAGCGTAAAACTATCATGATAGCCGTGTCCACGGTCAAGGACGGACGACGGGGAGCTGCCTCAATGGTACTTCTTCTCTATTGTTTTCAAAATGGTGTTTCAAAGGAAAACCACGATTACGGTCGTGTGTTTTGGTTTTTCTCCTCACAGTGGGTGCTGTGAGCGATGAGGGTGTCTCCACGGTGGGTGCCGTGAGTAGCCAGGTTGGGCAAAAACCGGTGGGTGCCGGAACTTCAAAGAAAATGATTCGAATATTTGTTTTTCCTCAACATGTTTTAAAACCATTCTACAAAACCTTAGGTAAAATTTTGTAAAACTGGCTTTATGCAAAAAGAACCCCTAACCCTCCTTTGTCAAGCCTTAGATGCATGGTAGTCAGGCTTGCTTGTTGAGTATAAAGTATACTCACCCTCGCCTTTTATGCGGGGCTGCTCATTCCAACGAGCAGGAGGCGAACAGCAATGGAACCCCGAGGAGAAGATGTACCATGACGAAGGATTCGCCGCCGGGATCCAAGACGAAGAGTACCTCGACGCCTAGGATTGCGTTCCTCCAGCTCTGCCTGTGGGGATCTGCCTCAGCTTTCTTCTTTTGGAGTTTCCAGTTGTAATATAAGAACTCTCGCTTTTGTAAGGCCTACGTGCCAAACTAATGTAACCACGCCCAAAAGGCGCACTCTGATCCACGCCCAAAAGTCCCTGGATCAGTAGCTAGCACAGGTAAGGCACAGGTGGGACCTCACCTCCGCCATCCCCTATATATATATATATATATATATATATATATATATATATATATATATATATATATATATATATATATATATATATATATATATATATGATTCGATTGAATCACACATCACACACTAATTAACATTATAGTTGCTATCTGGAGTAGGATCGCGATTCTATAAGACTCTACACGATTCTACTATTTGGATCGCGATCCTACTCCAATCCTATGTGATCCCGATTCACTAAGCGACTCAGATTGACATGCTTCCGTAGTATCATAGGATCGTGCGACTCTACGAGTAGGATCGTGACTTTAACTACCTTGATCCTTAGAGCTTAATAGCTTATCACTCTTCATAGTCCATTATCTCAGACACGGATTAGCTATGCCAGATCTAAAGCCTATTAACAACTTCTAAGTAGTTTTTTTCCCATGAAGGCATGGATTAGCACACATGTTTAGGGGCAACAAATGCTATATTGCTAATCCATTAGTACACATGGCTAAGTAAAGTGATGATAAATCAATTCATTGTAAGATTTCTGAAATCTATCGGGCGTAGAACCACTGATAGCGTATTTGACCAAATCGGCAGAAGAGAGAGAGACAAAATTGTGACATCCTCATTTTCAAAAAAAAAATAAATAATAATAAAATAAAAATATTTCATTTGCATTTTCCATTTGCACAAAAGTTGTAAAATGTTAAACTATGCAAATGAGCATGTCACATTTTCGAAAGTTTTTATTTTTGCATGACATATTTAAAAGCCATTTCATTTTCTAAATTAAATTTTGCATTCTTAATTTGTTTTTAGCAAAAACTAATTGTTATTTACAAGTTCAAACCGAATTTATTATATTTTATTCAAAACGAATGTACCGCTCTAAACTAATCTCTAAAAACCTTTCCTTTTTCTCTCTTTCTTCTCCTCTCAATGACGAGTGGGTCCCGCGCGTCATCCTCCCTTCCTTTTCTTTTCTCTTTTGTTTCTCCACTTTTTCTCTCCCCTCCACCTGCCCTCCTCTCTCCCCACCACTTGCCCTCCCCTCCCTGCCAACTCCTCCACCTGGCAGTCCTTCCTCCCCTCTTCTTCTCTCTCTCTCGTTCTCTCACTCTCCCTCACTCCCCCAACCAGCCACCTCCCTCTTTCCTCCTCTCACTTTCACTCTCTCTCACGCTCACTCCACTTCCCTCTTCCTCTCCTCCTCGCTGGCCACTTCCTCCTCCTCGCTGGATACGCCGCTGCCAGTGAGCTCCCATGCTTCCTCCTCCCTTCTTCCTTCTTCTTCTCTCTTCTCTCTCTCCTCTCTTCTTCTCTCTTTCTTCACCCTCCCCGTGCTGCATGCATGTTGTGCACACATGCTACACGCGTTGCAAGGCCACTGTGGCCAGCCACGTCCGAACTCCGCCCGCCACCACCACCACTCCTCAATCCTCTTCCTTCTTCCTCCTCTTCTTCTTATCTCTTCTTCTTCCTCTTCCCTTCTTTTATTTCCTCTCCTTCTCTTCCAGTCTTTGATGCATGCTAATGCAAGCATCTTTGCTTCTTCCGCATGCCATTGCCCACCACCGACGCCGCTTTCACTCACCGCCGAGCCCACACAGTGCCCTCGCCAAGCACATCATGGCCAAGCCGCCTCCCTGCCGCCGCCGCGTCCTTGCCACTGCATGCATGTGCTTACCGCCACCGCTGATCGTCTCGCCACCACCCGGCCACGCACAGCTCTGCATGTATGCCCTGCTGGCCGTCGTCATGCTTGCATGCCGCGCCTCATCGCCCGGCTACCTCACACGCCGTCGGTCGCGCCTCAACGTCGCCGCTGCCACTGGCCGTCTCCCTTCCCACCACGCCGCTCGGTGGCCGCGACTCGGCGTTGCTTTCACCGTCGCCACCGCCGCCGGCGAGCTCCCCGCCGCCACCGTGCTGCCCCACCCTCTCCTTGCCGACCCCCTTCTCCTCTCTCTCTCTCTCCTCCAACGGGCAAAGCCCAAGTGGGCCGATCAAGAATGGCAGCCAGTAGTGGCGCCCCAATTAAACACGCCCACCAAGACAAAGGTTGGCCTATGTGGCCCAGTGCTCATTTTCCATTTTCTAGGATTTTTAGTAAATAGTGATCCTTCACTATTTCGCTGCGGTCCCATCTGAACTCCGATTCCGGCGATTCAAGTTTCTATAAATTTACAAAAATCATATCTTCTTACTGTAAATTTTATATAATTTTTAAATATTTATTTACTATGTTGATTATTTATTGTTTATTGCTTCATTTTGTTTGTGCTAGATCGTGCCGGCGACGAAGGAGAGTACCCCGATGCCGTCGACGTCAGCAAGACCTAGGAGTTTCGGAAGGCAAGTCTTTTCCCTAGAATCCTAATTTCTAGATTTTGCCAAAACTGCTAATTAATTAAAATATGCATATTTATTTTAGAAATTCCCAGTGCATGTCGTTCATTTATATGTTATGCACCCATTGCCTTGAAAAACCTTAGTATAAATTATATTAAATGATGTCATAGTTTTTTAAATATTAATTGGCTTAGCAATGCTTAGTTCAACATCGGGTCGGGGAGTGATTTCCCGCAGCCGTGATCATTATTATATTCATCTTGAGAATTGTGCATCGGAGAATAAGACTGGTAAACTTGGTTATGGTGGGCTTGATCACTCTTTAATTAAAATTTGACCAACTAATAATTGGGATCGGGAGTGGAAGGAATGTATTGTGGGTGCCTTCGTGCACGAGACTTGGGTTTGTGTTTGGCTGCCGCTCCAAGAATAAGGAACGACGATTGTGATGAGTTTAACCAGGATATCCCCATTCGACCGCAAGCTCGGTATGGGACGAGCCTAATCTAGAGAGAGAATAATGTCGGGTTTGTCACGGTACATGCACCGTGGGTGAGGTCCCGAGGGATGCGTCACTGCCGGTGTATTGCCCGGGTAATACACCTTCGGGATACTTGTGTGAACATTAGGTATGGTCGAAGCCCCTGAGGTAATTATGTGAATATCAGGTATTACCGTGGCAAGGCCGGGTTAGACTTTTAATGGATTTTATTATGGTACCTTTCGACGGGAGGGTACTGTATCTTGCAGGTAAAGCGTACAACCTTTGCAGAGTGTAAATCCATTTGAATGGCCATGCTCCTGGTTAAGAGCGACTTAGTGGCTTTTTACAATGTAGCTTCACATTAATTAATATGACCCGCGTAAGGTTTTTCGGCTTGTGTGCCATTGCTAGATGAGAATGAGATTTGTATATGAGGTTTGAGAACATGTGATGATGACTTGAGAACTAGGAGATATGCGAAACTTGAGTTTGAGAATGAGAACCTGATTATTTCTTGGTTTATTATGAGAATTGCTATTTATTTATTATTGTTTTTTTAAATGCTTTTATACTTCTAGGTTAAATGCTTTTATGCAAAGTAACCCTCAGCTCTCCTAGGATGAGCCTTGACCTAGCCCTTCCTAGGAAAGACTTGCTAGCATTCGCATGCTAACCCCGTCTTTCATGCGGGGCTGTTCCTATCGCGAGCAGGTCAGGAGTTCGAGGACGCGTAGGACTTCGTTGCTGTTTTTCCAGAGGTGGATCCGGACTTCTAGCTACTTCCCGGATTAGTGTGTGCCTGTGGCCATGATGGGTCACCACTTTTGGTTTACCTTGTTATTTGCATTAACCAGGACCTAATACTATGAACTAATGTAATCTATTGCTCCGCAGCACTCTGTTTTACTTTCTAGTTAATGCAGTGTTGACAATGGTACTATACTTTTGTTTACTGTGGGTACGTGCACTGATCCTTGGGACACGTACTGTTAATACAGAGGGGTTCGGTTTAGTAAAACCGGGCTCCGACAAAAATACCCTGGCAAAAGAGAGAGAGAGGGAGACACACACAGAGAGAGAGAGAGAGAGAGAGAGAGAGTACTGTCAAGGATGGCATTACACCATTCAAGCAAGAGGTCAAGATTAATAGCGGTGGCCGGAGTTCTGAAATACAAATGGAATTTAACAATTATGCAAAAATTCACAAATATAACATTCATGAATTTTTTGGGCATTACAAATGCAATTTAAGAATTATGCAAAATTTCACGAAAATGAAACTATGCAGTCCTACAAACTAACAAACAAACCGGGCCTAAACAAAGACTAATCATTTGGTACTGTGCTAATGTAATTATGTAATCCCACTCTTCCAAAGGCTAATGAGCAATCACACATTCAAACAAATAGACCTACACTGAGGGAATTGAGATACCTTTTGCTCTAGGGTTTACACGACCTCCACTCGATTAGTCCTGCCATATTGCTCGACAACGGGGAGCGCGCCTCACCACTCATCCATGATAAAGACCTCAAGTGTCGTAGAGGTACAACGTTGTTGTCAGGACCCACTATGCAAAACCAAACCCTTTTGTGTTTACAGTACTAGTCCAACAGATCATAGCTAGTACATATAGGATAAACAGATGATCAAACCATATGCTTTATTGAATTAAAATAATCATAAAGTATTGTGGACTCAATACCACTTATTACAATATCAGAGTATAAATAGCAAGCAGAAGAACATAAACAACTGCATCGTGATGTCCCGTCAACCGCCACAGGCATCTGACAGGGGTATGCTTCTAGTAGTCCGGATCGTCTACGTCAACGTCTCCTTCGTAGTTGGTGTACTTATCCTGATCAACACCTGCTCGTTGGAATGAGCAGCCCCGCATAAAAGGCGATGGTGAGTATGCAACATATTCGGCAAGCTAAAGTCCTTAAGCATGAATGCAAAGCTTACAAAGGAATAAGGATGGCTCTTTTGCAGAATAGCAATTTAAACAGTTTTAACTATTAGTTGCAAAGCATCATTTACAAATTTAATACTTAAATAAAATTCATTTGTTGGATTTTTCTAAACACATTACCATTGCCTTCTCAGCACAAGATTGATACAGGCATTTGCTGCCAAAGCTACATGACAACCCCTCATGGCATTCCTTGCCTGGCATTCCCTACTCTATCCACTACACAGGTTATTTATTAAAAGAGTGAGACTAACACCATAGAGCTGCCTAAGCCTGCTCTTGACCGTCAGCACGGCTATCATGATAGTTTTTAATCTCTGTAGAGAGTGTACACTTTACCCATGGGACTCACCCGAGAATGAAATGAAGCCACTACAATGGTAGCCTAAACTTGAGTACGCCTTACTAAGGTTTCTACTTCAGCAACTTCCCGCCAAACCAGAAGGCCCCTTATGTGCCAGATGGGCCTCCAGTGGTTGAAAGCCACACCCACACCACCATGACATATTCAAGCCTAGATTCCCAAAATAGCAAGCTAAAACTTTACCATTATTAGCACCCATGGCTGTATGGTTATACTTAGCTTATGCTGACCGAGGTGGCTACCTCTGAACCATACAACAACCCACACAAACCACCACCTCGTGCCTACTCACACCATGTAGATTTTAGTTTGATTAAATTAAACCAAAAACAACATGTAGACTCACTTTACAAGAATTTAATTGATTTCCCATCATTAGTGATCTACCGAACCCATGTAGCAAAACTAAGCATCAACGGCGTAAGTAAAGCACAAGGAGGCTATAATATGACATTATTAAGTAAGGCAGCAATGGAATGGTAAACCATATTAATAGATGATTAACATGGTATGGGTATGTTAACTAGGTTAAAACATTAAATTAAGCATAGAAGTAGCATGCAAGTCAAAACTTAAATAAAAACTTTTGCAAACTAGGATCAATATGAATCAAGCTTGCCTATGTCCTGGTATTGGTCTTCTCCTAAGAAGCTGGCGAAAGGATTAGATCCAGTGTCGTCGGCGGCAACGTCTACATGCAAATCGAGACGCAAATAAATACCCACAAATAAAGAAAATCAGAAAACTACGATAAAATTACAGAAAATAGGTTGGAATTTTTCGAATGCAACAAAAATTGGTTTCCTCGGATTTGGATCTATGGAACTCGAGATATTAAATCAGGAAGGTTTAGGATTCTGGAATTTGGAAATCTATACTGTGCTAAGCACAGTACTGGGCTAAGACTGCCAACTCACACATAGCAAAAAGGGGGGCGACTACTCCCAAAGTCCCTTGCCCCCACTCACGTCCACAAGGCAGAGTGGAAAGGGCGACAGCGGCAATGGCGGCGGGCATGCGAGCGGCGGCGGCAAGCGGCAAGCGGCGCAAGGCAAAGCGGCGGCGTCTTGGGGTGTGCGGCAGAGAGCAACGGCGCATGGTGGTGCGGAGAGACGGGCGACAGCTTGGGCAACGGGGTGGCGCTGGGTGACTGTAACATCCTGATTTTTGATAAGCCAAATATTTTGTTTTAACTTAATTAATTGAGAAAATCTATTCTATGATTTTTTTGATAATCAAAAGCCCCTAAAAATCATTTCTACAATTAACATAGAGTACTAAAACAATTTAATAGAATAATAAAATGATGAACAGTGCTTTATAAAATTTTCCTAGGTTCTAAATGCTCTATAGTATTTTGAGAAATTTTCTAGATTTTTCTGGAGTGATTGGGTATTTTTAATAAATAAAGATCATTAAACAACCAATTTATAAAAAAAATCTTAAAAGTGTTTTAATCTTTTTCGGGATAAGAGCTGACGTGGCTCAATCTGGTCTGTCCATGCGTGCATGTGCCCATTGTGGACTATAGGATGCACTTACCCGAGTGAAGGGGTACGCGCGAATCGCGTGCGTCCCATGGAGCGAGGTGGCACGATGGCAACTGGTGGATCGTGCCGCTGTCGTCTCCAAATTTGCACCGGATTTGGACCGGGTGGTGGCGCCACCGCGGGCCGGGCCTATGCGTTTGTGTCACCCTAGGGTTCCCCGAGCATATATAAGGCCAGGTGGAGGTGCGCAGGGACCTCTAAGGTTCATAGTCGCCATCAGTTTGCCTAGAGAAGCTGCGAGTCTCCGACGAGGGCAAAGGGGGCGAACCGGGGTTGTGGAGCTTTGGTGAGGAATTCCGCCGTCGCCGGTGAGTTCTAGCTCACGATCCTTGGTCCGTAGCTGTAGTCGGTTGTCATGAATCTCACTATAGCCTTGATTTGGCCAGAGGAGCGTTGGAGAGCTGCCGTCGTTGAGGTTCCCGCCGCCGCCACCATTGCTTGCTATTGGAGCTAATCGAGGGACTTCAGGGCTGTGTGTTGCCTCGGTAAGCACCCACTCGTCTTGTATATGTTGAGTGGGCTCGGTTTGGCTCAGGGAAGATTCTAGTCGCAAGTAGGGGTAAGACCGAGAGCCACCGCCGCCAGCCGCCGCGACTTCGTCGCCGTTGGTCACCGTGAAGGTCGTGGGTCGAGAGATCGCGAGGTGGAGAGTTGAGCTGCGTTAATTTCTTGCGATTTACGTTCGGCGTGTCGCGTTCATGCTGCAGTCAAAAAGCTGGCCGTGTGTTCACACCGCGGGCACGCAACGCGCCGCGCCGTGCCGCCCCGCTGAAACGAACGGTCCCTTGTTCATAGAATTTGGTCGCATGCCATTTGGGGGCATGGGGACACCGAGTCAAGGAGCTCCGGTAAGGTCCCCATCGTGCCAGCGTGAGCACCGCCGTGTGCCGAGGTCGCCGTGGCAAAGGAATGACATGGAGCTTAGGTGACCATCGGATCCAAGGTAGACGGTTCGGATCTGGGTCGGACCGGTTCAAGATAGATTGGTTCAAGTCGGTTTGAACTAGGATCGGGTCTGATTCGCTGACACGTGGGACCCACATGCCAGTATGAGCGCGAGATAGAGGTTGCGCGCACAGGCTGTGTGGGTTGAGTCTACCATAGGCCGAGCGGCTGACAGGTGGGGCCCAGATGTCAGTGGCGTGGGAATTTAATTAAAATTCAGGATTTAATCTAGAAATTGAGAAATTAGTTTGTAAATAGGATAGAAGCTTGTAAAATTCATATCCTTTGATCTAGAAGTCCAAAAATTACCATTTAAATCTCTAAAAATTCAAAAAAAATGAGATCTATTTATTTATGAATTTTATTTGATTTTTCAAAATATTTTATTGTACTGTTTTATTCATTTGTTGTTTCTTTATTATCGTTTTACGTAAAGACATGTACTTCAGAAGGTGTGCCATTGGAAGACTTTGTTGTAGGTCCAAAGTGGGAGTGATAGCAAGGAAAGTTACACACAGTCGTTGATTATGTTGATTTCATTTGCAAATTGTATTGCTATGTTTAATTTATTTTATTAGGAATTTAGTTATTCCCATTTGAATTATATCCTTCATTTGAAATGTTGTATTACCCATTTATCCTTTTGTAACCTAAATGTGTCATCATATTAGCTGGATAGTGATGATGTTGTGTGGGCTGGTAGTTGAATCTAGTTTGCTTAGTCATGCACGTTACCTGAGTTTGGTTTAATTAATATTGACTAAAGAGAGATATTGAACCGAAAGTAAAGGCATGTGTTGCTTTTACGAAAGTGAGACATGTGTTGCTCCATATTAGTTAAGCATGTGTTGCTCTTATATGATTGTTTGCATGTGTTGCAAATTGTTAACAACCTGGGTAGGTGTTTTGACTAAGACAAGTGGTACTGTGTGGCTAGGTTAAGAGGCAAATATAGAAGGAAGTCTTGCCATAGTTATCCTAAGGACTTAATCTTGTAAATACATGCCAGGCAAAATATAGTACATACCATGAGCTTGATTTCGGTATATACCATGAGCTTGATTTCGGTTAAGTCTAACAGTTAAGTTACTAAGTGTGAGCTTGTGGCATCTTATGGCAAGCTAGGTGATGTGATCATGTGCTGGGGCATTTGGGGGAGATGTGCTGCTTATGAGGGCCATCACCCAGTCGATGTTGTTGTACTAACTGTGTGTAGCCCATTGGTCCAGATGTTTGGCTCTGGATGGTACAATAGTCATCGGGAGGGCCACTTGCTCGTGTTTGGTTTCATAACTGTTGGGTTACAAATGTCTCCTTCCTGGCGGGAGGTTGAGATATGAGTATCTTATGGATAAAGATGTGCAACCTCTGCAGAGTGTTAAAAAAAACTATTTGAATAGCCATGTTCTTGGTTACAAACAAACGTTTGGTTGTATTGAGCAAGATATAGTGTTTTCAAATGCAAATGGTGGGTTGTCACTGTGATTACTACTGGGTGCAGGTTATCGAGCTTTGTGCTATGTTTAGACTTTGTGCCGTTGCTTATGGATCAAATGTTGTTTATCAAATTATTTACTTGCTTTTAAATCTATTATTTTATTATGTCTTTGTTAAATGCTATTTATGCAAAATAACCTAGTAGCATATCCTTTGTACTAAGCTTGCATATAAATGATAGAATTGCATTAATCCACTGTGTGGGATTTGCTCAGTATTCGTCTATACTCATTCTTGCAAACTTTGTTTCTAGACTGCCTATTCATCCCAGCAGAATAAGAAGTTGAAGAATCATCCCCGTTGTTCGAGGACGATCTACCTAGAGGCGAGTAGCTGGATGTGCTTTCCAGTCAGAAGCCTGTGGCTCATAATGGGACATCTAATTTATTTTGCTTATTAGCTGCAATAATATACTATGATAAATTTGTTATTTAGCCCTACATGGCATTTGGATTTTATTTGTAATAAGTATATGAAGTGTTTTTATAACGGTGTACTGTGATGATATCCACGGATGAAGTCACTTGTGCTCACTAGAATTGATCCTAGACTAGTGATACATGAAGGATACCAGGTATTAGATTTGGGGTCCCGACAGTGACGGCGCGATGACTGCGGCGATGGGGAACGGCGTGGTGACTGCGGCGATGGGGAACGGCATGGTGATGGCTTGGGGTACACGGCGGTGGGCGCAGTGGCGAGGGGCTCGGGTCCAGGACGGCGGGTGCAGAGGCTCACCAGCGGCGAAGAAGATGGTGGCGGCGCGGCTCCTCCTTGGCTCCGACGGTGGTGATAGTTCCGGTGAGTCCTCACTGTTGAACTCGGAATTGGGCTAGGGCTTAGGGATTTCAAGGGATTTCGAGGCTCTTATGCTTGTTTGGATAGTGTTTCGAGGAGGACATGGGAGCGTATTTATAGGGGAAGATTATGGGAGAGTCCGACCGATAAGGGGCCAAAATTAGTTGGGATTCGCTGGGGATTAGGATGGTTTAGGGTCGGTTTAGTCTGGGATAGAGTTTAACCAGAGGTAAACTCGACGTTTATCTCAAGATTAGGTCGGTTTGGGTTGGTTTAAGCCAGAGATTAGGGTTAAGATAAGGTTCTAGAGGCTTCTAGAAGCTTATCTCTAAATCAATCTTAATTAAAATGAAATTTTTAGAGTTTAAGCGAAATTAGGATGTCACAGATGTTCTGCTCGCAGAGGGCATCACTGTCGAGGTAAAACCATGTGTTGCAAGAAGAATCCTCTAGGAGTTGTGGTACACCGCTGACGCCAACGCCACCACGAATGATCCGACGCGGCCTCGACAACGCTGACGCGGGTGGAGTGGAGGAGGGTTCGCGACTGGGACAAGACGAGAGGAAACTGATCGAAGGAAAGGGAGGTACAGCTTTACTAGGAGTGTATGGTTCAACAATTCATAACATATATATAGAAAGTAGCAAAACATTTAGTTAGCATCCCTCTGTTGGCGGGATGGTAATGCCCTACGGCTTTACAACAAGAGGTCTTGAGTTTGAGTGCCAGCACCAACCAATTTTTTTTGTTGAATTTAATAGTATGCATCTAACATGTTGGTCCTGTAAAGTGGGTCCCACGTGGACACATCGGACAATAGGCCCACATGTGTCCACGAGTTTCCGAAATAAGGGCCCGATAACGCCATGTCTGACATATGGGATTGATGATGCCAATGCGGTCCTACACTTGCCACGTCGTCCGTTCTATTTATGACGAAGAGCATATCGTTACAGGTGCCTGATGCTCGTCTGTACACTCAACTGAGTTGGCTTTTTGCTATCTATGACGATTTCTGATCTTGTTCTATGACAAAATTTTATGTTTCGTCACTAATTTCTAGGGGCTAAGGGCGGCTGATACATTCTAAGACCAACAAGAAAAAACATCATAGAAGAGCTCTTATTTATGATGAAATTTCACAGCGTCATGATGTTTTTTTCATAGATAAGCACATATGATGACAAGAAGGTTCCAAACAATAGCCAGTATACTATGATTCAAAATCCTTGCAATGGGCTAAATAAGCTATATGGAAACGGTGAAGTTGGCATATGCAGTGATTATAGCTTCAAGAAAGCTCCGTCATTATTTTCAGAGTTACAAGATAACAGGCACTGCTAGAGAAATGGCCTTCCATACCAGCACATCAGTCCCAATTGGCCACAAACTGGGACTGATGTAGCAATAGTCTTGGTTCGTGGCTACAGGGCTAAAAGCACAATTAGTACCGGTTCGTAACACAAACCGGTACTAAAGGTGGCTTTGGCAAGCGGGTACATGCTAGCTGGCATAGGCACATATTAGTCCCGGTTCGTGTTATGAACCGGTACTAAAGATAGGCCTTTAGCCCCGGTTAGTAACACAAACCGGGACTAAAGGCTCATTCCAGCATACTTCAAAAGGAATGCATATCCTAGTCTATTAAATACGTGTGGATGGGTGGGTTGGTTAGAAGAGTGAGTGGAGAGTCACGTGGTGGCATGAGGTCTTAGGTTCGAGTCTTGGGTTCGTCTTATAGATATTTTCTACGTTTTAGTATCAGTTAGGGGAACCGAGACTAAAGGTATGTGACATTTAGTCCCGGATGGCCTGTCCCGGTTCGGGAATCGGGACTAAAGCCCATTCCCAACCGGGACTAAAGCCCGTTTTTCTAGTAGTGATAACATATCCGTTGGGCTCAACTTTTGCAAACAAAGAAGCCACCGGAAGGATAGAGAAGTGAGCAGTAGAGCTGGCACCATTTGACCTATCCTTCATGCCAAGAACTATGATTAAAACATAGATTTTAGTTGATTTTATCCTGGAAATCTATTGTCCCTCTATTACTTGTGGGGCCAGGCCCCACATGTAAGGGTGCGCTGGGAGACTATTTAACTCATCTCTTCACCACTACAAGCTAGTCATCTTCTTCATTTCTCCTTACTAGCTCGAGATGCTGCTGTAGAGGAACAACGAAAAACAGCACCATATCACTACTACAGATCCGCCATCAAGATGCGGTTCACAATGGCCATCGATCTGGGTTTTGAACCGGTGCAGCCATCCGGTGGCATCGGTCCCCTTCCTCACCCGGTGCTGATATAGTATCGATAACGGTTGGAGGCCACACGTGGCTTTAGCTCATGCCTCGCCGAAGCCCCGTCGATCTGGGTTGGAAGCACCAATCTGCATCGATAAACTATTTGCTTAGTCGGTTGATTCCTCCAACCGTCTTGAAAGAGCATCGTGGCTTTAGCCCGTGCCTCGCCGAAGCCCGGTCGAGACGGTTGGAGGCACCAACTGGTCTCGATAGGTCTTGTTCATCCCCTGTTGGTTCCTCCAACCGGTATTGAGCAGGCACTACCTGACCTATAAATAATATATATATATATATGCGTGTGAGGTAATATATAATATTTTGGCCACTCCTTCCCATTCTTGCAGTCTATGCATGGACAACATATGTAGCCTGACTTCGTGTATGCATCAGCCGCACGAAGAAAAGTTTGCAAACCCTGCAAGAACTCCGGGGTGCGTCGGTCCATGTACATCCATCGCCGGTCCATCTACAATATGTTACATCAAGGCAGCTATTAGCTCATTTTCCAATAATGAATTTTTTAACATTTCGCAAATTTCTAATTAAACCAATATTAAATTTATTTAAAAATTCTGCATCGATCGATGGAACCAAAACCTAAATTTGAGCTAGATCCACACCTAACAACAAACACTTGGTAGATCAAAGTCTAGATTCAAAATTCTTCATCGATCGATGGAACCAAAACCTAAATTTGAGCTAGATCCACACCTAACAACAAACACTTGGTAGATCAAAGTCTAGATTCAAAATTCTTCATCGATCGATGGAACCAAAACCTAAATTTGAGCTAGATCCACACCTAACAACAAACACTTGGTAGATCAAAGTCTAGATTCAAAATTTTTCATCGATCGATGGAACCAAAACCTAAATTTGAGCTAGATCCACACATTCAATGCGAGCTATATCTAATCCAAGCAAATTCCAAACTTACACAACAAGTTATTGCAACCTACATGAAAAGATCGAGCTAGCTCTCTACATTCATAATCTTTCATCAATCATGAGAAAAGCTCAAATTTTCTTCACATTTCAAGCAAAGAAGAAGCTCCATTTTACACCAAATGTAGTGAGGAACTATGTTACTAACCTTGGTTAACTTAATTTGGGAGTAAAATGACCAAATTTTGGCACACCTCCCCTTTTTTGGTGCTCTTGGCGGCCAGACCTTTGTTCTTGATCGATCATGACAAAAGATCAAATTTTCTTCACATTTCAAGCAAAGAAGAAGCTCCATTTTACACCAAATGTAGTGAGGAACGATGTTACTAACCTTGGTTAACTTGGCTGGGAGTAAGATGACCAAAATTTTGACAAAGACCGTCCCTCTTTTTGAAGCTCTTGGCCGTGATGTTCTTGATCTGGCAAAGTGTGGGGAGGAGGCGGGGAAGAGGATCTGTTTAAATAAGGTCGCTTAGTACGGTTTAAGATACCGGCTGTCTCGATCTTTGTAACATCGGTCCCGGTTCTTGTAACCAACCGGTATTAAGCAGGCCGAGTTCCGGTTGGTGTAACCAACCGGTACTGATGTTAGAGAATTAGTACCGGTTGGTTTCTTCAGCCGGTCCATGTTATGGAAGGCCTGTACTGATGCTCTAACATCGGTCTCGGTTCTTGTAACTAACCGGTATTAAGCAGGCCGAGTTCCGGTTGGTCTAACCAACCGGTACTGTTGTTAGCGAATCAATACCGGTTAGTTTCTTCAGTCGGTCCATTTCAATGCAAATTGACATTTGCACAGAACACCATTTCACAGATTCATATTTGTACTTATTTGTTGATGAACATTTTTGCACATATCAACAATTCATTGCATAGATCCTATTTCACAGATTCATACTTGTACTCATTTGTCGATGAACATTTTTGCACATATCAACAATTCATTACACAGATCACCATTTCACCATAACTCATTTCATTGCACAGATCCCATTAATTCCATCACAAAATAGTTCATCACATACATGCATAATTAAACACTGATCTCATTGATTCCATCACAAAATAGTTCATCACATACATACATAATTAAACACTGATCTCATTGATTCGATCACAAAATAGTTCATCACATACTACATAATTAAACTATATACATACATAATAACTAAACTATATACATAATTAAACTAAACATCAACTATATTCTAGTCATCCTCCTCCGCCATCAGCGCCTCCCGATCGATTTCGTCATCGTCGAGGCGGACGAGGCGCAGCGCGAGGACGGCGGCGACGCGGCGTGAGATCCCCACCTCCATGTGCATCCGATCACGAAGCTTGGCGGTGGCAACAATGGCGGCAAGAATGAGCCCGATCCTCCCAGTGCGAGGTTGATATGGTGGCGGCGATGAAGACGGGCGCCGGCGAAGTCCCACCATGCCTCCTCCAGTTGGTGCGGGCGCCGCCGAGAGGTTCTGCGGAGGTGAAGCGGGCGTCTTGAGGTTGCGGCGGAGGATGTGGGTGGGGCGGCCTGGCGATTCGGCGGAGGATGTGGGTGGGGCGGCACGGGCGATGGAGGTGGATGGGCCTGCGCTGGTGGCGGGATGTTGCAGCGGAGGATGGGGATTGCAAGTCGCCCTGCAGGTCTTGAGGCGGCGAACCATGGCGGAGGAAATGCGGTGCGGCTGGTGGCGGTGGCAGAGGAGAGAAGGGGATCGAAATGGTGCGGTACTGTTCTCCATGTTGATGGAGGGGAAAAATATAGGGGAGGGGAAGATAGAAGGTAGGATCCATTAAACACACGGCAAATTCCAATACAGTCAAATGTGATTAAACACAAAGCAAATTCCAATGCAGAACTGCAAAATCCAATGCGAAATCAATAAAAACAAGTTATAATGAACCGAAGAAAAACCAAGGAACTGCAAAAGTTTAGGAACCGAAGAAAATCAGGGATGAACTGAAGTCGAGGTGGGAGCTAGGAAGAAGAAGAAGTGTGGGGCTAGCCACTAGCCATGAAGGGGGGGTTCAAATTAATACCGGTTGGTTGCACTAATCTGTACTGATGCTAGAGCATCAAGATGCAGTTTAATAAGCAACCGATTAAGCGAACCAGCCATAGCCCTCTTAGTACCGGTTGGCTATACCGAACGGCATGGATGTTAGAACATTAGTACCAGGTGGTGTCTTCAGCCCGTACTGATGTTCCCCTCGGACCAGTAGACCGTTGAACCGGGACTGATGTAACTAACAGTCCCGGTTCATGTATAACCGGTACTGATGTGCCGATATGAAAGGTCATTTCTGTAGTAGTGTATTGTTCATTTTCCTCTCCTTTTCCCTCAGATACCCGCTCAAAAATTGATATTCACCTAGAATATGATACATCGTTGGAAAGTTTAACTTGTCAGCTATCCATCCATTGCAAAAAAAATTGTGCGTTGCGTCTGCATGCTTATTAATAAGCACTTGATGGGTCTAAGGTGACCCATGCAAGCAGATACAAATTTTAAGGGCTCATAAAATGATTTTTCAACTTTAGAATGCTAAGTGAAAATTGTGCTAACTTTAATGGGTTAGATTATACTTTTTTTATCCTGCTACATCACATGCCAGTTATGCTAATAGACCCACATCAACACTTGACAAGAGATTTGACGGCACAGAGGCTCGGATGCAAAGAAAGACTAATTAAAAGGCTTTAAAAATTAATTTGTTTTCAACTTCAGAGTGTGATTTTACTTCGTGCCCAGAGGTTGCTCGTCGAGATCAGTCGCTATAAAACGAGGACAGCAATAGCAGCTTAACAGCACCAAGCCACCAAGTACGTATTGGTCGTAGCTGAACGCCCCCCAATCACCCATCAAACAATAATTCAGATCGCGGCGTCCGGAGATCTCATGTTTTGTGGCGTACATGGTACATCAGGGAAGCAAGATCAGAGCTTTGGTGGTGAGTGGTGACTACCCGGTTGATTAGTCCATGACAAACAGACAAAGTAGGGACGTCGTTCACAACTAGTTTTTTCTTCTCTTTGGGAATAATCGAATCTGGTTGATTGTATTTGTCATCAGCCACCACCACAAAAATGTTGTGTAGGGGCTATCACAAAAACATTCTAATTAATTTTTTTTAAAAAAATAAGGCTTTTGATTGATTTCTAGAAATATACCTTCGTAACTTATTTGACAGAAGTAAACCGGAGTTAGAAGTTGGGTAAACTAGGTCCAGTGCCATTTGGCCACTAGGTATAGATCTATATCCTAACCCGGCCCAACCCGACGGTTGGGCAAGTTCGAATCGGGAGTCGGGTCAAGTCTAGGTCAACCCTATCTCGGCCCGCCCCGCCCTACCCCAACCTAAACCCTAGCACTCACTGCTTCAATCCCTCCCCCTCCCTACACCACAACCCGTCATAGAGGTCTAGATTCTAGCCCAAACTGTCGGGTCTTGACCCGACCCGACAGCCGGGGTGAGTTCAAGTTAGGTCTAGGTTAAACCCCTGCCCCGACCTAATCTCCCCCTACCCAACCTAAACCCTAGCACTGACTCTCTCAATCCCTCTTCTTCCCCACACCACAACCCGCTGTATAGATCTAGACCCTAACCCGACCCATCGACTCGACCCAACAGCCAGGTCCCTGGTTCTAACCGGGTCAGGTCTGGGTCAACCTTTGCCTCGGCCCGTCCTATCCCAACCTAAACCCTGGCCCTCACTCTCTCAATCCCTCCCCCTCCCCTCACCACAACCTGCCGCCACTGCACCCTCTCTCTCTCTCTCTCTCTCAATCCATCCCCCTCTCTAGCTCTCTATCTCTCTCTCAACGCCTCCCTACGACAGTGCATCTCCACGACGATGCCTCCCCACGACAGTGCCTTCCGCCTCCCATGGTGATGCCTCCCCACGGTGGCAGAGGCTGGTGGGCGGATGGGTTCTTCCTTCTCACCATAGCGTCCTCCTCCATGGTTAGGTCGAGCGAGCTTACGGGATCCCCGATGTGTGCCGGGTCAGGTCGAGGCATGACCCAGCCCTACCCGGCCCATCTAGATCTCTACAACCGGCTTCTAAGAACATAAATATTCATAATTTCGCAATTTGATACGACTCTAATGAGTAATGCAATGAAGGGAGTCTTTTGCCCTTGACATTTTTTAAAGAATTGTTATTAATTATTTATTTATCAATTTAACATTTTTAAGAAATTTAAATATGTTCTCGCAGGAACAACCCATATATTTAGATGTTTTCACATTAAGAAACTGTTCGTAAAGCAACCCTAGTGTTGATCCCCGATGTTCCCGTCAATGTTAAAAAAAAATGAAACTGGAAAGTGCAACACTACTAGAATAATGACCTTACTATTTTTTGGAGGGAATGGCTAGGGATGCAAACGGAGCGGATAATTTCTGACCGACCGACCGACCGAACCAATACGGATAGTGGTTTGGATATTTATACGGATATCCGGCTTTTTTTGCGGATACGGATATGGATATGGATATTAGGATGCGGATATGGATAATGCAGATAATATTCGTGGTATAGTATCCGAAGAAAAATATGGATAATATCCGATGGATATTATCCGAATTATCTCAAGGGTAAGCCCACCCACTAGCCATTATCTGCTACAGTGCTCAGCTTGATCCGTTTCAACTGCTTTGTACTACTACTTCTCAAAAACTGCTTTGTACAGTTCTACTGTCTGCTACAGTGCTCAGGCCTAACCGCACTGGTGGACTTGGTGATGCTTAGGGCCTTAGGCCGAATTGCTCACTGCTTAGGCCGAACCGTTCCAATTAGCTGGGCTGCTGGAGTGCTGGTGCTTCATGCCTTCACCGCACCGCCCTGGTAGTGTCGACAAGATTGCATGTTTCTTGTGTATTAAATATTTATGTGTACTTTAAATGTTTGATGCTTTCTTTGAAAGCCTGTATTTTGCGTATTATCCGAGGAATTATCCGTTCCGAACAATATTCAAACATATAGTATCCGTGTCCGTATCCGACACTATCCGTGTCCGTATCCAAAAAATAAATATGGATACGGATACAATATCACTGCTATCCGACCGTATCTGATCTGTTTGCATCCCTAGGAATGGCGACATTAAATTGTGTTAAGTAGGAAAGCAAGGTACAATCAACCAATGGAATATTTATGTTAAACTAGCTGAGTGCCCATGCGTTGCAACAAATTCTCAAAATGAGTCAAAGAGATTTCTAAGTACCGCACAGATAAGCTATAGGCCCTGTTTCTTTTGACGGCGGTCGGCGGTCGGCGTTTTACTACAGTAAATTTGTAAAATTTTAATTATCTTTTTAGGCTCATTACACTTTTTTCAAAGACTTTTAAATTTGCTACAGTAAAACCGCCAACCGCCAGAAACTGCTGAAAAAAACAGGGCCATAGTGTCGGATTGTATTCACTCATGAAAAATAGTTAAAGAGAAAACTACGAACATCACGTAACACACATAGCACAAACAAATGTATAAGCCAGTGCTTGAGCTAAGTTGTACATCCCATTTTCATATGTAAAACAACAAGCAAGATGTAGACATCATAGATATGTAACCGAGAAAAAACTTCATGGAGTATAAAAAAAACAAGAGAATACAACAGAGGTATGGTTAGGTTCTGCACCAATAAGTACTAACACCTAACAAAACATAGGATTTAAGATGACAGTAAAAATTGTGGCCCAAATTAAGAAATAAAAATTAAATGAAGCAGACATATCTAAACATTGAGGAGGATTCTTACAAGCCGATCAATGATATGGATTGCATTGACAAACTTAGATTCATGAACTATTATATCCATTCCATTTATAGCCATATGCAAGAATGCTTTTACATTATATTTGGCCATTAACGCCAATTCAAAATCATCTTGTTATATCAGTAGTTTGACAACTTTGGTATGGCTTCTTGTAGCTGCCAATATAAGCAGAGTAGCATTTGCAAGGCATAATGTTTTGAGAAGCATCCTATTGTGAAGTAATATTTCCTACAAAATAGCTGCAACAAATGTGGTTAGGAAAAAAATTGCAATGGTATAACTAACTGATGGATATATAAATATACGCTGAACAATACAAAAATCTTTCAAATGTAACATTTTACAATTCCTGACACCCATCATGTAATTTGATACCATCATGTAACTTTGCAAGCCCAGCACCACCAGTATATTTGTTGCGAAAAAATGCATCATGGTAACAAACAAATTGGTAATTTTTTTTGCAGTATACAAATTTATATATTAGCATAAGTCTTATCTATAGTTAAGTAAGACGGACTAGCATAACCGGTGGCTATAGCCAAAACACTCAAATGGTAATCCAATGAAGTTTCTAGAACAGGAAAAAGTGCAAATGGTGTGTAAAGCGTAACAGCTCAACAATAAACATTTTTTTTTATTGTGAACAAACCTTAGTAGCTATTGTGTTAGGAACTTCACTTCCAACATAAGGCAGACTAAAGCTACCTTCAGGATATGAATAAACATAGGCACAACAAATAAGTCCAACCTCTGAAGTAGCACAAAGATTGATATTTGCATTAACAAACATGGAAAGTTTCTTCCCTGTAAAGATACTCTAAGGATAAGGGATATTTTATCCTGATGTTTCTTCACTGATTTGTGGGGACTGATATCGAATTCATAATAGCATAGAAACGAATAAGTCCTATTTAAAAGGCTCATGAAAGATAGCCACCAAGAAGAAATCAGTGACCAATTGTTTATGCTGAATCAAATGAAGTACTGTCTAGTAAAAAAAATCATTTTACTCTTCAACGCTGAAATAGTTCTAATTTTAAGTGGGGAACGGAGAGATTTAGAATTCAGATGACATGGCATGAGCGAGCATACTTGTTAATGCGTTAATGCTCTGAGTATATTGCAACCAAAATTAAACATATACCATAGAACAAGCCTACCTCTTTAGCACAAAAAAGTAGCAGATACTCAATCATTACAGAGAACAGGCCAAGATGTATCTAGCCATGGGAATCACTCACACTCACTCATTAGACAAGAGAATTCAAAGTTATTGGTTGCCGCTTCGAGCTCGACCAAGGAAAATGATTTGTATGCTTGAATGCATAGAGCTCCCAATTTTACTATATGAGATATGAAACCTATTTGTTCCAGGTAACAGAAAATTAATGGCTACTAAACTATAGGATCATACTTTCATAGTAATCAATCATAGTAATGAATAAACATTATGCGTAGAGAGGTAAGGTAAGAAAAATGGAGGAGTGCAGTATGTAGCCAAGAAGGGATGAAGCCCTCATCCAAAAGCTCCAGTTCCTTGAGAAATTCAGACACCCCTGCAATAACAATTGATCCATTTGCATTATTCGTAAGCTTTCTTGAAAAAAAGAGCAAAATTTTTATATAATGAACACACAACCTACACAAAAACATGTTTTTCAAAAAGCCAAAAAAAATTTCCGAAATGGGTTCTATACTTAGAAACCTCAATTATAGAATTATGATCACAGCAACCAACACAAAATATTTGAAAGATCACCTAATTAATAGAGGATCAACACGAGGAAAGATTTTCCATATAGTTCGTTCCCCAGTCCTCACTTTTTTAACTTAAATAGTCAGTTATACACCTGATAGCTATTTCCCATGTCAGGAGCTAGTAGGACAAAACAGTTAAATTTAATTTGTCTTTTCAACACATGGATAGCAAAGGGTAGAGAGACGTTGGACTTCAACATAATTACAGCGGGGATATGACGTGAAATGAGTCTAAAAGCATGAATAGCTCATAGTATGTAATGGATGTGTTTGGTTTATTATAACAGTAGCTCAACAAAGTTATATATGACGTATAGGTAATTTCCAGGCAACTGGATTCCAAGCCAAACCCTAATTCATATAGATTTGCATAATAATCACCTCAAACCAGCCAAAAATGATGTGTTAGTTAAACTTTGGTAATGAACGAAACAATGGTCTATGGCACGCCCTTAGATAAATTACGGAATTGTGCTGATAAACCAGCACCTACAACAACCCCTGGGAAAGCTAGCACTCAATGGCGTGTAGAGCTCACCAAATTCAACTGAGAAGTTACTCTCTCCGGTCACAAATACATATCATTTTGGACATTGACCACTAATTACTATTCATTTAGGCTGTGTTTGGTTAGAGAGCAAGGTGGGATGGGATGGCTCCGTCCCAGTTTTCAAGGATGGGCCCACTGTCATTCTCACGTCCCAAGTGGGATAGCTGCGTTCTATCGTTTTTATGGGATGAGCTCGTGTAGCATCTTGAGGAATATTCCTCTATGGGAGCCATTCCATCCCTCCTTTTGCACCAATCAAACACATGGAAAAATAGGATGGGATGACTCTATCCTTGCACATCCCACCAACCAAACGTACGCTTATAAAACTCATTAATATTATAATATTATGAAAGTGCTATCCGAGACGAATTTACACATATGATTTTTATGTAATCAATCTAAAGAGTTCAAAGGATATTTGTAGCTAAAGATTCAAAACATTGATTTGCACGTACTTCAAACGACATGTATTTGTGGCTGGAGGGAGTATGTATTTTGAATTTTTAACAACAATAGACAAATTAACAAATTTGGGTTTAGCTTGCTTCTCACTATGAACTATGAAGCAAGAAAAAAACCCCAAAAAAATAGTGAAGTATAATACACTATAGCTACTAATTTTGTAGCAATGCTAGCTACAAGCATTGCATCAAACATCATATGTGCACCTCACCTTGGAGTAGTAGCAGCAGGATACAAGGTGGTGGTTGGCCGAGGTAGAGGAGGCTGAGCTTCGTCATCAAAATTGGAGAATATGAGTAGCAATAGAGGTGTCGTATGAAGGCCACCCGAGGCAGAGGTCGTCGGAGTTGGAGAAGATGAAGCCGGTGGGAAATGATATGGTTGTTGGTGTCAGAATATATAGTTTAGATAAACTTTATAAGTTGGGTGACCGTCGGCAACATTCACTCACCCTCAATTGCACCGCTCACTTACCATGTCTGCCTAGAGCATGACGAATGACTCATCGGAGCCGATGGTGGCCAAGAAGATAGTCCCGGCAACCGACCATGCGTACAGGACGTCGATCGCGTCGAGCTCACTAGTGCGGTGCTCTTAGAAGTCTAGCTCGGGACACTGGTCGATGCACCGACACACGCTGCACAACCACATGGCGAGCCCCTACGCGGACCCGACGCCTAGGAGGTCGTCGACGTGGGTCGTGGCCAACTAGGAAAACAAGAGGTGGAACATGATTAGGAGGAAGAGAAGGGGAGGGCAAGTGGGCATGACAAGAGAAGTCGGAGGCCTTCCTAGAGCGAGACGCATGGGGTAGGTGCGAGGTGGACGGTGCAGCATGGGGAGGCTAGGGGTCCGACGAGCAGAGCACGGAGCAGCACCGAAGGCGGTTTGGCAAGGTGACTGGAGAAGGGCTCAGCGGCGTAGGGGGTCACTGAATCTGGGCACGACGGTGCACGGGGTGCCCCTATCTGGCCTCGGCCATGCTTGGGATGGCTGGATTCACACTCAGCAACGCACTAGGCAGTCGGATCCTGGCTCGACAATGAGGGGACGGATCAGCGGTGGACACGACGGCCTGATCCTAGGCTTCGCGGCACATAGGGTAGCCGAATTCGCCCTCGGCAATGCGGGGATGACGGCGGGACGGGAATGCTACAGCGAGGGCGGCGGCGGTGGCGGCGGATCCGAGTGGTAGAAGGATAGGAGGATATGGTAATATAGATAGGTGCAATAGAAAAGGACGTTGCGATGCTCTGCAGCATGGTCTCCTGTGTCAGCAAGAGACTGGGGAAAGGGGGTAGGGGGCGGGCTAGGGTTTTGGGCATGAATGGACTGGGGGTGCTGGGGGTGCAGGCGTGCGGCGCTAGGGATGCGGGTGTGTGAAGTGTTGGATGCTTTTGGTCGATGGAGATTGAAAATTGCTAACAACACCATCACTATCATAAGCTACTTTTATTAGTACAGATAAAATCATGTAGGTTATTTTCTGTAAAAAAGGATCAAAAATTTGTTTATCAAAAAAATCTTAACCCCACGATTTTCTGGCCATGCCATTTTTTCTTTCCTTGCTACAAATTACGAGACGTGGATGACACGGCATCATTTTGGAAATCGGATGTGTCAGTTCGCATAGGTGCTCACTGCTCAGTGCTCACATTGAACAGCAAAGAGCGCCCTTCCTGACAGGTGGGCCCTGATCGTCGTGGCGCAGCGCTGTATTGAACAGCAGGAGCGATCTCCCTGACAGGTGGGCCCAGCTCGTCTTGGCGCAGCGCTGTCCAGCATCAGTCCATGACAGGTGGGCTGGGGCGGAGGGGCGGCCCGCTCCCAGGTCCCAAGCTGTTCCAGTTCAGGTCCAGCGGCCCCAGCCAACCAACCACCCCATGGCCCCACCAGCAAGCGGTGCTTGGCGTATGCCCAAACACAAGTCGCCGTCGCCTCGCCTCGCCGTCATCCCCCAACCCCGCTCCCGTTTGACCCCCTCCTCCTCTCCTCGCCTCGCCTTCCCCTCGCTCGTTCCCCACTCACTTTCCCCTCCTCCTCCCGCTCCCCGAACCCCACCGCGCCGACTGACCGGGCCCCCCGTGCTCCAGGGAGCGGTTGCGGCTTGCGGCTGCTTCGCCCGCCCGCATGGTGGCGTCGCCTTCGTCCTGAAGTCTGCGCTGCGCTGCGGGATTTCGGAAGATGGGCCCCAGCGCCGCCCCCGCCCCCGCCGCCGTGCTGAGGGCCGCCGTGGTGTTTCTGGCGGTCCTCGGCCTCGCCCTGCCGCCGCTGGCCGCGGCGCTGCGCCCTCTCAGGGAGCGCGTCGCGTCCGCCGCCGCCGGATCGTGGAGCGACGAGGTGAGACTTGCGCTGTTCGGTCGACGGGATCGGGGATTTTTTTTTTACCCTCGTTTTTACAGCAGGGTTTTAGGCGGACTGGATTGGAGACTTGGAGTGATCGAACGAAGAGTGCAGCGAAGTATGCTTGTAGGTTTGGCGTCTAGGTTTGGGAGCCAAATTAGGCTTTTCTACTCCCGACGATCGTTGAATTGGGTGACTTGCATGTTCAATTGACTTCAACAATCGATCCCAGTAGTGTTGGGGGTGGCAAGAGTCCAGGAAGTAGGGAGCACTCCATAGGTCGTGATGTTTCAACTTAGTGAGCAATAGCAATTACTTATTCGACAAGGAAAAGAAAGAACGGTGGCTTTGTTTAGTTTTCTTCCATTTGCTATCTTTGGGATGTTAGCTGATTATTTTTCTTGAGTCTAGCCACGTTTGTTTCCCTCGAACTGTTAATTCGGTAATTCTATTAGTATGTTTGTGAATGTGCTTTGCTCATGATCTCTATGCTTATGCAGCATGCATTCTTCAAGAGGGATGAGAATGAGATAAGTCAGTATTCATGGAACATTACAGGAACATACAAAGGTGATTTCTGTTCTTACCCTGTACGCAGCAGCCCATGATGCAAAGTTAGCTTGTCTTTCCCTTGACGACTTTGTATTGCCACTACACGCATTAGGACGAGTAGCTGCATTAAGGTCTCGATAAAGTAAGTGTGTTATGTTTGCTATGGGCCCAATATATGACTTGAAACATGAAAGGGTGTCCTTAATTCCTAGAGATCAGTGTGTTGTGCTGAAACTTCTGGCATTGCAGTGATTTTTTTATTGAATGATGAGCTTGTTTATTGAAGTTACAACATATAGCAGAGTGGTGTCATATCATCTTTGTTGTTATTTCTTTTACTACATATCCTAAATTTTGGCATTTCAATCCTTGTAGTTTTTCTATTACTGATTTTTCTCCTAACGTTCTTTAGTAGTCTTTCTTGCGCCTAATGCATTGCTTATGTGCATGTATTACTTCCTAGATCTGTCTTGCTTCTTCGATGAGTTTTTGGTTATTTTGCTATGCTGTTGAGTGTGGAGCCTAGTTAGTTACGATTCTTGTTAAAATTTGCTGTTATGGCTGCAAAAAAGGCACTTCAAGTATTTAAAATGTCCGAATACAGGAAATGAAACCTAGTTAGTTACAATTCTTGTTAAAGATTGCTGTTATGGCTGCAAAAAAGGGCACTTAAAATGTCCAAATACAGGAAATAGCAGTATTTAAAATGTCCAAATACAGGAAATAGCAGTGCTTTTTAAAATCCTTTGTAAAACTAAATGGAACCTTGGTCATTGGCCTGATAATACCAACAGATACTGTGATATATTCTTGTCTTAACATTGATACAACATGTCCATATATTGTGTGGTATAATGCTACATGCATTATCATCTGAACTATAATTTTGTATTGGATATTGCTGCTTACGATGTTGGTGCTATTTATGAAATAACGTCACCATTTTATCGTTCAGGAAGTTGGAACTTTGCTGGTGCCTCAAATGTATCTTCTAGGTTTCTTGAGTTTGCGAAACCTCAAGGTGGCTCAGTTTTAGAATTATTGAGTACCCCAACAAAGATAAGTGGGGTACATTATGTTCAGGTAAAGAAAGTTCATTTTCTTATGACATTTGTTATGTATTTTATGTTAAAAAAATGTTATCCTACAGTCACCAGTTATCCCCATTTCTACCAAAATTTCTTTTGTCATTCTAGTTTAGCTTTATTTCTTAGCATATGAAAAAAATGTTATCCTATAGTCACCAGTTCCCCCCTTGTCTAACTATTTTTCTTTGTATTTCTAGGTTAGGCTTATTTTTTAATAAATCACTAAAGTTTTACATTTCCAACCCAAGCTAATTAACCATGGAAGTTACTGTAGTCTTGATCATTTTCCTCTACATGCTCTGCTGATCATTTTGCTTACCATGGGATGACAGGGATCAATTACATTCCATGATGTTATTGACAATGCCCATGATAATGGAGTTGCGCAAATAAGGTTAGAAGGCGTGTATATATGGCCTTTTAGACAACTTCGAATGGTAGCAAACAGGTAAAGATTTAACTCTTTTTTACTTTTTGCCCTTTTGGTCTTCCTGCCTTTGAATTGTTGTGTAATTATGTCCACATCAAATTGACAGATTCATATATGTTCTACTGGAAAGCACTACAAAAGTTATAAAAATGCCACCCCAAAAAAAATCCATATATATGCCTGAATTAAACCTAGACATTTCATCTCAGTCCCAAAAACCCTCGGCCCACCCTTGGTGAGCAAGTGTGGCCTAACAGATCTTGCACCCTGCCCCCATGCCTCCTGGCTCTTTAGCAAGTGTGGCTCACATAATTTGCAATAAGGCTGCATAGATCTATGTTTTTTATGCAGATACATTCATGTTCTGTGAATTCAGTACTACTATTTTTTTTGGTTGATGTTATCTCTTTATGTCATGCAAGCGGAAACGAATAGACTTTTTGCTTAATTCATGCAAGCTTAGCTACAGGTATTTAGATCCCTTGGTTATCTTCCACAGATCCTTGTTTTTGTATATACTATAGTGCATAACTTAATGTTGGTGATGTTGTTACTGTAGTTGTGATATATCATATATCCTTAGTTATTGTGATGCCCTGGTACATCATTTAAATGTATGTGTTTTTAGTGGCATTTATTATGAGTATTCTGTAGCGGCATATATGCAAATTTCTCATTTAAATGTAAGTAAAAAGTGGATTTTTATGATCCGATAAAGAATCATACTTGTTTCAATGTTCCAGCAATTCTCATTTCATAGATCCTACTTTTGCATAGGACCTAATGCAGCTGTATCAAATTTTTTAGTGGTGCAGACGGTGAACCACTACAAGAAGAGGATTACTTCTTATCGAATCCATACCATTTGGTAAGCAGCAGAATTTGGCTTGTTTTTGTTGATTAATACATGGGTGCTGTGTTCATGACATGTCTTACGGAATACCATCTAGCTTCTTCAGCTTTGAGAACATTCCACTATCTGGTGTTATTTTATTAGTTGTCTTGCTTACCTGCTAATTTTGTAACAGTTGCGGATTTTCTCCTCCCAAGTGTTCCAAGAATCTTCTGAAGAGAAGAATCAAAGGAAAAATTGTAAGATCTGATTTCTGGACTGAATATTACCTACCGCCTGATGTGATTTTGATGTGTTTTATTTCTTCCTTATCAGCTCTCACATACGACATGGAGAAACACTGTAACATAGAAATAGCTGCCAAGGTGGTTCGTGTGTCATCTAACCTAAATGGTATTGAATTTCTTCATGGTGTTGTTATATTCATTCCCTAATGGTTTGTAATTTGTGCATCACCAAAATCTACGTGTGCATTTGCTAAGCTTAATAGTAACTGCTTTTGTAAATACTTATTGTTAAATAGAAGGAGACCACGAGAAGTACCAATTGGAGGGTTTGATGGAGAGTCCTGCGGTAGATGATGATGGAGAGTGCTTTTCACCTATCCTATTAAATGCAACATCATTGAATGTTGAAGTTTACTACAACAAGGCAGTCAACTATACACTGATGGTCACTTTTGTATCCTTTGCGATCTTTTGACTTTCTTTCTTTTGATCTTATCTTTCTTGGTCTGTTCTCCCTGTGAATTTCTTAATTGGAGTATGGTAGATTTCGTTCCTCCAAGTTTTGCTGCTGATTAGACAAATGGAACATAGCAACACGCAGTCTGTAAGTATTCATTCTACCTTGTGGCCTTTAGGGGCGCTTGGATCATTCTGACTTGTGGCCTTTTGGGGTGCTTGGATTGGGGATATTTTTTTAAAGGGGCTTTGAGTTCAGTTAAAATTTGAACTAGCTTCTAAAACATTCCACTGAAATACCCCAATCAAAGCACCTTAGGAATATATTTCTGAAGTAAAAGTATGAACTCTTCCTCTTGCTTTACATGACTTCCAAGCTTCCAGATTTTTAGTGAACATCGTTATTGCTCGCAGGGAGCCGCTAAGGTATCTATTTTAATGATCGGCCAACAAGCTATCATGGATGCATATCTGTGTTTACTGCATCTGACCGCTGGGATATTGGTTGGTGAGTTTTATGACTCGTCAAATATGTTTGCCCTTTTGTCTTTATCTATAATCTATTCTTTTCTGACAACCGTTACTATTTCTAAGGCCCTCTTCTTTTCAGTTTTTCTTATTTACTTATCTTCTTATTTGCTTATAAGCTAAACTTCGAGAGCTTCTCGAAGTAGCTTGAAAAGTCTAGTGAGCTTCATTTAACTTGTTTCTCAAAGCTCTGAGATGAGGTTTTGAGATAGAAAAAAAGAACTGCAAAAGCCAAACCATTTGACTTTTCGATTCGAAGATAAGTAAATAAGATAAGAAGGTAAGCTCAAGAGAAGGGGCCCTAACTCTGTCTTTGCTTGTTATAAAAGGAAAAATTTACTCTTTAGTACTTCAAATATGTATAAATTGGAAAAATGTTTAATGTGATCATGTGACATAGACAAGCTAGCCCTGGCACCACTTGTCAGTGTCACACTAATGCTATATTCCAACTAGGGTGATGTTTGTATCCACGCTGAGCAATTTGCCCTAAAAAATTGTGGCCCATTAGGATTTTTGTGAAAATCTGGCGTCATTTTGTTTTTATTTTCTATTTAATTAATTTTCCCTTGCTTATTCCATGTTTAATTAATAGTTTTTGTTGAAAAATCAGATAGCTATAACGGAAATCTGAGCCGATGGCAAAGTGTATCTATCATGGTAACAATATAAATACTTATGAAGTAGAGATTCTGGAAAATGGTCTCATACACTAGCTTGATCTAAGCTATATCCAACAGCACAGACTTGCACTGTATTCAGTAGCATCAACATAATTCAAGGTTGATCTCTGCTACTGATGCTGCGATATCTTCATATCTTAAAATTCGCCTGCAATACTATTTGTGACAATACCAACAAATGTAACTGTTGATCCTTTTTCATTACCACTTTCACACTATGTTTATGAAATTCAATTGTATGACAGCTTATTATTTTTCAAATTATGTCATGTCCTGCAAGATTTGTTGTTGTCTCTTAATATTTTAATTACTTGCTTAAACTTTCTGCAGAGTCTCTCTTTAATGCCTTTGCAACAGCTGCCTTCTTCAAGTTTGTCGTATTTTCTATTTTTGAGATGAGGTATCTCCTTGCCATATGGAAAGCAAGTAGACCGTTGAACAGTGGAGAAGGTTGGGAAATAATGAGGCGAGAACTATCTGTTCTTTACAGCCGCTTTTGTAAGTACTAAGTATCTTTTTCTGGTTTCTTAACATTTTTTTAAGAATCATGCCAGTAGGCCAACCTCTTCCAACCAACATAGATCGTGCACAAGGACATTATTGCCATCCATTTTCAACTATTAGAATTACATCTGCATGTAATCTGGATCTCAGGAAGTTTCACATCGAGTTCCTAAAACCTGTGCTGACAAACAACCTTTGTCCTGTTTGGGTTTGTGTCTACGCCATACCCATACTTGCTCCCATGTGCAAGTTGGTAGGCAAACACATCTGTGTTCTATCTATGGAATCCTCTGCTGTTCTGTGAGAGCTCTTGGAATGACCATTTCCTTTGCTAACTTGGAACGATATATGTTTCCATAGTTGTATGTTAGGAAGATGCCAAATCAGTTAATATTTTCCACGACTTACGCCGGTGTTTAGATTTTCTTTTACCAATTTTAAGATACCACATGTTTACATCATTATCAGTTTATCACTGTTTAGCTATTCTTTTAAAATTATAATATATTCTTCAATTTGCTTTGTACTCTGCAGATGGCATTCTTTTGGGAGGAATCCTTCTCATGTATGAATTGCATAATTTCTTACGCCCGCTTCTTTTCCTGATGTACTCCTTTTGGGTTCCTCAAATTGTCACAAATGTCATCCGAGATACAAGAAAACCCCTACACCCTCAGTACATTTTAGGCATGACTGTTACCCGCCTTGCTATCCCACTGTACATATTCGGTTGTCCTAGCAACTTCATGCGCATTGAACCTGACAAGAAATGGTGTATAGCGGTGACAATATTCATGGGTATCCAAGCGGCAGTGCTCCTGCTCCAGCACTATCTTGGTTCTCGCTGTTTCATTCCTCGCCAGGTAGTTATTGATGTGATATTACACTAACACATGTAGTCTGTGATTGCATTCGAGCTGCATTTTGTTGCAATTCGTGTAGCTTCTTCAATTGCTTCAATGGTGTTTTATACTTTTAGTTGGCATTCCACATGCAATTTGGGGTCCAGTTCATTCATTCCTCAGATATATGTGGAAATTTTTTGTTTTATTAGTATTGTATTATTGTTAATTAATTTGTCATGCCCACAATTTTCAGATCCTCCCTGAGAAATACTGCTACCACAGGAAGGTTGAGGATAGCACAAATCAGCCCATCGATTGTGTTATTTGCATGACTACGATCGATCTTACCCAAAGAACAAGTGAATACATGGTAATTGTGTAATCTCTGGGCATGTGATATATATAGATAGCTGTGTCTGAACGTTCACCGTGTCTCTCCTCTCGCAGGTGGCACCTTGCGAGCATATATTCCACTCAGGTTGTTTACAAAGATGGATGGACATTAAGATGGAGTGCCCAACTTGCAGGCGCTCCCTACCGCCAGCTTAAAGAAGCATTTCTTTGTACTTTATGGTTAACAAGAAGTAGGTAGCTCAGCTTATACAAGGTATTACAATCTACTACACTTCATTCCATTATCCAGAAAAGAAAGTTTCAATTACTCTACCTCACTGTATCTATTAATGTATTTCTTACATATATTTTTTAGGTGGGAATTTGAGGGGCAATAAGACAAGGCTGCAACCATGCTTTGTTTCTAAAAGATAATTGTTTAAAAGTCTAATGTATTTAGTGTTTCGAGAGGTCTTCTGTTGTACAAATTATTGTACCATCTTCACCATGGAGAGTAACGATCAGTCGAAGAACACCATGCATTGATGGGTGGTGAAGGCCCACATTGACTATCATGAGATCTTTTCTTGTAAGCCGTAGACTTACAAGAAATCTTCTCTCATCAATGATGCAGTATTCTAGCTCAGCATGGCTGCATTGTTGCTTGCCTTTTCCTTCAGTGCCAACATTTGTAGTTCTGTTTTTGGTTTGAGCCTTGTACATAAGGTGTCCCAACTGTATGTTCTGCACTACGAGCATTAGCTATTATTGGCTTCCGGTAATCCACTTATGCTATTGCATCGTGCAAATCTTGTATTTGTCATGTGATTGGTATGTAGGATACCGATGTGTCCCGGTGAATTCCAGACCTTACCAAAAATAAGAATATAAATTTAGATTAAAAAAATCTATGCTCTATTTGTATTCTATTGAGTAAGAAAAGTAAAAAAAATGATAATTGACACCTCTACCGCTACGTGCTTGTTGCCGCATTTCATTACACCTGAGGTCATGCTCAATGCTCCCTTGGCATCAGTACGGATGACAAAAGTACATATCGATCCGGATACCCGAGCATCACTACGGATGACAAAAATACATATGGATCCGGATACCGACTGGTTCAGGTCTAGGTCTCATCATAGTCTGAGTCAGGTGTAGATCTAGATCTTATTTTAGACCCGTGGTCCCTAATAGGCACCTGAAATATTTAAAAAAAGGGGTCTTCATATTTTTGCCCCTACTTTGTTGTGCAATTGTGAATTTAGGTCTTCTTTTTCAACTATGTGATTTTGCTCCTGCTTTTTGAAATTGAAGCTTGTCTTTACCCCGTTCCGTTAGGAGGACTTAACGGTGTGAATTCATTTGTAAAAAAACATAAATGCCCTTACAGATTTTGTGATTTTGCCCTGTTTTGGCGACAACAAAATTTGGACAGCATATATATTAAAATCTGCACATATATATATATATATATTTATGTAATTTTGTGATTTTTCCCTGTTTTGGCGACCAACAATATTTTTGAAATCCGGGATTATTGGACGGTCCACAACTAATTAGATCATGGATTTTCAAAAATACGAAATAAATAGTAAAAAAATCAAAAAAATGTGAAATTTTGTCGGTAGTGAGATTTCAGCGAGACAAAGGAGATGGTCGGTTCGGATCGTCGAATTCGATCACAAATTCATAAAACTTCGCCATTGGTGACGGAACGCTCAGATTAGCGCATGTAATCTCATATCACTCTATATATATATATATATATATATATATATATATATATATATATAGAGAGAGAGAGAGAGAGAGAGAGAGATTGTCGTGGCATTTTAAAGGATTATTAAAATCGTACGGCTTGTTATAAAATCCGTGATCGAATTGACGATCCGAACAAACCATCTCCTTCGTCTCTTGAAATCTCACTCTGACAAAATTTCACATTTTTTTGATTTTTTTACTATTTATTTCGTATTTTTGAAATCCGGGGTTATTGGACGGTCCACAACTAATTAGATCATGGATTTTCAAAAATACGAAATAAATAGTAAACAAAATCAAAAAAATGTGAAATTTTGTCGGTAGTGAGATTTCAGCGAGACAAAGGAGATGGTCGATTCGGATCGTCGAATTTGATCACAAATTTCGCAAAACTCGCCGCGGCTGACCATAGCATCACTCTATATATATATATATATAGACACTTTCACACTTTGAAATCTGCATATATGTAACAAACATGTCCAAATCATATTGAAGCAAACGTCCAGGTCATTCATACATGTTTAGATCATTCAAGTAAAAAATGACATCATATATATTGAAGCAAATGTCCAGAATGAGGGTATACATGTTTTTTCCACTTGTTTTCTTTTTTTAATTCAGTTAATCCACCTCCACCTGACGAACGTCTAAACTAGGGGCAAACAGAGACTTCGTTTTGAAAAAGTAAGGGCAAAATCATAAAGCTGAAAAACGAGGCTCAAAATCACAATTGAGATGCAAAATAAGGGCAAGAACACGATTGTCCCTTAAAAAAAAAAGACCACCCTGCAGCCTAGCTAGCAAGCTCCTACTCGGAGCCCAGCAAACCTTCTATCCTGCAGGCATAGCAGCCAACCCCATCCGGCCATCCTTGTAACCTAACTCCCTCCTCCCACCTAGGGTCCAAAAAACCGAAACCGGTCCCGAAACCGCTACCCCATCGGGTCGGCTAACCAGTAAAAAGGGTGAAAACTGCTAGAAACCGGCGAAAACCGGACAAATTTGAATTTGAATTCACTAGACCAGCCGGACGATTTCCTACCTGTTTTTACCGGTTAGCCGATCGATTTTACCGGCTAGTTGGTGGTTTTTGCAAGAAACTAGTAGGAAAATTTGGAAATTGAAAAGATGCGCGAAATAATCTTTAAAAATATGGAAAAATCATATGTGCCTAGGATATATGTCATGATAATTTATATAAATGCAGGAAAAAATTTGATATGACCTATGCTAGATATTGATGTTTGAAACACATGAACATAGAGCACATATCATACATACATATATTGTGTTAGGGAAAGTACACGGCCCATATGGATACGGCCCATTTACCCTCCTTGGTTCACAAGGAAGGACCCGCGCAAGCTTCGAGCTCGCGCCCGAGCTTCCCAACTCGGGCACCTGAGCTTCTTAGCCCCGAGCTTCCAAAGCTTGGGACAGGGCTCGGGCTCCAAGGCGGGCGCGTGCCAAGCCACCTTGCAGACGCCGCAGAGCCACATGTCACCGCAAGTCAAATATAAGCAGCAATCTTGATCTTGCGCTTATCGCAGACATTGGCGGGTTGGTTGCCGATCCACGTCAAAGGCCAGTTTGCCCGCTCGCCGCTAAAGAGAAAGACGCGCACTACTGTCTAGTGGTCGGGACACTGAGCCCGGCGAGTCAGGAAAGCATGCCCAATGCCCAGCGGATTCTAAAGACCAACTACGCCAAGACCCGGCAAGACGGAAGAGCACGCCAGATGACCAGAGGATGGTAGGGTGCTTCGCACCAAACCGAAGTCAGACTACAGTGGCCACGAAGGTCGCCTATAAAAGGGGCCACAAGCCACAAGCCAAAGGAGAGAAGACGCGATCGGACGTGCGAGGAAGTAACAACACCCCACTCAGTCATCATAGAATAGGAACACTTGCACCTGCGTAGGATTCCTCGTTCTAGGAAGTAGTTCTCAGCGTCCAGTCACTTTAGGAACACACATAGTGCCTTGAGCACTTATTGTACTTGAGCCCGAGCTGCCTCACCCTCTGTACTCGTTTAAGCCCAATACTAAACAAGGACTAGACGTAGGGTTCTTATCCGGTAGTAGAGGCCCGAACCAGGATAAAACACCCGTGCCACCGCGATCGTCGACAACTCCTTCCCTTGACAGGGCTTCGGTCGAGGGGGCAGGGCCACTCTTGGGTTTCACTCCCTACTCTTGCATATCGACCTGCGGAGCTTGTCTCCCAGACGCCGACAGCTGGCGTCTACCCGCCGACGTTCTCCTTGGCTCTAAACGCCGGGTACCCAGGCTTCATGTCGCGCGCAGCTTGAAGTAGGCGCACCCCGCCACGTCGCTTTCGCCGGTTGTGGTGAGCTCGTAGAAGTGAAGGAAGAGGCTCACCGTCAGCTTGACGCGGACGTATGCATCGCAAAGATGTGGGATGATCGCTAGGGACAGGATCGACTTGCGATTGAGATTCACCAACTCGATCCTGCACTGGGCCAAGACGGCGGCGAGGAAGTCGGACTCAGTCCATGGACGGCGAAGAGCTCGAAGGAGACGATCTCGCCGTTCTTGGGCATCGGGACGTCCTCCGCGCCGGGCGTCCTCCAGCCACCAACATCGATGAAGTCGTCCATGGTCAACTGCTTTAGGACCGTGTCGGAGGTAAGGCTCTGGGTGAAGGGCGCCATCGATGGAGAGGGGATGGGGGGAGAGAGGATGAAGAGCACAAGAAGACAGAAATGCACAGGGGGAAAAAAGAAGGCGATGCGAGGAAGAAAACCGCATCTTATAACTGGCGTGGGAGGCGAATCGGCGCCTCTCTGCCGAAGGCGCAGAAACGGAAAAAAGATAGCGACGCACATAACTGCGCTCGGTTGGGCTCTCGCCGAAACCGAGGCAACACGCGCGAAGGGCACCGCTTCATCAAAAGGCAGTTGTCAGAAA
Source organism: Olyra latifolia (assembly GCA_036346145.1). Classification (NCBI taxonomy): domain Eukaryota; kingdom Viridiplantae; phylum Streptophyta; class Magnoliopsida; order Poales; family Poaceae; genus Olyra; species Olyra latifolia. The sequence continues at coordinate 35,708,851 of CM070529.1, read as the reverse complement.
CCTCTGAGTGGGCCATTCTGCCTCATTCGAGGCTCGGGGGCTAGCTGTTGGGGAAAGTACGCGGCCCATATGGATACAGCCCATTTACCTCGTTGGTCCAAGGAAGGACCCGCGCGAGCTTCGTAAGCTCGCGTCCGAGCTTTCCAACTCGGACGTCCGAGCTTCTTAGCCCCCGAGCTTCTAAAGCTCGGGACAGGGCTCGGGCCCCAAGGCGGACTGTGCCACGCCGTGCGTAGGACGCCGTAGACCCCACATGTCAAATATGGCCGCAGTACCGATGTACGCCGGCCACAGCTGCTGGTAGGTTGGTTGCTAGTCACGTCAAAGGCCAGTTTGTCCGCTCGCCCCTAAAGAGAAAGACGCGTACTATTGCCCAACGGTCAGGACACTGAGCCCGGCGAGTCAGGAAAGCATGCCCAATGCCCAGCGGACTCTAAAGACCGGCTACGCCAAGACCCAATAAGACAGAAGAGCACACCCGATGACCAGAGAACTGTAGGGTGCTCCGCACCAAACCGAAGTCAGACTACAGTGGTCGAAGGTCGCCTATAAAATGGGCCACAGGCCACAAGCCAAAGGGGAGAAGACGCGGACGGACGCGCGAGGAAGCAATAACACCCCACTCAGTCATAATAAAACAGGAGTACTTGCACCTGCGTAGGATTCCTAGTTCTAGGCAGTAATTCTTCGCGCCCAGTAACTTTAGGAATACACATAGTGCCTTGAGCACTTATTGTAGTTGAGCCCGAGCTTTCCAAAGCTCGGCCTCACCCTCTGTACTCGTTTAAGCCCAATACTGAACGAGAACTAGACGTAGGGCTGTTATCCGACAGTGGAGGCCCGAACCAGGATAAAAACACCTGTGCCGCCATCGATCGTCGACAAGCCCTTTCCTCGACAGGGCTTCGGTCGAGGAGGCAGGGCCACTCTCGGGTTTCACTCCCTACTCTTGCATATCGGCCTGCGGAGCTCGTCTCCCAGATGACGACAAATATTTGGACATTAGACAATGTTTCCATCAAATACATATATCATACATGAACACATCATATTTCTCTTCGCAAAGCCGTCGGCTAGCCGCCCGGATCTGGTGGTTTTGAGCTCTCCGGCGGCGGGAAGGCTGATGGTTCGCTAGGATTTGGCGGGGCTGGCGGCGATCGGCTAGGGGGACGAGGGTTGGGTGCGTGCGCAAAGATGGGGAGTAGAGGACCAAAGGGGAACTGCTTGCTGCCGATAGGGGACCAAATGCACTCTCCCGAGGACATTTTTGGAATTTCACAGGGGTCAAGGAAATTGGGCTGCAAGCCTGCAAAGCATCCGGCCCACTTAACCTGTTTTGGCCCATCCATATTTTTAAAACACAACACAAGTTTTACAATGTCTTTCATTTCAAATTTAAGCATGAAAACAGTGTAAATTTAAAATTTTGCTTTGTACAAGAAGTTCTAAAAAAACTCCTATTTTTTTACAATTTTTTTTGAATTTTCTCAAATTTACAAATTTAAATTTGAAGTTCTGAGTTCAGGCAGGTAAAAACTAGCAGTTTCAAAAACCGGACCGCAGCGGTTTGGCGAGAAACCGCCGGTTTTCGGTGGTTTTTAGCGGTTTTGTGAACCCTACTCCCACCCAGCCCCCACAAGCCACAGCGACGCCATCCCTAACCCTAACCCTCTCCCTCCCACTCGTCAGCTCCCCTCCTCTCAGCGGCCGGTGCCATCCCTTGGCCTTGCAGGGGAGGAGGGAATATAGCGGCAGTACCGCCGCCGTCCTCTCAGCGGCCGGTGCCATCCCTTGGCCTTGTAGGGGAGGAGGGAATATAGCGGTACTCCACAGTGGTACTGCCGCTATAATCCCTCCTCCCCCGCAAGGCCATGGCGGCGGCGCCCTCGCCGGCCACAAGCGGGCGATGCCCCCTCCTCCCTCCATGGACCACGGTGGCAACGCCACTGCGTCTCTGGCACTGGCGCCCTTTGCTCCTCCTCCCTATGGGCCACGGCGATGCGCGCCCCCATGACAGTGCGGGAGGCGGCGCCCTCACGCCGGCGGAGCACCTCTTTACTTCCTCCTTCCTCCACCGGCCACGATAGTGGCACTGGTCCGGGTCTGGATTTGGACCCATAAAAGTTTTCGGATCCAGATCCGGATGGGATGTTCGGATCTCAGGTCCAGGTCTAAAATGGTTGGACAGGAGTCCGGAGGCATGAACTCGATTGCCATCCTAGGCATCAACTTGATAGTTGGCAGTTTGCATCAATGCCTGACGTGATTCCGATGGTATCTGAAATACAATTATAGTAGTTTGCTGGTCCACGTGGATAGATGAAAAATGGGTAAAATACACGAACTAGGACCTACAGAATTTCTATCACTTAGGCCCCGTTCTTATCAGTTTATAAGGCCTTATTTGTTTTATTTATCTTATTTGGTGTTAGGGTTTATTTTTGTTTAAAATAAAAATAATTTGTTTTTTGAATTCTTTTTTATCTCAAAGACTTGTCTAAAACCTTTAAAACACAAGTCGAACGAAGCGGATCCGACTTTCGAGGCTACCTCGAGAAGCTTTCGAAGTTAGAAGAAAAGACAAATAAATCAAATAAGTCAAATAAGTTAAATAAGATAAACTGATGAGAATAGAGCCTTAGCCTTTTTCTTTCGAAGCTGTAGCATATTATCTAGGCCAGCTAATCTAGCCCACCCACGAGATGGAAGCACCCGAGATTAAAAAAAAAATGATTACTGCTACCACCGTGTACTGCATTTCCCGAGCCTTAGAGCATGGCTAGTAGAGAGTATTTAAAAAAAATCTTCAGAAATCTTTTCTATATTTAGATACTCTTGGTCTCTATACCACTCTGCTAGCTGTCTCTACGTTAGTCCAAAAATTTAGAGATTCTCTCACCGAGTCTCTATATTTAGATATTCTCTCTCCTGTCTCTATATCTTTTTAAAAATAGTGACTCTGTCAAAGAGGATATAAATATAGAGAATAAATAGTAGTTTAGAGAAGGAAATATAGAGATCCGAATTTAGAGAAACTGTTATAGATGCTTTTATGTCATGTGGACCCTACGTCTAATAATAGCCTGCGTTGTCGACGTGCGTCGTCTTGAAGCACTAGCGTGTCTCGCAAGCATTGGTAGCACGACATTTATTCCGGCGTGCTTACTAGCTGCAACATTCGGATGCCCATGCCATGTCAGACCACCCTAGTCCCACACTCCCACTGTACTCGTCGTGCCCTCGCGCTCTTCCTACGCCGTGGCACGGCCGCCAACCAGCGGGAGTGGGCGCTGACGCAGCTGGCTGCTCCTCCATCAAGTACTGGTCCGCCCCTCCCCTCCCACGCTTGAGGATTCCATCGCCGCATCGGCGCCGTGAGCTGGAAGCACGTCTGAATTCACTCTGGATTTTTGTTGGGGCGTTGGCTTTGGAGACTGCCGCTACTATGCCACTAGTCATCTACCACTTGTTCGCTCCGCTACACGTTCGAGAATCGAGACCCTGCTCCCTTCGTCCCTCCTGTTTGCGCGAGACTACTGACTGCATCCAACGGATTGAACAAACCTGTATAATTTACCGTACGACACCAACAAATACTTGGAACTGTAATAGTCGTACCTGTGCCATGTTTGGTTCCTAGTTACTGCTCGCCACGCTTTGGATCTGTCGAGTTTGAATTTTACACGCTACTTAATTCGTTTTCGTACATGTGACGGCATGCCACACTTTTGTTAGTCATGTGTCCTATGTGTTACCTTGTGTCTTAAGTATGTTTAACACCTATGTCTTATACACCGTAACAATTACGTCACAACACATTTTACTCGAAAAAAGTGTTATTTGCATGACTACTATCGATCTTACCTAAAGAACAAGTGAATACATGGTAATTCTGTAATCTCTGGGCCTGCGAAATATACAGATAGCTGTGTTTGAACGTTCGCTGACTCTCTCCACCTGCAGGTGGCACATTTGGAGCATATATTCCACTCAGGTTGTTAACAAAGATGGATGAACATTAAGATGGAGTGCCCAACTTGCAAACGCTCCCTATAACCAGTTTAGACCATCTCCAATAGAGCTTCTAAAACAGAATCTTCTCTATATTTAGAGTCTCTCGTCCTCCAGCAGAGTTTCTATCTCAATCTCTAAATTTAGAGTTTGTCTTTGCCAGTCTCTAAATTTGGAGCCTCCCTATATCAACCTCTATAGTTTTTTCCTGAATAGAGGCTCTGTTTGAGAGGGTGAAAATATAGAGAGCTAGTGAATCGTGATTTAAAGGGGATGTATAGAGACCCGATTTAGAGGTTCTGCTGGTGATGCTCTTATAGCATCTCTAGCAGAGCCTCTAAAATAGAATCATCTATCTATTTAGAGTATCTCGTCCTCCAGCAAAGTCTCTATCTCAGCCTCTAAATTTAGATTTTTCTTTCTCACCCTCTAAATTTGGAGGCTCTATATATCAACCTCTATAGTTTCTCTGGGTAGAGGTTCTGCTGGAGAGGATGGAAATATAGAGAGCGGCTAGTGATTTAGAGGGGATGTATAGAGACCCGATTTTAAAGCATCAAAAAAGTTAAAACGATTAAATTACTTCTCCCGAATATCCAACTGACTGAATAATTTCTTACAACATACTCTATTTTTCTTTCCCAAATAAGCTAGCAAATGTTGATGTTTTCCCAAATGTCTTCCTAGACCTCTTTCTGATGAAAAATCTTTTTTGTGTAATTCTAAATGTGAAGCAAGTATCCATATCTTATTGGTAAAACTGAATACTTGAAATTCAATAGAACCCCTGTTTTCTTCTTTTTTCTTCTTTAACCATAAATCCAAAAATATTTCTCTTAGAGGAGCATTTCCTTGTACTATTTAGTTAACAAGAAGTAGGTAGCTCAGCTTATACAAGGCATTGCAAGTCTACTACACTTCGTTCCATTATTCCAGGAAAGGAAGTTTCAATTACTGTAATTCACTATCTATCTATTAATGTATTTCTTACATATATTTTTAGGTGGGAATCGAGGGGCAACAAGACAAGGCTGCAACCATGGTTTGTTTCTAAAAGATAATTATCTATTATACAAAATGCGTGTTAAAACTGATCAACTACGATGCCCGCTTCCTTTCGTTTCGTGCAGCGAACGGTGAGATACCGTCCAAATATGACGGATTTACCTACCACGGTGATATACGCCGCTCCGTCGTTTGCCCTCAGGGCCAGAGCCAGCCCTTGAGGCCCACAGGATGAACGCCCGTGTGTTTATGCAGTTGGGTCCTCCTGTTTGTTCATATTTCGTAACCCTAGCATCGTTCTTTGCAGCCGTCCGATGGGTTTTCCTATGGTCTGATTTGTTTGCACTCGCTTTTGATCCGCCGCTTTATCTGCTCAGTCGTCGTTTCTCTCGGCGTCGTTGATGTATTCATTTTTCGCTTCGTCTTCCTCCCGTAGGATCCCCTGGCTCCCTCTCACTCCGATGCTTCTCTTCCCCGTCGTCCTGGGCCGCTCATCCCCCTCCATCACGCTCACCTCATTTTCTTCCCTCAAAGGCATGGACGTGCGGCCGACCGACGACCACACTGCCATCCGCCGGCTCTCCTATCCATCCCTTCTTCCGCCTTCTCTAACGACGTCGTCGTCCTTCTGCCGGCGCCAGACGCCGCTGTCGCCGTCGCCGTCGATCCGGCTTTCCACATTTTCCACATCGTGGATTTGTTGAGAATAGTCCCACATTGGTTGTTGGGAAGACTTGAACATGGTTTATAAGGGTGAGGTTGTAACCCTCCATTGAGCTAGCTTTTTGAGGGGAGATGGCCCAAGATCCGCGCGGTCTGGATCCGCGCGGCTACTCACCGAATCCGAGTCGTCGTTGTATCGGATCCTGACTGCGATGTGCGTCCCTGAGCTCTGGTAGTAGATGAAATGGTGGTTAATGGATACCGGATTATGGCATGTTTCGCCCACTTTTCGTTTTGTCATATTTTTTGGGCACAGAGGTATGTAGGACTTTTTTCCACACTGGACAACCCAAACATCAACGGGAGATATGTAGGTCTCTTGATCGTTGCACTAGCTTCATTGCACACATCAGTTAATTATCTGCTGTTTGTCCTAATTCTTATTGACTGAAAACACTGGACTTTTAATTTTGCTTAGTTGCAAATCTCAAGTAATTGTCAACCCTTTTGGCCTTACAGGGATGAAACAGAACACCTAATAGAGATCGTGCGTTCCAGGACTCCTGATCTTGACGATGAGGATCAGAGAGCTCCAATGTCTTTTGGAAAAGATTTTAGAAGCCACATTGTTTTCAGGCAAATTATGAACCCCTGTAAATCAATTGATCTTCAATCGTCCTTGTGTGCGGCTATCTTTCGACTGCCAAATGTATGAAAAACATATCTTAATACAAACTCATGATTATTCGTTTGCACAAATGTTGTTCTTGAGCACTTATGAAGGCTATGTTTCATGGCATGTTAATTCCGGCAATATGCTTTTGAGATTCAATTATGCCCATATGTGTATAATAAAATTTCCTTAGTTATGCACTTAATGCTTATGTTATAATTGTAAACATTATTTTGATTTAATCTGCAACTGCATCAATTTTGTCTACATTCTTACGATCGTACTTTGTTCTTATGTGAGCTATCACATTTTTCACCAACTTTGTCACACACTTAACTACATGAAGTAAAATGTCAGGTTTGGATGCCAAAAATTTCATTGTTTGTTTAGTCTGTGATTGCAACATGTTGAACATCGTGATACCTACAATGATTCATCTGCAGGGACACAAGTTTGAACTACACCTGTTGAAAGTGAGGTATTGTAAATCAGGCTCATGGTTTCTCACTGTCACCTTGATATCTTCATGTATAGGCTTTTGCTTTGAGGAATAGCTTCATCCAAGATGGAGTGGTGTATGAACATCTGCTTTTCCTATTCTGATCTTCATGTTAAAATGTAGGCAATTCTAGAGGATGACATCATCTGTTCTTTTGGCATTCAACCATCAGCCTCTTTTAAAGGAGCGTAGTGCTACTACTCCCTTCCATCTAAGAGATAGTTGTGCTTCCACAAAGAATTATCCATAGGCACTGTCGGTTTTTTCTTGGTCATATTATCCATGAGCACCATTTACATGTATACTCCCCTAGTCCCATATAAATTTTTGTTGGCATATCTTATAGCCAAAGACAATCCGTTCCAAATCTGACGCAGCGATGCATTTGGGGGACGCGATCCTTCTACGGAACACACCGTTTGCAGAGAAATACGTGCCTTTATCAGATGCATTCTGTAGGTTCGACGCTAAGAACTGGCCCGGACACAGCCATGAACGCGCATACAAGAAATGAAGAAAGACCTCACACATGATACTGTTCTACGGTTTTCATGCGACACACCATCCACGTAGGCAAACCGCAGGACAGAGAACGGCGCGCAGTCCTTCCTAGTTGTTTAAAAGTCTAATGTTTTCAGTGTTTCAAGAGGCCTCGTGTTGTACAAATTACTGTACTAAGTTATCCAAACAAGAAATCTTCTCTCATCGATGCGGTATTTCTGGCTCGGCGTGGCTGCATTGTTGCTTGCCTTTTCCTTCAGCGACAGCATTTGTAGTCGTGTTTCTGGTCTGAGCCTTGTACAAAAGGTAAGGTGCATGTCCCTACTGTGAAGTACGTTTTGCACTATGAGCATCGGCTATTGTTGGCTTCCGGTAATCCACTTACGCCACGGCGTGATGCAAATCTGCGTCTGTCATCATGCGGTTGGTATGTAGGATACCAGTGTGTGTCCGGTGAGTTCTGGACTTGCCTCGAATGATGATTGTAACCGCCATGTGCTTGTTTGTTGCAATTCGTTTCACCCGTCTTGTCAGGCCATGGTCAATGCACCCCTTGGCATCACCCTGGTAGTTGGAAGTTTGCAACAATGCCTCGTGTGGTTCCGATGGTAGCTGAAATACAAATCAGAGTGGTTTGCTGGTCCACGTGGATAGATGGAAAATGGGTAAAATACACCAACTAGGGCATGCAGAATTTCTATAACTTTGCCTTTTTCTTTGAAAGCTGTAGCATATTATCTAGGCTAGATAATCTAGCCCACCCGCGAGATGGAACCAGACAGGATAAATACTACTACGGTACTACATTTCCCAAGTCTAATGTAACATCCTGAAAATTTGGTGAGTTTAAAATTCTTTGATATCTATCAAATAATTGAAATAAATTAATTTATAATTTTTCTGCAATTAAAAATAATTAAAAGGGGGGTTTTCTAATTAACCTAGAGATTTAAAACAAATAAATAAGGAAAAATATAAATAAACAGTGCTTGATAAACTTTTCATAAGTCCAAAATGCTCCGGGGGTATTTTGGGAATTTTATTAAAATTTTCTGAAGTGTTTTGGTATTTTTAAACCTAAGAAAACATTAATCAATCTTTTAGAAAAAGGAAAAAGGGTTTTCTTTTTCTTTTTTGAGAGAGGCGACATGGCGCAATTTGAGCCACTGTTTTGCTCGCGTGCGTGTTAGCGGCTGTCGGATGCCATTTATCCGAGCGAATAGTTATCCATAGATCTCAGGCGTCCATTCGTGTGACGTGGCAATACGGGAGCCATTGGATCTCGCCGTCGCCTCAGTCATCATCTCTGCAACCGAGTCAGAGTTGGCCGTTGCGCTGCCGCAGGCTAGGCCTTGGTGTCTGTGCTAACCTAGGGTTCTCGAGGCTATTGAAACCCCCGAGCTGTTGTGCTAGGGTTTGTAGACGCCATAGCCGCCATCGCCTTGACTCGAGGAGGACGGAGCCGCCGAAGAGAGCTTGGGGAAGGTTTCAGGGCCGAGAACTCTAGCGAGCAATTCCACTATCGCTGATGAGCCTTAGCCTTCGATTCTTAGTCCAAAGCCGTGTTTCATCATCATGATCCCCGTGGTGATTTGTTTTTGCCGCAGGGAAGACTGGAGCGTCGCTGCCGTTGAACTTTAGGTCTGTCGCCGCTGTTGGAGGTCGCCGGAGCTAACCGGAGGTCCTCGGACTCATGCATTGCCATGGTAGGGTTCCTGGTAGTCCCTAGATTCCAAATCTGGGCTTAGTTTAGGCTAGGGAGGTCCGTAATGCCCGGTTGTGTGTAGACCATATAGCGCCGCTGCTTCTCGTTGCTGTGGCTCGCCGCCGTTGGTCACCGACGATGGCCATGTATCCCAGTGAGTTGGCGAGGTCGAGAGCAACCCGTAGAGCTCAGGAGCGTGTAGTTTAGTGGTCCGTAACGCGAGATCGAGCTCGCCGGAGTTGTGCTGCTGTGCCAGAGGAGAGCGTCGCCATGAGGTTTGGTCACTGAGGCGATGCTGTGACGTGGAGAGTTCGTGGTCGATGGATCAGGATCGAGTGGATTGGATCGGAGCAGGAGTGGTCCAGTTTAGATCGGATCGGTCTAGTAAGGCGGATTCATGGTGAACAGTGTCACTATTATGTGGGTCCCACATGTTAGACCAACGTGGGGTGAACCGTGAGCGCCCGCGTATGAGCTGCGTTTGCCGTGGGTCGTGAGGCTGACAGGCGGGACCTACTTGTCTTGCGTGGGGAATTTCTAAAAACAGAAAATTGATTTTGGAAATTGTTTTAATTGTTTAAATATAGGATAAAACTTGTAAAATTCATATCTTTTAATCTAGAAGTCCCAAAAATACCCATATATAAATTCAGAAAAATGAGATCTAGCGGTTTATGATTTTAATTTAATTTTTCAAAATGCATTTATTTACTGTTTGGATTTTTTTATTTGCTATTTGCTATATATTATGTGTAGAAACAATTGTTTTGGAAGGTGTGCAAGAAGAAGATTTTGTTGCACATTAATAGTGAGAGTGGCAAGGCATGTTACACACAGTACTTGATCATGTTGTTGCTATCTGCAAATAAAATTGTTTTGTTTTAAATTATGCATTGCTATATTTATTATACTTTCTAGGGAATTAATATTCCAATTTGTTTATTACCTTCATTTGAAATATTGTATTATCAGATATTCCTTTGTAACCTATCTTATCATTATTTTAGTTGGAGAGTGGTGATATTTGTGGGGTTTGTAGTCATGATTAGCTTGTTTAGTCATGCACGCACTCAGGAGGATTAATTAATATTGACTAATGAGATATATTCAATTGAGAGTAAATGTATTTGCTGCTTTTACGTGAAGCAGACATGTGTTGCTCTATGTGGATATGCATGTGTTGCTCTTATGTAGAAGTTGTCATGTGTTGCAATTTGTTACTAACCTGGGTTGTGTTTTTGACTAAGACAAGTAGATCTACTATAAGGGTGGAGCTTGTGTGGCTAGGCTATGAAACAAATTTAGATGGAATTCTTGCCTTAATTACCCATAATAACTTAATCTTATAAAAGCATTATCAGGCTAAAACAGTACAAACCATGAACTTGACTTTGGTTAAGTCTGGCAGTTAAGCTACTAAGTGTTAACTTGTGGCACCTCAAGGAAAGTTAGGAAATGTGATCCTGTGTTAGGATATTTGAGGGAGATTTGCTACTACATGATCCTAGTAATCCAGATGTTTAGCTTTGGGTGGCATAATAGGTATCGAGAGAGTCACATGCTAATGTTTAGTCTCACAACTGTTAGGTTACGAGTGTCTCCTTCTTGGCTAGAGGTTAAGATATGAGTATCTTGTGAGTAAAGATGTGCAACCTCTAAAGAGTGTAAATAAACTATTCGAATAGTTATATCTGCGGTTATGGACAATGCTTGGTTATATTTGAACAAGGTATAATGTTTTAAATGCCAGCGGGTGGTTATCATATTGGGTTGTTGGGTGTAGGTTGATTGGTTGTGTGCCAATGCTTATGATCAAATGCAGGTTTATCAAATTCTTCATTCAATTGCTTTGAAACCTATTATTCTATTACGTCTTTGTTAAATATTGATTACGCAAAGTAACCATTAGCCAATCTATTGTATAAAGCTTGCATATAAAAGTTAGAATTGTATCATTCCACTATGTGTGATTTGCTGAGTATTCATCTATACTCATTTTTATAATCTTTGTTTGTGGGTTGCGTATTTTATCCGGTAGGACAAGAAGTCGAAGAATTCTCACCACTGTTTGAGAATGAGTTCATTCAAGATGGTAAGTAGTTGGACGTACTTCCTAACCAAAACCTTGCGGCTCATGATGGGACATTTATTTGAGTTTATTTTTATTATTTTCACTATGCTGCAATAAGTATTCTGATGGATTTATTTAGCCATGCATGGCTTTGCTTCTTATTTGTAAGGGATTTATAATAATTACTATCACTTTTACGAGGTATTGTAATGATATACACTAATGATGTCACTTGTGCGCACTATCCTATACTAGTGTAGCATAAGGGTCACTAAGATGTTTAATTTGGGTTCTTGACACCTAATGACATACGTTGTCTTGAAGCACTAGAGTGTGGCATAACATTACACCAAAACATGTCATATATACTTGTACATTTGTTCTGGTTCAATTAGAACTGGCACAAATAAGGTTACTATGTCGGTTATTCAGCGGACACGCGGCTAAAGCTTTTAGGTGCCGGTGCTTATTACCAACCAGCATGGATTGTAGACTATATGTACCGGTTCTAATGACTAATCAGCATAGACTATATCTGTGCTGATTTGTATAGCGACTTGGAACACATAATCTGTATATAAGTGCCGGTTGGAAATTAGAACTAACAAATATAAAGATTTTCCCGTGTGTCAACTGAAGAGGTGTGTTGCTCTATTTTCATATGTGATGGTTCGTCATTACAACCGGCACACATAATGTTTCGTCTCCCAAGGCGTTTCGTGGGTATTTTTTCTCGTACACGTCTATATAATCTTATATCCGATCGATCCCCCATATTTCAATCGATCTCTTTGCCACTTTGCATTCTAGATCTCCGTCTTTTCCCACTTTACCATGACCCAATCACCTTCTTCGCCCTTGCTGCTGATGTCCTCTCCACCAGCCTCGCTGTTGCCGCTGATGTCCTCTCCACCTACCTTGTCACCGATGCCATCTCCACCTGTCTTGTTGCTGCAACCCTCTCCACTCGCCTCGCCACCGTGGCAGGCCACGCCATGGTTACCATGGCTTACTAGCGATCTGGTGCCTTACGGGAAGGAGCTCGCTGGCGAGGAGCCCCGCTATGAGAAGCCGCCACCCAAGGAGGAGCAGAAGGACGACGATGACAATGACGAAGAGCTCATCCCCGCCGTGTCGTCTAAGGAGGAGTTGGAGGAGGAGATGGTCGAATGAGCCCGATGGCCATCCAACGATGGGGAGATCTTCTCCGATCCCCTGGACAACCTCATCCCGTCTAGTGTCGATGATGACTTCTCTAGCCCTGACTACTCCGAAGCGACAAACGGCAGCTGCGATGATTATGACGTCGACGATGATGACCACCGATGGATGTAGCTATAGGATAGCTATATGGTATAGTGTATAGGCGTAGCTAGCTGGGGTATCTATTTTAAAATATATTTATGCCAATTTTTGCCCTGAATAGGCACAAAATAATGAGTCATCTATGTCGGTTCGTAACTGATACAAATGACCGGACACATCAGCACCTGTTGTATTATGGTGGTTGAAAAACCGGTACTATTGCCAGTTTAGAATTGGCACTGATGGCCATTTTTGTAGTAGTGTAAGCGTTGGTGGGCTCCATAGGCACGACATTCTAGTTCGAACGCGCTTACTTGCCGCAACATTTGGATGCCCATGGCATGCCAGATCACTCTAGTCCCACACTCCCACTCTACTCATCGTGTCCTTGCGCTCCTCCTACGCCATGGCACGACCACCAACCAATGGGAGTGGGCCACGTGCAACTGGCTGCTCCTTTGTCAAGTACTGGTCCACCCCTGCCCTCCGATGCTTGAGGATTCCGCTGCCACATCGGCACCATGAGCTAGACACACGTCTCACCCCTACCGCGTAAAACTCAATCCGGATTTTGGTTAGGGAGTTGGCTTTGGAGCTCTGCTGCTACGCCACTATGCCGTCTGCCGCTCGTCTGTCCTCTTCGCTACATGCTCGAGGCCCTTCCCCATCTACTACTTGTCTGTCCGCTTCACTACATGCTAAAGGCCCTTCCCCTTGCATCCCTCTTGTTGGCGCATGACCACTTACTGCATCCAACAGCTTGAACAAGCCTGTTTAATTTCCAACACCAACAAGTAGTTGTAACTGTTACTATCGTACCCGTTCCATATGCTTGGTTCCTAGTTACTACTCGCTACACTTTTGGTCTATCAAGTTTGAATTTTACGTGCTACTTGTTCGTTTTCGGACATGTGATGATGTGCCACACTTTTTGATAGAGGGAACAATTGTTCGATGTATTGCAATGGAAGACAAGGCAAATACATATAGATAAAAACCTTCCATAATCTACGCCATCGATTTATCGAACATATTGAGGAGATTAGGAAGGGCGCCAGGGACATTAATACGTGTGATCACAGGAGATCACGCATGCGGTGATACAGCACGTGATACACACGCTATAGTCTAACACTCCCCTGTAGTCAGAACAGGAGAAGCACGAATGGTCAGATTGGACCGAGACTAAAACTAACACTCCCCCGCAGCTAGAATGGTAGATGCACGAACGTTTAGGCTGGACCGAAATTCGGTGAAGACCGACGTAGGCAGACCTTTGGTGAAGATATCAGCATACTGCGATGAGATCGGTACATGGAGAACACACACGTGGCCAAGAGCAACACGTTCTCGGACAAAGTGCAGGTCGATCTCAACATTTTTGGTACGTTGATGCTGTACCGGGTTGGTGGAGAGGTAGACAGTGCTGATGGTGTCGCAGTAGACAATAGTGGCCCGACGGAGAGGACTTTGAAGCTCCAAAAGTAGTTGTCGAAGCTAGCAAGCCTGAGCGACACCATTGGCAACGACATGATATTCTGCTTCGGCACTTGACCTAGCACTGTATGCTGACATTTGGAGGACCAAGAAACCAGGTTATCACCAAGAAACACGCCATAGCTAGAGGTGGACTTACGGGTATCAGGGCAGCCAGTCCAGTCAACGTCGGAGTACACAGTGAGATCAACGGATACGGTGCGATACAAGAACAGACCAAGATCAAGAGTGCCTTGAAGATAATGAAGAATACACTTCAAGGCTATGAAGTGAGGCTCCCTAGGGTCATGCATAAACAAACAGACCTGCTGAATGGCATATGTGATATCCGGGCAGGTGAAGGTACTAAAGGGCACCCACAAGACTGTGGTAGTCTGATCAGACACTGGATCCCCCATCAGTAGAGAGCTTGGAATGAGTGTCGATAGGGGTGCTGCAAGGTCTGCAATTAGTCATGCCAGCACGATCCAAGATATCCACCATATACTGCCATTGAGAGAGAAGAAAACCACTAGGCCGAGGATGAATTGAAACCCCTAGAAAGTGATGGAGAGGACCAAGATCTTTGAGGGAGAACCCGCGCTCAAGAGCAGAGATGGTCTGACGCAGCAAATCACTATAGGAAGCAATCAGAACAATGTCATCCACATAAAGGAGGAAGACCGTGTCGTTGCCATTGTGATAGACAAAAAGTGAAGTGTCTGCCTTAGCCTCAATAAAGCCAAGAGATAGTAGATGAGAAGCAATACTGATGTACTATGCTCGCGGTGCCTGCTTGAGCCCATAAAGAGACTTGTTTAGATGACAAACATGATCTAGGCAGGAAGAGTCCACAAAACCTGAGGGTTGAGCACAGTAGACTGTCTCGGTGAGAGTGCCATGAAGAAAAGCATTGTTGACATCCAGTTGACGTATGGGCCAATCACGGGAAAGCGCCAACGTGAGCACGGTGCGGATGGTGGCTAGCTTAACAACCGGACTGAAAGTCTCGTCAAAGTCAATACCAGGTCGCTGAGTAAAGCCATGAAGAACCCACCGAGCTTTGTATCTATCAAGGGACCCATCAGCGTGGAGCTTGTGCTTGAAGATCCATTTGCCAGTGACAACATTGGCGCCAGGTGGACGTGAAACCAGATCCCACGTGCGGTTGGCCTGAAGGGCATCAAACTCCTTTGACATGGCATCTCACCAATTTGGATCTGATAAGGGGCCATGGTATGTCTTTGGTAGGGGAGATAGTATCGAGGTATGGAGATTGAGACGTTCGCAAGGCTGGAGATGAACATCAGCTTTCCTATGGGTGACCATGTGGTGAGCATTTTTTACAAGAGGAATTGAGGTGGCCACACCACTGGCAGCGACCCGTGGTGCTAGACCGACGTGGGCAGCGATATGGGAGCTCGGCAAAGAGGCAGGGGCCAGCGTGGCCGGCACAACAGGTGATGCGACTACCGGCCCAGTAGGCGGCAACCTAGTAGGGAGCGGCGACCTGGCAGGGGTGACGGCTGATGGACTAGTAGGCGGCGGTCCAAGAGGGGGGGGTTAGTGCAAAGAAAAGGGCTCAAATAGGGCGGCAGCAACAACTACCGTCCAAAGAAAAGGGCTTAGCAGGGTGGCGGCGGTGTGCGGGAGGAAGCATGCGCAGCGCGATCCCTGGTGACGGGCCTGTCCCCAGCGGTGTCGTGGTAGAGCTGGAGACCGGTGAGGAACAAGAATCTGCAAGCACAGAGGAGGAACGAGGCCCAATGGGCAAATGAGAAGGAGCTTGCTCCATTAAAAAATCAAAGTCAATGGGAGAGACTGGGGGTGCGTAATGAGTCATGAATGGGAAGGTCGACTCATCGAAAATGACGTGGCGAAAGAGGATTATGCGGTTGGAGGATAGGTCCAAGCAGCGATAACCTTGTGGTTGGATGGGTAACCAAGGAAGACACAAAGAGTGGAGCGAGGAGCAAGCTTGTGGGCAATTGTGCTAAAGAGGTTGAGATAGCAAGCGCAACAAAAAACTCGAATGTGATAGTAAGTGGGGGTGAGATCCATGAAGGGCAAAGAACGGAGTGGAGTGAGAGAGAGTGGAGGTCGGTCGATGGTTAAGGAGGTAAGTGGCATTATGAAGGGCTTCCACCCAGTTGGAAGGTGGGTGGCTAGCCGGAAACAGAAGAGAACGCATGACATCATTTGTGGTGCGGATGATGCGTTCAGCCTTGTCGTTCTGCTGAGAGGTGTAGGGACACGACATGCGGAAGGCAATGCCATGGAGAAGAAAGAAAGACCGAGAAGTAGAGTTGTCAAACTTGCGATCGTTATCGCACTGAATGCTTTTAACAGTGGCGCCAAATTGAGTTCGGACATAAGTGAAGAAATTGGAGATGGTGGGAAAAGTGTCGAACTTGAGACGAAGAGGAAAAGTCCACAAAAAATGAAAGCTATCATCAAGAATAACAAGATAGTACTTGTATCTAGAGATACTAGCAACGAGAGATGTCCACAGATCACAGTGTAGTAAATCAAAGTTCTTGATAGCTCGATTAGTAGAAGAATCAAATGGTAGACGAATGTGGTGACCGAGTTGACAAGCATGACAAATCAGTTCGTTATGATTTTATTACAAGAAATAGCCAAAGAGCTGGCTAGTTTGGAGAGAGCCTCGTGGTCAAGGTGATGGTGCCACAGTCACAGAGGTGATGCTGGTAATGAATGCTTGTGGAGATGTGGCTGGTGGCTGGAAGGAGTAAAGGTGCCTGGAGCTATTGCACCTGGCGGTCATGCTCCTGGTACAAAGATCCTTCACAGAAAAGCTAGATGGGTCAAGCTCAATGGAACACTGATTATCAGTGGTGAATTTACGAACAAAATGAGATGTTTGATGATGTGAGGTGTTACGAGGACATTACGAAGAGTAAGAGGTCCATGGGGAGTGGGAAAAGTAAGATAACCAGTGGTGGTGACTGGTAGGTAAGACCCGTTGCCAACGATGATGTTGGTCGGGGAGAGCATGGAGGAAGGATGGGAGGAAGAGAGGTTACTAGCATCGGAGGTCATGTGCGAGGTCGCACCGGAATCCATATACTACTCCGCATTGTTGGGAGGCGGAGCAATAGTCATGGTGTTGAAGGCATTGGCGAGGGATTGCTGATCCTAGCCGGCTTCCACTACAGGACTCCACTGACCGGTGGCTGGAGGCTGCCACATAGTCCCGGAGTCCAAGCCGCCAGCTTGGGGAGGTAACTCAGGGGTGGCGGCCAAAGCATGGGGAACCTACCGAGGTCCCAAACCTGGCAGTGCAGGGGACGTCCAAGGACTCCCGGTCCCGAAGTAGGGCTTTGGTGAGGCCAAAGCTGTACTATGCCCATCTATGGGTTGTAGTAGGACGGAACAGTAGGAGGAGGGGGAACATGATTGGCAGTAATTCCTCCACCACCTGCGCCGCCGCCTCCACCACCGCCACCGCTAGGGCGGCCACCACCACCGCGACCGTTGTTGTTATTGTTGTTGCTGCGGTCGCGATTGTTGTTGTTGCGGTTGTTGTTGAGACAGTTGGTGTTGTTGTTCCCGCGGCTGCCACTCGAGGCACCAGAGGTGGTGGGACGGCTGCCACCGGAGGAAGTGGTGGTGACGAAGGCGGTAGAGGGGCTGCCTGGAGTGGCATTCTTGACGAGCTCATGGAGGAGAAGCTGAGACCGGGCCTCCATGAATGTCGAGAAGGGCTTCTGTGTCGGGAGTATAGTCTTGAGCATCTCAAACTTGTCGAAGAGGCCACAAATCACATTAAGTACAAGGGTGCGGTCGCTGACTAGTTCATCGAGGTCACCAAGGGTGTCAGCCATGCTCTTCAATCGACGACAGTAATCCACGATAGAGAGATCACCCTGGACGAAAGTGCGAAACTCGGCCTCAATGTAGAGAGCCCGAGGCTCCTGATGGCTAAGGAACTGGTTTTCGAGGCAAGGCCACACGGAGCGTGCTGTGGCGACGGGAGTCATCACAACCTCCAGGAGTTCAGCAGAGATACGACCGTAGATCCATGATAGGACAACGTAGTCCATACGTGAACAGTTAGGGTCAAACGGGTACCGGCCGGAGAGAGCACGTGGTAGGCAAGCGCAAACCGGCCAAGCGTGACGAGGAAGAGGCCACGCCACTTGATGTAGTTGGAGTTGGTGAGATCGAGGATGACCGGGACGAGCGAGGCGATGTGCATGATGTTGATAGCTTGCGCGTGAAGGGCGGCGATCATAGCGGGATCGCCGGGTAGGGCGAGAGGGGCGTCCACGGGAGCGGCCAGGCCGAGGTCAAGGGCGGCTAGGCCGGGGTCGACGAGGTGCACACTGGGAACGCCTAGGCCAAACACGCCAAGGCTAGTGTTAAGGACAGCCGAGTCAACTTCGGCCAAGCTGAGGCCGAGGGCGCCGATTCCGGGCACGCCGAAGTTAGCTAAGCCGACACCAGCCGAGCCGAGGCCGGTACCCATACCTGACATGGACACGATGAGACCGGGTGCACCATGCGTCACGGTGAGGCATGCGAGGCTGTTGCTAGCGCCTGGCGCGGGCGTGGACGTGCCGAGGCCGGTACCCATACCTGACATGGACACGGTGAGACCGGGTGCACCATGCGTCACGGTGAGGCATGCGAGGCTGTTGCTAGCGCCTGGCGCGGGCGTGGACGTGACGAGGCCGCCATGGGCACCAGGCGCGGGCGTGGACGCGGTGAGGACGCCGTGCACACCGTGGATGCCGTGCGTGGACTCGACTGTTGCTAGACTGCCGTGGGCATCGTACGCGGTGAGGCTGGCGATGCCACGGAGAAGGGGTGCGGGCACTAGCCCGAGCACGCCGATGCCGGCGGTGGGAAAGGCATACCCGGTGGCGGCCAGGGCAGAGGCGTCCATGTGGTACACATCAGCCAGGAGCACAGCGAGAACTTGTGCGGCAGTGGCCTGGGCAGCGGTGGACTAGGCAGCAGCAAACTGTGTGGTGGCGGGCTGCACGATGTGCGTGGGGAAAATGGGCATATGTGCCTCCTCCTCAAGGGCACTGGAGGGCAAAGGGGCGGCCGGGAGACCGTAGGTCGTGGTTGGAGACACGACGGTAGGGTTGGGGATGGTACTGGACATGGTGTCGGTACCGAGGTTGCTTTCGTCGTCAAGAAGAGCCATGACGGGCGGCGGCTAGGGTTTGCAGAAATGGGTCATAGGAGGGTAACCTGCATTTGATACCATGATAGAGGGAACAATTGTTCGATGTATTGCAATGGAAGCCAAGGCAAATACATATAGCCAAGAACCTTCCATAATCTACGCCATCGATTTATATAACATATCGAGGAGATTAGGAAGGGCGCCAGGGACATTAATACACGTGATCACAGGAGATCACGCATGCGGTGATACCGCACGTGATGCACACGCTATAGTCTAACACTTTTGTTAGTCCTGTGTCTTACGTGTTATCCTGTGTCCTAAGTATGTTTATACACTGTAACAACAATGTCATACACATTTTATGGGGAAAAAAGTTTGACATGACATTTTATTTTAGCCATTTTGAGCTCTCGTATAATTAAAAAAGGGCGCCATGCTGATCCAAAGCTTCTCTTCTTAGAGTCAAGCCAAACCAAATGTTCTAGTTTCAAGTTCGCAAAACTTAATCAAGATTGAATTTTATGCACTATTTATTCGTTGTCATACATGTGACTGGTAGTGATATCCCCTAAAGGTAATCATGTGAGATGATTGTATCACATTTATGTTTATGTACTTGAATAATGTATTATCTGGTTCATGAATAAACATCGTTCGTATTGTTCATCAAGTATGACTTGGTTGTAAGACATTATTTATGTGATGTTATTACAATTGATCTCTAGTCTCATATCATTATGTGGGACAATAATGATTTAACTAGCATATGTACTGATTGTTGGTAATGTTTCACGTAATATATATAGAGATATCAAATCAATAATATAGACATATATTAGAGAACATGGTTTTAGATAGACGTACTCCGAGACACTGGTGAGATTGTTTTCTTACATATGTTATCAGTCTGTAGTCTTGAGTGGTATACATATATGATCATTAGATCTGAAATCATCATTTAGTCCCAGCATACGTAGTTACATATTTTGGGGCTATCAATCATTACATCGTAACTGGGTAGTTATAAAGATAGCTTTCGGTATGCTATAACTATCACAAAGGTGGCACACATCTCGCCTTGAACTTGACTAGTATCATGTGGCAAAGGGATCGATATGTAAATATATCAAAGTTCAGCCGATATGATCATTCTGTACATTCGGGGATCAGTACGTCCTGGTAGGAACCGCTATTGACTTGTGGATTTGAAAGAAGTATCTAGGCCACGGCTGCTTGCAAATGAACCTAATGGGATCACATACTTAATAGTTTGGAGCATACCTAATGGATTGGATTTATTAGTGGGTTTCATGGATACTAATCAGTTAGAAAATTCGAGTCCTAATGGGCCTCTAGCATAGAACCCATTAATGCGCTCCATACAAGGGGAGGCATGGGGCGCATGGGTGAGGACGAGTTTGCCACCAGAAACCTTAGCCATTATGCTCCACCTACCTCCTCGAAAGCCTAGCCCCCCAAGTGCGTTATTAGCACACTGGTGTACGACGTTCCGCCCCTAGATGTATGGATACCGTAGAGGAGCTGCTGCGGCGCTGATCATCGACGAGGAGAAGGTCGGCAAGATTGACTACTTCCTCTACAGCAGTACGTACGACGTTGTGATAGTGCATCTAGGCCCCTTGTTGATTTTGGTGATTAATGACAAACAATTTATGGACTAATGAGTTTTATTGAGAATATGGACAGGTACAAACTTCTAGTTGATTTTTGGTTGAACATGCACATTGTCCATGGAGTTTTTGGTGAGAAAGTTGTCTCAAGCTTAGTCCTTAGAACTTAGTGCTAATTGTTTTAATTTTGAGTTTAAGGACAAGCCGTACTATTAAGGGGGATGCGATGAAATATGGATTTTTAGATGATTTGTGTGCTTATTGGAAGAATCTTACACTTAGATTTCATCCCAAACAATTTCCAAGTCATTCGGGCTTTTTTCACATCGGAGTATCCGATGTCACTCCGATGTGTATCCGATATGACCTCCTCTGTCTCTATTTCATTTTTTTTAACATCGGAGTATCCGATGTGTATCCGATGTTACCCGCTCTATCTGAAATCTTTTTAAACATCGGACTATCCGATATGGTTCCGATGTGTATCCGATATTGACCCCTCTGTCTGGAACTCAAGAAAACATCGGAGTATCCGATCTGACTCCGATGGATGCTCCGATGTGACCCGCTCTGTCTATTGACATCGGAGTATCCGATGTGACATCGGATACTCCGATATCTTCCAGTCACAACGGCTCTGTGAGGGCTGGTATTTAACCCCTCCTCTCCTAGCTCAGTATACAACGGTTCATTCCTACTCTCCCACGAGCATCTTGAGTTCTTGAGCTTCCAAAACTCCTCTCTCCCACTCCGTTGAGATCTAATCCATCCCATCATTTAGTGAGTTGGAGAGATTGAATCTTGTTGCAAGATCTGAAGAACTTCATTTTCCTCAAGCACTCTTCTCATCTTCAAGTCGTTTTCACGGATTTGTTACCCTTGAGATTGGGGCTCCTAGACGGCTAGGAGTCGCCCTCGAGCCACCAAAGCTTCGTGTGGTTGGCCGAGGAAAGTTTGTGCAGGTTGGATTCCGCCTCCGCAAGGGAAGGAATCAATGAGTAAGCCCGAGAGTGCATCGTGCAACTCGGTGAGGAGAGGGTCAAGAGGGACCCGGGCTAAAGTGTGACCTAGCCTTCCTCAACGGAGAGTAGGATCCCCTCAAGGATCCGAATTTCGGGAAAAATATCCTTGTGTTCTTGTGTTCCTTGTTTTACTTGCACTACTACAGGCATGACCTTTCATACCGGCACATCAGTACCGGTTATACATGAATCGGACTGCTGCCATAACAATCCTGCTCAACGGTCTCATCGTCCGAGGGGAACATCAAGATGCATCAAGAAACCACCCGGTACTAATGTTCTAACATCCATGCCGGTTGGTGTAGCCAACCGGTACTAAGAGGTCTAGCTGGCGAGTGCATTAGTACGGTTGCTTACACCAACCTGCATCGATGCTCTAAACATCAAGACAAAGTTGGTGTAACCAACCGTACTAAGTTCCTGTGGTTCTTAGTACCGTTGATAACACAAACCTGCATCGATGCTCTAACATCGATGCAGGTTGGTGCAACCAACCAAGATAATTTGAACCCCCTTCACGGCTAGTGGCTAGCCCCACACTTCTTCTTCTTCCTAGCTCCCACAGCCCCACCTCGCTTCAGCTCATCCCTGGTTTTCTTCGGTTCCTAAACTTTTGCGATTCGTTGGTTTTCTTCTGTTCATTATAACTTGTTTTTATTGATTTCGCATTGGATTTTGCGCTTCGCATTGGAATTTGCTTTGTGTTTAATCACATTTGACGCATTGAATTTGCCGTGTGTTTAATGGATCCGACCTTCTATCTTCCCTTCCTATATTTTCCCCTCCATCAACATGGAGAACAAGATCGCACCATTTCGATCCCCTTCTCTCTCTCGCCATCGCCACCACCGCACCGCATTCCTCCGCCATGGTTCGCCGCCTCAAGACCTGCAGGCGACTTGCAATCCCCATCCTCCGCTGCAACATCCGCGCCAACAGCCCATCCACCTCCACCGCCTGTGCCGCCCCACCCACATCCTCCGCCGCAACCGCCTGTGCCGCCCCACCCACATCCTCCGCCACAACCTCGCCGCCCGCTCACCTCCGCCAAGAACCTCCGGCGGCGCCGCACCAACCCGGAGGAGGCATGGAGGATTCGCCGCGGGCGCCTCGCTCATCGCCGCCACCATATCAACCTCGCAGCTGGGAGGAACTGGGCTCGCTGCTGCCGCCGCTGTTGCCATCGCCAAGCTTCCAGGATCGGATGCACATAGAGGTAGGGATCCCACGCCGCGTCGCCGCCTAAATCCTCAAGGCTGCGCCTCGCCTGCGACGATGACGAAATCGAATGGGAGGCGCTGATGGCGGAGGAGGATGAGTAGAATATAGTTGATGTTTAGTTTAATTATGTATATAGTTTAGTTATTATGTATGTATGTAGTTTAATTATGTAGGATGTGATGAACTATTTTGTGATCGAATCAATGAGATCAGTGTTTAATTATGTATGTATGTGATGAACTATTTTGTGATGGAATCAATGAGATCAGTGTTTAATTATGTATGTATGTGATGAACTATTTTGTGATGGAATTAATGGGATCTGTGCAATGAAATGAGTTATGGTGAAATGGTGATCTGTGCAATGAATTGTTGATATGTGCAAAAATGTTCATCGACAAATGAGTACAATTATGAATCTGTGAAATGGGATCTATGCAATGAAATGAGTTTTGGTGAAATGGTGATATGTGCAATGAATTGTTGATATATGCAAAAATGTTCATCAACAAATGAGTACAAGTATGAATCTGTGAAATTGTGATCTGTGTAAATGCCAATTTGCATTGAAATGGACCGGCTGAAGAAACTAACCGGTATTGATTCGCTAACATCAGTACCGGTTGGTCTAACCAACCGGAACTCGGCCTGCTTAATACCGGTTAGTTACAAGAACCAAGACCGATATTAGAGCATCAGTACAGGCCTTCCATAACATGGACCGGCTGAAGAAACCAACCGGTACTGATTCTCTAACATCAGTACCGGTTGGTTACACCAACCGAACTCGCCCCGCTAATACCGGTTGGTTATAAGAACCGGACCGATGTTACAAAGATCAAGACAGCCGGTATCTTAAACCGGTACTAAGCAACCTTATTTGAACAGATCCTCTCCCCGCCTCCTCCCCACATCGTCCGATCAAGAATATCGCCGCCAAGAGCTTAGCTAGGCCAAGAGAAAGGGACGGTGTCTTTGCCAAAATTTTGGTCATCTTACTCCCAGCCAAGTTAACCAAGATTAGTAACATCGTTCCTCACTACATTTGGTGTAAAATGGAGCTTCTTCTTTGCTTGAAATGTGAAGAAAATTTGATCTTTTGTCATGATCGATCAAGAACAGTGCAGCGCCGGCCAAGAGCACCAAAAAAGGGGGAGGTGCTGCCAAAATTTGGTCATTTTACTCCTAGCCAAGTTAACCAAGGTTAGTAACATAGTTCCTCACTACATTTGGTGTAAAATGCAGCTTCTTCTTTGCTTGAAATGCGAAGAAAATTTGATCTTTTGTCATGATCGATCAAGAATAGTGCAGCGCCGGCCAAGAGTTTCAAGAAAGGGGGAGGTGCTGCGAAAATTTGGTCATTTTTTACTCCCAGCCAAGTTAACCAAGGTTAGTAACATAGTTCATCACTACATTTGGTGTAAAATGGAGCTTCTTCTTTGCTTGAAATGTGAAGAAAATTTGAGCTTTTCTCATGATTGATGAAATAACTAGTTGTGTAAGTTTGGAATTTGCTTGGATTAGATGTAGCTCGCGTTGAATGTGTGGATCTAGCTCAAATTTAGGTTTTGGTTCCATCGATCGATGAAGAATTTTCAAATAAATTTAATACTCCTCCATTCCATTTTATAAGGCATATTTTGACTTGAGAAAAGTCAAACTTTATAATTTTTACCAACATTTAATCAAATTATATGCATCTTTAATGGATAAAAGTTATATCAACATGTTGGCCTTTTAAATTGCTTTGAATACAATGTGATATTATAAAAATCGCCAATATATAATAAGAGAAATTAATGGTCAACGTTTGTCTTGAAAGACTTTTTCAAGTCAAATTTAGGTTTTGGTTCCATCGATCGATGCGTAATTTTCAAATAAATTTAATACTCCTCCATTCCATTTTGTAAGGCATATTTTGACTTGAGAAAAGTCAAACTTTATAAATTTTGACCAACATTTAATCAAATTATATGCATCTTTAATGGATAAAAGTTATTTCAACATGTTAGCCTTTTAAATTGCTTTGAATACAATGTGATATTATAAAAATCGCCAATATATAATAAGAGAAATTAATGGTCAACGCTTGTTTAATTTGAAATTTGCGAAATGTTAAAAATTCATTATTGGAAAATGAGCTAATAGCTGCCTTGATGTAACATAATGTAGATGGACCGGCGATGGATGTACATGGACCGACGCACTTTGAGTTCTTGCGGGGTTTGCAAGCTTTTCTTCGTCGGCCGATGCATACATGAAGTCGAGCTACATATGTTGTCCATGCATAGACTGCAAGAATGAGAAGGAGTGCCAAAATCCAGCCACCTTCACTTCCATTTGCTCTCAAGAGGTTTCATGCCAAACTATACCTGTTGGACCAAGCATGGTGAAGAAGAGACTATACGAGAAGATGTTGAAGAAGAAGAAGATCAGGGGGACAACAATATCCCCGATGCTAGCCAATACGGTTCTTTCGAAGATATATTGGGGGAGTTTGGCGATGATGACATAGAACAGATGCTGCTTGATGGAGAGGGAGAATACACCAATGAAAGACATTACGAAAAGTTCCAAAGACCTATGGAGGACCACGTAACACTATTGTACCCAAACCGCCGACAGGGCCACAAAATTGCGTATCACGCTAGAACTCATGCAAATGGAAGGCGACCAATGGATTGTCTCGATAAAGGATTCAACGAGTTGTTATGCCTCATAAAGAAGTTGCTTCCAGAGGGTAACAAGTCGCTGAATTACATACGACGCCAAGCAAGTTGTCTGCCCTTTGGGGTTGAAGGTACAAAAGATACATGCATGCCGGAATGATTGTATCCTCAGACGCAATGAGTATGAGGATTTGGAAGCTTGTCCGGTGTGCGAACTTCGAGGTATAAAACTAGGCGTGATGACCGAAGCGAGGAAGAGGGGCAGCGTCAGAAGAAGAGACCCCCCGTTAAGGTGGTCTGGTATTTCCCTATAATCCCCCGGTTGAAGCGTTTATTTGCGAGAAAAGCGCATGCCCAGATGATGCGTTGACACAAAGAAGATCGTAAGGACGACGGAAGGCTAAGGCACCCCACTGATGGCTCCTAGTGGAGGAAAGTCGATAGAAAATACCCGGACTTTGCTGAGGATGCAAGGAACATAAGGTTTGGGTTAAGTACGGATGAGATGAACTCGTTCGGCGATATGAGCAGCAGTCACAGCACTTGGCCCGTGACTCTATGTATCTACAACCTTCCTCCTTGGTTGTGTATGGAGCGAAAGTAAATTATGATGCCGTTGCTTATCCAAGGGCCGAAGCAACCTGGAAACGACATCGACGATACCTCAAACCGCAGGTGGAAGATCGCTAACGCCAGGACCGATGGTGTACGTGTATGGGATGAGTACAAAAGAGAGCACTTCACCCTCGTGCATTGCTATTCGTAACCATCAACGATCGCCTGCACTTGGTAACCTGTCAGGCCTATCTATCAAAGGATATAAAGCCTGCATCCAGTGCTTAGAGGATACGGACAGCAAGTATCTGAAAAACTCCCGAAAGGTCGTGGTACATGGGCCACCGTAGGTTCCTCCATTTGAAGCACCTGCTACTGACGGAAGGGTGAGAATTTCGATGGGACGTAAGAGAACGTAAGAAGCCCTCGCATCGCAGATGGGACACTTGTATTTTCTCCGTAAAGGATCTGAAAGTAGTATTTGGAAAGGGTCCCGTTAGCAAATCATCCCCATCTTGAACAAGGTCGTACGAAGCCCATTCGGAAGAAGAAGTCAATATTTTGGGATTTACCTTACTAGAAAGACTTAGAGGTCCGCCACTCACTGGACTTCATGCATATCACGAAGAATATCTGCGTGAACCTGCTAGGCTTCCTAGATATGTACGGTAAATCAAAAGATACACGCTGCAACGAAGGACCTGCATCTCATCGACTCGTGAACGACCTACATCCGTAAAAGAGAGCGAAAGGACAACATTACCTCCACCTGCGAGCTACACTCGAGCAAGGAAGAGAAAAAACATGATTAAGTTCTTTAACAGGTGAAGGTCCCTTCGGGTACTCCTCGAACATAAGGAGACTCATCAACACGAAAGAGAATAAGATAGTACACCTGAAATCACATGACTGTCACATGTTGATGACACAGTTGCTCCCAGTGGCGCTGAGAGGTATTCTGCCGGACTGGGTACGAGGGACAATCGTAAAGCTATGTTCGTTCTTCAACGCGGTGTCGCAGAAGGTCATCGAACCACGGAACTTATCTAAGCTGCAGGATGACGTGGTTGATAGTCTGGTCAGCCTTGAAATGATCTTCCCTCCGTCCTTTTTTGATATTATGGTCCATCTCATGGTCCACATTGTCAAAGAGATAGAAATTCTCGGACCCGTGTTCCTGCATAGTATGTTCCCTTTCGAGAGGTACATGAGTGTCCTAAAGAAATATGTTCGAACCGGTCTCGCCCGAAGGCAGCATTGCATGTGGTGTTGGCACAGAGGAGGTGATTGAGTTCGTGGTCGACTACATTGATGAGCTAAATCCGATTGGCGTCCTGTTTCACGCCATGAGGACAAAGCTCGAGGAAAAGAAACTCTAGGAGAAGAGAATTCTTTAGCGACGATCTACTTTCATTTAAACAAGCACATTTCACGGGCTTGAAACAAGCAAGCTGAGTGGCTGAGTTTATCCATGAACATGAGATGATTTTACGCCACCAAGACTCCGAGAGAAGTCGAAAAAGTGGATCGCACTAGAGCAAATGGATCGTTTCGTGGTTGGTTACAAAAGAAACCGATGGGCTCCCGAACGCACAATGAACAGCTTGAAACTCTCGGCTCGGGGACCATCCATGACAATCGATCATTCCATGGATATGAGATAAATGGGTACACATTTTACACAACCGCTTAGGATAGCAAGAGCACCAACCAAAACAATGGGTCCGTATAGATGTCTTGGACAAAATGGAAAGATGGACACCTACAATGGTTACATAGAAGATATCTGGAAACTCGAGTATGGACCTTTAAAATCCCTTTGTTTCGTGCCAATGGGTAAAATTGACACCGTTGAGATCGATTTAGCACGGTATGACAACCGTGGACCTCAAGCAAGTGGCCTATAGGGACGAACTGCTCGTGCTAGCAAATGATGTGACACAGTATTCTACGTGATGGACATGAACAAAGAAACCGAAAAAGGTATGACAGCCTACTAAAAGAAAGAAGCGTATGACAAGCCTCACCAAGATAACAAGCGTAAGCGAAGACTAGCGATCGCCAAGGCGCCACGTGGTTCTCCTAGGTAAAAAAGGATCGTCGAAGTTGAGGCGTCCACAGATGAAGAAGAGTACAATCAGTTCGACGAGCTACCTCCTTTATGGTGGACGAGACATTACTATCTTGAATGATATAGAGGAATCCCCTATGTACGACACGATCATAATGAAGGATCACTTGTAAAAACAAAGTATGTTAGCAATAAGTCGAACCGTGTTATATAAACCCGTATGAATTATGATTTTTATTAAGCAAGGAAGCAACAATTGAATTTATATAACAAGGTGAAAATCAGATTAATAAGTATGATTTGTTGGAAAATAATAATGTAAAGAATATATGAATTTTTAATTTAATTTATTTTTTGAAAATCATTTTAGTGTGGAATAAGTATGAGTTATTATTTTTAGTAAGCAATGAATCAATAATTGAATTTATATAAAAGGTGAAAATTTATAATAAATTTTGAAAAATTAAAGAGATTTCAAGGCTCCCAACAGCTTTTCTATAATTTTCGAGAAATTAATGGCAATTAGTACCAATGACATGTGGGACCACATGTCGCTGAGTGATCCCTATCTCCTAAGAAGGGTACAAAAAGGTTCGTGCTTGTGAAGGCCGATCAAAACCCCATCCTCTCCCTGGCTAGCGGCGATGCGCTGAGCGCTGGCTCCCGGTGCGATCACGGGTTCGAGCCACTTCATGCCGTTGTATTCTTTTATTTTTGGTGTAACTGTCGGGACTAAGTGAGCATTCATCCGGTTTGTTACACCAACCGACCGATATGAGCAAGCATGCCCTGTAATACACCAACCAGATCGATGTGATGTTAGTCCTGTATGACACTAACCGACCGATTCCTCATCATATAAATTCGAAAGGAGAAGTCCCTGCTTCCAATGTGATTTTCTTTAGTATCGAATTTATAGTTTATACGAATGTTTTATACTTTTGATTTTTAATTTATGTTTTATACTTTTGATTTTTAATTTATGGTACATGAATGTATTTGTGAGGTCAAATCTTATGGGTCCAAAAACAACATATATTATAGGAAATGTACATATATTATACCATTATAATAATTTACAAATAATATTGGTACCTCGCAATGTCCCACGGGTTACCACAAAAGATGCTAAAAGCTAATTTCTAATAATATACTAAATAACTAATAATTAATTTCTAGCATCTGTCGGGACTAATCGTCGTCTTCGTCGTCATCCTCCTCCTCGTCGTCGGCGTCGGCGCCATCGTCGGAGGCGTTGTCGTCGTCGTCGTCGTCCTCTTCCTCCTCCTCCTCGTCCTCCGACTCCGGATCGTCGTCCTCCTCCTCCTCGTCCTCGTCCTCCTCCTCGACGACGCGTCCTCGTCGTCGAAGTCCTCCTCGTCCTCGTGTCGTCGGACAACTCGTCCGACATGGACAACTCCGCGGGTAGAAGACGGACTCCTTCCTCGGCGGCGCGGCGAATGCGCTTCGAGGGGACACTCATCCTCTGAAGACGGCGGCGGTGGAGGCAGACCAGCAGCATCGGTGATGGTGGTGGGGTGGAGTTAGAGGAACAGAAGAGGCGAGGAGGAAGACGCCATTGATCGAAGAGGAAGACGGTTAATTAGGGCAGAGGAAAATCGCCGATTTTATAGAAGAGGCCTCTTGTCGAGGCGAGAAGAAGAAGCAGAGGGGCTCCTCGGTTCGCGCCAACATTGCGTCTGCTTAATTCCCACATAGTCCCTTAGATACACCAACCGATTTAGGTAGTCCCGGTTGGAGACACCAACCGGATTACTTTCCCAAAATGGAGATCACGGATTTGTGGTTTCCACATGGCAATGGTAGTAATTTGCCATAAATTACAAAGTATGTTACCAATTAAAACCGTATGAATTACGATTTTTATGAAGGAAGGAAGCAATAATTGAATTTATATAAAAGGTGAAAATCAGATAAGATGGTTGGAAAATTAAATTGTAAAGAATATGTGAATTTTTAATTTATTTTATTTTTGAAATCAAAGTTAGTGTGGAATAAGTATGATTTATTATTTTTAGTAAGCCATGAAGCAATAGTTGAATTTATATAAAAGGTAAAAATTTATACTAAAATTTGAAAAATTAAAGAGAAATTTCAAGGCTTCCAACAGCTTTTCTATAATTTTCGAGATATTAATAGCAAATTAGCAAATATAGCGCTGAGCGCTGAGCTCCCACCGCGTCTTTTTTGGCAAATCAGTCCGGTTGGTGTAATTAAGCGGGACTAAGAGAGATTCCATCCCTGCTGGTGTCCTCAACCGACTAAGTGAAGATTCCATCCCTTTGTGATACCAACCGGACCGATGGTTCCTAGGGCACTACCTATCGCGAGTGTTGGTCCCAGCTGGTGTAACCAACCGACCAACCGATTGATGTGGTTAGTCCCGTGGATGATACCAACCGGACCGATGCCACCATCATATAAATTCTAAAGCGAGCGAGGTTGGAGGCATAACTGTTTTATCGTCTCCAACCTCTCTCGCCGACGCCGCTTTCAAATTTCGCCGTCCTCCTCTCCTCCGACGACCCAGCGCATTGCCGTCCTCCCCGACCCCGTCTTGTGCCGCTTGTCCTACTTGTCACCGACGACCTCATGTATTGCCGTCTTCCTCGCCGACGACCCATGAGCAAGGTGCTCCTTGTGCTCCTATCTCCTTCCCTTTCCTTGCTCCTTAGCAAGGTGCAGGCCGGCAGAGTATGGGACAGTGAGTGCAGGCTCGGGCAAGCATGACGGAGGCGTGACATAGGCGGGCACGAGCGACAGGAGTGAGGCGCGCGCCAACAGAGCACAATCACGGTGCACCCAGAGTGTTCGATTTAAATGCCCAAACCTCGCAGATGGCGGAGCCAGATTTCAAAGACTGGGAGTAAAGTAGTTAAATTGCCAAATAATTGGTCTAAGATATAAATTTTACATGAAAAAATAAAACATAGCATGTATTTAATGGAAGACAATCGACCTCTGATCTTATTTATATGAATTTTGAGATGTATATGTATATGCCAATTTTATAGCAAATTTGAATTCTAAGATGTATGTCAATTAATTGTGAAATGTAATGTATATACCGTCCTCAAATCGCGCCCATCCTCGATCATCTACCTCATCTTCCCCACCGCCTCCTCGTTGTCACCCGTTTATGTATAAGTATATGTGAAATGTGCAAGTATACTATTGTTAATCTTTTTTCATTAATTTTCAATGCCTTCTTATAGACTACAAAACTACGATGGCGGGAGGAGGGTTTGATGGAGACGAGTTCATGAGAAGTTTGATTTCGGGAGAAGATGGTTACGAGCTCGATGATTCCATCGAGGCCGCAAGGCCTGTCGTGGATCAAGGCTCGTTGAGACCGATGAGACTCATGCCGAGGCCGCCGAGACGACCATGGTAATTAGATCGAACTTGTATATGCTTGTTCCACCATCATGCTAAGCCAACATTCTAACACGAGACATTATTGTACCATATTTTCAGATCACTCAATCGAGTAGCCAATCACGCCGCCGAGGTTCAAACAAGAAGTCGAAGGCAAGACATGTTATCACCGGTCGGCGATAACGGCCAACCTCTTGCACTCCTAGGGCGATTGGGTCGCTTCAATTCGACATGCGGTGTCCACGCCGAGGACCATGTGCCGCTTAGCATCGTGAGATGGGATAATGTCCTCAAGATACGAAGAACATGCTCGACCGACTGAAGGAGACATTCACCTTCCCCAAGGGACCAAGAGAAGGTGAAGAGTTACACGTTGAAGAAGATTGACATCGCATTCCAAACATATAAAAAGAAGTTGAACACAGAGTACGTCAAAAGAACCGAATTCTCGACTTCAACAAGTACCCAAAGTTGCGAGAATCACTCGATGCGTTAGTGAACTACAAGAATTAATGAAGGTCAAAGTCCGACCGAAAGGAACAACCGTAATGCTCGAAGAAGCAATACCACCACCACCTCGCCCCGTGGTTACCGCTAGCGATGCACAAATGGGAGAAGAGGGAACAAGAACTGCTGGCGGCGGGTGTCGCACCCGCGATAATGGAATGGCCGACAGAGCGAAGAGCTGGTTCTATGCTCACGGCGGCGCCTTGACGATGATGGAAACACGGTGTTCGGGAATGTGCCGACAGATGTGGCGAAGACTTGTAAAGTCGATCGAGAATCTTCCCAGGCACCTTCGTGCCAAACAGGAGGACGACGAGCTTATAAGGGCCCTACAAAACCCGGAGCACCTCGGACATACACGAGGCGTTGGCGCTGTTCCGTGGAAGATTGGGTTCGCTAAGGACGCCGCTACCTATAGGAGTCGGGTGAGAAGCAAGTCCCGACAGCACAACAACACTCCTAATGCTTGAAGAACGCTGAATCAAACACAACAGAGCATGAAAGAAGAGATCCAAAGACAGTGCAGTTAGCCTTGAGCCAAAGGCTAGATGCGGCCAGAACCTCCTGCTAATCCGGACCTCATTAGTCCTCAAGGCGGCGGCAACCAGTGCTTCCGGTGGGTTGCCGAACCGGACTTGGGCCATCGGGCTCATGGGCGACATCACGCAGCGGACACCTTGTGAGCTGCACGCCCAAGTAAGGAACATCTCTTTCAAGGTGGCTCACGGCATGGCTAACCCGGTGGAGCAGTGGCTGGTCATCCATGGCCAACAGATAATGCCGCTACTCTAGGTTCTCGGTCGAGGAGGTATGCCCAGGGTGCGAGGACTGGACCTCGATATTCCGGAGGTGACGGGACTACGGGTTAGGAGAGGCATCCATAATTTCATCCAATGGCGTAAGAAGTACATTATTTTTCGAGATCACATGGACGTGTCCTCTCCAACACCTTCATCACCTCCGCACACATAAGCGGTCCGTCATCACCTTCATCGCCACCGAAGGAGATGCCTCCCAAAGAAGCCCGCCTCTGCACCAAGCCTCGCGACGCTAAACTCCAACTCCAACATCGCCACCCAAGACAAGCAAGCCACCGCCCGGAACAAGAAGAGGACGAGGTCCACCCAACCCAAGAAGCTAGCTGCACTTGCAAAGCGGGCGACGATATGACGGAGGAGGAGACCGAGAAAGTAGTCGAGCCGAGGTCACTAAATTTTTAAACCCAAGTCACCAGAGAAGAAGGTTCACTGCACGGAAGAATTTCTAAAAGGCTTGAGGACGGTGAAAAATTTGAAGGACAAAAAGGAAAAACCTCATGTATCTGACTACGAGCGCACATTGGTCAAGGAAAGGTCCAAGAAGAAGACGCCAAAGAAGACGACGTTATCGCCTAATCGAAGGCCAAGGAGATGCAAAATTCATCGAAGAAACCGGTCTTCACCAGAGCAAATATTAGGCGACATGCGATTGAAGCCGCAGGTCGATGGCAATATACACCGGCGCTTCCTTGGTCAGCGTGAGGAGATTGGCCGACTACCAACTAGGATGCGCCAATTCCATGAATGGTAATCGGATGCGTTCAAGCATGGCCTAATGTCATTTGTCGTGAAGTACAAGGAAGAACAATTTTTTCACTGGCGCCAATGAATTTTATGTCCAATGGCCATTAATGTACGAGCTATACCAAATCGACGCCATCGACGTGGCCATGTTGAGTTGTTTGGACTCGTAAGTGTCTTATTTAATTGCAAAAATCCGCCGTATGCCCTTGCACTATACTAACTTGCAAGCCTAACTAATTTCTTCTTATGTAGAATGGAGATAGAAAGATGCAAAAGTGTTTCTACTCTCAACACAGGCTTCCTTGACCCTTTAGTTATCAATGAGACAAATGTTAAAATATCCCCTGCCGATACAGAGACCAACATATACAACAAGCTAATAGGTCAAAAATATCATTCAAAGATACTTTTACCCTACAACTTTGAGTAAGTGTTTTCGTACCGTCTCGTTCTAATCTTTTTCCACAACACGATGTTAGAACTAATTAGTTACCTATGTTACCATATATATGTACAGTTTTCATTGGATTCTTCTCATTATCGAGCTAGATCGTAGCATGATCACAGTTATAGACTCGCTGAGGAGACCGGTTGAAAAGTACAAAAACTTGATCGACATTCTCAACCGGTATTCTTGTTCTTTCCATTATTGTGCTCGTTCTACTCTATTTTAAACAAATTCTAATCATGTTCAATTTGCAATCACGTGTGTAGTGCATTCGCACGTTCCGCATTAAAACCGTGGGCTTAATTTAACGAGGAATTCGATATTACACTTGCCTCTCGAGTATGTATGCCATCCGGTAGCTTTTGAGTTAGTTAACTTTATTTCCATGCATCCATTTCATGTTTGTTAGCTTTTTTCACCACAGTTCAAGGCCAACCGTCAGCACCAATATATGCGGCAACTATGTGTGCCATATTATGAACATCCCGGCCGGAGGTGCTACCGACTTGCAATGTGCGTCCGATTTCGGGCGACCGTGAGAGCGATCCAAGAACAACTCGTCTACTGGATTTTCGATAAGGTCGTAAATCCAAGAGGCGAAGTTTCACGCTGTAACGGCAAATAGGTGGGGCCCTTCGATAAAGACCGTGAACTGTTGGGGTCAACATCTACGGCTACCAAGAGCGATGCACATAAAAGATCACGATGAACGCTCGTAATTAAAGTTGTAATGAATGTCATTGTGATACCTAATAGTTGTAATTAAAGTTGTTAATAAAAGTTCGTGATTTAATTATCGCTTATGCATGATTGATTATATGTGCTTTAATTAATTGTGACTTAGCACACGATATATATATATATAATAATATATTAGACTTAACACACACGACACATATATAATATATATTACCTCACACGCATATATATATATATAT
Organism: Olyra latifolia; assembly: GCA_036346145.1. Lineage (NCBI taxonomy): Eukaryota > Viridiplantae > Streptophyta > Magnoliopsida > Poales > Poaceae > Olyra > Olyra latifolia. The sequence continues at coordinate 35,673,755 of CM070529.1, read as the reverse complement.
TATTTATAGCTCAGGGAAAAGCGTGCTCGATCGGTTGGAGGAACCAACCGATCGAATGAAGAAATTTCTCAAGATAGATTGGTGCCTCCAACCCAGATCGACCGGGCTTCAGCGAGGTACGGGTAAAGCCACGTGTGTTCGTTTCGATCTGCGGCCGGAGGAATCAACCGGACCGAACAATGACTTATCACTACCAGCTTGGTGCTTCCAATCCAGATCGAGTGGGGCTTGGCGAGGTATCGCTAAAGCCACGTGTGGCCTCCAACCGTATCGATACTATATCAAGACCGGTGAGGGAACCGGATCGATGCCATGGGGCATCGATCCCCGGTGGTTCGCATCGGTTCAAAACCGCATCGATGGCCGTTAGAACCGGACCGATGGCCGATCTGTAGTAGTGTTGCTCTTGTTTCGTTTTTCTCAGATCTACTTGTGTAGCAGGAGTGTGTGTGCAAACAAATTTGTTGCAGGGGATCTACTTGGTGCCACGAAGCTCAGATTTGCTCAGATTTACTTTTGCCCTAATTTCATATCGGAGTGTCCGATATTGATATCAGATAGTCCGATATCTGATATCTACATCGGACAATCTGATATTGTTTTTCCGCTGTGCTATCTTATAATTTGAGTTAAAATTTAAAATCGCCTATTCAACCCCCCCTTTCTAGGCGACATCTCGATCTTTCAATTGGTATCAGAGCACGGTTGCTCCTAAGGAAGCTTCACCGCTCGGAGCATCAAGATGTCGATCGTAGAGAAGGGCGACAAGGCCAAGGAAGGAGACTCCGGCGAGAAGAGATCCTTTGCCGAAGTTCCTTTTGATTATAATTCTATGAACACATATTCATCTTATCTTTCCGTGCCAACAAATAGAGCGCCTTACTTTGATGGCACTCATTATGCGGCATGGAAGCATAAGATGAAAATGTACTTACGCTCACTTCACCCCCAAATTTGGCGCATTGTTGAAACATGTTTTAGCATCAAAGATCCCAATACCTTGACCGCCGAAGAAGAGAAGCTTCAACATCGAAATGATCAAGCGGCAAGTGCAATTCTTTGTGCAATTAGTCCAACCGAGTTCAACCGGGTCAATGGGCTAGAGAATGCCAAGGAGATATGGGAGACCCTCATGGTTGCTCATGAGGGCACGTCAAGTGTAAGGAAGACTAAGACCGAACTCATCATGGGAAAGCTTGGAAGATTTGTGATGGAAGAAGACGAGAGCTATAAGGACATGTACACCCGGCTAAGCCTTCTCATCAATGAGGCCAAAGGGCTTGGAAGTAAGGACATGACCGACACATTTGTGGTCAACCTCATGCTTAGGGCCATCACACCACGGAATCCAACATTGGTGACACTAATCCGTGAGCGCGACAACAATGATACACTCACCCCACATGATGTGCTTGGGAGAGTACTTGCACATGACCTTATGAATGAAGAATCCAAAGAGGTGGAGAATCTTATGAACGCTAGCACCAAAAGGAAGAACATCGCCTTAAAGGCCACCTTGAAGGGAGAGGACTCCGAAGAAAGTTCAAGTGAAGATGATGAAGATACGAGCTTTGAGGAGATGTCACTCTTTGTAAGGAAGTTCAACAAATTCCTTAGAAAGAGTGGCTTCAAGTCCGGTGGCCGGTATAAGGGTGGACATAGCAAGTCAAGAGGAAGGCACTCCGCGAGAAGGTGCTATGAGTGTGGTGAAATTGGTCATTTCATCGCTGAGTGTCCTCAAAAGAAGAACAAAGATAAGGACGGCGATGTCAAGAAGAAGGACAAGCACCACAAAAAGGAAAAGAACAAGAAGAGGGAGAGCAAGGGACATGCTCATGTTAGCGAAGAATGGGACTCAAACGACTCCGACTCCGACTCAAGCGATGATGAGGGAGTCGCCACCATCGCCTTCGCCACCTCTACTCCACCAAGGTCACTCTTCGATGACTTAAGTGATGAAGACACGCCTACTTGCCTCATGGCAAAAGGGCGAAAGGTAACAATCAAGTCTACCACCAATAATGATTGCAATACATTGATTAGTGATAGTGATGATGATGAGATTGATATACCAAGTTTTCTCAAGAAGTTCGATATCTCTAAAATGAATGTCATGCTTAAGGAGATTGAGAGGCAAGAGAGTCTTCTCGAGAGTCAGGAGGACTTGCTCATCCTTGAGAAGGAGAGAAACCTTGACCTCGATAAGCTTCTAGCTCTAGAAAGGGAGAAAACCGAGGAATTGGCTAAGGATCTCAACTTGGCTAATTCCAAGGCGGCTAGTTTAGAGGTCACCAATACTTCTCTCAATAAGAATCTTGATCTTCTTACAAAGGATCATGAATCTCTTGAGAAGAAGTTTAATGATCTCTCCACTAGCACTTCCCTCTCTAGTGAGGCAACTTGTGCTCCTAGTTCCTCTACTATTAACAAATATACAAAATGTGTTGATATTGATATTATTGACTATACAACTAACTTTGACACCATGAGATCACTTGTTTACGAAAATGAAAGGCTAAAGGATATCATTGCAAAACATGATCAAGGACTCCCAAAGCCTTGCAAGGATCTTGAAAAGGTAATGGCCAAGGACAAGAGGAAAATTGAGAGACCATGCATTGGCTATAATCCTCCAAAAGGGAGAAGAGGAGAAGTAATCCATAACTCTTATTCCACTCCCCTCAAATTTGTAAAGGCGCAAGGTCCTAAGCGTTATATGCCTCATGACAAATTTGATGCTTCTTTTGTTTTAATGAAATCCAAATTTGGACATGTTTATGCTAAATATGTTGGCAATCGTAGAAATGTTGTTGTACCTAGATCTATTTGGGTGCCTAAGACTCTTGTTACTAATGTGAGAGGACCCAAATAAGTTTGGGTACCTAAGAGCAAGAATTAATTTGTTTTGTAGGCATATCTCTCCGGTGGGTCAAGTTGGGTGTTGGATAGTGGATGCACACACCATATGACCGGAGAGAGGCAAATGTTCTCACAACTCAATCTTGACGCTTCAACTCATGAGAGCATTGTGTTTGGAGACAATAGAAAAGGAAAGATACTTGGTCTCGGTAAAGTTGCTATATCTAAAAATTCTTTCATTTCAAATGTTCTACTTGTTGAAACCTTGAAATACAATTTGTTATCCGTCTCACAACTTTACGAGGCGGGTTACAATTGTGCTTTCTCTAGTGAGGGTGTGAACGTCTCTAAGAGGAGTGATGGTTCAATAGTCTTTAAGGGTCGTTTAGAGGGAAAGCTTTATCTTGTGGACTTTTTCATAGATAAATCCAACCTCACAACGTGCTTAATGGCTAAGACTAGCATGGGTTGGTTATGGCATCGCCGACTAGCCCATATTGGTATGAGTAACCTTCGCAAACTCGTTAAGGGGGATCACATCCTAGGAGTAACAAATGTTACTTTTGAGAAAGATAGAGTTTGTAGTGCATGCCAAGCCGGGAAGCAAGTGAGTGTACCTCACCCAGTCAAGAACATCATGACGACTACAACACCATTGGAGATGCTACATATGGATCTTTTTGGTCCAATTACTTACTTAAGCATAGGAGGTAACAAGTATGGTTTAGTTATTGTCGATGATTTTTCACGTTTTACTTGGGTATTCTTTTTGCATGATAAGAGTGAGACCCAAGGAGTACTTAAGAAATTTATGAAGAGGTCTCAAAATGAGTTTGAGAAGAAGATCAAAAGGATTCAAAGCGACAACGGGACGGAGTTCAAGAACACCGGCGTGGAGGATTATCTAAATGATGAGGGAATCAAGCACGAGCTCACGGCACCCTACTCCCCCCAACAAAATAGGGTTGCCGAAAGAAAGAATCGGACCCTCATCGACATGGCAAGGACGATGCTTGACGAGTATAAAGTCTCCGACGTCTTTTGGGCGGAGGCAATCAACACCGCTTGCCATGCATCTAATCGACTCTATCTCCACAAGTTACTCAAGAAGACTTCTTATGAACTCCTAATCGGTAACAAGCCAAACATTTCCTACTTTAGAGTATTTGGTAGCAAGTGTTACATTCTCAATAAGAAATCTAGATCATCTAAGTTTGCTCCTAAGGTAGATGAAGGTTTCTTGCTTGGATATGGATCAAATGCCTATGCATACCGTGTTTTCAACAAAACCTCCCAGATTGTTGAGATCGCAGCGATGTGACATTTGATGAGACTAACGGCTCTCAAGTAGAGCAAGTTGATCCTATTGTGCTAGGTGATGAAGAATTAGCTAGCGAAGCCATCAAGAGACTTGCAATTGGGGAGATCAAGCCTCAAGAGCCTCAAGAAGTCCAAGAAGCCGAGAAGGAGCTAGATGATCAAGTCAACTCAACTCAAACGGAACCTCCAACCTCTACACATGATGAAGACCCCACCAAAACACTTCTTGAAGAAGAAGAGGATAACACGGATGTCGATCTAACACCTCCACCACCTCTTCTGAGGATACATCAAAACATGCAACGAGATCACTCCGTCGACAACATTCTTAGTGACATCAATAAGGGGGTATCCACTAGATCTCGTCTTGCAAACTTTTGTGAACATTATTCTTTTGTGTCTTCTTTTCAACCTTCCAAGATAGAAGAAGCACTGGAAGATCCGGATTGGGTGGTGGCAATGCAAGAAGAATTGAACAACTTCACAAGGAACAAGGTGTGGAGCTTGATGGAAAGACCAAATCAAAATGTCATAGGTACTAAATGGGTCTTCCGCAACAAGCAAGATGAGAACGGGATAGTTACAAGGAACAAAGCGAGACTCGTTGCGCAAGGATACACACAAGTAGAAGGTTTGGACTTCGGTGAAACTTATGCACCCGTAGCTAGGCTTGAATCAATTCGAATATTATTATCCTTTACTACTCACCATAGTTTCAAGCTTCATCAAATGGACGTGAAAAGTGCGTTTCTTAATGGACCACTCACTGAAGAAGTGTTCGTTGAACAACCACCCGGTTTTGAAAACCCCAAATATCCTTCACATGTTTATTTCCTCCATAAGGCGCTCTATGGGCTTAAACAAGCACCAAGAGCATGGTATGAATGCCTAAAGGAGTTTCTTATTAAAAGGGGTTTTAAAATTGGAAATGTTGACTCTACATTGTTCACTAAACATGTAAATGATGATTTATTTGTATGTCAAATATATGTTGATGATATTATCTTTGGTTCGATTAATGATGATTTTTGCAAGGAATTTAGTAGGATTATGACCAAAAGGTTTGAGATGTCAATGATGGGCGAGTTGAACTTTTTCCTCGGATTTCAAATTAAGCAACTCAAGGAAGACACCTTCATTTATCAAACAAAGTACGTCAGGGACATGCTCAAAAGTTTGACATGGAGAATGCCAAGCCCATAAAGACACCCATGCAAGCCAATGGACACCTCGACTTGGATGTAAATGGTAAGAGCGTCGACCAAAAGGTATACCGCTCAATGATTGGCTCCTTACTTTATCTATGTGCATCTAGGCCAGATATAATGCTTAGTGTAGGAATGTGTGCAAGGTTTCAAGCCGCTCCTAAGGAGTGTCACTTAGTGGCCGTTAAGAGAATTTTTAGATATTTGGTTCATACCCTAACTTCGCCTTTGGTATCCTAAAGGGTCAACCTTGACCTAATCGGCTATTCGGATGCGGATTATGCCGTTGCAAAGTGGATAGGAAGAGTACCTCCCAGACTTGCCAATTCTTGGGTAGATCCCTTGTTTATTGGTCCTCCAAGAAGCAAAATTCGTTGTTCTATCCACCGGCGGCGAGTATATTATGCGGGAAGTTGTTGCGCTCAATTGCTTTGGATGAGGCAAACCCTAAGAGATTATGGCCTTAACCTAAACCGAGTGCCACTCTTGTGTGACAATAAAAGTGCCATAAAAATAGTCAACAACCCCGTCCAACATTCCCAAACTAAACACATCGATATTCGCCACCATTTCCTAAGAGACCATTCCATTAAGGGCGATATCGACATTAAATTTGTGAGAACCGAAAACCAACTAGCCGATATATTTACCAAGCCATTAGATGAGAAAAGGTTTTGTGAGTTGAGGAATGAGCTAAATATACTAGATTCTCGAAATGTGGCTAGACCTATTGCACATGGTTGATTGATTGGTTTTTTAAATAATCAAAATGATGTTAATCAAAACCTTGTTTAATTTATTTGTTCCTTAAACCAAAATGGTATTTTAGTCAATTCATTTGTGATTGTAGCTTGTATGATTGTGTGATATCCGATCATAAGTGAAATGGCTTCCCTAGGGCTTCCACTCCTTTTTTCCCGGAGGGCATCTTATCTCAGCTACAAAATCTGGTGTTTCCAGAGAGGGGCACATCGGAGTATCCGATGTTAACATCGGAGTGTCCGATGTTCCTGGTGCGCGCGGGTTCAGTTTTTCTCTCTCTGGGCAGTTCCCTTATCCCCACCTTTTGAGGAAACCGCTCCTCTTTACCTTCTATTCATTCCCGTGAGCACGCCCTTTCTCTTCTCCTCTCAAGCCGCCGCCGCCGCCGCTTGGAGGAACCGCAGTAGCCGCCGCCGCCTGGGAGCACGCCGGTCCGTCCTGGTGGTGCTCTAGGTGCCGCAGCACCTCGGGAGCAAGCCTTTGCCTCGCCCATTCCATCTCAAGGTGAGATTTCTTATCCTCACCGCATTCTAGGGTTTGGCAAAGTTCTTACCTCCCCCACATTTTCACTCTTGGGTAGTTCATCTCTTGAATTGCCTCTTTAGGTTGCACATCACTTGCTTGCAATCTAGATCTGTTTTTGAAATAGCTCTATTAATTGGTCAAAATCACGTGCTCTAGTGATTCTGGGAGTTAGGTGTGTTTATGTGTGTATTAGACAGTCCCTGATCCAATCAGATGTTCCAATAACCTTGGATTGTCTGGTTCCCTAGTCAGATGTTCCAAGTTCATATCGGAACATCCGATCTGGACATCGGACTATCCGATATATACATACTGCCTAATTCTTGTTTGACCCCCTTGAATATCCATAGAGCTATACCTATCTTAATCCAAAGGTTGTGTTGCTCGGATGTCGTCAGGAAGCGGCCAGTGACGCTTTGGGAGGTTCACTACTTATCAAAGGAAAAAGAAGAAGGCCACCACTCGCCAAAGTGATGACACCTTTGAGATTGTTCCTACTTCCTCAGAGCAGCCCAAGCTTCCAGTGAGAAAAGTCGTCAAGAAAATCCCCCACAGCAGGCAGCAGCCCTCTAGCCATCTTGGTGGTTCATCCAAGAGAGGACCTCCTCCTCCCGCTAGGACACCTATTGGTCCCTTCAACTCCGCTCATTTGTCAGACAAGCACAATTCATGTAAATCCTCCAAGGGCAATAAATTACAAGAATCAAGTGGCCCAGTTAAGGATTAAGCGTAGGATTGATCCTACATTGTATGAGAAAGAGGAAGGTACTGATCCTAGATTCTGGAATTCCTTTCAGCTTGATTTCTATAACTCGCTTATTCTTGAGAAGAAAACTCCTCAGAGTTCAAATACAATACATAGATTGGATGTATATGGAAAATGAGAATGACCCTACTTTTGATGAAGTGATTGCATTGTGTGACAAGTATGACCTCAAGGACATTATGGAATTTGCTTACAACTGGAATGTAGAGGTCATAGCTCAGTTTTATGCTACTTGTTTCTTTGACACCGATGAAGATGAGACCTTGAAGTGGATGACTGAGGGAAAACCCTATTCTATAACCAAGGCTCGCTTTGCACAGTTGCTTGGCTTCTCTCAAGATTCTTTTAGGAACAAAGACAAGCTGCATGTGCATACCCCTCTTGATGCTAGCTCAATGGACATTCTTTATGATGAGTCAACTGAGTTTGAGCTTGGTCGTGCCCGTGGTCTTCTTCCTGTCTATTCCATTCTTGCCAGACTTTTCAGGAAGACCATCTCTCCTAAGGAAGGCGATGCCTCTTCCATTTTGGGGTATTCCCGAAATGTGCTGGTTCGCATTGCCAAGAAAGGACGGCCTTTTGATGTTGTGGACTTCATTTGGAGTGAGATCAAGCTCAGCTCCATTGATGCTAGGAGAAGCTGCACTTATGCTCCATACATCATGAAGATAGTTGAAGATGTCTCAGGGCTGTTATTTGTGAAAGATGTTTTGCATAACCCCTACAGAGTCAGGAGTTTCAAATCTCCGGCTAAGTCTGCAAGAAGCTCTTCAGTCACACCTCCAGCAGCAGTTCAAACACCTCCAGCAGCACCAGGTGCCTCTTCTTCCACCTCTTCTTCGATCAAGAATATGTTGAGGGCTATCTTTTGTCTTGGAAAGAAGGAGAGGGAAGCCCGTCAGAAACTCACTTTGAGGGTAAAGGAGAACACCCTTAGGCTGAAGCAAATTCAGCGTCAGCTTGAAATGTCTTGTTCTCCTGGTGGTTCCGAGGCTGAGGGCAGCGAAGATGAGGATGAGATAGCTGACCTTGAGGCGCTTTTTGAAGCCGCAAGTGGTGATGAGGAGGATGCCGATGGCGCGACGGCGACGCCGAGTACGCCGAAAGCGATGACGACAATGAGTGATCCTCAGGGCTCTTCTCGCATCATTCTCTCTTTTTGGTGTCTTGATGCCAAAGGGGGAGAGTGAAGCTTTATCTATCTATCTAGTAGCTATCTTTTGTTGTGTTGCCCGGCGTCTTCCTGCGAACCCTTGTGTGGCTTTATGTAAAAAAAAAACTCTTTTTGATTATCTTTATGCTCTAGTCTGTAATATGTCTTGTGTGTCTTGGTTGGCACTTGGTTGTGACTTGATACTCGTTTATGTTTATGTTGCACTGTGGTATCTTGAACCTGTTTTAATTATTCTAGTATTTGCTTTTGATCTATATTGTTGAAATTCAAGTCTGTGCAAGTTCTTAGGGAGAGCTCTCCTTTGTTTGTCACTAAAGATGTGCATTTCATATTTCCATGTTCATCCTTATAAATGCACATATTTAGGGGGAGCATGCTCTACATTCATCTTTTGTAAAATCTTAAATTGTGTTGTTATCAATCACCAAAAAGGGGGAGATTGATAGTGCATCTAGGCCCTTGTTGATTTTGGTGATTAATGACAAACAATTTATGGACTAATGAGTTTTATTGAGAATATGGACAGGTACAAACTTCTAGTTGATTTTTGGTTGAACATGCACATTGTCCATGGAGTTTTTGGTGAGAAAGTTGTCTCAAGTTTAGTCCTTAGAACTTAGTGCTAATTGTTTTAATTTTGAGTCTAAGGACAAGCCGTACTATTAAGGGGGATGCGATGAAAAATGGATTTTTAGATGATTTGTGTGCTTATTGGAAGAATCTTGCACTTAGATTTCATCCCAAACAATTTCCAAGTCATTCGGGCTTTTTTCACATCGGAGTATCCGATGTCACTCCGATGTGTATCCGATATGACCTCCTTTGTCTCTATTTCATTTTTTTTAACATCGGAGTATCCGATGTGTATCCGATGTTACCCGCTTTGTCTGAAATCTTTTTAAACATCGGACTATCCGATATGGTTCCGATGTGTATCCGATGTTGACCCCTCTGTCTGGAACTCAAAAAAACATCGGAGTATCCGATGTGACTCCGATGTATGCTCCGATGTGACCCGCTCTGTCTTTTGACATCGGAGTATCCGATGTGACATCGGATACTCCGATATCTTCCAGTCACAATGGCTCTATGAGGGCTGGTATTTAACCCCTCCTCTCCTAGCTTAGTATACAACGGTTCATTCCTACTCTCCCACGAGCATCTTGAGTTCTTGAGCTTCCAAAACTCCTCTCTCCCACTCCGTTGAGATCTAATCCATCCCATCATTTAGTGAGTTGGAGAGATTGAATCTTGTTGCAAGATCTGAAGAACTTCATTTTCCTCAAGCACTCTTCTCATCTTCAAGTCGTTTTTCACCGGATTCGTTACCCTTGGAGATTGGGGGCTCCTAGACGGCTAGGAGTCGTCCTCGAGCCACCAAAGCTTCGTGTGGTTGGCCGAGGAAAGTTTGTGCAGGTTGGATTCCGCCTCCGCAAGGGAAGGAATCAAGGAGTAAACCCGAGAGTGCATCGTGCAACTCGGTGAGGAAAGGGTCAAGAGGGACCCGGGCTAAAGTGTGACCTAGCCTTCCTCAACGGAGAGTAGGATCCCCTCAAGAATCCGAACTTCGGGAAAAATATCCTTGTGTTCTTGTGTTCATTGTTCTACTTGCTCTTGTTTCATTTTTCTCAGATCTACTTGTGTAGCAGGAGTGTGTGTGCGAACAAATTTGTTGCAGGGGATCTACTTGGTGCCACGAAGCTCAGATTTGCTCAGATTTACTTTTGCCCTAATTTCATATCGGAGTGTCCGATATTGTTATCAGATAGTCCGATATCTGATATCTACATCGGACAATCTGATATTGTTTTTCCGCTGTGCTATCTTATAATTTGAGTTAAAATTTAAAATCGCCTATTCAACCCTCCTTTCTAGGCGACATCTCGATCTTTCACGTTGATACGGTGGTGATCAGCTAGGAGGAGATTTTCAGCTCACTGTGAATGGCTACTTTCTAAACCTCGACACACGTGGCATCGAACTTAGCTATTTCGATTCTTCTTCCGTTGCGGTTGCGCGTCAAAGATAATGATCCATAATCTCCTACTTGCATGATGTCCTAAATGATAGCGGTAGAAATTTTTTTTTATTTCTACTAGCGTAGCCTACCTATTCACAACAGCGACTTCGTGCCACACTTTTGTTAGTCCCTTGTTCGTTGTCGTACATGTGCCACGCTTTTGTTAGTCCTGTGTTGTACGTGCTATGGTCTAAGTAGGTTCAAGTTTTATACACAAAAAGTGCTATGGTGCAACACGTTTTTTCAAGGAAAAAAGTTTGATAAAATGTAGCTTCTAATCAAACAAGGTGTTGCCCTATTTGGAACGTTTTATTTTAGCCGCTCTGAACTTTAGCATAATAAAATGGCACCATGCTAAGCCAAAGCCTCGCTTCTCAAAGATATTTTTTGAAGCTCTTCAAAGCCGTGTCTCATAACTCTCAAAGCCAACCTAAACAAAATGCTATACCTCAAAACTCTCAAAACTTAGCCACATCCATTCCAAACAGAGCCAGCACTCGGAGTTGTTAGACCCCTGCTCTTTAGGTTCTTGACTGCAAGTATGTCGAAGAGCTCATCCCTAAGGGGGTGTTCTATTGGGCTCATAAGTTGTGACTTATCTGTCTTATCTCCAACTTCGAGAATTTCCCGAGGTGGCCTCGAGAGTCGGATGGCCTTGAAATTTAGGATTTAGGGAGCTTTTAGACTCGCCTACGAGATAAAAATAAAACGGATTCAAAAAGTAATAAAAAAAGTCAGATGAGTCAATATTAGTTAGATAAGTCAGAAAATTTTCGTGCTTGGTAGCAAAGTATCTTTAGATACTTGTAAAAATTAATCCTATGTTTCCATGGGCACTGTAGTGCAACCAATTATTTTTCACCGTTTGAAAGGACTTGTAGTGCTTTGTACTTGCTTCATGTAGCCTATCCTAGGTTAACCTATAACAAGTAATTCACTCCTAGTTCCCATGCTTCCTACTTTTATGGCCATCCTCTCTCTCTCCCTCTCCCTCTCCCTATATCCCTCTTCCCTCTCCACCTCCTAGCAATGGTGGTGGCAGTCTTGAGACGGCCACAGTGGCGGCACCACATCAAGCTCAGGTCCATATGCTGAGCTTTGGTCCAGATGGAAGATGCTCAACTCAGGCAGATCGATGGAGACTATGCTAAGTTCGGGTCTAGATAGAGAAATGATGAGCTTAAGAGCATCCACACCAGAAACTCTATTCCTATTTTCTCTCTCGTCTACTCTATTTTCTCTCTCCATTACTCTAAAATTCATTCACACTTTACACTACACTTTAAAAGATTTCTTCCCTCTACCAAAAACTATATCTTTAAAACTCTATTTTTATACTACTATAGAGTTTCTGCTACGGATGCTCTTATCCGTATTGATGGCGATGGTGACATTGCGCGGGTACGATGTGCCATCAACACACACCACCATGACAATGCAACTCTACTTTTCGAGGGATGCTTCTGTTTCATCATCCCTCACCAACGCAATGCAGAGCCTGACTTTTATCGGTTTAGAAATGATATCCTTTGAGCAAATTTTTATTTTTGGTTGTATGACTTTGGCTCTGTTTCTTTCGACGGTTTCTGACAGTTGGCGGTTGGTGGTTTTTACTGTAGCAAATTTATAAGTCTTTGAAATTTTTTTTAAATAATTCTAAAAAAATAATCTAAAAAATAAATTTTACTGTAGCAAACCGCCGACAGTCGGCGGTTTGCTAAAAGAAACGGACCCTTTATCATCGGATCCAGGTGCAAAAGGAATAGGCCACATGCCGTACAAACATTCCTTTTATTAACCCAAACATAAAAGTTTTCCAAATAGCTAGTCACGTTTCATGCACTCTCCAGGAGAACTTTTTTTTTTTTTCCCCTCAGATCCAAAATCTTATACCCTCCGGCCTCGGCCTCCGGTGGCCCGTGAGCTGTGCTCAATAAAGTCAGCAGCTCCCCACTCCTGCATTAAAAAATCAGGAAAATGAATCCAGCGACCACATCCACAATTCCAATCTCCATTATTATTATTGTAAAAGCAACCATATTTGGTTCCCAATCGCCATTTTCAGCTCTTAAATCGGACAGCTCGTTCTGATACTTCAGGCTTTTTTCCGCTAGAAATAAAATAGCAAAAGAGAAATCTTGGACTTGGCCGGAGTTGGGAGGAGAGGACCAAAGCGAAGGATAAGGCTGGTACTGAGAGAGAGAGAGAGAGAGAAGCGCAATGCAGCAGAGACCTCTTGGCGTTCCGCAGTTTATACTGTGCCTGCTCGCCTTCTCTGCATCATCGGCTCTTCCAGGAGTTTTTGCTGCTGATCTTGCCGAAGGTAACCTACTTGTTTCTTGCTTGCTTTTAGCTTAAAAGTTTTGGTCTTCCCCTGCTGAAATCTTGCTAAATTTGACACTGGTCAGGTAGTCTCGCGAATATCTTGCATTTGTGCTGGTGGTTTTCTTGGCCAAATCAACAGCCTTTTAGTTTACAGAATGAGAAATTTCGTTTCCACCTTGCCAATTTTTCCTTTTCTTTTTAATCTCGAAATGCAATCTGTTAGGCGCTGTAAATTATGTGGTAGGTTTCCCTAGTTCTTGATCTTTTTTGCCCTTGACGTTGTATTCTTGGCCAAAATCATGTGTTTTTTGGTCACATTCCAGTAAATTTCTCGGAATATCCTTTATATCTTTTGCCGTCTTTCCATTTGTGTGTGGGGAGTGCTTCCCCTCTTTAGCATTTGGGGCTTGTTCATGCTTCCATGGTGCGCGGTTCCGAAACGTGGAATTTCATTATGACCCATTTTGAGAAATTTGCAGTATCCTGCTTTCCGCAGCTTAGATTGGTTGATTCGTCGTTTGTTGGGGCTACTCCAGTTATTGCATTTTGTTGCTCAGATGTGCTATTTGGTTGCTACCATTTTGCTAAATATGCCATTAGAAGATAAATCTAGCTTAAGCTGGTACTGAATGTGAAGGAGCCTAGGAGGCTTGAGAAACTTAAGTGGGAGGAAAAGAAAGCAAACGTCTAATCCTTCCTCTCTGTGTGCTTGTACTTTCATAATTCAATGAGCCCCTTTGTCCATCTGCATAACACATGATACATTTATTTACAGTAGTTGCTTGCTTGACGCTTCTTATCTTAACATTGCTGTTCCCGGTAAATCTAAAAAGGCCAGTTATTTTCAGAACCATTTACCATCCGAATAAGCTGTGGAAGTTTCGACGATGTCCGCACAGCACCTACCAACACATTGTGGTACAGAGACTTTGGTTATACTGGCGGCAGATTTGCAAATGCTACTCACCCAAGCTATATCATACCTCCGCTGAAAACTCTTAGATATTTCCCTTTGTCTGATGGCCCTGAAAATTGTTACTACATAAACAATGTTCCCAATGGGCACTACCAGGTTAGGCTTTTCTTTGCCCTTGTAGATGATCCTAATCTTGACAGTGAGCCAATTTTCGATGTTTCTGTTGAGGGCACTCTGTTCAGTTCTTTGCTTTCGGGCTGGAGCAGTGACGATGAGAAGACATTTGCAGAAGCTTTGGTTTTTGTCCAGGACTCAAGCTTATCGATTTGCTTCCACAGCACAGGTCATGGTGATCCATCAATTCTTTCTATTGAAGTTCTCCAAATAGATGACAATGCCTATAAATTTGGTCCGCCATGGGGAAAGGGGACAGTGCTTAGAACTGCCAAAAGGTTGACTTGTGGTTCTGGAAAGCCAGCTTTTGATGAAGATCTAAATGGTATCCACTGGGGTGGGGACAGATTCTGGTTAGGGGTGAAAACTTTGTCATCCAGTTCTGACGATCAACCTATATCAACAGAGAATGTTATAGCAGAGACATTGCTTGCCCCAAATTTTTATCCTCAAAGCATCTACCAATCAGCTCTCGTGGGCACTGATATGCAGCCAAGTTTATCTTTTGAAATGGACGTTACCCCAAACAAAAACTATTCCGTGTGGCTCCACTTTGCCGAGATTGAGAATGGAATAACTGCAGAAGAGCAAAGGGTATTTGATGTACTTATTAATGGTGACACTGCATTCAAAGATATTGATATAGTTCGCATGACAGGAGAATGCTTTACTGCACTTGTTCTAAATAAAACTATTGCTGTCAGTGGGACAACACTACATATCGTCTTACAGCCTCTTAAAGGATCACATGCCATTATTAGTGCAATTGAGGTATTTGAGATCAATCCAGCTGAAATGAAGACCTTAACTCAAGAAGGTTGGTACTTGACACCTTCCAAGATCACTTTCCTTTGTTTGAAGCAACATCAAAAATGTATCTTGTCATGGGCGGTGCTGCTCATGGGTATCTAATAGCAACTAATCTGATCTAATCTCTCAATAATTGGGAAGCCTGGGCCCACGTGCTACAGTACCGCGGTACTGTTCACGCCACAGTACTGCGGTGCTGCTCATGGGAAGCCCATGGGCCACCACGGCCCATGACAATCCTTTTAAGCTAGTATTATGTTTAAATCCTTTTTTATTAGATAACACTGTATGGAGCTGCAACTTGCAGTCTAGCAGATGATATTCTTGCTTGAAATATGGAGGAGGTGCAAAAATCATGCTGGCCACTTTTCGATTGCATGATGTATAATGATGGTTGAAATAAATCTACTACCACTTAAATTATCTTTTTTTAATATAAATAACTAGCACAAGTTATATCTGTATCTATTTTAAGGAACAAGATATTGACATATACATTACCAGAATTTAACTACTAGTTTTATGTATTGATTTTCTTGATTGTGCTCTGTAGTGAGTGCTCTACGGACTTTGAAGGGTTCACTTGGTCTTCCTCTTCGATTTGGTTGGAATGGTGATCCCTGTGTTCCTCAGCAGCATCCATGGAGTGGAGTTGATTGCCAATTTGATGACACCAAAGGGCATTGGGCCATTGATGGGTTGTATGTTCTCTACCTTATACTGCTTTATATCGCAAAAATCAGTAGTGTTCATGATTAGCATGCTTAAGGTCCTATATTGGAATCAATATATTGATTTCTTGAAGCTGAAGTGCCTATGCTGTGCCAGTGATTCCTTGTGTAAATAACACATGGATACTACATGAGGACTATCTGCTTAATTATTTGAAGCTAGAATTTTCTGTATCATAGTTGTATTGAGCTTAATGACTGACCAATTTTCCCAAAACTTTAAGCTTATGAGGAAACCATGCCTAAAACATAGAATTTTGGAGTGGGTAAAATTATTTATCTGAATATTGCATCAGATAAGTCTTGGACACATGATATCTTGGCTTTGAACAATATTAAATTTCAATGTACAAACTAGATCACCCAAATGCTAAAGCTATTGAGGAAGATAGGCAATATACTTTAACCAGTTGCATTTCAGTAACTTAAATGCTGAAAGTAATACATAGGGATATTCTATGTGAGCAAGATTAAAGGTGAAATGCCAACCCCAACGTAATCACTATACATAAACAAAAAAAAGGTCAGAAAGATCAATAATACAAGACAAAATGAACACATGGATGCTACATGAGGACTATCTGCTTTATTATTTGAAGCTGAACGAATTGAGTTGCATGCACCAATTCACCTAAAGGCTGGAGTCGATGAGGAAAAGTGGGCAATATACTTCAATAGTCTCTCAGATCTGGGCCACCATAATATTTGGTTTCCTATATGCATTACAATTTCATTGATTATCCATCATTTTTTATTGAAAGTATTTAAAATTACCACTTGAATACGCAGAGGTCTTGACAACCAAGGTTTGAGAGGAGTTATACCGAGTGACATATCTAAGTTACAACATCTGCAAAGCGTGTAAGTTTGTTGCACAACACTGACATTAGTGCATGACCATTTCAAATTTTTATTTTAACTCAATTTTTTTTTCAAGGTTCACTATTGTGCTTTGCTAGATCATAATATTTTTTTTAGTATTGAAATCCTGTAATTTTATAAGATTGTAAAATTAAAGCTACAATTCCTATGTTTTTTTTTTCAATCAGATGGGACTTGGGAGAGCAGTGCAATCTGATTACCTCAATGTGTTTTCATTTTTAATTCATGGAAATCAGCTCTTTTTATCAAGCCATTTAAAACACATGTGGCTGTTCTTGAACTGGTAGCAACTAGTTGATTCCTACTTTCCTCGTATTTAGATGGGTTTTGACTCTCGTACTTATAAACAATTTCAGCTACTTGTGTTTCTAGTGTTTTAAGATGGTAGTGGGACTTCTATTTTATTCTGAACAAAGGTAAATTCTCATTTTTGTCAAACAGAAACTTGAGCGGTAATAGCATAAAAGGCAACATTCCATTCTCTTTGGGTACCATCGCAGGGCTACAATTACTGTAAGTTAAATTTAAGGCTGCATATTTCTGTATACTGTGTAATATTTATGTTCTTTCAAGAACAATATTTTTTTCCTGATGAAGAGAATAGTATGAAAATTGTGACTTAAAAATTGTACTCTATTCATTATTTTTGAGCTGCTAGATGTGTGATACCATTTGTCTTGGATAGGTGATGATATGGAAAACAATTTATTTAGTTAAAACGTTCACTTTTATCAGTGATAGAAGGATATCAGAATGGGTAATTGCAGTGATTAGATCGTGCATCATGTGCTTAAAATTTACAATGTCCCTGGTGTTCAAAATACATGCTGTATTTTTTGATGACCTAGAAACTGTAATTGCTATTGCAATCTTAGGATCCAGTTCTTGTCACTGCAGATAAATGCTATTTTTATTTGTTGAATAAGCATCAACAAAAATATTTGTCATCTCTTAAGCCAAATTTAACTATTGGGGAACAGTCACACAGTTTCATATAATGCTTGTTCTCATAAACATCTTTGTAGAGATCTGTCATACAATGAACTCAATGGTTATATTCCAGAGAGCCTTGGCCAGCTGACATCTTTACAGACACTGTGAGGGCATTAATTATTCATATTCTTCTATTTGTGGCTTTCCTTGTGCTTCCTCTGCCTTAACTTGAAATAATTGTTGTCATGCAGGGATTTAAATGGCAACGATCTTTCAGGAAGGGTTCCAGCCAGCCTGGGAGGAAGGCCTCTACACAGGGCTAGATTTAAGTAAGAACACACTTCTTATTAGAAAAAAAGAAAACTCATTTATTTTTTCACTATAGTTAGTTTTTGTACGAGCTGCAGCATTCTCCATGTATGTAGCATCATATGTACCAACCTAGATACTCATTTGATTTGTTATTTCTTGTAATAATATCATGAATGGTCAGGAAGTTTACAACTGCTCAAATTGCAGCTTTACGGACAATCCTGGATTATGTGGAATTCCTGGTTTACGTGAATGCGGTCCTCATTTATCTGTGGCTGCAAAGATTGGCATGGCTTTTGGGGTGCTTGTAGCTTTTCTGTTTCTAGTTATTTTCGTGGCATGCTGGTGGAAAAGAAGGCAGAACATTCTCCGTGCCCAGAAATTAGCTGCAGGTAAGAGGCTGTAATAGATTGTTAAAATCTGAATGCAGGGTTTATAAAATCTCTCGATACAACAGCTGATTGTATTTTCCCCTTTTTGCAGCAAGAGAAGCTCCTTATGCCAAATCTAGGACCCAATTTACACGGGATGTGCAAATGGCCAAGCACCACCGCTCGCATGATGGCTCTCGAAGCGGCAACAATGAAAGCTCGCCTCATTTACTTTCCTAGTTAATTGCAAGCAATAGTGACGCTGCTTCCTCTGCACCATTCTTTCTTGTATATTTAGTTAATTCCGCTATCAGGCTGTTGTAAAACAAATTGTACATACTAGGTCAGGGATGGCGTATATACACCCTTTTTTGCTCCAATGTTCAGTCCAGGCATATACTATCAGATGAGTGAAATGAATGATCCAGATCATCCTATTTCTAGATGATAGAACAATGGCGTACTCTGTCGATTGTGCAAACTGGCTGCAAGAATTTTATTCAGGTATGGCCTTTTGATTCGCAAAATACCAAGAATGTTTTCATTGTCTATCGACAATATGATCAATACGTAGAGTAGCACATTTATTTGAAATAGCTATACATGTGTTTCAGGACAATTATAATTTTGTGGATTGGAAACATGCAGAACCAAAACTGAAAACAAGAATTACTCCCAGCAGCATAAGCCTGCTGCATGCCTTGCATATTAGCCATCCCACTGATCCCAGGATCTCAACAGGATGTAGCTTGTTTTCATACCTCGTAGACGGATCAACATTACACATGATATAAGCAGCCGATGGCCGTCGTCGTCGCCACCAGCCATATATGCTTGGTAGCTGCCGAATCACCGCGCGACACCTGGGATGTTAACCCACTGGAGGTGCAGGACGATCTCGCCGGTCTCGGTGTTCCTGAGCCTGAGGACGATGTCCTGGGAGACCTTGCCGTCCTTCCACGTGATGTGGCTCTCGGTGGCGAAGCAGTTCTCCTTCTCGGGGTGGATCGTCTTCATCACCGAGCCGTCGGGGGCGTGGCTCAGGTCCTTCTTGGCGATCTCGACGAAGTCGAGGATGCAGAACTCGGCGTCGCCCATGCTGTCGTCCTTGGTGAAAGTATCCTTGTCAAAGACCTCCTGCGGCGCAAACAAGAGGTGGCACTGAGATCATGAAGCAGGCAAGAAGGCAGTGGCTGAACGTTGCATCGTCAATGGAGATGGATGACGATGAACTCACGATCTTGACGGGCAGCATCATGTTGGTGATGGACAGGGTGAGCTCCTCGTTCCATTCCGGGTTGATGGTGTGGTACTTGATGCTGGACTTCACCTTCTGCGCATCGCAAGAACAAGAAAAGAAACGGCAGATAAAGAAAAGGGGAGATTTGATGATGAATTCAAGAACGAAAGGAGAGAGGGGAGGCGGGAATCGGGAGGGGGCCGATGAGACTGAAGCGCGCGCGCGCGCAAACGCACCTGGGAGCCGAGGCGGAGGACGACGTAGGGGTCGCTGCTGTGGGTGAGGGGGTCGCAGATGGAGAGGTTCACTCCGCGCACGACTCGCACCTTGAGCAAGCCCAGCAGGCACTCCATGGACCTCTCTCCGACTACCACGCCGCGCGATTCCCAGGGAGAGACGAGGCCGTCGTCGTCGTCAAAGAAGAAGAAGAATGAAACGCACGCACGGCAATGGCAGTTTAGAGAGAGAGAGAGCGAGCGCGCGGAAGGGAGCGGGGTGTGTGGGGGACTGGACGGGATGCAGAGGCTGCACGACAAGAGCGGGGCGGAGGAGCGGCGCGCGGCTCCCTATTTCTTAACCGCTCGTTCTCATCTCCTCTCATTCCCGGTCCATCCGTTCCATCGTTTTCCCCGACGACTTCATCCGAGTCAGCGGGTGCGGTGGTTCGTCGCCATGGCTCACGTCAGAGCCTTGTGAAGAACATCTCAATGACGACATACTCCCTCCGTTCCGTATTATAGGGCCTACAGTTTTTTTTTGCAAAGACCAAGGAGGGGATATTTCGGTGTAATCTTTCCAAACTTACCCCTAATTAAGCGCCTAAATCATTCGTTAATTTGCATCGCTGGACGCGTGTTGTTTTCTCATTCGACCGGCGCCTCATTAGCCCGAGCCAAGCGCGCACGTCCATCTTGCATGCGCCATCTGCATGCCTCATTAATGATTGCATACGCCATCTGTTAGCGCTATGCACGGCCAAGCACGCGCACAGAATACGCAGTCTGCATGCGCCCACGTCCGCGGACAACGCGATCTGCATGCGCCCAGAACGGAAATTTGGACGGCCAAGTGCGCGCGGGGATTACACTTCACGGCTAGAAAATTTTTGCTCAGCCATGGCGCGGATTGGAGTCGCCAAAGCGCCCAGAACGGAAATTTGAATTCATCCATGGCGCCTAGAAATTAGGAGTATAAAGAGAAATACAACCTGTTGGCGAATTTGATCCACGGCACCACTCTCCTCCTCTCTTCCTTCTTCCATGGCGAATTTGGATCTAAACGAACCGATAAACTAGGAGGAGATCGACGAGTACGAGAGTCCAGTCATTGACTTAAACTACGATCTGATGTGTGATGATCCTAGCGGCGAAGGTGTGTTTCTGCCCATACAACTTTGATTCAAGTTCCTTGCTTTCATTTGTCCGATGGTGCTCACTAGTTCTTTCTTGTTCCTCGCACGAAAAGAGGGAGAAGCCCAAGGTGCTGTTGGCGAGGATGGTGCGCAAGCTGGTGTTTGCCAGGATCAACGTACTTGGCCATATTGACGCCGGACGCGGCCACGGTGCTGGTTTTGACGCAGGCCACGGGCACGCCGACACTGGTGTTCATGCCGGTCGTGGGCGCGCCAGGCTAGGGCTCGCAGGTCATGGTCGTGGTGCTGGTTTTGACTTAGGCCACGGGCAAGCCAGTGCTAGTGTTCACGCAGGTCGCCGGCGCGCTAGGCTAGGGCTCACGGGGTGCGGCCGTGATGTTGGTTTTGACGCAGGCCGTGGGCACGCCGATGCTAGTGTTCACGCCGATCGCGGGTGCGCTAGGCTCGGGCTTGCAGGGCGTGGCCGCGCCATGCTTGGGGTCGCTGGGCGTGCGGATGATGCCGGGAGGTTAAACGTCATCGACGCAAAGGGAGGTCACGAGGAGGGAGGTGATGCCGAGCATGGCGACGAGGAAGGAGATGACCAAGGGGATAGTCACGACACGAGTAAGTAATGAGCAAATTGTTGTTTGAATTGTTGTTCGAGTATAAATTCTAGTTGTCGGATGATGAATAGTGTCTAATTTTGTTCTCATTTTGTAGATCAAGATGAAGGATGGAGGAAGCAATACACCGATGAAGAGCGACAGGTCATATGTGCCATGCTTCTAGAGAGAACTACTTTGGGCATATTGAAGCGTGGAGTGACTAAGGTTGTTTCTAATAAAACAAGTATGCCGTTGAGAGTTGTGCAGATGATATGGCACAATGGAAAGCAGGTGGTGGGGTACACGGAGTGTTGACTAACAGGCCAAGGAATTGTGGACGCAAGAGAGTAGCATTTGATGCCGAAGCCATTAAACAAGTGCCGTTGCGTAAAAGAACAACTCTCAAAGATCTAGCTAATGAACTGCATGTGTCGAAGACCACATTGTTTAGGTGGTTCCCGAGGCACAAGGATGGGCCGCGTGGCCTAGCGGCATGGCCGGCCGTAAGGAAGAAGGGACACACGGCGGCGGCCTTCTCCGACGGGGAATCGGCAAAATTGGCTGAGGGGAACTACTCCCCTAGCCCTAGAGGTACTCTAGAAGGAGGGAGGAAGAAGGATTACCTAAGATTCACGGTGAATCGGGGAGGATGTAGTGGCAGCGCCGGCGGGGGAGAAGGCAACTCCGGCGGCCGAATTACGCTTTTCCAGCAAAGATCCTTGAAGGGCGAGACCAAAAACGGGTTAGGGAGACTTAGAGAGAAGAGGTCTTCGAAGGAATTGAGAGGACGGCGTGCTTACCCGAGCCGAATTGCAAGGAAGAAGGTAAAGGGGAAGGAGAGCTCGGGCCAGAGGTTTATAGAGGGATTAGGGACGAAGATTAGGAAAGAGGAGAATCGAGTTAGGCAGGAGGGGGATTTCCTTGATCAAGGGAATCAAGCCATTAAGAATTTGAGAGATTTTGAGGGTTTCCAAAAGAAGTGGGACGAGGAAACTTCCTCTCTGACTTTCTGCGCAAGAGAAGATGAGAGGAAGAGGGACTTGGCAGAGAGGGGGAAAAAGGGAAGGGAAGGGAGAGATGGTGGGGTCCACCTGTAAGAGAGGTAAGAGAGGCGAAGAATAGCTTAAGGCCAAAATACCAAAATAATATATGGTAAAGAAATAATTCGATTTTCTCCTTGTTGCATTAGATAAACAATGTAACTATAGTTTTTACAACAAAACTGGATAATTAAATGCTTTATTTCAAAATCAAAATGGAATTTAATTATTAAGTAACATACTCATTTTGAAAATAATTTGGAAAATAACCAATATAAAATATTCGCTTTATACAAATAATTTAACGGGATTTTTAATTTCAAATAAAATTAATAAAAGAAATCATTTTGTCTTCCAAAAGAATATTATCCATAAATATTTTTATTTGCTTTAGTAAAGATTTCAAAACATTAAATCAATTTAGAAATCAAATTATGAAATATTTACCAAGAACATTCTCATTTTTCAAATGTTTTTATTATAAACAAAGTTATAAATTTTATGTAAATGCAATATGCATGATTTTAATTTGTAAGAAAAATGAGGATGTTACAATATATTAAAATATAATCAAGGTTAATCAATTCCTTATCTTGCTTTACATGTGTAAGTAGATCGGTTTTGGGTAATTCTTGTTTCTTCGTGTTCTAGTGAAATTCTATGATCAATCTTCGTCCTAGGACTTCTAGGATCAATGTCGGATCGATTTGATTCATGTTCATTGGTTGGTTTGGCGGAATTTTGAGTTTTTCAGTGTTTGGGTGAGATACAATACAGTACATTAATCTAGAAATTCGTCATGAATTTTGTGTCAAATCTCGTGATTCTTGTTAGAATGGATTCTAGATAGACCAGGAACTCATATATTTAATGGGACCGACTTAGTGTAAGTGCCTGATAGTTATTTAAGTCTCAGTCGATTTTCTTTTGCACCGAACGATGCAAATCTATTGGTGCTCTTTAGTTCTGCGCTGTCCGACGGATGTGGGCCTAGCGCGTCGCCCCTGCGCGGTGCCCCAGGCCCAGAACAAATTAAAGGGCACAAAAGCCCACCAATAAATACGGTGTATTAAAACCCTAGTAACACTTGCGCGATCTACGCGCTGCGTGATGCCCGAGCCGCCGCACGGACGTCTATGTTCTTGCGATTCTTCCATCACAACAAGAAAAAGGTGATGCTCTTTACCCATTCAATCAAATTTTTTTTACAAAAACACAAAAAAAGAAAGAATCCTGGTTACAGATTTAATGATCTATGTTCCAATAGCTATTGTCCCTTACTTTTGGTTCTCACATATAGTTCATGATGGGGATTTTTTTCTCTTACAATTCTTTTGGAACACCTGGCATTTTCTACAAAATGCAACACGCACAAAAAACAGGCATAAGTGTGGTTGTTTTTCTTTAGAATTTTGCATTAGAACACTTAGGAAAAAAAATCAAGGGTAGAAAAACAATGTTTGTATATGGGGAACTGTGACTAGAAAATATAGAAGTTCAAATTCTTAAGTGTTGAAACAATATATAAGTGCATTTAGAAAAAAATTACACCCAGAATACTATGAAAGTTGCACACATTCATTTCTGTGCAATTTCAGTACAAATAACATACAAAAAAAGTGAAAACATGAATGAAAAGTGAAACATGTATATTTGTAAGTTGAGCATGAATGAAAACAATATATTAGTGCAATTGGCAAAATTTCCACCCAGAAAGCTATGTAAGTTGCACATATTCATTTATGTGCAAATTGAGTACAAATAAGGTACAAAAAAATAAAAATGGTTACTGTTGCAACAAATTTGGTACATGCATACTAAACAGTAAAAAAAATCAAGGGTAGAAAACCAATGTTTGTATATGGGGGACTATGATTAGAAAATATAGAAGTTCAAATTCTCAAGTGTTGAAACAATATATAAGTGCATTTAGAAAAAAGAAATACACCTATACCACTATATATAGTTGTTGTGACATCCCAATAAAATTATAATGTCACATATTAGCAATAAGAAAAATAAAAGCCAAAAACATAAAATAATAATAAGAAAAAGGTCCTAACAGGCTTGGATAGCTTAATCAGGCCCTAACTAGGCCCAAAACCCAATCCACCTAGTCCTAAAACCCCTAGGACTCTAATTTGACCAATTAAGACCCAATTCTAGCCCAATACTAATTCTACCCATCTTAGGACTGATCCAAGTCGACCTAAGCACTATATAAACCCCCCTAGGGTTCCTGGTCGGCCACATCATCCCCAACCCTCGAAACCCTAGCCGCCGCCTCGGTTTTCGTGCAAAGCCCGAAGCAAACCGAGGTAATGCTCCTATTCTAGTGCCCAATCGGAAAATCCAAGGCCAACACGTTGTAGAGCTCGTCGTGCTGGTCAATTTGACTATATGGATCGCCATATTTGGTAGAGAATTGAAGGAGATTGAGATCGCCGAAGAGATGGCCGGAATCGGCACCGTCATCGCCGCCGCCGACCGCCGCCGCCGGATCCTGCCCGGCCAAGACTCCCACGCCAGCCGCCAGCTAGCTAGCCGCCACGCCACCCTGCTGCCGCCGCCGCTGCCTACCACGCCGCCTCCCACTCCGCCGCCGCCGCGTTCGCGCCACCTCTGCCGACCACGCACGCGGCGCACACCGCGCCCCAAGACGACCGACCGCCCGCCATGTGCTGCCCGCGATTGGCCGCCGCCCGCGTGTCGCCGCCGCCTTCATACCGCCGCGCCATGAAGTCGCAGCCGCCACGTGTCTTGCCGCCGTCAAGTCCTCCGCCTAATCGGACGCCGCGTGCGCTTCGCTTATGCCACCGCCGCACCAATCCCATCACGCCACAGTGGCTGGCCACCGCCACCAGCGTCACCGCCCAAAGCCCGGGTTTTCTCGGTTTTGGAGCGGTTAACCGCCGGTTAACCTGGTTTAATCTTTTCCAGTCTTTTCTGATTTTCCATAAACTTCCCCGAATTGTTTAGGGAGTTCCTGAACTCCAAATTAGATGATTCCAGAGCCTAAAAATCACAAATAATCCCATGAATTTTATATATTTTTACCATACTGTTTTCTGTATGTTTGATATTTATTGTTGTTTATTTACTCTTTCGCGTAGAACCGACGTGTACCTGCTGTCCGGGAGACGTTCCGGAGCCGTTCAAGGGAGGTGATCCAGAACCTAGCTTCTTCGAAGGCAAGCTAGATTCATGTTGAACCCTATTTTGCTAAATTTTAATTATTTCATGTTTACTTATTTCTGCATGCCTCAATTATCATCATATGTGCCGTTTGCTCCGAATCCATATTAGCACTCTACTAATATGAAGTATCCTTCCATTGATAGCCTATTTTGGTACTGTTTTATTAGCCTATCCTTATGTAGATGCTTAGCCTAGCTTCTGGGATTGGTAGTTGATAGGTTTCACATATTAATAACTTGTTCTGTGGAGTTTCGGCTTCGTGGTGCTGTTTTTGGATAAACCTAATCAACTAAAATCAACGTGGTGTGTGTTGATTTGAGGAGACCCAGAAGAGGCGGATTTTGGGCCTGTGGTTGTGTTGTGCAGGTCTCCTCTGTCATATAAGGACCGTATACTTGTGACTACCATACCGAACCTGAACCGTACAGCCACTTGTGCCTTCTGGCCCTAATCTATTAGTCAGGAAACCTAGCTTCATTGCATCGTAGTGGACGGACGTGATTCACGATCACCGTTCGAATGGCTTAAATGGGGCTAACCTCATGCGGTGCGCTATCGGTCCGTGAAGGAGTGCGCATGATCGCCGGCTCGGTCGAAGTGTACCGTATGGGGCGCGAAACCAAAAGAAAAGGTACATTATGGGCGGTGAAAGCGGTGAACGGTTTTGTACTGCTTTCCCCTCGGGATGAGACAGGCTTGTGGGGAACGTGTACACACTCTGCAGAGTTAAAACTATCATGGTAGCCGTGCCCGCGGTTATGGGCGGGGGAAAGGAGTTTGACACAAGGTAGTCCAATGTGTTTTAATTAATCAACTTGATGTAGTGTAGGCAGGATTGTCTCTTTTGGAGCTGGTTAGCCGTCCTTTGGCTACGCTCAAGTGTTATCATGCGTTCAATGAATCAAGAACAAATAAACAAGTAGATAGGTGATATTTTAGCAAAATAACCATACCCATCCATTGACCTTGCATTCACTTATTAAGGACCGCTTGCTGAGTAGCCGTGTACTCATTATATGGACCACGGATATTTGTTCAGTCAAGATTTCAGCAACAAGGCTACCGTGACCAGGAGGGTCAAGGTGATTAGCCGCTGCCGGGTCAACCTCGGGATGTCATCGCCTGATCTTCCGCTGCGTTATTTTTATGTGCTTGAATCAAACCTCGTGCAAGACTATGTATTTGTCTATGTCGATCGATGATATTTATGTAAACAGTTAAATTCTAGTTAAATGCAATGCCTGCGATGATATTCCAAATGTCCTTGAGTGCAATACTAGCTATGGTCTTCTGGGACTAGTATTCGGTCACTCAAGCCGGTAGAAATACCGGGGTGCACGACAGATTTGGTATCAAATCCAGGTTGACTCTAGGATACCGTAGTTAACTACCTAAGACCCTAAGGAGCTGAAAAACCTATTCAAAAATAGTTATAAATTCTCTTTTCCTCATATTTATTGTTCTCTCGCCCTACCTAACTAGTATGCCTCTTTCCCTTTTAGATGGTGCAAATATTGGATGAAGAAGGGATGCCGTTGCTGCTGAACAGAGTATTGGAAGAACTCGGGTTCGAGGACCCGTTGCCTGACTACGTACGAATGTCAATTGGTTCAAGTGGACACCTTCATGCAGTGGAGGTGCAAGCTAACCATAACCCCCAGGAAGCGCGACGCCGAGGAGACTCCAATGGTGTTTAACGTGTTTGCGGACGATGAGACTGAGTCACATCAAATGGTGGCCCGTGAAGCAATCCTACACCTCGGTGACATTTATGAAGAAGAGTTAAAAGGAACCCAATACCACTACCTGCCGTGCCGATATCGCTTTGCTGCCAGGAGTGAACCAAGTGAAGTCCACGGGTTCACCCAAGAATCCAACAAGCAGTTAGTAAGTGAAGCACGATACGCGAAGAATCTTGACCGCCTGTACCAGGCCAAGGCCGACCAAGCGGAGAGATTGATCAAGGAATTGGACCGCATCAATAAGGAGGAGCAGGATAAGAAGGAAGCGTATACGAAGGAAAGGAGAGAATTCAACCAGACGAAATGGGCGCAGAACATGCGTATTGTAGCTGGTGAATTAATGAGGATCGAAGTGGAGAAAAGGGAAGAGCAACTCGCAAAGGACAAGATCACGGTGGAGAGCTTGAAGAAAGCGCTAGAACACAAGATGAAAGTGTATAAAGAAGAGTATGACAACCTGCAAGAAGACCTTGACACCGTCATGGGATGGGGCGAAGAGCTCCGCGAGAAGGAAAAGAAAGTCAAGGAGCGCGAGAAAGAAGCAAAGAAAAAGGAAAGAAGCCTCGACGAGCGAGCTAAAGAATTAGAGCAAGCAAATGAGGACATGAGGGAGTATCTGAACTTTAGGATGGACAAAATGTATGAAGAAGAGAAGGCCTTCACGGAGCAAAAGCGAAGGTGGGAAGAAGAGCACAAGCCCTCGGAAAGGAAGAGACCCTGCACGAGGAGCACTACTCGAGCCCCTAAGAATTAAGATTGTATTAGCCTAAGTCGTATTTTAATGATTGGAGTGGACCGTATCAGTTTAAATTTCCCAGTGTGATACGGCTACTCAGTACTTTAGCATATTAATGGAATATTTACTAGTTTAATTTTGGTGGTTGTGAATTGTTTAAATTTATCGCAACGACACGGAGTTCAAGAGAAGAATTCGAAGGCGCGAGGAAGAGCAAATAAAGAAATTGAAGATGGAAGGATTCCACGGCAAGGAAAATTTGTTTTTCCCAAAAAAAAAAATCCGTATAGTCATACCCGACGTCCGTATAGGACTGTACCCGGAGTCCGTGCAGTCCGTACAGTCGTACCCGATGTCCGTACAGAAGCGAAAATTAGTGTTTTCTTCTTTTAGAAACTAATTTTCCCCACTAAAGTGAAACCTAAATTACTCCCTAAGTACCGGAGATTAAATAGCTAGTAATAAGGCAGTAATATAACAATTAATTTGTTGCCTGTGTGTGTACATTATGTGATGATTTGCGTCTTAAATTGCAACTAAGCGGCATCCGCTGATGCGCTTGGTATTTGTTGGATCTTAATCGTTTGGATCTTTGTAATGAGTGCTAGAAAATTGTTTTCGCAAACTATTTTCGTTAAAGGATGTCGCCACCGTCTTAGTTGTTCATCTTTCCTAGTTCTTTCTTGGAGCAGATGCCAAGAGGAAGAGGAAGGGGTCGTGCCATGCCCACAGGCCGAGGACAAGGTCGTGGACGTCGTGCCGCGACACCGGTTGATGGTATGGAAGAAGCTGCAAGTCAGAATCAGCATCAAGTGCAGCAAGAAGAGGAGGCTGTCCCCCAAGCCAACGTTGTTGCCGCCAGCTCCACCGATTCTTGCGGTCGCACCGCCACCTCAACCCGCAGCCCAACAACAGCAAGACAATCTGGTCCTGCAAGCTTTGAATTTGATTGTGGAAAGGTTGACCAACCCGCCAGTACAACATCAAGCACCTCAAGTCGCACCGCACCACCCTCAGTCTAAGTTTAGCGACTTCATGAGGACAAGGCCGCCACAGCTTCTCGGGAACCGTGGATCCGCGAAGCGATGACCGGATCAAGGATGTGGAGAAGAAACTGTACTTAGTGGATTGCGATGACTACGAGAGTGTCTAGCTTGCCACCCACATGCTGAAAGGGAATGCTGCCCATTGGTGGAAAAATTACTGCAATGCCCACCCAAATTATCATAACCTGATGTGGGATGAATTTGTGGAGCTTTTCAAGAACACCTACGTGCCCCAGAGCATGCGGGATGAGAAGAAGAGAGAGTTTGAAAACTGCGTCGTGGAAACATGACTGCCGCCAAGACATCAACAAGTTTATTGAGTCATCACGTTATGCTTCGGACTGATTCCAACAGAGAAAGCCAAGATCCGGAGGTTTACTGAAGGCATGGACTCGTGCATGAGGATACAAATTCTTGCCTTTTCAATGCCAAGACTTCGAGCAATGGACCGAGAAGGCGATAATCTTGGAAGGAGCTCAGCGCAAGCACAATGAGGACAGAAAGAGGAAGATGAACTTCCAAGGACAAAATGACTGCAATGTACATCGTCGTTTTCCGCAAGGGCAAGGCTCTAGCAGGCCGCCATATCAGGGGCACAACTACCAGAATCAAAGGCAGGCCTCAAGTTTTGTGCAGAAATCACAGGGCCAGAGTCAGTCTGTTAATCAGTATGCTCATCGGCTGAATCCCAATGCAAACCAAGGCACGAACAGGAGTGCGTCAGGAGGAGCGATGGGAGTCACCTGTTTCTGGTGCAACCAAGTGGGACACTATGCTCACCAGTGCCCAACAAAGCTGGAAAATCAGCAGCAGAAGAACCAAGGAGGTGCATCTTCGCACGTGGGTTCAAACAAGAGTGTCCACAACGCCCCGAGGAACACCCCGAACGTGGGAACAGGACGCATTAACCACGCCACCGCTGAAGAAGCTCAGGAGGCACCGGACGTTGTGCTTGGTAAGTTCCTAGTAAACTCAGTACCCGTTACCGTATTATTTGATTCTGGAGCTTCGCATTCTTTTATTACAAAAGACTTAGTGGTTAAAAATCAATGGGAAATAGTACCATTAAAACAACCCCTAATAATTCAATCCCCGGGGGGATCCATGAAAACAAGTATGGGCAGTCCAAAGAAGAGGAATAGAAATTGAGGGTTCTAAGTTCTTGTCGAACTTAATTATGTTGATTCCAAGGGAATACCAATCATTTTGGGAATGGACTGGTTAATGAAGTACAAGGGACAGATCGATTGTGCTAGCCGAGCAGTCACCTTGACCAACACCGATGGTACACGAGTCCGATATGAGTCAACCATGTCAGGCAGTCCAGTTGGAACAGTGCATCAGCTAGAAGTGAAAGCGACCAGCAACGAGCGGCCGCCATTGGAGGAAATACCGGTTGTTAGTGAGTATCCAGACGTGTTTCCGGATGACCTGCCAGGGTTGCCACCCGACCGTGATGTGGAGTTCACTATTGACCTGCAGCCAGGCACAAACCCAATATCACAACGGCCGTACCGCATGAATGCCAATCAGATGGCTGAGGTGAAGAAGCAGATCCAAGAGTTAAAGGACAAGGGATTTATCAGACCCAGTACGTCACCCTGGGGCTCACCGGTGATATTTGTGAAGAAGAAGGAAGGCACACTCAGGATATGTATAGACTACCGATCACTCAATGAGGTGACCAAAGGTGGGAAAGCAAAAAAGGTGGATCAAGTTGCAACAGCAGAACAGCTAGCTAGGAAGAAGAGAATCAATACAATTGAACAAACTGGATGCCCTGCTGGAATGGTTATAGCAATGAAAAATAATAGATGGCAGGTCATACGCTTAGTGCTTGAACACAACCATGATTTAAGCCCCTCTGGTGAAACAAAATTTCTGAGGTCACACAAGTATATGACAGATGCAGAAAAATTATTGATAAAAACACTGAACTCGGTACAGATTCCAAACAGGAAAATTATGGCCATATTGTCATTTTTAAGAGGAGGTTTGTCTGCTGTTCCTTTCACTAAAAAGGACGTGAGCAATTTAAGGACAACTATGAGGAAAGATCAAAACAAAAATGACATGACTCAGGTGCTATCACTGTTCACACAGAAGCATATGGAAAATCCATTGTTTTATTTCACCTTTCAAACAGTTGGTGATGGTATGGTAAGAAATATTTTTTGGTCCGATGCAAACTGTAGAAGACACTATGATCTTTTTGGAGATGTGGTCAGTTTTGACACAACTTACAGGACAAACAAGTATAATCTCCCATTTGCTCCATTTGTTGGAATTACAGGTCATGGTGATAACTGTTTATTTGCTTGTGCATTCCTAGTGGATGAGACTACAGAGAATTTTGTGTGGCTTTTCGAGACTTTTTTGAAGTGCATGGGTGGGAAAGCTCCTATCAGTATCATCACTGATCAAGATGCAGCAATGAAATCAGCGATATCGAGGGTATTTCCAGGAATAAATCATAGAAATTGTTTGTTTCATATTCAGAAAAAAGCATAGGAGAAAGCAGGCATGGCTTTTAGGAGAATTGCTGGGTTGCATGAGGAGTTCATGGATGTTTTAAATAACAGCCTAAGTGTGTCTGAATTTGAGAATTTGTGGTTGGCAATGATTGAGAAATATGGCATACAAAACATTCAATACTTCCAGATCATGTCGGACACAAGGAAAAGTTTTGTTCGAGTGTATTTCAAAACACAATTTTTTCCTTTTATACAGACAACAGCAAGGAGTGAGGGCACAAATTCAGTATTTAAAGATAACATTGCTTCTACTTATAGCATAATAAGTTTTATGTCAGAATATGATAGAATAGTTGAGAGGATAGATAAAAAGGAAAAACAGCAAGACTCTTTGACAAGAACAACAAAACCACAGCTTTGGTCAGATTTTCTCATAGAAATTCAGGCTGCCAAGATGTACAACAGATCTATTTTCTACAAATTTCAGAAAGAATTGAAAGAAACAACCAAATTGATCTGTGTTGAAAAAGAAAAAATAGAGCATATGATGTCTCAAATCAGATATGCATGCAAAGGAATGAGTTGAGAAACAGAAATTTGAAGTAATCATGACCTTGACAAAGAGGACTATGAATGTGTATGTGGCAAATTTAAAAAAGATGGAATTGTGTGCAAGCACATTTTGAAGGTCCTTATTCAAGTAAATAAAACTGAGCTTCACAAAAAGTACTTTATTGGTAGATGGTGTCCAATGGTGTTGTCTAATATGAGGAATTATGAAAATAGCATGCCAGTTGAGCTGATTGAAGGGAATGGTCAACTAAGATTCAACATACTATCTCGTAGAATGATAAAATTGGTATTACATGCATCTAAGGCAGTCAGTGACTATGCTTACCTGAACAATGAATTAAATAGAATAGAAGAACATTTTGACAGTACACTGTTGGTTGGTTCTTCAACAACAGTAGACCCTGAAAATGAGAGAAACAGTGTGGTCCGGGAATTATCTTGCAGTGATATTTCAAGAGGGTCTGCTGCTGTCAACCTTAAAGATCCAGGAAATGCAGTGCCCAAGGGAAGGCCCGCAAAACAAAAAGGGAGACTGAAACCTATGGTTGAAAAAATGAAAAATGCTATAACTTGTAGCCATTGTGGATCACATGATCATAATGTGCGTACATGTCCCATATGCACA
This sequence comes from Olyra latifolia, assembly GCA_036346145.1. NCBI lineage: Eukaryota > Viridiplantae > Streptophyta > Magnoliopsida > Poales > Poaceae > Olyra > Olyra latifolia. Next base: position 35,641,037 of record CM070529.1, on the reverse strand, counting down.
AAGAAAAGACAGGAGCTATGAAGCGAAAAAAAACAAATATATGATTCAGACATGAGCATCTCTTTTTTTTAAAAAAAAAATGCAGGTGAGATTGTGATGCAAAAGGATGTTGAAGACCAAAGAATATACACTGGTGACGCGGGGGCATTTTACTTGCTGAGCATATTTAGAGAAAGATGTGTTTTATTTATTCAGATTATTTATTGGATATTTAAAATATGTAATGAGCAAACTTCATGGAGACTATGTTTTTTTATTGTTCATTTGTTGTCTCCTAACTCAGTAGATGATGTTGCTGTTGAAAAAAAATCAAAAGAAATCACATATCAAAAAAAAACATGACAAAAGATATAAATGGTGTTGTTGACAAAGTAACATATGACATGTTTCGCTGAGTACATATAGTTGAATTATGATAGCATTTTGCAAATGACAAAAGAAAAAAACTCCATGCTTGCTTAGCTTTTTGTTCTGCGTCCCTGGAAAAGAAAAAAAATAGCTTATAAAAAACAGCTATGTATGGTGTTTTTATTTATTTATTTTTTGTATTGTAAAATATTTATTAACAATAAATAAAACAGAATGTCTAGCAATATTCACCTGCATACTAAAGTTCTGGACTACTTCCTTGGAATTATTTGACTTGTTATGCTTTGAAAATAGCATTTCATTTGCTATTTTGACTCTCAAATTGTCAATACTAAATGTGAGAATTTCTCCTTTAGATGAACCCGTGGCTTCCATAATTCTATGAACTTTAGCATGAAAACTCCACAATCATAGCTGGCTTTTATGGCAAAACAAACAAAAAATTATTAATAATACTCAATATGATAAAAGAAAAAAAACTGAATAAAATATGAGAAAAAAAATTACGTATTGTTTTGTTGAGGAACGGTAGCATGTACATCATCAAAATCATTAAAGTTTATGGGTATTGGTACAAACTCTTCCCATGCCCTCACAAAATTAGCGACCTGACAAAAAAAATACTAAATTAAAAAAAGGCAAAACAACAAAATATTCATGGCAAGATAAATAAATAAAAATTGCACAAAACAAACTCACTAGAATTGACTTTAGTTCCTTGTAGAAATTACTGTCCCTATTAAACATTGAATCTAGATAGACAAATGCTGAATCTTCCAAATCCACCACAATGCTAGCCAATGGTCCTTGAACAACGTGGGGAAAAATAACTATATGAAAAACATGATTTCTCTTAGCGATCAAATGTCATCAAAAAATTTTCTCATTTAAGCCAATGTGGAAACATTTTTAAAAAATATCAACTCATGCAGTGTTTTACCAGGTTGCAGTGTGCTATTATAGGTGACGCACGTTCAAAAACAGCACGCACTGCACTTCTCATTTCAGCCTGCACAACACCATTTCCCCAGTTTTGGAGGAAGTATTCTTGAAACAAAAATCAGCAATGAAAAAAAGGATCTTTAGCAATACACAAAAAATTTATTAAAAAGTAAATACATACAGAAAAATAAAGTTATTTAGAGGACTGACACTCAAGGTGTGAAAAAAGTAGTTCTTTTTTGAAACAGTACGGCTAACGTCCATCATGAGTTTGTAGCAAAATCGATTGACAAGATATGAATCAACCCTTGCCCTCCTCTTCAAAGATTGACCAAGAGAGTAAAAAGATACTTTCACCTTGCCATAATCTACAGCAGTGGAGTTGCATCCATGAAAAAAAAATGGCATTCAAATACAATTTTACAAAAATCGTTGTGAAAAAAAGGAACAATGTGATTGTATTGAACTCACTATGTCATGCTCTTGGTGTTCGAAATCTCCACAATTGCTTCGTAATGAACTAACTCTATACTAGTAACATATGTCATTATCTTTAGATTTCCAAAAGGAGAAGAATCGTATTTACTTAATTTGACAATTCTTGAAAGGGCACGGTGCTGTGTGCTTGTAGAAACATCATCCTGAAAAAAAAGATCCATTGAGTTTACATTTTTTAAAAAAACAATGAAAAAAAATAATGCATCTAATAAGCAAAAACAATGTGTTAGTATATTGTTGCAATCAACTGTAATGCATCTAAATCTTCATGCTATGAACAACAAAAAAATAAGCGACTAAGAGCAAGTTTTGTGTTTTTTTTAAAAAAATGTATCAATTAGTTATTACTAAGATTTCACTATAGCTATACTAAGGTTGCACATTGTAAAAAAAGTGCAAAATTAGTTTTGGCAGCATACAAAATTTAGATTGATTGAAAATAACATGACAGCTTGAAGCATATGAAAAAAATAAAAAAGCATGTAATCGCATGTATTCAGCACATTTGTTCATCATCAAAAAAAAGTAAAATCAACAAATGAACCTGATGATTGATGTGTAGCAATGAGAGGTCTTTCACCATCTCATTGGCTTGAACTTGATTATTATGATTATAAACTGTACAAATTAAAAATAACAACAGAGACAACATATATTGAACAATTTTAAAATAATAATAAAAAATAAACACCGACAAAAAAACAAAATTTAACCTGGAAACACAATTGTTTTCGTCGGTGGAACTACTTTGAGTGGTCTCATATTGAGTGGTCTTTCTGTTTTCATTGCAAAAAAAAAATGTGGGGCTCCTTGTGAAATGCTTGTTCTTTTAAAAAAAAATGAAATTCCCTATATTTTATAGAACCCATGCCATCCACCAGTCCACCTCACAATTGGCCTCAAATGAGCGGCCTTGTTACCACGCTGTTTAATGCAACATAACAAAAAAAGATTAGCCTTACCTGGAGCTTTTGGTGATTCGATGTTCACCTCTATTGATGCATTTGGTGTTTGTTCCTCATTATCTGTGTTTTGGCAAAAAAAAAAAGAATAAAAAACCACTGGTGTATTTTGCACAAGATGATATGTAATAAAAAAAACAAAATAGAGGAAAGGTGCAATTTTTTGGATTTTTAGGGTGGAACTCACACTAAAATTTTACTGACTGAACAAACAAACATTAACTTTTTTTTGAAAAAAAACTATATCTTGCAGGTTACACTGTAACAAAAATAAAAAAATGTACTTTGGTTTGGGACTGCAACTCCAGGCATAAAAATTATGCAAATTTGGGTGACAAAAAAAATGAAAAAAATATTTTCAGTCATATGATGGTTGTGAAATTTTTTAGTGAACTCTTATAAGATGCAAAAAAAGCAGATCACATACAACTGTTGGGAAAAATTAATGTAGAATAATAGGGAAAAAAATTTACCTTCGCTTGAATGTTTCTGAACTTCATGATCCTAAAAAAAATGAACAGTAAAATAAAAAACAGCAAAACTGAAAAATTAGACTTTTTAAAAAAACTAAAAATGAATATAGATGCAGTATATATATATATATATATAGAGAGAGAGAGAGAGAGAGAGAGAGAGAGAGAGAATAGCTAGTGTGCTATGGATAGCACGGAGAGATCCGTGCTATCCACGGGTTTTGGAAATTTTGAGATCGAAATAGACGATCCAAACCGTCCATCTTGTTCATCTCGATGAAATCTCACTACACACCAAATTTCAAATTTTTTGAATTTTTTACTATTTATTTCGTATTTTTGAAAATCGCTGATCTAATTAGCCGTGGACCCTCCAATAAGTCCAGTTTTCAAAAATATGAAACAAATATTAAAAAATTCAAAAAAATTTGAAATTTGGTGTGTAGTGAGATTTCATTGATATGAACAAGATGGACGGTTCGGATCGTCTATTTCGGTCTCAGAATTTGCAAACTCGGTGGATAGCACGGAGAGATCCGTGCTATCCATAGCACACTAGCAAATCTCTCTCTCTCTCTCTATATATATATATATATATATATATATATATATATACACACACACACACGTTTGTTTGTTTCGATGCAACATCGAACATATCGGTTCCAGGCTGTGTCAAAAAATGCTCTAGCGTAGCAGTATTTTGACTTCCCTCATTTTCATCCTTGCAAAAAAAAAATGAATAATTAGAAAACATAAATAAGATGCAAAGTAATTTTACTATAAAACTTACCATTGGAGATATCACCTGATATTCCTTTGCAGATTCATCGGGGTGAACTTTCTGCATTAAAAAAACTTTTATAATAAACATGCACTTGGGGAAAAATTAATAAAAACATATTGCGTTGCTGCCCCAATATACCTTTGTGTTGCTGTCCAACGGGGAATCGGTGGACAAACGACTAGATCTCGTTCGCGAAGCAATAGAATTGTTTGATTCCTGACTTCCATTCAATTTGCGTGCACGTTTCTTGTTCTTGCTTTTGCTTAGTTCCAGTCCTTAATAAAAAAAAAGATTGTGCACATCAGTCATAAACCCACCTCAATGATCGGCCTTGCTAAACACACTGTTTTTAATGCAGCGGGAAAGAAAATCACCCTTACCTGGAGCTTTTAGTGATTCAATGTTCACCTCTATTGGTGCATCTGGGGTGTGTTCCTCAATATCTGTGTTTCGGCAAAAAAAAAATAAAAAGAAATAAAAAACCACCGCTGTATTTTGCACATGATGATATGTTATAAAATGCACAAAAAAAAGGGAGAAGGTGCAATTTTTTGGATTTTGAGGGTGCAAAGTCCTACTAAGATTAAAAGATTATATCTTAGAGGTTGCACCGTAACAATATTAAAAATGCACTTTGGTTTGAGGATGCAACTCAAGACATAATATTATGCAAATTTTAGTGACAAAAAAAATGAAAGATTGTTTTCAGTCATATGATGGTTATGAAAATTTCTAGTGAACTTTATAAGATGCAAAAAAAGGATCACATAAACTCAATAAAAAAAGCTACTCCCAGTTCTTGATAAAAAAAAAGATTGTGCACATCAGTCATAAGCACACCTAAAAAATGAGCGGCCTTGCTAAACACGCTGTTTTATGCAGCAGAACAGAAGATCACCCTTACCTGGTGCTTTTAGTGATTCGATGTTCAACTCTATTAGTGCATCTGGTGTGTGGTCCTCATTATCTGTGTTTCGGCAAAAAAAACAATAATAAAGAATAAAAAACAACTGCTGCATTTTTTGCACATGATAATATGTTATAAAATGCAAAAAAAAGGAGGTGGTGCAATTTTTTTTGAATTTTGATTTTGCAACTCCAACTAAAAAATTATTGACTGAACAAACATGCAATAACTTTTTTTTTTGAAAAAAAAATTATAACCTAGAGGTTGCACTATGACAAATATTGAAAATGCACTTTGGTTTGAGACTGCAACTCCAGACATAATACTATGCATTGAGTGACAAAAAAAATAAAAGATTGTTTCATTCATATGATGGTCATGAAATTTTGTAGTGAACTTTATAAGATGCAAAAAAAAATCACATAAACTGTTGGGAAAAAATTAATGTAGAATTATAGGTTAAAAAAATTTACCTTGATTTGAATGTTTCTGAACTTCATAATCCTGAAAAAAAATTGAACAGTACATAAAAAAGAACAAACCTGAAGAAATTGACTTAAAAAGAACTAAAAATGATTATAGATGCAGTAAAGATATTATACGTTTGTATGTTTAGAAGCAACATCAAACATATCGGTTCCACGCTGTGTCAAAAAATGTCCTAGGCTAGCAGTATTTTGACTACTCTCTTTTTCGTCCTTACAAAACAAAAAAAAAATAGTTAGAAGACATAAAAAAAGATGTAAAGAAATTTTACTATAAAGTTACCATTGGACTTTCACATATTATGAAGCGATAATCCTTCGCAGATTCATCAGGTTGAAATTTCTACATTAAAAAAAACTTTTATGCTAAACATGCACTTAGCTAAAAAAAACAGATTGCATTGCATCCCAAAAAAATATCTCTGTGTTGCTACCCAACGGAGAATGAGTGGACAAACGGCGAGATCTCGTTCGTGAAGCGATAGAATTGTTTGATTCCTAACTTCCGTTGAATTTGCGTGCACGTTTATTGTTCTTGCTTTTGCTTATTTGCAGTCCTTAGTAAAAAAAAGCGAAGACATAAAACTGAATTAACAACAAAATGAAAATAACTATAAAAAAAAATTGAAAAAAAAATTACCATCGAAAGATGAGGCTCTCTGGGATATGATTTTTTCAGTTGACTGAGATTCACCGTGAGCATCCGCTTTTCCATTTTCGTTTTCACCATCAGAAGGCACCTTCAAAGTAGATTGAGACTCTATATTTCATTCAGTTGACATATTCCTTGTCTGTTGAAATCATCTGCAGTAGGGGTATCTCGGTTGTCATTTTCTTTCAGCTTCCCATCATCACTGTCCCCGTCGTCGTTGTCCCCATCATCATTGCCACTTGGGTTGTTGTCATCGTCATTTTGATTCCAATGGATAGAATTGCTTGCTAGCTGCAGATAATTAAGAATGTCTAGAACAAGTGTCTCAGCCTTCAATGAAACACGAGGGTCTACTTGGTCCTCAAATTTTTGAAAAATTGCATTAATATCATCTTTTCCCTGTTTTATCAAAACAAAAAATAATATAAGGCCTTAAAAGATAAACAGCCAAGCTAAATTCACAATGTGAAGAGACAGTTGAAATAACTGATTCATCTATGTGTTTAAAACTAAAATAGCTACAAAGTTGTGTTTCAACCTGGTTACCTTGTATGTCAAACAACTGCCAACAATATTGTCTAATGATCTTCTAAATCTTGTTCGATCTCTAAAATGCAATCCATAACAAGTCCGATGAATGTCTTTCACCTGTAAAACAAAAACAATTGTATATGAATAAAGTAATACCAAAGCACTTATCGTAGATGAGTGAAAAAAAAGAAAGCTCCAAAAAAATAAAGAAAAAAATACTCATAGGTCTCTTGCTGAATTTGCTTTGTTGAACAATGTCAAATTTTGAAAACTTTTGTATCATATCACCTTTCCAAACATCAATTCACGGGATTGTATTTCGTATATTTTAGAAGCCAAACTCAAGGAAATCGAGATAATATACCTAAAAAGGTGTATCAGTAGTGTTAATACAGAATTAACTAATACGAAAAAAAGCATCGCTAAAAAAAACACATATACCATGACAAATGAGAGAGTATTATTACAATTAAACGCAAAAAGTATGTATGCAGGACAGAACTAAAAAATAATTTAAGAACAGCAGTGTGATTGGGCTCTAAAATATGCATTATTCCTTACAAATATACATACCATCACATATAATAAAATCTCAGTCACTTATAAAATTACAAAAAGATACCAGCAAAAAACTTCGTACAAGACTTGATGACCAAAAAATATATAGAATGAGATTATAACAGTAAATAACAGAGAACTTACTGCTAGGAAATATAAGCATCCCCCAAGAGTCAGGATATCGCTAGACCTCCTTGATCTATCCTTTTGATACTTCTGAATGTAAGTGATTACCCAATCAAACACAAATTTTGACCAGTCATATTCTTTAATTTTTGCCACATCCAGTAATGCTCCAAAATATTTTGTACTTGGGTGAGTGCTTGAATTTGGGCATAAGAATGTTGATAGGGCAATAACTAGGAAACATCTCACTAGTTGATCATTCCCCAACTCCTCCTTCAGAATTTGATTACCAAAATATTTAATTGTTGGCACAGAAGATTGACTGAACAAATGGATAAAAGAATTCTTTGGAACTTCTCCTTCAGACTTTATCTCATCCCCCCCAATTGGGATGCCTAATACCAAGTGGACTGACATTGGGCTGATTGGAATTAATTTCTCTCCCACCACGATATCACAAGTGGTTATGTCTGTTTTTTCTGCAATCCATTGGACAAAAGATCTAGGCACAGCACACACATCAAATTTCAAAAGAGATCCAAAACCATATTGTTGAATTATAAGTTTCTTCTCTTCACTAAGAGATTTGACGACTTCAGCGAAGTAACGGATGTTGCATCTGCTCTTTACTTTTGGAATAGCTGTAACCTTCCTAGCTCTCTTTGTGCTGATTTCAGTTTTTTGTCTCTACAAGTCAAAAAAAGAAAAAAAAATGAATAGTCTGCATAATTCCATGTATTAAGTTAACACAATCTCAAAACAGAAAACCACAAAAACCTTGGTAGTTTGCTAGCCAGCGTCTTTATTTAATGCCTTTCTTTTCACTGCTTTTACAACCTGTTTATATTAAATAAGTTAAAACCTATTGCATTACATGCAAAACTCGCACACAAAAAAAATGTTGGAAAAAATGCATACTCAAATTAAAAAAATTTTGGTACTTACAGACTTTTTCATCAATTTCAAGATAGCATCATCATCTGGCAAGCCCACTGAATCAGATCCAGTCTCAATAGAACACCGGTAATCAGAATCACCACCTTCTTCAATTGAATCTGAGCCTTTGTTTGATATAGACTCAGTGCAATCTGAATTGCTATCATCCGAGTCCATCTAAAAAAAAATAATCATACACGTGCATAAAAAAATAATAACAGAAATCTATTTTGTTATTATATGGTCATCCCATCCCTCACCCAAAAAAGAAATCTATTTTGTTATTATATGGTCATCCCATCCCTCACCCAAAAAAAATTGCAGTACTTGCAAATCCATACAACAGTAAAAAAAAACCCTCCATACCCCCCAACAAAAAAAAAAAAAAACTTGTTAACCATTGTTTATAAATTGGACAAGAGAAGCACCTTATATTTAGAAAACCTGAATTGTGGCTCCCAATTCTATAGCAGCACAGAAACACAAGTTGGATAGCACATTAGTCCAAATTTTGTTTAACCTGTGCAATATTCAGTTAACCAAAAACAAAAATAATTACACTGTGTACATGCAGCCTGTACAAAAAAAGTATAAATGATGCACTACCACAGGTTCAAAAACTCACAACACACAAAATGCACTTCAATTACACTGAAGATGCGCTTTTTACATAATTGCAAATTTAGGTTTCCAATTGTGCAAATCAACTGGGATAAAACGAAAAGAGAGATCACTATGCCCCCATCAATGGTATGAGTGCCTATCATTAGTGCAAGAAGGTGCTTGCTGAAAACATAGCATAACTTACACACATACAAAACTATAAAAAAAATTAAGAGATTAGAGTCAAGCAAAAATGTGATGGTCACATACAAACTGATACACTTGTCTAAAATAAGCATACTTCTCCCCCCTTACCAAAATTAAAATAAGCATGTTCTCTGTAAAATGATGCATGCTAATTAGAAAAAATATTAAACGTAGAATAACATCCTTTGAACAAAAACAGTACCAATCTTGATGGGAAAACCAATTTACACATGCTGCCTAATGTGTAACAGCATACCCTATACATTTGACAAACATATGTGTCTACATACCTAAAATATGATGTCTAATCAATAACAACATACCCTATACATTTGATAGGCAAAAACTACTATTTATAAGCAAACAGATTTAACAAGCATGTGTATCTACATACCTAAAATATGTGTGCACCCTCTATACAAAAACATAGCACCAAACAAAAAAGATCAGCCCTAAAAAATATGTGGCACCCTCTATAGTACATCACATATACTACTAAAAAAAAAGCAAAACACAAAAATAGGTTTAATAGATCTGTGATGAAATGTACCTCAATGCTCGTGTTAAAAAAAAACTATAAATGATTTTGTTGAAGAAATTTAAATGAACACTACAAGTCAACACAAAAAAATACCGTGCTACGGAGCTACACTCACACAAAAAAAAGTCCTGACATTCTACTAGGGAATACATACAAAAAAATGTACATCACGCCAGTGCCTGATAAATCCCCAAAAAATAAACCAAATAAATTACACAACCCAACTTATTTTTTGCTCATGCTTCTCCTACTCGCAAGCAATAGGTCGTTAGATCATAACACCCAAAAAAAAGATCACAACCCGACCCCCTAATGATGTATCTACCGAACAGAAAAAATACACAAAAAAACCTTCGAGCGTGCTTCAACTCACCGAGATTTGCACGCAACACACACCTATTAACCCCCATTCATCTCTCATATTCAAAACCAAAAATAAATGCTACACCAACACACAAAGCAGATCGCACAGAGTAGATCGCCCCTAATTTTGGCTCTACCGAATAGAAGAAATTACACAAAAAAAACTTATGCTCCCACTTACAGATTGCCGTCGCCGCCGCAGGCGATCTACTCGGTGCCTTCAGCCTCAAGTCGATGACCGCCACCTTCACCACCGGCGTTGCTCTCCCGAGCTCTGCATCACCGACGCAAAAGCAACCGCCCTCTCTGCCTCCTCTCGTTCGCCGAATAAACCGCCCCTCATGGAGCACAGCGACGAACAGAGATAGCACACCATGGCGCGCTCACCGAGGAATACAAATTAATTTGTCCCCGCCCCGGACACAACTCCTACACGAAAACCCCACTTTGCCCTTCCCCTTGTGCGAAAAATCTCTGCTCCACTCAACCCGCGCCCCGTTGCGCACGAATCTCCGGACAAACGCATCGGACGGCCACAAAATCGACTGACCGCTACCTAAAAAATCAGTTGCCTGATCATTAGCAATTTCGATATTTAATTTGCGAACTTTTAGTTAATCGGCTAAAAGACAGAGATAGCAGATTTGTAAACGAGCGAGATTAGCGTTGTTTGTTTTCTGTTTCTCCTGTGCCCGTGCTCTGCTCGTCGGGACCTTGCTTGTTCGGCTGGTCTGCTCGGCTCAGCTGCTAGGTGTTGCTCCACTTGGCTCGGCTGCTAGCATGTACGTGTTAGTCTGCTACAGTGCATCGCACGAGTCAGAGGCTTGATCGCCAAACCGAATAAACCTGGGTGTTAACGGCAAGAAACAGCATGTTCAACTCAGCTTGGCTTAGGTTGAAATCTTAAAGTTTCAGTCTAGCTAAATTAAAAAAATGAAAGGCTTTGATTTTTAGTTCAGTTTTTTTCTAAATCATGAAGCCATCTCTAAAATTTCTTTAAAAAAAAGAAAATAGACTAGTTTCGGAAAACAGATTAAAAACCTTTTAAAGTCTAGCTTAATATGTAGCATCGGAGAACAATTGGGTTATGTTGCTGAAATTTTGTTCGGATCCTACGACGTTCCACAACAAACCGCGCTAAACTGTTCATCCCTAGGCTGTCCAAAAGTGTGGACAATTCGAGAGCAACACATCTCACAGTTCAATGTGAGCTGTGTCACTCGGTTAGGTCAACTTGTGCTTTCTAGAGTATAATTGATATGTACGAGCTTAACCCTTTGTAACATATACATCGTAATTCATTGTAATTTGCACTATAATGACAATTTAAACAATTAACATATTCCTAAAGCACCTCATTTTAAATTAATTTAATATTAAACTAAGGCGACATAAATAAACTTGCTTAATTAAAAAAATTAGTTATAGTGCTTACCTTTTGGTGGTGGCCAGGAGGCGGCGGTGGCGGCAGGCGGGACGTGGCATGAGCGGCGGCCGAGGGCAGAGAGGGCGGCGGCGGCATGGGAGGCAAGCAAGCGAGTGGCGGCAGTGGCTGCGTGGGCGGCGGCGGCACCGTGGGAGGCAGGAGCGGCGTAGGTGACACGGAGGCGACGGTGCGCTCAGCACGCTTGCGGCGGCGGTGGAGGTGGTGACACGGCTTGCTTGCGGCGTCAACGGTGGTGGGCGATGGCGGCGGCAGTGCGGGCGAGGAGGTTGCGTCGGGCGCATGTGTCATGTGGTTAGGGCAGCCTACGCCGTTATCGATACACAGGCTAATTACGTTGGCTAAGCTGATGTACATAAGGGCACGTGGTACCAAGCCTATTTACATCGGCCAGGCCGATGTAAATAGAGCCGGTGCCATGTGGCTACTGTTTACATCGGCTCAGCGGAAGTAAACACTCCCCTACCACATTTCAAATTCAATTTGGCAGGATAGGCATGTGTTTACATCGACCGGGCCGTCGTAAATAGGCTTGTTTACGTCGGCATTGTTCTAAGCTGACGTATTTACGTCAGCGTAGTGAAGATAGACATAAAAAATCCTTTATATACGTTGGCTTTCTTTAGGCCGACGTAAATAGTTTTGGTTGACGTAAAAAATCATATTGCCAACGCTTGCGTTTCTCTTCCTCATCGGCAAGGCGGCACCGCTCCTCGAACATTGCTCTCCTTCAGCACACGCTTCTCCTGGTCGGGAGTGTGCTCCGTATCCAAGTAATGCACGAACTCGCACAATGCTGCCTACGATGGGTTACATCATATAAAATGAGTTAGTCGCATAATATATTTATATATATGTACATACATCTACGACATTAAACTTACCGGGTTTTTGCCCTGCCTCTTCATCGCCTCAGTTTGGTCGTACGCATAGTTAGGGCACATCCAGTACCTCCTACCGTATGTGTAGGACATGTCAACGGACTTCTTGAGATTACAAGGATCCCTGCGTAGACACATGGGAACCTACATGTCTTTGGGACGGGTTCGCTCCATCCTTTCCTTGGAGACGAGGGGAACTCCATCACACAAATCTGAAAAGAGTCACCAGACATCAGGGAATTCAATTTTCTTCTCTCGTTTTCTCTTTTTGTTCCTTTCACTTCTCTTTTTTTCCTTTCTTTCTCTTCTCTTCTCTTCTCTTCTTCTCTTCTCTTCTGTTTGTTGGGGGATGGGGGAGGCAAAAGCACGCGGGCGGGATAAATAGACGGCCCGGTTGCCCATGGGAGGGGGAGGGGGAGGCGATCGCTCATACGGGAGACGACCGGTGTGCCTGCCCAACAGCCGCAAATAGCTAGCCCAACGGCTAGCCATGGCGCCGTCCCCGTCTAATGGTCATACGACCGATCGCCCCTGGCTTGGGCGACCGCCTATCCCTTGGGCGACGGGCGCCCAAAGTCACAAAAAATCCGACCGACATATATTTTTTACAAATAGAATAAAAAATAATTTAAAAATAAAAAAGTTGATTTCTGTAGTGCTCGTGGCGAGCTTGTTTCTATGGCGGCCTGGCTATTTCGTTGGCTTGCAGCAAGGGGGTGGAGCTAGGCCCACCAGGTGCAGAATCTCTGTATCGGTCAGGCACTAAGGATATGTAAAAATCGAGCCTTTTTCATAGAGTCTAGCTTGAGCAACTGCAGGTGGATAGGCGTACATATGGAGCACATAGGCAAGCACGAGGCGGCCAAAGCTCTCCTCCTTGTGCATGCACCGCCACCCACTCCTGTAAGTCCACACTCGATGAGGTAGAGAGGAAAGGAGATGGCAGCCGGCGTTATTGGGGGAGACAGAGAGAGAGGAGACCAGAGATGTGGCCACGATGGAGATGGCATCTGGCTGAATTCATCAATTGCGAATGCTATAGAGTTTGGGGAAAATGGGAGAGATGTTAGAGCATCTCCAACAATGGTCCTATACAAATACCTAAACCTTAATTTAGGAATTTCATTTAAAAAAAGGTCACTCCAACAAGGAGCCCTATTTTTAAGAAAGGCCTCAAAATAAGATAGGACCTTGGGCTGGGTACTCATATTTGGGTACATGTCTGTCGGCCCCAAATCATTCTTCCCGCCGCATGAAACTTCCAGCCAGCTCACTTCCCCTGTAGTAGCGCCAAAATCCTCTTTGGGTCTTCCTCGCCATCGCTCTCCATGCCCCGCCGCCGCCTCTACCAGATCTTCCGCGATGTTGCCTTCGTCCTCCTTGCCTCCACCAATGCCTATGCCCGCCGCAACTCCTCCACGCCAAGGTATGTATCGTTTCCTCCACTAGTGCATTTCGTTAAGGACATCTCCTTCTCAATCTTGTCCTCCCCAAATCGTCTCCATCTCCGGCCCAGGCGCCATCCACGCTGCGAAGACCCAGTAGTCCAATACACGAGCGGGCCACCTCGATCCAGCCTGGGCACGCCGTCGCAATAACACAAGCAAATCATCCCTAAATGGCCAAATTCCTAAATCCCTAATCGAGTGTCGGCGCCACAACACAATGAACACGACCACACTGCACGAGTGCGCTGCATGTGTGGCCTCGTAGTGCGCCAGTGCGGTGTTGCGCCATCCTGCCCTGGCGGCCGGCAACCGGCTCTGCTGAGTTCACTCCCCGGCTCCAACAACTCCTGCTGTTCCGCTCCCTGGTGTCTGACCAGCCCGCTCACCACAAGCAGGAACTACGTCAGCAGGTAGCAGGCAAGTCTGCTACTTGTCACAGCAATCCAGCTGTGGCTACTAGTGTGGTCAAATAGGTAATGGATTCACTCTGCTTCTCCAATTCTCCATCTACTAGTATCATGGCTGCATTGAGATACTGTTAGAAAACAAAGCTAACAAAGAGAGTAAAATTGTGGCTGCAGCATTTGCCAATGTCGTTTGTTCACCTGGACCCAAGATTGATTCTTTTGAACTGGACTAGATTGGAGCACTCTCTGTTCCATTCATGGAACCATTTAATTCTTGAGATAACAAGTGTCATATGGGGTGTTGGATTGAACCTTGAGCGTTACTGTTTTAGTGTTTCAGTGAGGATGGACTTATTTCTACTAGCCACATAAATTTATTGTTGCCATGATGATTTACATGCAGGATTATGGAGTACCTAACATTGGATTCATACACATTCCTTTTGACCCAGGATTTACATGAATTTCCAAATCCTGGTCAGTCTGAACATGGAAATGAGCAATTAGATGAGTCGTCTCCATTGTCAGCCATGAACACCCAACCAACAAATAAGGGGAGAAGCAAGAACTTTTCAGAGGAAGAAAACAACATGTTGGTATCTGCATGGCTAAATGTCAATAGAGATCCTATCCAAGGAATCATCAGAAAGGTGACACCTTTTGGACGAGGGTTGATAAGTATTTTCATGAAAATAAGCAATTTGACTCTGATCGTAATCCAACATCTTTGAAAAAAGATAGCAGCTTTTGCAAAAGGAAGTAAATGAATTCCAAGGTTGTTATGACAAGATAGATAGAAATCAACAAAGTGGGAAAACACTTACCGACAAGGTAATATTCAGGATTGATATACACTTTGCCTCTATCTTTTTTGTCATTAGTGAAATAACTAACAAACATTTTTTCTTGCATATTGCGGATGCCAAAAATATGTTCAAGCAATTAACTAAAAAGTCATTTTCTACCTTCCATGCTTGGAATACGCTTAAGCACCAACCAAAGTGGACAGATTCTAGACCAGCTAAAAAACCAAGATTGTCTTTGACAAATACTCCAAGCCCATCAAATCCTGAGATCCCTGATGTGCTGCATGCAGAAAATACAAATGAAATAAATGTGCAAAGACCTATGGCTAGGAAAGCAAAGAAGGAACGTCTACGGCGAGGAAAAAATAAGGGCCACGATGGCGTAGACCCTTTCATTGATGAAGTCAGGAAATTAAGAGAAGTAAGGAAAAACTCAGAGAAAGATCAGAAGGAGCGAGATGACAGATATTATGCACAGGAACAAGGGAGGCTTGCGGTTGAGAAAGAGAGACTACAGCTAGAAAAATTTCAAGAAGAGAGGAAAATAATGAAAAAAGATGCTATGGGGATGGACGAAGTAATGAAGACATACTTCAACAAGCTGAAGGAGGATATTGTTGCTCGACAATTTGGCAAGGAATAGAATACAAAATTAGTTATTTAGTGACATTACTGCTATTCCATGAGTTGTGATAATTTTTGTTCCAGATATTGATGACTGTGCACTCCTTTGATATTTTTTTATTCCAAAATACTGTAGACTGCGCACTCTTGGTCTGTGAAAAAAGCATTCTCAATTATATCATCAAGCAGTCCATCTGAGTTGTCTGACGAATATTGCTTTATCTTCGAATAGAATTACTTTGCACAACATATTAAATTTAGGTTGCAGTAAAAGTAGAACTAGTTGATCACATTAGTTTATGTCTATGTAATACCAGGCGATAACTATCCTGATTGGGCTCTAGAACTAGTAGGTAAAGTGATTTGAGCTTAATTAGTTTGAATCACTTCACTCTTCATTACATAATTAGTTACATAATTGTCTTGGAGAAAATACATTAAAAAATAAAAGAAGTTTGAATGGCAAAAATATCCAAGTTGTCCTAGAATTTTGCCTTTCGGCATAATAATGTGCTTTGTACGTGCACATATAAAACCGAGATTGATATACAATGACAAAACCACATGAAAAAAAATAGTTCTATTCTGCCCCATGTAGCTCCCACAAATGTTCCACTAAATCCTCTTGTAATTGATTATGCACTTTTCGATCACGAATGAATTCATGTTTGGCAATGAACTCCTCTAATTCAATAGTTTCCTCACGGGAAACATCAATGGCTTCTCCATTGTAATCGTAACTGAAGTCAATGTCTTGTATATCTCTCTCATCTTCCACTATCATATTATGCATTATGATACATGCTTTCATAATGTCTCGGAGTGCCTTTTCATTCCAAAACCGTGCTGGCCCCCGAACAATGGCGAAACGAGCCTGCAATACTCCAAATGCATGCTCAACATCCCTTCTCTGTGCTTCTTGAGCGGCCACAAAATTTTTTCTTTTATTACCTTGTGGAGCAGATATTGTCTTTACAAACGTTGACCAAGAAGGGTAAATGCCATCTGCTAGATAATAACCCATATTATAATTGTGACCATTTATGGTATAGTTCACTTGAGGAGCCTGACCTTGAGCAAGTCTATCAAACAATGGAGATCGATGTACGACATTAATATCGTTGTGAGACCTAGGTAAACCAAAGAAGGCATGCCATATCCATAGATCATTAGAAGCAACTGCCTCAAGTATAATTGTCAGTTCATGTTTATGACTAGTATACATACCATGCCATGCAGTAGGACAATTCTTCCAGGTCCAGTGCATGCAATCGATACTTCCTAGCATCCTAGGAAAACCACATCACTGACCAATGTCAAGCAACCTAGCCGTATCATTCTCATTGGGATATCTCAAGTATTCCTCCCCAAACACTTCACAAATAGCTTTGACAAAATTTTTAAGGCTCTCAATAGCGGTGCTTTCACCAATACGCACATATTCATCAACACTATCTGCTGCTACTCCGTAAGCTAGCATTCGCAAAGCACAAGTGATCTTTTGTAGACAAGATAAACCAAGTTTTCCTGCAGCATTTCTTTTCTGAACAAATATGAATCATGCGCTTCAACAGCATCTTTAATCTTTAATCTGATTAAATAGGGAGCGCCTCATTCGAAACCTTCGTCAAAACATGGCTGCAGAATATACTGACTTTTCAGCAAAGTAATCATGGAATAACCAGAGGTGGCCTTCTTCTCTTGAACGATTAATTGTCCTGTGTCCATAAACAGAACCACGATGCCCTGAGGATAGCCCAAGTTTTCTCTTTTGATATTTGTTTAATATTTGCCAATCATAACTATCAAACATTCAATGTCTTCATCTAGCTCATCGTCCAAGATATTATCCATAGTTATTTTTCTTCGTGGCATGCTTCTGTTGACAACAAAACAAATATGGAATAATTAAGTACGCAAGTCAAACTATTGTACTGTTCATATGATCAATTATTTGACACATATTTTGTTCAACAGAGCATCTATTTTTGGTGATATATATTATACCAACATATGCAATGTTTACATGACTCCTACTGTTCAAAAACGTGACATGCAAATTACCACCAGCACTAGAACATGACTTTGATCTCAGGTGTCCTCGGTGACTGCTTACTATCACAATTCTTGCAAAATAAGCGCCACACAAACGCATCAACCTATAACTCATTGTGCTAGAATTTCAGCAACTCTTTTGGGTTTGCATGGATGGAAAAGCCAAAGAATCAACCGAAGAGAAATTAAAGGAGCGTAACTTGAAGAAGGGATCAAGGAGTGTAACTTGTGCCTTTGGACGAAGTTCTTGTATGAAGCGTCTCCTGACGAGGTCGTCGCGATCGTCGCCGTAGCTTATTTTG
Source organism: Olyra latifolia (assembly GCA_036346145.1). Taxonomy (NCBI): domain Eukaryota; kingdom Viridiplantae; phylum Streptophyta; class Magnoliopsida; order Poales; family Poaceae; genus Olyra; species Olyra latifolia. The sequence goes on along the minus strand of CM070529.1, from coordinate 35,623,130 downwards.
ATTTATTTGATTTTTTATTACTTTTTGAATTTTTTTATCTTGTAGACGTATCTAAAAGTTTTCTAAATCTTTAAAATCAAGGGCATCCGACTTTCGAGGCCACCTTAGAAAATTCTTGAAGTTACGAGATAAGTCAAATAAGGAAATAAGTTTAAGACAGATAAGCGGAAAAGAATAGGCCTTTAGTTGGTGTTTAGGACTCGCTGTTGCAGTCTAAACATATTTTGAGGCCCTAAAATTTTTAGGGAGTTTCCATAATCACATATAGGGCTTAAGTTTTAGGGCCTTTTGTTGTAGATGCTCTTAGGATTAGATGAGTAATTGGCTTGGACTTCTTTGGTCGACGAGTTTTATTTTTTTTATATTTATTTTTTTAGAAATAAATAAATGATATTCAATTTTTAAAAAAATAAATAAATAGACCCCCGTCGCCAGCCCGTTGGGCAAGACGATTGAATCGCCCTCCGGTCGGGCGAGATTTCAAAAATCCGCCCAACGGATGGGCTGGATTTGCTCGCACCGGCACACACGCGAGGTGGGCCAAATTCCGCCTGACGGGGCGGCGAGATAAATAAACCGCCCGACAAACGGGCGGGCTTTGCTGCCTACCAAACATCGCCCTCCCATTGGGCGATAATTATAGTCCGCCCACCAATAGGGTGGGATTCTGCAATTTTTTTCCAATTTTCAGGAAAAATAAATTATGTGATTTCATACTAAAATGAGTAATGTATCATAAAATAAAACTAAATAAATGGAGTCCCGGCATCGTTTGAAAATGTAAGTTATAATAGGTGTGGCGGAGCGAACAGAAAAATTTATTTTTTACCCAAAAAAATTCGTAAATATAAAAATACCCATTGTTGTAACCCAAATACAATAATATCCCTCCGCCGTGGTCTGGTAGCGGCATAGCCAGTGCCGCTGTACCATATAGCGGCAATAGTAATGTCGATATATAACATATATAACTATATAATATATTATATATGCCATATATAACATGTATATAATATATGTTATATATAATAATAGTTAATATATAACATATGTATGATATATATTATATATATAAAAGTATATATATTATCAGTATATATGGCCTGTTATTTGGTCTATTTAATCTTTAAAAATAATAATATGGAAATAATGAATAAGTTTCAGCAGAAATTATTTATATTAATATTTATTCAAAAAATTAAATAAATAGATAGAAGAATAAACCGGTGTCTGGTTGGGCGAGATTTAATCATAAACCCTCACATGCCGCGTTGAAGATAGAGTGCTCTCATGAAAATTTTATTCTGAGGATTACAAGGAAGTTCCTACTGAGTACAACGGGGATATTTCCCCTTACTGATAGCGTCAGGTCCAGCCTCCCTTGCACGACGTGCCCTCTCGCGCTATCTCTCCCTTTCAGCCTCTCGTGCCTCAGCAGCCTGATGTTCGGCGTCCTCTTGTTGTTTTCGGTACTCCTCCTGCGAATGCTTTCGCTTCTCCTCTTGCTCCTCCTCATACTGGCGCTGCCTGAACCACTGCCTCATCTAACGGACCTCACGCTCGATGTGTTTCTTGTCTTCCTCCGATTGTTCCGTGTCTAGCCACTGCCAGAAATCGCAGAGAGGTGGGGGAGACTATTTGTTGAACATAAGTCAGTAACAGATCACATGTGCCATGTAGCTAGATATAATCATGCAGGATAGGGTGAGCAAGTACCTTTGGACGCTCGCCAAAGGCAACCTTGGGTGGATCGTACTCGTAGTTCGCACACATGAAGAACCTCCTTCCGTAAGTATATGAGAAACCTTCGTCGGATTGAACAAACTTGTAAAGGTCACCGCAGAAGCACATTGGAACATTGACCCCTTCTGGCACGGTGGTGTTAAACTTGCTTCGCGGACGAGGCTCAGAGCCGGAAGCTGCCATTACTCGTTACAATGAGATTTGTGGAGTGTATGGGCCGGAGTAATATGTCAGATTGAGAGGAAAGTTGCAGCGCAGAGGACTCGGAGGCAGGAGGGAAATATATAGCGAAGTTTGTTCGGTGCATGGACCGAGTTCATGGAACCGCACGCATCCCTCCCGAGTCTTTGCTCATCGCATTTGATGTGGCCGACGGTGTCGGCGGACTGTTGGTCGCCAGGGCTCGCAATTATTGATGTCAGTGGTGTCAGGCGGGACTGTTGGTCAGCAGTGACCCGCAATTATTGATGTCACCGGTGTCAGGCGGGAGTGTTGGTGAGCAGTTCCCCGCAATTATTGATGTGACCGGTGTCCGGCGGGTACTGTTGGTCAGCAGTGCCCCGCAATTATTGATGTGACCCGTGTCCGGCGGGTACTGTAGGTCAGCAGTGCCCCGCAATTATTGATGTGACCGGTGTCAGGCAGGTACTGTTCGTCAGCAGTGGCCCGCAATTAATGATATGACCGGGCTAGGTGGTACTGTTGGTTAGCAGTCCCGCGCAATTATTGATGTGACCGGGCGGTGCAAAGCGATCAGCTGGAATGCACTGTTAACAGTGAATGCACTGCAGTACCGATGAAATGAACGGGCCGAATTGATATAGGCAGATGTAGGGCACTGGTAGCATGTGTTTAATTAGTAAATGATGTCTGTAAGCATAATGAACAACTTATTAATCCAATTCGTTAAGTTTCCCTCGGCCTATATAATGGAAGGCAGAGTTGGCGTCCCTCTCACTCCCACCCTCACTCTCACTCTGACTCTGTGTGTGTAAACTCCCTACTAAGATTGGCTTCGTAGGAAGGAGGCGAGTAGAGATAGATATACCACATTGCACATATGGCTTCACGACCCACACCGAACGGTTGGATCCAACAAGCCTGGTGGACGTCAAATGGTCCTGGATCTCAAGCCCGTCTACCAAGCGACGACCTGCCTATTCGGACGAGAGCTAGCTATAACACAGAGCCAACAATGATAAGAGACCCAAACTTCTACAGGGGATGGCCACGTTGTGCGCATGGAGTGGACACAGTTGTACAAACTTTTGACCAGGTTGTCAAAGGATGGACTGGCCGACGTTTCTACATTGCTGCAGCGTGCCCATTGTGAGTAACCAAATTACAACGGCCAAGGGTTTAATACATTTTCCATCTCATATTTTTCTCATTTCGAAATGTAGACCGATGACTGCGGCTTCAACAAATGGATGGACGACCCCTTCCCAATGGCCGCGTTCAGTTACATCGAACATCTTCACGCAAGAATCTCCCGGCTTGAGGAGCGAGTTGACTTTGCTACTCGCTTGAACAACGTGTATACCCGTGTGGAACCGTTCCATGGATGGCAATAAACCTAACGTCCCTGCTACCACAGGGGTTTGTTTCATGTATTTTGCATCAATCTTAAGTCTATGTGTATTACTATCATGTACTACGTACCATAATTTCAATGTCACAGGAGCACCATCTTAAGTTCGTTGACATCATGCGTATCATACGGTCAATGCCTTGAGCGGTCCAGATCAATTGGTTTCGCAGCGTTGTGCGGTTGCCCCCACGGATCCAGCCCTACTTACAGCCATCGAGGTGGAGAGATGGACAAGGCAGGTACAAATTATTGGAGTTCACGGGCAGCCCGTGGTGAGTCAGCAAGCAATAACAGCGATTTGATGTAAAAGCGATGTGATAAGCTGGCCTACAAGATAAAGAAGAAAAGCATAACCTAGACATGAAAGCCAGAAGTTGTGGCCACCTAGCAGTTTTCGTCGGGTCATGGGGCCCATCGGTAGCATCCGAAAAATTGCGGAAAAAAATGCACGGGTGACCTACGCAACGCTGGCTACCACATTCGGCACTCAGCGGGGCCAGAAAATACGAAAAAAAAATCACGAGCGATAGATGGCATAAATAAGAAAAGCTATAAAGCTAAAAATGATAAATGGCGAAAATGTTCATGCAACTACTGAATGTACACAACAGAAGGTACAAAGAAACATGTAAAGAACTGAAACTACTGGCGTCCTCGCTTGGGCTTGACCCCGCGGACGGATCCCTCCGGCTGTGCCTTGCGGCCACGCCCTAGCTGTGTGCTAGGGAAGGTGTAGCGGTCCGGCGGGTGAACATCCCGCTGAGGACGAGCCTGTGGTGCAGGCGTCACCAAGTCAGCCTGTGATGGCTGTGTCGGTGCAGGAGGCGCCCCTGACAACTATGAGCCTCCAACCTCGTCGTGCTGGACGAAGTACTGGTCCACGTCGAGGTCGTCCAAGCCCTGGTCGTCCACTGCTTGACCGACCGGACTGTGCCACTCTGTGAAGATAGGACCTAATCCATGCAATGTCTACATTACTAAACGACAAATCATAAATATATGAAATTGAAGTGGTCGATCACAAAAGTGAGTCGCACCTGTAACAGGAGGGTGTGGTGCCTGTGGTGCGGGCTGCAACCCTGGTGGTGGTGCTCTGGAAGCACCGTAGGGTGTGGACGGCGCGGCGGTCTGGACAGACGACGCGGCGGCAGAGGAAGACGTCCCGGCCTCGGCGAACTGCTGCCTCCACGCTCCCTGGGGCGGCCACTGCGAGGACGGACGAAGGCTTCCTGACGGTACCCTCCAGGAGGACAGTGGTGGCCCCTGGGCCGATGTGCCAGCCTCGCCAAACTGCGTCGTCGCTCCGTACAATCCTACATATTAAGGTACTGTCACATTATAAATTTTAATGAAGGTAGGGTGGAGAAGGGCAATAAAGTTCAAACCCCTCGGTGCAGGCTGTAGGGCGTCCGGAAGGCTGCAACACGTGAGGCGTATAGCTCACGTTGTCTTCTCGTAGAGCCTCTGGAAGGTCGCGAGTACCTCTCCTCCGGTCATCTGAATGCCGTGCTGCATGCGCTCGACAGCCATGCGTGCATCGACGTTGCACTCACAAAGAATGTCGATCTGTATATAGGCCCATAGCAATCATGCGGTGCATGCTAATAAAAATAGAAATTGAAAAGCAGGGGTAAACATCTGTACCGCCTGGTATGCAGCTTGCGCGCGGTGCAGCGGGTACGTGTCGGTGGCTCGCGCGACGTGGGCGATCTCGGTGGAACGGGTGTGACCCACCTGTGTCCTCGTAGCCACACTGTACCACCGTACGTACGCCGGATACGACGTGGCGTCGTACGGTCAGTCCTCCTCGACCCGCTCATCTAAAGCGTCCTCCCACTGTGCTGCCCAAGGCTCCATCACAGGAGCCCACAGATAGCCAGCGGTGTGGCCACGTCTAGTGGATCTGCAACAAACATCGTGTATGACACTTATAAGGCGGATGATCGAAATCGAAATTACAGCTTAATGGAAAAGATCGTACTGATGAGCCTGACGCGGGACGGTGTGGGCAACTGGTACAGGGAACTCCTAGTGGAGGCCGAACTGCCGCATCACCCGGTGTGGTGAGTACTCCTCAACGAAGATGTCGAAGAGCAACGGTCGGGTCGTAAGCCAGTACAACTCGTCCCGCTCGCAAAGCGACGACAACCCGTGAGGCGCGCGAGCAAGCACTCGGTCCTGACTGTAGGGTGTCCAAACGACATCGTCCTCCTGTACCTTGTCCAACTGCCTCACGTACTCTGGGTAGTCCTTGTGCGCCTGAACGTGGGCCCACGTAGGCTGCAAAAGGAGAAAACAACTGTATTTAGTCCTATGTTATGTAAATAATCTATAAATCATGATTTAACATTACGTACCCTCCGGCGAAAACAAAGGAATCCTATGGTGGGCCTATCCTCTGGTGTGTCGTAGTAGTACGCCGCCTCGTAAGGACTGTGATCCATGAGTGGACGTCCAATGGCGATCCACTCATACGACCACAGCTGTAACAGAAGGGGGTAGCCACCGAGGATCGGCTGTGCATCCGTCTTCAGGACGGCGTCGCACAAAGCTCTGTACGTCCCCGCAAGGACAGCGGAAGCCCAACTGTACTGGGGGACCTCGTAGGGGGCGGCGTCGGCGATCTCCCTGGCGTACCCGAGGAGGTGCTTGTCCACGCAATGGCCGTCCGTACTGGTGAACATCACCCAGCCGAACAGCCAAAGCAGGTACGCCTCAAGGTGTCGGGACACAGTAGCCTCATCGGCCTGAGGGTGGATGTGCTCCGCCTGTCAATGTTTGCAAGTAGCAATGTTAGCAGGTAATTTAAGAAGGACAAGTATGCTCGTTAGTTCTTACCGTGAACTGTAGAAGCCACCTCTTCAGCGGACCACGTGTCTCCGTCTGAGGGAAAGGCCGATACACTCCTGCGCCTGGTGCACGCACTACCCCGGCGAACCGGCCTAGCAGGTCGACATGCCAGACGGGTGAGACGTCCACCGCCACGACCGGTACACCGGCACACGGAAGCCCCAGAAGGAACCAGACGTCCTGGAGAGTCGGCGCCATCTCCCCGCACGGGAGGTGAAAAGTGTGTGTCTCGGGCCTCCATGGTCGACAAGTGCTGCAAGGAGGGACCTGTCAAAACCGAAACGCCTCTGACGATCTGTCGGGGGCGGGTCTCCAACGAACGCTGGGCGTAGCCTCGAGCATCCAACACAATGAGGAGGCGAGAGGCGCACCGCAAAAAATGAAGCATTCAAGACGTAAGTGAAGCTAAATTATAAAAACGAAAGTAAGGAAGGTTCGCCTTATACGATGTGCCTGTTAACCCAACGTGCGTCCAGAGTGAGCAACTCGGCAGGTGTCTTAGTTCGAAAGACACCTAGCAGCCTGCCCTCCACTGCACTGAGGTAGGCCCGATGCCTACGGTCAAGGGAGGGTCGGCAGGCCCCTTGTCGCTCTCGTGGCGCCCGGCTCGGATGGCCCATCTCTTGACCATCGTCCACGCCACCTGCGAGATATGCAAGTATGGGTTATTTATTTCGATTCAAGCAGTACTAATTAATAAAGAAAAATACGTATGTACAAAAAGATAATGTCATCAACAAACACTACATATCATGCAAACATAACATATTACATAAACATAAATAAATCATCATATTACATTGCCACCAGTAAGTCAGCATATTACATTAAAGCGAATATTACAAATCTAAATTACACATATCAAGTAGTTCGATTAAGGTTTCATAGATACATTTTCAACCGAACGGTCGTCGTCCATCCGTCCCCGACCCGGACGGCCCAGCATCCAAATCGTAGGACCCAAATGCACTAGGCTTGTCACAGTTCACATAAGTGTGACCGTCCTCATTGCACCTGCTGCATCCCTTCTCAACGCTTCCAGCCTCCGACTGATCCATATCGTTCCGAATGCGACGGTGTCGGCGACGACCAAGATCGTACTTTAGCAATTCCCTAGCCGGTACGTGACGGCTGTTCGGACTAGGTGGATCAGTAAATGTACCGAAAATTGCATACCCATATATCTCTCCATGCCATGTATTTCGGATTGTTTCCTTCCTGAAATATTCGGACACAAATGGAAAAGTAGAGTGATTTGTCATTGAAGCTGCCGCAAGTACATAAGAGCATGGCTTGTGAAGAAGCTTCGGCTTGCGGCATGAGCATGTGCATGTATGATCACGCAGTATGCACTCCTGCGTAACCCGGTCACGTTTACCGCCACGACGCCCTCTATCCCTGCAGATTATGTGGTACCTGAGATGATCTGTCCCCATCGCCGTCGAGCAATGTCTTTCGGCCTTACCTATCTTCTCGGCCATATACTTTGTAATAGCAGCGGAGTATATCACGATAACGATCCATGAAGTACTTACATGTACCGTGAAGAATTCCCTCCACAATTGCAACCAGAGGCAATGCCCTCATCCCCCGCATGACCCAATTGTACACCTCTGCCAAATTTGTCGTCATTATTCCGTATCTAGCCCCTTCAAGATCATACAGAGAGCCCACTTCTCTTTTGGATCATCCTTAATCCAATCGAGAAGCATCTCACGGCCGGCTCGTGTGGCCCCGCCTGCCTTGTCTCAGTAGTTCACAGCTCTGCTTTGCGGTCATCTCATCGAGTGCTTTCCATAATTTGTTGAATTTTCTTTGCTGATTCTGCTTGCACAACCTCTTGAATAGGTTCATGCAGTGTTTATTCTTAAAGTCACTAAAAAAATTTGCTCCCATATGCCTCATGCACCACCTGCTTTGCATATCACTCCACTGGGCACCCCCTCGGTTGTCGGAGCCATTTGTAATCTCATCAATCGCACGCAATAAGCCTGCGTGTCTATCATGAATGACACAGACATTTGGTCTTCCTATTACAACAGCATGTTTCACATGCTCTAGGAACCAGTACCGGCTATCTGTATTCTCTCCCTCCACAAATGCAAATGCCACCAGTAAAATCTGATTGTTGCCATCTACAGCAATTGCTGACAATATTTGCCCCTTATACTTACCAGTGAGAAAGGTTCCATCTACACATAGCACAGGTGGACAATATGTGAAGGCTCTTATGCACGGACCCAATGCAAAGAATACATTGCAGAACCCACTTGCGGTGTCGACGCCGAAGGTGATACTCCTTCATGTCATAGTACGTTCCAGGATTTTTTCTACTAATCGTCTGCAGAAGTTGGGACATTTTGCATATGATGCTTCATATGTCCCGAACCGCATTTCCAAAGCCTTCTGTTTAGCTCTCCAGGCAGTGGGATATTTTATGGTGTACTAGAATTGTTCCTCAATGGCCCGTATAATGGACCGAGACTCATATCTTAAGTTCTGAACAATTTGTGAGTACATTACAACTGCAACAAATGTTGATGTCAGATTTCTGTGCCTTTGTTGTGCATTTTCTAACTGACAGACGTGCTCCTTTACAATTGAACACACCCAGTAATCCACCCACTTTCCTTTAAATGCATGTACACGCCATGGGCAACCAGGAACAACACACATCACATCGCAGACGCTTTTACTCGACTTCACTACCCTGAACTCCCTCCTCAGAGATAAAGACCAATACTTCACGGCATCCAATACAGCTTTCTTAGTCGGGTACATGGCTCCCTAAGTCACCTCATTCTCATGGTAATCCCATGGTGTGTGCGTGTCTTCATGTACAAATAAATCTTGGAAGTTGTAAGTACTCCACACTACAGGCACCGGTCGATCACTCAAACTTCTCTCATCGTCTGACGTATCTTCATCAGGGACTTCCTCATGCTCTGCATCCTCGGCTGCCATTTCAGCAACTATTGACTCGATTCGTTCCCCTTCATCGGCCGCCCCGGTCGTCTCTTCAATTGTTTCATTGCCTTCTTCCCCTATATCTGTCTCCACATGCGCTTCTCCCACGTCCTCTGTCACCTCCGTGTTCCCTACAATTTCCACCTCCTCTTCCACTCCAGCACCACTAGTCTCCCCTGGCTCTTCACCGCATTCGTCACCTCTACCGAAATGTTGCTTGTACTCGGCTTGGACTAAGAGAACTAGAGGAAGGCACCGTTCGATTGCAATCTCAACATAGCGTCTCCAATTCCGAGTACTCGATATAGGTATCAACTCCCCCAAAAAAACCTTCAGCAGCACGGCTCACCAATGCCTGAACTGTCATGACATGTTCTTCTTCGTTGAGTTGAAACGTCCGTGATAACCAATGTTATAGCCCCCTAAATGACCTTTTCGGTGGGTCTTGATATCCCTAATATATATGATTGGAACATTGATAAATCTACCCCCTAAGGACCTTGCACAATCTCTCCTTCCCCATAATGGATCTGAAAATTGATCTTGTCTGTCATTTACCCTGCCCAACAAATTTCGCACACCGATTATTATACATCAATCTCCTTTTTCTACATCCATTTTTAAACAATATTACTACAACCAAAATGTCGCCCAACATCTTCTTCATTATCTCTAAAAATAAAATACTCTACAACATCTAATAAATTAATAAAGTATTATACTATTTTCAACGTAAACACTACATATTACCCTTCTATTCCTTGCTTAAACACTAACCCTAATATGTTCGACACATACCACATAATCGTACAATTTATTGACTATACTATTTCAATGTAAACTCTAAATATTACCGTGCTATTTATAACCAAAATCCTAATCATAGCCTAAATATTACACGGTTATTTTTAGCCGTGTAATACCCTAACCTAGCATAAATATTATCGTGCTATTTTTAGCCTAAACCCTAATCCTAGACTAAATATTAAACAACTATTTTAGCCTAAACCCTAGCCTAAATATTACATGACTATTTTAGCCTAAACCCTAGCCTAAACATAATGTAACATACACTAAATTCATATGACTATCCTACCATGTTTTATTAAATAAATTTTTTACTACATAATAAAAATACCTACGAAATCGAAGAATCGCTCCGCGCTTCTCTTCTCTCCCCACTTCCTCTCTCGCTCTCGCTCTCGCTCTCCTCTCTGTTTCAAATGCCAACAAGGTCTTGGGTCATGCCTTAAAAGCTCGAAGTTCGCCTGTTGGTGGCGGGATTCATCGCACTTCAAAATCTGCCCGTCCAACGGGCGGATTTTTCACGCGTCCAAATCTCGCCCGTTGAGTGGGCGGATTTTTTTCGGCGTTCAAATCTCGCCCTCCCGTCGGGCGGTATTTGTCGGACCCCGCACGTGGGCCGGCGCGACCAAATCCCGCCCATCCGTTGGGCGGATTTTTGAAATCTCGCCCGACCGGAGGGCGGTTCAATGTTCTCGCCCAACGGGCTGGCGACGGGAGGCTATTTATTTATTTTTTAAAAAATTAAATATCATTTATTTATTTCCGGAAAAAATAAATATAAAAAAATAAAATTCTTTGGTCCACTGTGTACTAATGGGCTTAGAGCAAGCATGTTTCAGGGCCTATTCGAGTCCCCGCGAGGAGAAACTTTCTCGTCGCCATGCTGGATGGTTTTTCCCTCTTTCCATCTCCCATCCCTGTTTCAGGAGAATTCCACCGGGAATTAATAGGCTGGGCTGGGCTGGGCTTACGATACACGGGCCGTTCCGTGCTGGCCACAGGCCTGAATTCCGGACGAAGAACGGTCCAGCAAACTGGACCAAACTGGCGCGGCCCGTTTAGAAACAAACGAGGCCGTACACGACCGCACGAGCATAGTGCCGCCTACCAGCTGTGGTAAAACCGAATCAAGCTCAAATAAGGTCACCGAGAGCGAGCTTTTTTTTTTTCCAATAAGGGGATAGCCCCGATTTCCATTACCATTACGACAACTAGGGGTGGAAACGAACCGAGCTTGAGCAAGTCAGGGATGGCTCGGCTCGGGCTCGTTCGAGTGATCGAGCCAGGCTCGTTTGGCATGCGAGCCGAGCCCGAGAAAGCTAATGAGTAGCTCGAGCCAGCTCGCGAGCCCTCGAGAGCTCCAGCAGGATGGACGGCACCAGTGGTGCTGATGGCAATAGGAGGCTGCGACTCCGTCAAGAGGGGAGGATCGGGTGGGATGGACGGTGTTGGCGGTACTGGCTGCGACGGGAAGAAGGGGCGGTGGCCGAAGGAGGTAAGGGAGAAGAGGCGAGGGCGAGGCGGCAGTGTTGGAGAGTTGTCGGAGGCTTGGCGGCAGGGCCGGAGATGTGCCGGAGGCGAGGGTGCAGAGGAGCTAGAGGCGAGGCGGCGGGGCTAGCGGATCTGGAGAGGCACCGGAGTCCGGAGGGAGGCAGTGACGCCGGTGAGGCTGGAGAGGCGAGGCGGCCAGGATCGGAGAGGTGCCATAGGATTGGCGGCAGGGCCGAAGAGGATCCAAAGGTGAGGCGGAGAGGCGGGCGAGACGCCGGAGGCGAGGCGGTGACGCTAGAGAGGAGGAGATTAGGGTTAGGGATTTGGTGGGGACGTAGGGCGCGTGGGGCGGAGCGAGCGGGAGAAGAAGGGATTTCAAGCGTGCGTGGCTGCGTGGGTCGCGTCGGCGTCGAGTGGCCTGGCCACGTCAGTCGCGTCGTGTGGGGGGCGTGGCCGGGGCCCGAGGGGATTCCTATGGGTTCGAGGCTTCAGGCGTGGCGCTGGTGCACCGACGGGGCTGATCGATCCAGGAGCAAGCCCCGAGCGAGCCTCCCTTGGCTCGACTCGGGCTCGCCAACATGACTGAGCTAAGGATGAGGCTCGGCTCGGGCTTTTCTGTGGCCGAGCCAGACACGAGCCAAGCCAATTTCAGAGCCAAACCCGAGCTGCTCACGAGCCTCGAGCCAAAGTTCCAGCCCTAATGACAACGGAAACAAAGATACAGTGTTTAGGGCATAACCCTATTGCCTACAGATTCACCAGTTCATCACACAGATACAAACCTTTAGTCATCACAAAAGGAGATACCGCTCCCGGCTTGTCTACTACTAAACAAAATATTACATAGTCTTTTTTCCTTCCACCTCCCTGTAGGGCACAACCATCAATAATAAGCATCTATCTACCAAATCTGCTATTGGCTTGGAAAAGCCCCCTATCCGCCCCATTAGCAGCTTGGTCTTCATCTTGATTTTCCATCAAGTGGCAGCAGCAGGTCTCAGGCAATTTGAAGTCATCTGCACCTCCTGCAGCTTTGGCATCCCTTCTTTTGCCATTCCCCCTGACCTGCAATGAATCCACCCAAACAATGGGAGAAATTTTTTAAAATGATTTTTGCTTCATCCCCCTAGGTCCTGCCTAGTAATCAAGCATAGCACACACCATATGCAAAATAGTCAAGGGAGATTTAATCAAGTATCCATAGAACACAGCTTTATTTCTATAAATGCATGTGGACCAGCAAAAAGATGCAAAGCATATTGTGTACCAATTCCTGCCCTCTGGCCATATGCCATTCATCCATAAGTAGAAATGCTCAAAATTTTTGGGTCCATCAGAAACTTTATAGCATGTAGCTATAATACTCCACATGGCTTTAGCAGTAGGGCAAAGAAAAAAGAGATGATCCATAGTTTCAATATTGTCACAGAAGCAGCACCTCGGGTCCCCACACCAGTTTCTTTTCCTCAGATTTTCTTTAGTAAGAATGACATTCTGCATGAGTAGCCACATGAAAATCTTGATCTTTAGGGGCATTTTAGCTTTCCAAATTGTCTTAAAGTTTCTATTAGGCGCATTGTCTTATAAAGTGACATTACTGTGAAAATTTTCTTTTTCTCAAGTTTCCAATAAGCTACATCCGGACCCCTGCCCAAGCTAATCTCATGAAATTTCTGAATTAATTCATTCCAAACCACACCGAGTGCGAGCTATCGCTGGAACTTTCTTATTTTATATATTTTTTAGAAATACTCGTAGAAAATATGAAATTGCAAAATTGGGCGTCGGTAGCCCCTAGATGGGACGATCGCCCCATAGACGGGTGATCGATCCAATGACCGTTAGAGGGGTAACGGTCCGGGAGGGAGCCGTTACCCCCTGTCGGACCAGACACCGTTGCCCCATTTATGTTACGTTATCATGATTATTGTTTACTTATCATTTTTTTACTATTAGTTACCAGATGTTCGTGCGGTTAGACTCGCTGGATGGATGAGCCATACCCGACAACTCTGACAACTGACTACACCTATATAACATACGTGCACGCAAGAATCAACCGCCTGCAGGCTAGATTGGATGCCACAGGAAGGCCGACGCAACAAACAGGTCAGCAGAGGTTTGTGCGCCCTCCCAGGCCTCGCAAACAGTTCATGCTGGCATGTCAAACGCACAATTAGCCGGTCCTGGACTAATAATATCAGCCAAACCAATCCTGTCAAGACCCTGCATGTCTTTACGGATGCCACTACCCTGACGCACTCAACGTCGAAGTCCTCCATCACAGAGTCATCATGCAAGAGGCCTACCCTATGTATTACGACATGGAGTGGGAAGCGACTGCTCGGTGTTCAGCCACTTGGTGTTCATGCCAGTGCCACAACCTGTTCACTCATCCGTGCTGACTAGTCATGTATGTCATCGCACCACCTATGTCATACGTGCGTTCTGATTTAAACGTGGTACTTATGTATTTATCAAATCCCCTAAAGGCGCGACGTCCGTAATCAAGTGCCATTTGCATGTATATGTATGTCGGAAATGGCTTGCCAGCTTTTCAATATGGCATGACCGACATATGTATTTCATGCCTTCCTACTTGCAAGAGGTGAAAAATCACATGTGTACATTACTGAGTACTATCCACAAATCACCTGCAAAACCATAGCCTTGGTAATATCACTCCATTTCAGTTTGAAATAAAACCAACCAATGTCCCTTATGGATGAGAAAGTCTCAAGAGCACACTGGTTATAAGGGTTGAGCTAGGCGCGTGCACTCCCTGAGGTTGTGGGTTCGAGCCCCGCCTGGCTTCCCTTTTTTCGCCATTTGAACCGATCGCCCCTATACCGGGTGATAGGTGGCTTGACCAGACTCAGTCTTGCCCCCCGTATAGACTAGCCATTGCAGTCTTGACCGGACTCGTCCGATGATAGAGAAGACCCTAGGGTCCGATGGCGAGCGGATACAATCCCACGCGCGTTCGCTACTGGAACCCACGGGACCAGATTCAGTCCAGTTCGATAGGGTAACGGTGATTATTGGACCGATCCCCTGTCTATAGGGCGATCGTCCCATCTAGGGGTGACCGATACCTAATTTTGCAATTTTATATTTCCTATGACTATTTCCAAAAAAATAATTTTAAAAATATAAAATAAAAAAAATTCTTGTCCCTGAGACGGCGTCTCACCTTTCCCGGGCAGCGGGAATTAAAAGCCAGCGACATCGCCCCGCGCCCCGTCGCCGAACTGCGGACACGTACCCCGGCCATGTCGATGGCGGCTGGCTCGAGAGGCCGGCGGCGCACATGCAACACGCGGGCCCGTAGCGAATGGCGATGCATCTCATCTCATCTACGCTTGCAATTCCGTGATGGCTCCTTCGTCTTCCTCTTCGTCCTCCATCCTCCGCCGCCGCCGCCGCCGCCGTCCCATGCGAGAAAAAACGCATAAATACTTGTGCCTGTTCCATCGGTTCGATGTATGTTCCCGGCGACTCGATCGGAGGGAAGGACACGGCGTCGCGCATCTAATTGGCATGTGTCCATGCAACTGGAAATTAGTTTGGATTTGGATTGGTTGCCCCGTCAGAGCGAAGGGATGACAGCACGAGCGTCCGTGGAGCATGCATGTTGGTAGGAGTCAGGCACGCCTACGTAGTTATCTCGACTGCAGCGTCCAGTGTCGTGCTGAGAAAGAAATTTTAGGTACACAAAAATAAATATAAACTGTTTAATTTCTCTCGATCTAACGATTCAGATTGATTTTGATTTTTTATACTATCACTATGATAGTATCTATACTATAATAGTATTATATTTTGTGTGAGAGACTCTCTGAATGAACGACGTTGTTGCCTGGCCACCGTCGAGGGAGTCGCCTTGCAGATCGCCGACGCTCCGCTAATCGCCAACCCTAGCTGCAGGAGCGGCAGGGCACCGACTCGGGCTTGAGACCAACTGCAACTCGGGTAGGCACCAGGTCAGGGTCGGGCTTATCTCGTGTCTTATTTAATTTATCTTATTTTTTTATTACCTTTTGAGTCTATTTTTTTTATCTAGTAGACATGTTTAAAAGCTTCCTAAACCCCAAACACAAAGGCTAACCGACTCTCAAGGCTATCTCGAAAAATTTTCGAAATTACAAGATAAGACAAATAAGTAGGATAAGCTAAGCTAAAAAGAACCCACCCTAAGCCATCTCAGCCAGCCAGGGGCATTCTCGTTAGCTGGAAGGAAAAACAGTAGGAAACCATGGAAAGGATGAGAATGTCATTAAATAAAATATCACAGTCCTAGTGTTAAGTAATGAAATTTCAATGAATTGGGTTGGTGCGAGGCGCTCCAATTGAGTGTTAAATACTGAATTCTCCTTTGCTAATGTGTACCTAAAAAAGCTCGTGCTAATCATGAGCGTGACTTCCTGTAGTCTTTCTTCTTCACAGAGCAAACTGCAACTAAGGTCATATAGGACTATACTGGTAAGGCTCATGGATGAGACGGAGGCAGGGTTCGCAAAGCCGGCGATTTCCCGCCAAATCGGTGGGGCGCGGCTTTGGAAACTGCCGGTTTTTGCTCGGCCCAACTCGCAAATTCAAATTTAAATTTATAAATATGAAAAAAATTTAGAAAAAAATGTAAAAAAAAACTAGGTCTTTTTTAGAACAACTTGTACAAAGCAACATTTTAAATTTACATCATTTTCATGCTCAAAATTCAAATCAAAGATGTGGTGAACCTTTTGTTGTGTTAAAAAAAAATGAATTTTCCATAATGGGTTAGTACGACTACGAGGCTTTTCCACTGAGCCATGCAAAATGCAAATGGTCATATTGCTCAAAAGTATAAATATTTGGATGGAAATATGATGTGTTCATATATAATATATGTGTTTGATGGAAACATTGTGTAATGTCTAAATATTTGTATTGCAATATATGTATGTATAATATGTGATATGTACATGTGTTCCAAACATCAATTTTTAGCATAGGTCATGCCAAAAAAATTTTCTACATTAATACAAATTACCATGACATATATCCTAGGCATATATGATTTTTTTCCATATTTTTTTGAAGATTCTTTTGTGCATTTTTTCAATTTTTTCAATCTCCAGTTTTTTCTACTGGTTTCTTGCCAAAAAATGCTGGGAAACCGGTGAAACCGTCCGAGAAACCGGTAAAAACCGTTTGCATACTGCCCGGCCGGCCCAGATGATTCAAATTCAAATTCGTTTGATTTTTGTCGGTTTCTATCGGTTTCCACCGGTTTTTACCGGTTAATCGGCCCGGTGGAAAAACAGTTTCGGGACCGAAATTGGGTTTTTGATCCCTGGACGGACCTACCTACAAATTTCACGCGTGGGGGACCAGTTCGAGCGGTTGGTTCTGCAACTGGTGCCAATGTGGATATCTATCAGTACAGTCGGTACTAGAGCCAGCGGGGATGCATGTATGACGTACCCACGGTTGATTATGACGCAAATATGTATGTTAATTGGTCAGTATTTCAATGGAACAGACTATGTTACTGCAGTCAATTTTTATAACACGCCTGACTATAGTTGGATGCGCTATCATATAATAATTATGTCTTTTTTTTGAAGAAAAAAACTTTACGCAGGAGTACTGCCGATTTTATCAGTTGAGGTAGAAAACACCGGTTATGTTGAGAATTCTGTGACAGAGAAGTACCAAAAAACAACCTCAAGCGACAACGTGGATAGGTCCCTAGCAAGGTTAGGACAGCTGTCACTACTAGAAAATAGGTCTTTAATATCGGCACATCAGTCTTGATTGGACACGAATCGGTATTGATAGTGACATCAGTCCTGGTTCGTGGCTCCAAGGCTTCGATCCCGGTTGGGCTCTGACATCAGTCCCGGTTCATGTTATGCTCGTTTCAGAAAAGTCCTTTGCCAAGCGGGTACAAAACAGATGGCATAGGTGCTCATCAGTCTCAGTTCGTAACATGAACCGGGACTGATGCCTCCTCATCAGTCCCGGTTCGTGTTATGCTCGTTTCAGGAAAGTTCAAAAGGAATGCATATCATAGTTATATTAGAGCGCGTGGAGAGGTGGGTTGGCTAGAAGGGTAAGTGAGGTGTCTTGAGGTCTTAGGTTCGAGTCCTACTACTCACATATATCCGTGAGTTATTTTTAAATATTTGTAGCACATTAGTCCTGACTGGTTGGAACCGGGACTGATGCCTCTTGGGCTGTCCCGCATGAGCTGTCCTGGTTCAGAAATTGGGACTGAAGCCGGGTTTCGAACCGGGACTGAAGACCCGTTCCCTAGTAGTGTGTAGAGCCACGAGAGCCCCCCTTCGGCTTTAAAGCTCTGTGATAATAATTTCCTTTTTAACTGACTATAATGATAAAAAGAATTTAACTACCAAAATCACTTGAATACTTAAAAACAGAGAACCGATTACGATGTGGCGGCACTAATAATACTCCCTTCGATCATAAATAATTGATGTTTGAGATACGTGCCAGTCAAAGTTTTGAAACTTGAGTCACGAATATCTTTTTAAATAATTAGATTGTGCACATAAAAATTATATGTGTAGATTCGTCTAAAATAGTACTTCAATAATATTACAATTTTAGTGGACTTTAAAAATAAATTACAGTAGTAATTAATGGCTAAAGTTGCATTGGAGACTGTGCAAAGTCAAAGACATCAAATATTTGTGACCGGAGAGAGTAGTATGTGATGAGTTCCTCTATGCTATTGACAGATCATATATATGTGCTTATTAATAAAAACATTATATAAGATATATAGTGGTGACGAATAACTACTATATATAAAGAGCAAGAGATCTCTTCATTGCAAAATCGGCCACGTCGCCTTGATTTCGTCCGCCGTCGGATTGCGCGGTTGGCAGAATCCAGCCGTCCAGCGCGGACATTTTCGCAAAAAAGCCCCTGCGATTTTCGCGAATTGGTCCACCGTCCTAATTTCCACCTTCTGGATGGACAGGGGACTAGCCCCATCCGTTCATTTGCTTCTTCCCTTCCCCACTCCAGCAGTCGCTCCTCTCTCCGCCGCAGTGCCGCTTCCGCACCGCTGCCCTCGCCTCGCGCCTCCCCCTCCTCTCTTCCCCACCACATCGCCTCCACACCACCGGCGTCGTGTTCCCCATCGCCGCCCCTTGCTCCTCCTCCTCCGTCGCCGCTGTCACGCCTCCCCCTCCTCTCTTCCCCACCACGCGGCCTCCACACCGCCCCTCCTCCTCCGCCACCGCCCTCGCCGTCCCTCCTCCTCCGCCACCGTCGTCGCCGCCCCTCCTCCTCCACCACCACCGTCGTCTCTCCCCTCTCTGCGTCGCGCCTCCCTATCCTCTCTTCTGCACTACTGCCCTTGCCTCGCGCCTCCTCCTTCTCTCTTCCCCACCACGTCGCCTCCACACCACCGGCGTCGTGTTCCCCATCGCCACCCCTCGCTCCTCCTCCTTCGTCGCTGCCGTCGCGCCTCCCCCTCCTCTCTTCCTCACCACGCCGCCTCCATACCGCCCCTCCTCCTCTGCTACCGCCCTCGCCGCCCCTCCTCCACCACCGCCGTCGCCTCTCCTCTCTCCGCGTCGCGCCTCCCTCTCCTCTCTTCCCCACCACTCCGCCTCCACACCACAGGCGTCGTGTTCCCCATCATCCCTCTCGCCGCCGCCTTTTTGTTCTTCGCCGTCCTGCCCGTGCTGCCGCCACCATCCTGGCCACGCTCTCCCACCCTCCTCACACCATTCCCCATTGGTGCTGCTCCTCCTCCACCACCGCTGTCGCGCCTCCCCCTCCCCTTTTCCCCACCACACTGCCTCCACACCTCCGGCGTCGCGTTCCCCATCGGCGGCCCCCTTCTTCTCTGCCACCTCCATCGCCCCTCCTTTCTCCGCCGCCACGCCGCCTCCACGCTGCAGGTGGTGAAGAAGAGGTGAAACCCAGGAACAGGCTTCACCACTGCTGTCATGCCTCCCCCTCCTCTTTTCCCCACCACACTGCCTCTACACCGCTGGCTGTGGACAACACGGGTCCCGGGTATTCGGAGACAGGCGAGTGGACGTACCACTTCCTTGGGCCAAGTCACGTGGATCTTCCAGAAGACGGGCTTGGAGGACGGCGCGGCCCGACTCGCTCTATTTAGAAGATAATCCTAATTCTACTCGAATACGTAGAGATAAGCGTAACCGACTCGGTTATATCTCTTATCTTCCTTATACAGATTAGGGAACCTATCTGTAACCCGACCCCTTGCACTATATAAGGGGGTCAGGAGTCCCTAGTTGGACATCGAATACATCCAATACATACAATCCACATCTTCATCATCGTCTGTTCTCGTGCAATCTTGACGAGGACATACGGTCATTGTAATCGACACCCCTCAATCAAAACCACGAGCACAGGAGTAGGGTATTACCTCTTTCCGAGGGCCCGAACCTGTATATATCCTGCCCCCTGTGCTTGTTGTAGGGGCAGCCACCCCATCTCCGGGAAAGATGGATGTCTACGAAGATGCTATAAAGGTCCTTCATGAAGATCTTTACCCGAAGGGGTAAGTGGTGAAGCGTGCCTAAGATGACCTCAAGACCCCTTGGGCTGCGAGCAAAAGACTTGGACATGCGCGAAGGGTCAGGAGGTGGACGCGAAGGGTCAGGTGTTCTGAGTGAATCTCAAGCAATGAGAATCCTCAGGACTCCTACCGAAGGGTGGCGGAGGAGTGGAGTCTCATTGAGGAATTCATGAAGACCCTTCGGAGAGATCAAGAGTGATCTTTGACAAGTTTCGGGCCAGAGGACGAAGACCCCGCGACAACCTCTGACAAGAACGGATCAAATCAACAACCCTGTCAGAATGTGCCCCCCCGGAGGCACATTAGGGATTAGAACAACTTGGATTGTAAGAAAGCTAATCTAGCCGTTGATCGTAAGATCAATGATCCAGAGACCAGGGCAGCTGGGTATTTCCCTGGGCCGGAGCAATTTGGGTATTTCCCATGAATGTAAACCCGGACCCTAGAGTTGTATAAATTGATAAGCTCATCAATGAAAGGAACACAAGCATTCTGATCACACACTTTCCATTCTGGTTTAATTCACATAGCGTCCGCTCTCTGAACCACTACATCTAGCAGCGTCCTCTCCAACACCGGGGAGGGGCGCCGTACCTCACCGTCGGCGGGATTTCCCGACGACAGTGCTACCATCAAGTTGTGATCTTTCGCATAGCCCTATAAAATACATTGCCAACACAATTCGTCGACAGTTGGCACACCAGGTAGGGGCTAGCGTCACGATCAGGTTCATCGACTTCGATGGCTTCCATCGGCGGATTCATCTTCACCTACGCCCCCGGCCAAGGCTTTGTCTTCGGAGATCTCGGCTTCCTTGCCGATGACTTCGGGGAACTCTGGCTATCTCAGTCGGGCAACGTTCGGGGAAGGCTGGATGCGACTTCGGCCGAACCACACCATGCCAGGTTGCCTCTTGCGAACTCTGATCTGATCTGACGACGGCGATTCTGACTGTCCCACCGCAGGTACTCCCTTCGGTTCCAGTCGGGATTACAAGCTTCTGGCTCTACCAGCTTCTTCCGCTGGTAACGAACCAACCGGCGATGCTGTTCCTAATTTGGATCGCGTTCGGATCCAATCGGGAATTGCAACTTCTCAGTTGTCCACCGTCCCGTTCGGATTGAGAAACTCGGCAACTGTTTTCCATGGATAACATGCCGTCTTTTTAGTCTGGGCTAAGGAGCGGAGCACAACAAGAACACACCCAGACGAGTGTCCTGAGTTCTGGTTCAAGGATAACTCTAACCGGATCGACTTCCTGAGTGGGCGCTGAGATACCACTCGGATTGGTCAATTCGGCTGCAAGATTTCAGCAGATCAGTTCTGCCTAATCTCAGCCGGATTTTCTTCTGCCAAACGATCCATCACGGGAAGTGGGAGTTATAATCACTCCCATTGACGAACCAACAAATCGGGATCAATTGAGCATCTCTTACTCAGAGTCCGAGTCAGAGGAAAGCGTCAACGGGTTCCTCGACTTTCATGGCGTCTATGTCGTGGATGGACAAGCCTCCGGATCGGCTCGGCGTCCCACAGAGGAGGCAGGAGCCGAACATAACCGCGGAGGTGGAGAAGATTTGGCGACAAATTGCGCGGTCGTGCACGTGAAGTCCAGGAGGAATTACTTCAAGTCCATATGGGAGATCACTCGGTCTTTCGTACGCCACAGTAGAACATCCTCGCGTGTAAGACCCTCTTGGATAATGTTGGTCTTTTACTTGGAGAAAACAGCCCCGCAACGCCGATCATGGAGCAGATCAAAGCCATGGTGACGACAGCGGCTATCCAAGGTACTCGGGATCAACAGGCTGACTCGGCCAGAAGTTAGACTGCCACGAGTAATACTCGGCGCAGTCGGTGCACACCCGTTCTTGGGCAAGATGCTCGCCGAAGTGCAAGTCGCGACCTCCGCCTCGACATTGATGCTCGGCGGAGGGAGCGGGAAGATGACGAGGGACGCCACCGAGATGACGACGGTGATAGTTCTGGTCGAAACCACGACAATCATGTTGCGCATCGCAACAATCGGCGCCATACTCCGCCACGCTGGATTCTTCCCTGTCAGTCTCCTCCCCCTGCGGACGGATTGATTGATGGAATCAAGGCATTCACACCCCGACTTCGTCAAGTAAACTGGCCCGAAGGGTTTAACCCTAAGGGAATAGTGAAATTTGACGGGGAGCGGGACCCAGAAGCTTGGTTGCAGATTTACTCTCTGGCAATCAAGGCCGCAGGCGGAGGATATAACGTGATGGCAAACTATCTGCCCGTCATGTTAACCCCTTCAGCTCAGGGTTGGCTCGCAGGCCTTCCAGAGAACTCAATCGGTTCCTGGGAAGAGCTTTGCGACCAATTCGTCGCCAATTTCTAGGGCACTTACGAGAACCCTGGAACCCAGTGGGACCTTTATCAGATTCATCAGAAAAAAGATGAGTCGTTAAGGGATTTCATTCGGCACTTTACAAAGAAGAAAAACACAATCTGGGAGATTTCTGAAGTGGTCGTCGTCGCGGCCTTCCAAAAGGGAGTTCGCGACCCTGACCTAATCAAAAGATGTCTCGGAAGTCCCCAACCACCATCAAAGAGATGTTTGCCCTGGCGGACCGGTATGCTACCGCCTCGGATGCTCTCACCGAGCGTCAGGAGGATCACCCGAGCAAAAACGAAGGTAAGAAGGACAAGCCCGAGTCATCCTCCAAGATGGACAAGAAGCGCAAGGGTGGAGAACTGGTACTGGCTGCGGATCATGGTCGCCAGAAGCCGCCTTGGTCCAATGACTACAATAAAGTAATGGAAGCACCGTGTCCTTTCCATCCGAATGGAAAGTATGCGGCAAAAAATTGCAATGTCTTGGAGAGGTTCGCTGAGGAGCACAACAAGGATACTCCGAAGGACGCCAAACAAGACGACAAGCGTGACCCTCCTCAGGGTGACGCTTACCAAGAAACCGAGCACGAGTTCAACTACATATACGGGAGATCGGATGCATACAAGTCCAAACGTAAGTAAAAGCTTACTACCCGGAAAGTCAATGCAGTCGTTCCGATCAAGTTCTATCGCTCGGATCATCCTGACCACATCCCT
Source organism: Olyra latifolia (assembly GCA_036346145.1). NCBI lineage: Eukaryota > Viridiplantae > Streptophyta > Magnoliopsida > Poales > Poaceae > Olyra > Olyra latifolia. The sequence continues at coordinate 35,600,022 of CM070529.1, read as the reverse complement.
TGCCCAGGAAGATATCCACTCATCCTGGACCCTGTGGTCCGGGGCGTCCGACTGCGCAAAGTCTTGGTCGACGGCGAAAGTGGATTGAATATCCTTTTCGCCAAGACTTTTGATGAGATGCAGATCCCAAGGTCGGCGCTCCAGAAGACAGATGCACAGTTTCACGGCATAATTTCGGGAACATCATTAGTGCCGATTGGGAGAATCTCTCTTTCAGTCACTTTTGGCACTCGGGATAACTACCGGACGGAAAACCTCAGCTTTGAGGTGGCCGATTTTGAAACTGCGTATCACGCAATCTTGGGAAGGCCGGGCTTGGCCAAACTCATGGCCGTCCCACATTACGCCTACCTGGCTATGAAGATGCCGGGTCCACGGGACGTAATCACGGTCCGCGAAGACATCAAGTTTTTCTATCTCCTTGATAAGAAAAACTGCGACTTCGCCCAGTCAACCGAAGCGGCTGCCGAGTTGGACAAGATCCGGCAGGCGGACACCACTCTTCGCGACGAGGGCGACCTGTCAAACAAGAAGCCATCTAAATCAGGCATCAAGCCTGACGAAGATGTCAAGCGTATTTCGCTCGACCCGTCTGATTCAACCAAAACGGCTCTTATCGGGACAGGGCTCGACCTGAAATAGGAAGAGGCGCTCGTCACCTTCCTCCAAGCGAATCGGGGTATCTTCGCTTGGAAGCTATCTAACATGCCAGGTGTCCCGAGGGAGGTGATCGAGCACTCCTTGAATGTGCACGACAAAGCCAGGCCGATCAAGCAGTGGCTGCATCGGTTCACGCAAAATCGGAAGGAAGCCATCAAGACGGAAGGAGTAGCGAAAAAAAATTCCTACGGGCCTCCCTTCCCTCTTTAATGAGAAATGCAAGATCACCAAACTTTTATCCGCCGGTTTTATAAGGGAGGTGCTCCACCCCGATTGGTTGGCAAATCTGGTACTTGTACAAAAGAAAAATGGTACTTGGCGCATGTGTGTCGACTATACCGACTTAAATAAAGCATGCCCCAAGGATCCATTCGGACTTCCTCGCATCGACCAGGTGGTTGATTCCACTGCCGGTTGCGAGCTCTTGAGTTTTCTGGATGCCTACTCGGGCTATCATCATATTAGCTTGAAGGAAGAAGATTGTATCAAGACTTCGTTCATCACTCCGTTCGGGGCTTTCTGCTATGTCACTATGCCCTTCGGGCTGAAGAACGCTGGAGCAATGTACCAGCGTTGCATTCAGCGATGTTTCCACAACCAGCTTGGGCGTAACGTGGAAGCATACGTTGATGACGTTATCATCAAGTCTCGGGTATCCTCCGACTTGGTCACCGACCTGTCGTAGACATTCGTGAGCCTGTTAGCATACAACATGAAGCTGAACCCAGGGAAGTGTGTCTTTGGGGTCCCTTCGGGAAAGCTACTCGGTTTCGTGGTATCTCACCGTGGAATTGAGGCTAACCCAGAAAAGATCAGAGTTATCATGGAGATGGCTTCCCCAACATGCCAAAGGGATGTCCAGCGTCTAAATGGGTGCATGGTGGCACTCAGCCGATTCATCTTGCGGCTTGGCGAGCGTGGGGCGCCTTTCTTCAAACTACTGAAGAAGCAACACGACAAGTTTGTCTGGACACCCGAGACACAAAAGGCTTTTGAGGATCTCAAATCGTTCCTCACTTCGCTACCTGTCTTGGCATCTCCCATGCCACAAGAACCGCTTCTGCTATACATTGCGGCCACCACTCATGTGGTGAGTGCCGCGGTGGTAGTGGAGCGGGAAGAACAAGGACGCGTCTACAAGGCTCAACGCCCGGTCTACTTCGTCAGCGAAGTATTGGACAAGGCCAAGATACGCTATCCGCAGGTACATAAGCTTTTGTATGCGGTTCTGATCTCCTCTCGGAAGTTGAAGCACTACTTTCAAGAACATCCAATTTCGGTGGTCACTTCTTTCCCTATTGGAGACATCCTCCATAATCGGGAAGTCACTGGAAGGATTGCTAAGTGGTCAGTAGAACTTGGGGCTTTCGAGCTCTCATTCAAGCCACGTAGTGCCATAAAGTCACAAACACTCGCCGACTTCGTTGCTGAGTGGACGGAGATGCAGGCCCCCCAGTCGTTAAAGAGGCCGAATACTGGAACATGTACTTCAATGGATCTCTCCGACGACAGGCCGCGGGGCTGGTATCGTTCTCATATCACCTGGAGGCGAACGACTCAAGTATGTCCTCCAAATTCACTTTCCAGCTTCAAACAACACAGCTGAGTACGAGGCGCTCATCCATGGGCTCCGTATTGCCATATCGCTCGGCATCCAGCGATTGGTGGTTCGCGGGGATTCTCAGCTCGTGGTGAGCTAAGTACAGAAGGATTGGACTTGTGTCAACGACAATATGACCGCCAACTGTCAGAAGGTCAGAAAGTTAGAAGACAAGTTCGATGGGTTGGAGATTATAAATATCCTGCGGCGAGACAACGAGGCGGCGGATTAGCTCGCGAACATGGGCTCTAGTCGGGCAGCTGTCCCGACTGGGATTTTTGTCCAAGAGCTTCACGCCCCCTCCATCACACCGCAGGAGCAACTACCCCAATTGGATGAACAACCACCCGAGTCAGAAGTGCTTGCCCTCGACTTGGATTGGACACGACTGTACTTGGAATATCTACAAGAAGAAAAGCTTCGCGACGATCGGGAGGCTGTTGAACAAATTCAACGTCGGAGTCGTACATACGTGGTGCATGAAGGAATTCTGTACCACCGAAGCGCCTCTGGCATACTTCAAAAGTGCATATCCAAGTCCGAAGGATGCGTCCTGTTGCGTGAAATTCACTCGGGCATGTGCGGCCATCATGCTGCCTCAGCTACGTTGGTCGGCAAAACCTTTTGTCAAAGATTTTACTGGCCAACCGCGGTCTCTGACTCAAATGAGATCGTCCGTAAATGCGAGGGTTGTCAGTTCTTCGCTCGGCAGATCCGCGTGCCGGCTCAGGAACTTCAGATGATAACTATCACCTGGCCGTTTGCAGTCTGGGGGCTCGACATTGTCGGACCCTTCAAGAAGGCCCCGGGTGGTTTTGAACATATCTTCGTCACCATTGACAAATTCACTAAATGGATTGAAGCCAAGCCTGTGACCAAGATTATGGCGGCCAAGGCCACTGAGTTCTTCCAGGAGATCATCGGTCGGTTTGGCGTACCCTCTCGGATCATTACGGATAACGGCTCTCGGTTCAGAAGTGATGAGTTTCAAAGCTGGTACGAAGATGTGGGCATAAAGATTTGCTTTGTTTCGGTGGCACATCCTCGGAGCAATGGGCAGGTCGAGCGCGCGAATGGTATGCTTCTACAAGGCGCGCATCTTCGACCGGCTCAGGCCATATGCGGCAAAATGGATGAAGGAATTGCTTGCTGTACTCTGGGGGCAGTCTCCCTTCTTCCTCGTATATAGGTCTGAGGCGGTCCTTCCAACGGAGCTAATTCGGGTCGCCCCGAGTTCAAAAGTTCAATGGGGACGAGTCAGAGGCCAGTCGAATTGACGAACTCGATCAGCTGGAGGAAGCCTGGGACGCTGCAACAATTCGGTCGGCCAAATACCTCTAAGGTTTGCGTCGTTACCACAATTGTAATGTACGGAATCGTGCCTTCTCGGTTGGAGATTTGGTCCTTCGGGTCAATTAGTCGAGTTGCCATAAACTCTCCCCCCGCTGGGAAGGTCCATACATTATTGACTCGGTGACACGCCCGGGGGATTATCGATTGAGGCGAGAAGACGGCACTTTCATGGATAACTCGTGGAACATCGAGCAGTTGCGTCGGTTCTATACCTGACGGCCGTTGTATACATATTTACAATTAAATAAAGATAAGTTTTCGATCACATTGTCTTTATGCTTGTGCAATTCAGTTTCTGACTTGCTACTTATTTGTGTTTCAATTAAGTAGTAAGTCAGAGGCTACACCTAATTAGGTGCGCAATCACGCACCCTTTCTCTTTTTACTGAAATTAACTTGACTTGCTCCCTAGTCGCATTCCGACTAGCCAGTAAGTCAAGGGCTACACCTAATTAGGTGCAGTCTGCACCTATTCAATACCTAATCAATATCCCTTTTCAGGTTTTGTTAAGCCTAAGTGTTGGTCGTTCCGAGTAACGAAACTCTTGTTTCCACGCAACACTCATACTTCCGACTGCGTTCTTGGAGACAGAGCTCTGCGTCAACTCCTAACGCAACGGAACTTGATGCGCTTGGCAGTATGCTTAGTAAAAGGAACCTAACCTACTTAGGCAAAACACAGAACTCAATTAAGAAAGATCGATTAAGTTATATTATATCACAAAGAATTGTTTACATACAAATGAACTGATAATTTACAGGAAGTTCCTATATTTACAGAGAATCTAAGTCTAAATTATCTACAAGGGACTCGGCCGCCGGCTTCACTTCCTCAAGCAGGGCCAACGCCTTCTCCTCGGAGTAGGCGAAGCCATCCTTGACAGCGTCGAGCTCAACTCGAGGGTAGAGCGACTTGACAATTCCCAGCGCTTGGCTGGTGCTCATCAAGCCGACTTCCCTGAGCCGGGCCTTGACCTACTCGGGGGCTTCGATCCACCTCTGGATCAGCTCGGCCCGACTGCTTGGCTCGGCATCGCCAGCGTAGAGCCATCGCCGAGTGGGCTCCACGGCCACCAGGAGCTCCTTGTACTGTGCTTGCGTAGTTCTGACGTTCTCCTGCAGAACACCATATTGCACCAGCGTCTTCCTCTTGTGTTCTGTCAAATACAGGAAACACATACAATTATACAACTATGCAGACACCGGAGGTTCGAAGTCGGTCGGGTTTGGAGACTTACCCCCCAACTCGGCGACGGCTTTTGCCTCTGACTTCTCCAGGGCCAGCCTTTGGTCCTGGGACTTTACCAGCTCTGCTTGGGCGACGGCCTAAGACTTGGCTAGCTCTTCCCGCAGGCTGGCGATCGTGGCGTCACGGGCTGCACATTGAGTAGAACATGATGTCATCCGGTCACACACAAACTGAATAATCCTGACCCAGGTCAGGATACTTACATCGAAGGGAGCCTGCAAGGTCGAACTTCTCGTCCTGCAGCTCCTTGATCTGGGCCTGCAACTCCCGGCACTGCTTGGACGCCCCGGTCCGAGTCTCAACTACTTGCCCTCCACGGATTTAATCCATTCTATCTGGGGGAGGAAGTAGTTGAGGAACTTGGTCTTTCTCTCGGAAAACTCACCAAGTTCATGCAAAAAGAGTGAATAATCACTATTCTACTTCGAGATGACAAAAACTTACTCGGCTGATCGGAAGACTTACCCTGATCAGTTTGCCACATTCAGCGGCATGCTCGTAGAAGGTCACCCTGGCCTTCTCCTCTGCCTCGTCGTCGAGAAAAGCCCAGTCCCCGGCCTCGTCCCTCTAGGCCACCGAGAGCTTGGGCTCGGCCTCCTCCAGGGGAGATGGGGGCCGGCGTGGAATCTCTTCCACCACCGGCTCGGCCTCCTCGCTGCTCCCGTTGGTCGGCTTCGGGCTCGAGGCGACGGCGGTGGCATCTTCACGGACCTTGGCTTCCGAAATGGCTTCCGTTGGCTCGGTCGGCGGGGTGACTGCGTCGGCTGTCGGAGGAGGAGAAGCAGAAGGAAGGGGAGGAGATGCCGCCCGACTCGGCTCAGCAGGCTTCGATGTTGGCTCGGTCGGGCGATCCGTCGGAACTTCCTCCGACGGTTTCCTGAAAGAAGGAAACGCTTCAGTCAACGAAAACATGAAGAAGGCTACCAAGTGGTGACAGGGTTATGCTTACCGGTTGGAGGTCTTGATTTTTAGACCAGCGCCCCTTTGAGCGGAAGACCCGCTTGAGGAAGCATCGGGCGGGCCACTCGGCCTGGCCTGAGGAGCCGGAGGTGCCGGCCTCTTCTTCGGCGACACCCGTCGACCCGCCCTTGGAGGACGAGTCGCCTGACTACTTGGCCTCCGGGCTAGTCTTGGCTGGCTCACTCCCTCCCTGGAGGCTTCATTGATTTTGTAGCCCGAGCTTGGTTGGTTGCGTCCCTCGGGCGGCAGGACGTCCTCCTCCTCGAAGGAGGCCAGGCCCTTGTCCTTCTTCACTGCCGGAGCCTCCTCAGACTCCTCACCCTGGCGTTTCTCGCCCTTGTGGGCAGGGGCCTCAGGCGTCGGGGCGAGGGACACGAAGGCCTGGCACACCTGTACAGGAACACGGCCTTTCCAAGTTAGTACAATAACAAAACTACTCGGTAATTGAAAGGAAATGGAAGAGTGACTCGGTCCTTACCTCTGGCGGCGGATTGGTGAGAGAGAAGTTCCTGGGGCACCCCTGGTTAGTAAGGGATGTCCCGGTAGCGAAGAACTCTCTCAATCGGTCGGCGGCATCCGAAGAGGAAATCGGGGTTGCCACCTCTCGAGTCGGATCGGTCGGCCCGGAGTATTCAAACACGAGCCGAACTCTTTCCTTATGAGGCTGGACACGGCGCATCGTGAAGGAGATGGCGATGGCCACGCCGGTCAGCCCATCTTCTTTGAGGTTTTGGATCAAGCCGAGCAGCTCGGTGACCTGATCCATCTCGGAGGAAGGGGGAGGAGAAGTCCAAGAGGGGGAAGCCCGAGGCTTTCTCCCGTCAAAAGCAGAGAGACCAGGGAGTGGGTTGGAGCAATAGAACCACTCCTGGTTCCATCCCTCCAAGGAAGTCCGGAGCGGCAAGGAGAAGTACTCCTTCTTAAGGCCACTCTGGAGCTGGAAGCTGGCCCTGCCAACGGCCTTAGAGGCGTTGTCGCTGGGGAAGGCTTTTAGATGGAAAAGATATCGAAAAAGGGCGAAGTGGGGAGCAATCCCCAGAAAGGCTTCGTAGAGTTGAACAAAGACATAAATTTGGAAAATGGAGTTAGGGTTCAGATGGAAAAGCTCGATTTTATAGTGGTTGAGCAGACCACGAAGGAAGGAGGAAGCGGGGAGTCCGAACCCGCGAGAATAGAAGGACTCGAAGACGACGATCTCCTCTTGACGAGGAGTGGGGGAGGACTCACCTGCAGCGGCGCGCCAGCCGATGAGCACCCACGCCGGGAGAACACCGGCATCGACCAGGTCCTGCAGCCGCTCCTCAGTGGTGATGGAGGTCGCCCAGCTCCCCGCCATTGAAGGAAACGAGAGCGGATCTGGAGTTTGGTGGCGGTGGCGGCGCTAAGGTTGCCCGGTGGCGGCGGAGGCGCTAGACCCTAGCGGGAGCATTTCGGGGAGACGAACAGACTTGGGCGCACAAAGCAAGCGTAACTGTTCAAATTCCCTGGCGTGCTCTATTTAAAAGAAAGTGGGTGATGTTTCGTTTCAGCGTTGGGCGGGAAAGAATGGAGCCCTAAAATCATCACTTCAAGATTCGGGCCTAGACTTAGGTTCCAGAGAGCACGCCCCATGTGGGCCGCAAGCTGTACACGCCATTGCTCAGGTACAGGTGTCACTCGGATCAAACCTAGTCGGGAAAAATGGAGTGCCCCCAGTCGGGTCTTATGGTAGTCGTCGATCTTTGAGGACTGGGTGCTTCCCAAATAGTTAGCTTTTGATGTGCCCCTTGGGGACAGTAGTCGATTTGGCTTTTAGTCAGACCGGACATCAAGAGTCACTTGTTCGGTTGGGTCTCAGTGGCACATCTCTGGATCGTTCGTCATCAAGACGAACACCACTCGAATGACCACAACTTGGAGGTGGGCGTATTCTCCCGAGAGTCACTAGCCTGACACCGCATTAAGTTGGGTCAGGACGCCTGATTACCTTGGGTTCCGAGTAGCATGCCCTACATGGGCCGTGAGCTGCACACGTCATCACATGGGTACAGGTGCCGCTCGGATCAAACCTAGTCGGGAAAGATAGCGCACCCCTAGCTGGGCCTTACACCGGTCGTCAGTCTCTGAGGACTGGGCGCTTCCCAAATTACAACTCAGCTCTTGACGTACCTCCAGGGGTCAATGGTCGGTCTGATCTTTTAGTCAGATTGGGCGTCAAGAGTTACCTCTTCAGTCGGGTCTTAGTGGCACATCTCTGGATCGTTCGTCATCAAAACGAACACCACTCGGATGACCTCAACTTGGAGGCGGGCGTATTCTTCCGAGAATCACTAGCTTGAATCCGCACTAGTCGGGTCAGGACGCCTAAACACCCTACACAAGTTGTGGAATGTCCCCTGCTGGACCGAATGTCGAGTTCTGTCAGTCAGATTCAAATGTCATAATTTGTAACAGGGAGGATAAAGCAAGGTGACACTGATCACTCGGCTACATCCACCTTTTTGGTATGCCTCTCCGTGGGGCCACTGGCTAGTATACCGACCAGTCGGACTGGATACCAAACATCTTTCTAAGAGGCTTGAGATTTTTTCTTGAGTTCTTTGCAACTGTGTTGTTTGATCAGCAGGTTACTCGACAAGCGGAACTGCATCAACCGAACGAAGACTGATCTCTCTTGGATTACATTTGAAGGGCTGCAAGCTGAACCTGGAATCAATACAACCCAGCCACGAAGCACTCGGGGGCTACTGTGGACAACACGGGTCTCGGGTATTCGGAGAAAAGCGAGTGGACGTACCACTTCCTTGGGCCAAGTCGCGTGGATCTTCCGAAGGCGGGCTTGGAGGACGGCGCGGCCCGACTCGCTCTATTTGGAAGATAATCCTAATTCTACTCGAATACGTGGAGATAAGTGTAACCGACTCGGTTATATCTCTTATCTCCCTTATACGGATTAGGGAACCTATCTGTAACCCGACCCCTTGCACTATATAAGGGGGGTCAGGGGTCCCTAGTTGGACATCAAATACATCCAATACATCCAATCCACATCTTCATCATCGTCTGTTCTCATGCAATCTTAACGAGGACATACGGTCATTGTAATCGACACCCCCCAATCAAAACCACAAGCACAGGAGTAGGGTATTATCCCTTTCCGAGGGCTCGAACCTATATAAATTCTGTTTCATGTGCTACCATCGAGTTGTAATCTTTCGCATAGCCCTATAAAATGCATTGCCGACACAATTCGTCGACACCGGCGTCACGTTCCCCATCGGCGGCGCCCCTTCTCCTCCGCCACCACCGTCGCCCCTCCTTTCTCCACGACCACGCCACCTCCACGCTGCAGGGTGGTGAAGAAGAGGTGGAACCTAGGAACAGGCTGGTAAAAAAAACCTCTCTAAAATTTTGGATTTAGTTGTGATAAGAATACTGTACATTCTTCATTCCCTATTTTGCAAAATATTACAAAACAAAACTATGTAGATTCTACCCTCTTTTTCATGTTATACTTATTCATAGTGATTTTTTCCAATTATAAGTAGTCATTTCAGCATCTCATTCTTTGGATAGCACCTTCCAATTATGCAATGGCATGTTCTCCCTAAGAATATTACCTACCATATTGATTTTTTACGGTTTCCATTGTGCGTTGTGTCAACATCTCATCTTTGGTTAGCGCCATTGGTTAAAACACACTGTGGATCTGATTATATATGCCATTGCATATACCAGATTTTATTAATTCGGCAATGCTACGTCTCACCTAGCTTGGTTTTCTTTGTTCTCTGTAATATTGGTAGCTGTCTAGCTCGATAGCAGAACTAGCCATTACACACTGTCACCTTTTCTTTACTCTACAAGTTATACGACATAACTGTCGACCTTTTGTTTGTTTAGGTGTGCATCGAATGCCTATATAGAATGATTAGTTCATGATCTCATGATTTGTATGGACAGTTGGTTTACCTCTTGTGTTCATTGTTCGTTGTATGTGTGGATTTCATTTGCATGGAGCCATGCCGCTTCACCTTGCATGATATTTTCCTATTTGCTAATCAACATAGGGAGATTGCATGGAGCCATGCATGCCGGTTCACATTGCATGATATTTTCCTATTTGCTGATCAACATAGGGACATACCATCATTTCTCTTAGAGATGACATAACAGAGTAATTGTATTGGTTATAGCCTGATAGTGCACATGGACTGAGTGTGGTCCTTGGGACCGATTCATCTTGCATGACATTTTGTTGTGTAGTGATCAAAAGAGTCATATGTATCTTGCTCACAGAGTAATTGTAGATATAGCCTGATAGTGCACATGTCCTGAGTGTGGTCCTTGGGACCAAATTCATCTTGCATGACATTTTGTGGTATAGTGATCAAAAGAGTCATATGTATCTTGCTCACAGCAGTTTCCATTAATTCCATTTACTATCAAAACCTATTGTATCATGATGTTTACTTATTTTAAGAGGATTTTCTATCTCCTCTGTTGAAGGAAAAATATGGAAGTCATCTCACAGCAGTTTCTATTAATTCCATTTCCTTTCAAAACCTATTATGTCATGCTGTTTACTTCTTTTAGCAGGATTTTCTATTTCCTCTGTTGAATACTGTTTGAAATGTCTTGCTTGTGCCCTGTTTTCACTGCCACTGCCTCCTGCAAACCCTGATACAAAAAGTCCAGGGATCAGATATTATAGGAAGTGACCAGCTGAAATTACTCCGCTGTCTTACTGTTATGTATGTAAGTTCATTTTCCATAACTTTAAATTAATTTTCTGTGTGTTACATATGTAGGTTACTTGAATGTTATAGGGCGATCACTACCTATTTGCCTATGATTTACCTCAGCTGAAAGATCTTCCTTCTCTTCCTATTGAAATGTACAAAATTTTGTTGCTGTATGTGCTTAGAAGCTAGGATACATAGTGTTTTACCTAATAGTTGAAGGCTTTCTACGTTTACTTTGTGCTAGAATGCTTTTTTACATAGTATTTGTTCATCTCACTTCTTTTGATTTCTTCCATAACAGGATAATATCATCATCTGTAGACCTTAGGATGACCTCTTACATTACATTGATGTTGGGATCTGCTTCTATGCCCAAGTTAGCTCTCTAGGCATAGGTCACAGTAGGATTTATAGATGAGACAACAATACTGTTTTCGGAGTCAAATATGGTCTATTGTTCCCCTGATGTCTTATCTACGAAGGGATACATATTTTTGGAATCAATTCTTTGTCTGTGTAAATTTGAAATTTTTGGATTATAAGAAAGTGAAAATTCATGAATGGTTCTTGTCATTTTTGAGCCTTTTCTTCTTTCCTGTTATGCATTTGTGTGGATAATCACCACCTACAATTATTTATCTTACGGCCTGTGCATATTGGATACTTTGTTTTGTCTAGATTGAACGCAGGTTTGTCATAATACAATTGGCACAGGTGTTACCTCATTTGTTTACATAGATTAAATTTGCCATTGTCCTTATACTGTTGCCGAATTTTCAGTACATATTAGCCAGAAATGCTCATCCGTATATGCTACAACAGGCCATGTCCGCTCAGCCTATACGTCAACATGCACATTCCGTTTCCACGGATGTTGCGTGTGAGAATAGAAAAAACGGCGCGCTTAGTTGTTGGCCAGAAATGCCACCAAGAAAAGTATTTGTCATCTCTTATGTTTCTTATCCATTTGTTTTCGTTCTTTCGTTCCACCATTTTCTAATTGTGTATTACGCTTGGCCATGTATTGATATCATTTTTAAGGATGCTTCCACCTTATTCGTTACCTCTTACAACACTCACTTTGGACTTACCTACGACGTTCCAGCCTTCCTCCTCAGGTGTCCATTTCTTTCCTTCGATGCAGCGTGCATTGTTTATGGCTTTCCTGTTTGTTGTCTCTTTGTTTACTTCTATGTTTTTGCATTTTTCTCTCTTTCTTTCTCCTCCTTTACATTGTATTTCTCTGTTATGCTTTTTGTAGTTTAGGATATTTGTATGACAGATGACCGTTCTACAAACAACTACGCACCTGCTATACTTCTATTTTAGTTGTCAATTATTTAATCACGCACATCATGACCAACGCGCGCCCGGCGCGCGGCTACCTTCTAGTTTTTACGTGGGAGACCATGACGGAGCACAGAGCCCCACCGCCACCGGTCCCCTTGTATTGTAGCTTGCTTTTCTTAGCTAGCTCCGCTTGTTCTTTTCTTCTTATATATAGCCTATTGTAAAAAAACGCCAAGGTAAAGCCGGCAGATTCAATCTATTATAGAATTGAATTTCAATTTTATTCAATATAAAAATTCAAGTTTTTCTTTTTATTTTGAATTCTACGAGGCCATGGATCCACCTGTGCATCTAAATCTGTCAATATGCATGAAGTAGCTTTCTCTAAATGCTAAATCATCCGTAATAATTTTCGAATAACTGTGTGAAAAAATTATAGCATAGATGCGAGGTTGAACTATTTGTTGACTCCCTTTGATTCTGAAAGTACAATACTGGATAAATATGGTCCTATATTTCTAGAAATCGTTCACTAGTGGGCATTTGACCAGGTTAGTGATGGTTTTGATGAAAATAACATATGTGTGATCCACATTTTTGCATAAAAATGTTTTATGAAAGAAAAAATAAATTTCACATTTGAGTTCTAGATAGTTTTACGAGCTCACAAAAACTTTTTGTATTTTATAAATATTCCAAAATCTTCTAGCATTTTCCAATGGTATGAAAAATAGAATAAAATGCTAGAATAAGTTTTACAAACAATGTGTTTTGCTCATGGCCGTTGCGCCTTGCCGGTCAGCCGGCCAGTCGTGCACACTCGTTGTTGCCGTTCTGAACGGCTGGACGCTGGACAGCAACGACCACAGCCGCTGGTTAATTACCACACATGGTAAACTTAATCATCTTCAACCAACACAGGTTCAGGGTTAAAGAAACCATAGTTTACCGCTAAACCATTGCGGTGCGGTTACAAAAACGGAAGCTTTAAATCGGAAGAAACTTAAAATTTTGACTACGTTCAAATTCGTGGCGGAATCAATACAAATATGTAAAATAGTATAAATGTGTTTGAATTGTTTGGCATGAACAAAATTTGACAACAGCAAATTTTCATGCTTGTTTTGAGCATTATTGTGCACAGAAAACTAAAAAAACAAGAAAAAGGTCATTCGGCCAGCTGGGCCGTATCTTACCGCGGTCTATTGGCCCATTGTCTACTGGGTGAGCTAACCTGCTAGATCTAGGAATTTTATTTTTTTTTATATTTAAAAATAATTCGAAATAAATAAATAATATTCCATTTAATAAAAATAAATAAATAGCCTCCCGTCGCCACCCCATACGGCGGGAAAGAGAAATCGCCATATCAAACGGCGATTTTATAAAAATCGCCATTTGGTTGGGCGATTTATATAAATCGCCATTTGGAATGGCGATATTTGCCCCACCGCCAAGGGTGTGCAGGGTTGGTAATAATCGCCATTTGGTTTGGCGAAAATTTAAATCGCCCGCTTGAAAGGCGATGTTTGCCTAAACTTTTGTTTTCATTATTAAATATGAAGTGTTTATCGAATAAATCATCGGAAAGGGCGACAAGAGTGGGCCTTAACCGTCCCGATGTGTGGGGGCAAATAGAGCGACTGTCGGCATGTAGTGGGGCGACCGCCCACACGCAATAATTCATTTGAAGTACATATGATATATATTACATATGAAAGTATATATATTATCATTTTTTGTGGCCTAAACAAATGCCTCCTATCGAACGAGCTTTATTTTATATTCTCGCACCCATGACCTAAAAGTCACGGATGAAGGGCGAGGTTTGCTAAATTTTACTTACTTGGTTGGGCGATATTTAGAATATGGTCCTCCCGAGGCATGGATTCTCCATTCTTTTCTATTATTAGATTTAAAAAGAAAAATGTCCGTATTGTCACAAAGCATTCATCGCATGGCGGCAGATATAGCGTTGAAAGTAGAGTGCTCTTCTGAAATTTTTATTGTCGATTACAAGGAAGTTTCTCTCGAGTACAACGGGATATTTCCTTCTGGTAGCGTCAGTCCGGCCTCCTTTTGCGCGACGTGCCTCTCGCTTTCTCTCCTGTCAGCCTCTCGTGCCTCAGCAGCCTGACGTTCGGCGTCCTCTTGTTGCTTGTGGTACTCCTCTAGCTAACGCTTGCGCTTCTCCTCTTGCTCCTCCTCATCTTGGCCGCCTAAACCACTCCCTCTTCCAACGGACCTCACGCTCGATGTGTTTCTTGTCATCCTCCGATTGCTCGTGTCAGCCAACGCCGAAATCGCAGAGAGGTGGGGAGACTAATTGTTCAACGAAGTTAGTACAGCTCACATGCGCTATGTAGTATATATAATTATGCGAGTTAGGGTGAGCAAGTACCTTTGGACCTTCGCCAAAGGCAACCTTGGGTGGATCGTACTCGTGGTTCGCACACATGAAGAACCTCCTTCCGTAAGTGTATGAGAAATCTTCGTTGGATTGAACAAACTTGCACAGTCACCGCAGCACATTGGAACATTGACCCCTTCAGCACGGTGGTCTTAAACTTGCTCATGGAGGGTCTCGAGCCGGAGGCTGCCATTGCTTGTTATGGGGAGATTTGTGGAGTGTATCTTGCCGGAGGAGTATGGGACTTGCAGAGGGAAGTTGCGCGCAGAGGTCCCGAATGGAGGTGGGTATTTATAGCGAAGTTTGTTCGGTGCATGGGCGGAGTTCATGGAAGCGTCACGCATCCTCCCGAAAGTCTTCTTGATGCGATTGATGTGACCGACGCTGAAAAGCGGTACCGTTGGTCAGCGATGCCCCTTCATTATTCTTTGGATCTTGATCACGATTGATGTGACCGGACGACAGGGGAATGTTGGTCGCCAGCGCCCTTCATTATTGATGGATCTTTGTGCGATTGATGTGACCGGACGCCGAAAAGAGGAGATAGAGTAGACTACTTATCGGCCTACAAGATAAAGAAGAAAAGAACATCAAGTATGAAAAACCGGGGCGTCACGCACGCCGCCTACCACATTTATGTGGACGTCCGCCTCGACGGTGTATGCCCCCGGGTCTGTAAAATCGGAAAAGCTTAACTTTGTGTTAAAAAACCAGAATTGTGCTCACTTGTGAGTTTCCGTAGGTCACCAGCCCACCCGATATCTCCAAAAATTATGGCAAAATCGGGGACGTCGCATACGCCGCCTACCATATTTATGTGGACGTCCGCCTCCGACGGTGTATGCCCCAGCGTCGTAAAATCGGAAAAGTATAACTGTGAAAATCGGAAGACATACGCAAGGGAAGAAACGAACAAGTGAACAAAACATATAGAAGGAAATGCCCAACAAGGTTGAAATACAAGGGTCAAACTAAATTAGTACTAGGGGCCCTACTAATCTATACATCACGACCCTCTTGGGCGAACCCCTCGACCGACCCCTCCATTTGTGGCTTGCGACCCGTCGGTTGCCCACTAGGGAAGGTAAGGCGGTCCGGAGGTGCAAGTCCTGTCTTGGCGCTCGGTCGGGCCGGTGTGGCTCTCATTGCGACGTCTGAGTCGGTGGAGGGGGTGGCTCGGTCTGCTGAGAGGGCGCGAGCTCGTCGGGGCCGGGGGCGAAGAAGGAGTCCACGTCGTAGTAGGCGTGGCCCAGGTCCGCCTCGGAGGTAGCGTCTGCTCTGTCCCAGTCCGTCGGTAGACGACTGATAATCTGACAGTTAAATTTCAATTGAAATCACGTACAAAAATTATAAAGCGACAGGAGGGTTCTAACCTCGCACATCTACCCGGGGGGTAGGGACGAACTGAGACGCAGGCCTCACGGAGGATGGCCCAGGCCTCACGGAGGACGGGCCAGGCTCGTAGCCCGAAGTCCACCGCGGTCTCTGTGGTGGGACCTGTGAGGACGTCCCCCTCGTGGCCGAAAGTCCACGACGCTCAACAAGGGCCTGTGTGCCCATCCCAGGCCCGTGGGAGTCGACCTCCAAAGCCGGAAGCGAGGGCCAGCGTGGCCTGGTACATAGTTGAACACCGTGTTATTGTACGAACGATATATGACAATTTTAAATCTTGTATTACTGCCGTGCTAGAAGAAGGGCGGACGTGGGGAATCGAGGCCTCTCACCTAGCGGGTGGGCGTCAGACGAACGACGCAGAAGTAAGGCTCAACGAGCGCAGGTCTTGTCACGAATCCCGAGAAAGGTGTCCAGATCTCCATCGGGGTCATCTGTACCCTCCTCGCAAACGCATCACCGCGCTCTCGCATCGGCGTGGGACTCGCGCACAAGATCGTCTTTGAAAGTAAGGACAATTGCATTGCATGTTGAAAATGCCCATTTTACTGAATGTAAGCACCGAAGAACATAAGGACAAAGGTAAAGAATCGCCGAGGAAGGTAGTACCGCAAGGTAGGCCGACCGAGCTCGGTGAAGTGGAGTGCGTGTCGGTCACGGTCGCCACGTGGCGACCTCGGCCGTGGGGTGTGACCAACGTCCGTCGTCGATCAATACCAGCGCAAGTAGGTGGGGTGCGAGGCCGGGTCGTACTCTCCGTCCTCCTCGACGCGATCTGCAAGGCGTCCTCCCACCTCTCGACCAGGCGCCATGGCGGGTGCCCACAGAATCCCCTAGTGTGGCCCGTCTAGTCGACCTGAGTAACAATGCTCACTTAGGTATAATTGAATTTATAATGAAACATAATGCGTAAAGGAGGACGTCTTCTGGTGGTGCGGGAGGCACGGCGTGGGTGAGTGGCGGAGAAACACTGGTGTCGTCCGAATCGCCGCATCACCCGTGCGGCGAGTAATCCTCGGCGAAGATGTCGAAGATTAGAGGCGACCTCGTCGACCAAGAGGCTGGTCCCTTCGCTGGGGGACGACAGTCGTGCGGGCGCTGATCGCCTACCACTTCAAGATGTAGGGGTCCACAGACATCGTCACCAGAAGCTCGTCCAACCGCCGGACGTGGTCCGTAACCTCGTGGGTCTGCGTGGGGCCCGTGAGGTCGCAAAATGAAAGGACGGAATTAGTCGGTCCTCGGTACAAAAATACATGATGAATCTTGAAAGTTCGAATGAATACCCGGGCGAGTCGAGAAGGCCCATCGTGGGCGGTCCTCCGAGTGGCGTGGTAGTAGACCACGCCATGCGGTCGATGATCCATGAGAGGCCGCCCGATGGCGATCCTCTCGTAAGACCACAGCTGGAGGAGCAGGGGGCACCCGCCTAGCACGGCCTGCGCGTCCGTCTTCACGACGGCGTCACACAGAGCCCTGTACGTACCCGCGAGGACAGCGGAGGCCCAACAGATCAAGGAACGCGTCCCCGGCCAAGGCCCGCGATCTCCCTCGCGTGGGGAGGAGGTGCTGTCGACCAGCGTGGCCGTCTGCGTGCGGTGAACATTACCCAGCCGAACAACCACAGGAGGTACGCCTCGAGGTGCCTCGCCACCATCCCCTCGTCCGCCTCAGGGTGGATGAGCTCAGCCTGTTCAAGAGAAGTGGAAAACGATGTTAGATCTAAACTTGCGCCAAGGAGAACCGAGGAGAGCAATTTACGGTTGCGTCTCGTGAACTGGAGAATCCACCTCTTGGCGGGCGTGTGTCTCGGGCTCGTGGGAAGGGCTCAGAGACCCGGCACCGGGCTCGGACGACGCCCGGCGATCCAGAGCTCCGTCGCCACTCGGGAGACGTCCTGGCGGCGACGGGTGCGCCAAGACACGGCAGCGCCAGCCAGCGAAGGACACATCTGCGGGGTGGCGCCATCTCCCCACATGGGAGATGGAACGTGTCGTCTCCGGTCTCCACTGTCGACCGAGCCGCCAGAGGACTGTCGAGTAAAGCGCCTCGTCGCCTCCTCGCCACCGTCGCCTCGATCATCCGGCTAAGGGTAGTAGGCGGACAGGCGCAACCTAGGAAAACTTCAGATTTAGCGAGTGGTAATATTACAAAATATCTACGCACAGAGTTAATGGAGCACGTACCTCTCAACCCAGCGGGCGTCAAGCTGAGGTGCTCGGACGGCGTCTGGTGCGAACACGCCGAGCATCGCACCTCCTCCGCAGAAGGTAGGAGCGGTGCGGCGGTCCAGCGTGGCGGGAGAAGCTCACGCGGCGGCGGCTGGTGTGCACCCTGGTCGGCCATCCTGTCGTGTTCCTGCAAAAAATAATGGTTAGGACGATTACAGTTTCAGATAGAATGTGGATAGTGACGTTAAAAAATTCAGAAAATTACTACGGAATGAACATTGAAGTATAACATACCATATGCCAAACCATACTGAAACATACGAAATTACGGTTCATATTACGTATCATATTACAAACTGTGAAAATACAAAGGACGACATAGTTCCATACAACATTGAATTGAGCGTGCCATATTACATAGCATATTACAACAATGCGTACTATGCAGTACGACTTCGAACTACAACATACCATATTACATATGAACTAACATTTCATTGGGCTGAGTACCATCACATCAGTAACAACCATCAGGCCGCCGCCCATCCGCGCCTGACCCGGAAGGTCCGGCATCCAAGTCATACAACACGGATCCAATCCGTGTGTTGCAGTTGATGTATGTGTGACCTGTTTCATTGCACCTGCTGCATCTGGTATCAACTCTCCCAGCCTCGGACTGATCCATATCGTTACGGATCCTACGATCTTTGTCGGCGCCAAGATCACACTTCAATTTTTCCTGTCGGTACATGTCGGTGTGCGCGCCCAGGGGGATCCGTAAATGTCCCGAACGTGGCGTACCCGTAAATCTCTGCATGCCATGTGTTCAGGATGGATTGTTTCAAATAATATTCGGAGACATACGGCAAAGTTGGATGACTGCTTATACTAGCAGCAGCAAGTACATGGGAGCATGGCTTGTGCAGTAGCAGAGGCTTGCGGCATGAGCAAATGCACTTGTCTTCACGGAGTCGCCTCTGCTTTGCCCTATGGCGATGACGCGCGCGGCCCTCTATCCCTCGCATATAATCTCATACCGGCTCGGCGGTACCCATCGGTGTAACTACGTGTCTCTGTGCCTTCGTAATCTTTTCTTCAATGTACTTTGTCATGGCGGTGCGATATAGCAATCGATGGTCCCCATTGCAATGGAGGCTACCGGTGTCGATCCATGAAGTATTTGCATGTACGGTGCGAATTCCCTCGACAATTGCGACAAGAGGCAAAGCCCTCATCCCTCGCATCACCCAGTATACCTCTGCTAAATTTGTGGTCATGGTCCCATATCTAGCTCCGTCTTTATCGTATAACAGGGACCACTTTTCCTTTGGATCATCCTTAATCCAATCTGAGAAGCATCTGATACTAGAGTTTGCTATACTCCTTGCCTGCCGTGCGGTGGATGTTTCTGCAGTCTGCTTCATTGTTAGCTCGTCAAGGGTCTTCCATAATTTATTATATTTTCTTTGTTGATTCTGTTTGCCTGACCTTTTGAAGAGATTCATGAGGTGCTTATTTTTGAAGTGATGAAAAATTGGCTCCCATATGTCTCATGCACCACCTGCTTTGTATGTCCCTCCATTGTGCATTACCACGATCGTCATAACCATTCTGATTTTTTCAATTGCTCGCAAACAAACTGCATGCTGTCATGTATAACGCAAAACATTTGGTCTCCCAGACGATGCATGTTTCACACGCTCTAGAAACCAGTACCAGCTATCAGTGTTCTCCCCCTCCACAAATGCAAACGCTATCGGCAATATCTGGTTATTGCCATCCATGCCAATAATTTGTCAATATTTGGCCCTTGTATTTTCGGTTAGGAATGTACCATCCACACGAGGACAGGGGACGATGCAGGGAAGGCTCGTATGCATGGTCCCAAAGCGAAGAACGCTTCGCTCGTAACCATCTTCCGGTGTCCACCCGATCATGACATACTCCTTGATATCGTAGTATGTACCGGGGTTTCTTGCATCGATGGTCTGCGATGGCGCAGAAGGTTGGCATATGAGGCTTCGTATGTACCAAACCTCCTCTCCAAAGCCTTCGCTTTGCCCTCCAAGCTGTGGCATACTTTATCTTGTCTTGAAATTGTTCTTCAATTGCCCGAATTATCGGCAGTGGCTCATAACTTATGTTGTCTACTATCTGTGAATACATCACCACTCCAACAAAAGTGGAACTTAGGTTCCGGTGCCCTTCTTCGCGATCGTTCCAACCGACGGTTGTGCTCCATCTGTCGAACACATCCAATGTCGACCCACTTTCCCTTGAATGCATGTACCTCCAAGGACATCCGGGACGACGACTTGAACATCATCTGAGACTTTTCTTGGACTTGACAACACGGAATTCCTCCTAAGAGATAATGCCCAATACTTCACTTTGCATCCATAACGGCCTCCTTACTAGGGTACATTGATCCTGTGTCACTTCGTTCGATCGTAATTCCATGAAGTCTGCTACTTTGGTTCACACATAAATCTTGGAAGTTGTACGAGTTCCACTCATTTGGGGCCGGACGATCTCCAAAACTTGCCTCATCGTCTGAGATGTCCTCGTCGGTACTTGCTCGTCGCCTCATCCTCTGCCTCCATCGGTTGTACTAGCACTTCAATTTCTTCCCCTCATCTACGACACGGTCGCCTCATCTCTCTGGGGTGCTCGGTGCCAACCTCCTCCGTCCCGTCATCTCCGTCTATATCTTCCCTCCTCCTCCGTGCTCCCCCCCTTCACCCTCCTCTGCCCTTCTTGACCATGGTAGGCATCGTCTCTTGCACCGGTGTCTCGTTTGAGTCACCGGTTGGTTTGAACTTCTGCTGAGCAAGCAGCACTAGAGGAAAGCCGCGTTCAATTCCTATCTCAACATACCGCCTCCAACTCCGTGTACACAATATCGGCATCAACTCCCAAAAGAAACCGTCCCTAGCACGGGTGACCACGGCCCTAACCTTCATCACATGTTCTTACGAGTTAAGTTGGACGTCCGTAACAACCAGTTTGTAAACCCCAAAGCGTTCTCTCGGTGGGCCTCGATATCCCTAGTGTTCTTGATTCCAAATTACTAAGATCCACCCGTTTGGACCATACATAATCTCTCGTCCCCATAGTGAATCTGAAAATATAACTTCTCGACATTTGTCACGTAAATAAACCATCCAACGCAAATTATTACACGTGGAGTGCGAATATTAAGTCGTCTATATTTTTCCCTCATCTAAAGCTCGTCGGAGGAGGATCAAACCTACGTTTGTATGACCTCAAGAATTCAGGGCAAAGCTATCATTTTAACTCGATATTTTTGTATGTACTAATTACATCCGAAAGCGAAATCCCACCATCAATAGACCCTTATCTTAATCTATAAATACCCTACCAACCCCAAACCCATAGCCCTACAGCTAACAAATTTCATTCCTAAAATTACCGTAAACATACCGTACTCATAATCTATACATACACTACGACATATGTAAACCCTACCCCTACTGATATCAAATTCCACCCCTAAAAATACCGTAAACAAACCCTAACAATACTCTGTAAATATCATACGAAGCAGTAAACCCTAGCCCTATATATATCAAATCCTGCTCCTAAAAAGGCCAGTAATATACTCTACTGATAATCTATACATACCCTAAAAACCCCTAAACTCTATTCCTACAAATATCCTAAATATCCCTTTTACTATCTACTTACTACTAATTTTTAACATTCATATTGCTATCCTACCATGTTTTGAATAAAACAATAATACAAGATATAAAAAATTTACCTGAAAACGTAGATGGCAGTGATTTTCCTACCTCTTTTCCACTTCCTCTCCCTCTCTTCTTTTTTTTCTCTTCCTCACCTCTCTTCCTTTTTTTTTTCTCCGTCGGTCTCGGGCTCTCGGGCAGCAGCACGGCCGCGGGGCGCGGCGGGCCATATATAGGCGATAGTTCGCCACCCCATTTGGCGATTTAAACCCGCGCCAAAATTTCGCCAATCGAACTGGCGGTTTTTTAAAATATCGCCATTTGGGGTGGCGATCTATTGGCCCTAGGCGCTGCCTCGGGGTGGGCTTAATCCCGCCAAATGGGGTGGCGAAATTTCAAAATTTCGCCTTTTCATATGGCGATTTATCTTTCCCGCCGTACGGGGTGGCGACGGGAGGCTATTTATTTATTTTTATTAAATGGAATATTATTTATTTATTTCGAATTATTTTTAAATATAAAAAAAAATAAAATTCCTAGATCTAGTGACCGGCATCGGCGAACTAAGCTAATAGATCCGTGAGCTAAGCCCTCCCCCTACCATCTGTGAGCTAAGCTGCTAAATCTGGCGACTGGCGGCGACCTCGTCAGTAAGCAAGGCAACCACGAATTTGGCGGGAAACCTTTTTTTTTTGCCGAAACCGAACGGGAGGCAGTGGGCATCTGACTATACGTTTTTCCTAGCTCAAAGACAATGACATGTAGATCCGAGACACGTTGAAAGCGAATAAATGTTCCCTATAGTTACAACTGATATTTGCTTCCACTGGATCGTGGACCTCGGCTACGGAAGCTTGTTGACAAAACCACGCAGCTAGCTGCTAGTTTCCCACGCATGGTTTCTCCATGTAATTTTGTTTTTGTTAGAGCAAAGGTTAGCAATGTTGGAAAACGGCGATGGGCTTTGAAGCCCATCCCACTTATTGGGCCCATTACGTAAACCCTAAATTAGGTTGGCTGTATATTTGAAGGGATTCCCTGCTTCATTGTACCATGTATGTATATCAATGGATCTTCTTAGAAAGAAAGGAAGAAAGAAGAAGAGCTTTCCCCCACGTCTCTATATGTCTCTCTGCGTATAACTTCCCTAGGATTATTCTTGCGAGATCAAGGGGTAACGACCGCGATAATCGTTTGGACTATAACCGGTAGTAGGGTTTCCAAAGAAGCTAAACCTAGAACTCGAGAGTTTGTTTGCTAGCCGCGGTTTGGGGTGGTAAGCTGCTCGGTAGTGATTAGCTGACGTAGTTGAGGATTGGCCGACACATTTACTTTTGAGGAATTGTTTCGACTTGGGCGTCTGATTTTGACTCGAGTCGTCTGTTCCATCGGACACCTTAAGTCCTACTTGCGCACAGCGCAGCTTGCGCTCCTGTTGCCTTCCCTCAACATATCTCGCTTTCTCTCTCACTCCTCTCCTCTCCTCTCCATCTTCCCTCTTGTGGGGCCTGTCCTTTGCCACCACTTGATCTGCACTAATCCCTGGATCAGTACACTAGTGCACACCATTTACATAGCCGGATCATTTCATACAAGTGGAAGATTTATATTACATTAAGTGCCTGAATTAAGCTCGAAGGCTATTAAGTATTACAACACGGTATATTGGCCCAACTTAGTCCAAGAACAACAAAAGATCAGAGTACGATAAAAGATCCAAAAGAGTCTCTTGCCGGCTATGCCTAAGCAATCGACTGGAGAGACGCCCTAAGCCTCGTCCTGATCGTCAGCATACTCCTATTCATCGTCTTCATGGCAGGCATATTTGTCTTGCTTATACTCACCATCTAAAAGAGTATATGTATGCGAGGTCAGTGTCATCCAAACACTAGCGAGTTAACACCCAACTTAATACATTTAGTGGTAGAGGTTCCAAAGGAAAGGTTGGGGTTGTTTTGTTTACAGAAAGCCAGAGTTTTAAATCAAAGCCTATGACTTAGCAGTTTTGACCAAAGCTCTACTTTTAATGTGTCAATATCAAAGTTTTTAAGTTCCCGACCATAAACTAAATCCCATCTTATGGCAGTTTCCATTCACTCTGTCAAACACATCCTTACTCCTGCCATCATCTTCTGGGTTGGCGACCTGTTGTGAACCACAAGTCTACTGGATTTGCCAGTCCAAGAAGTGTGATTAAATCACCCTCAGGTGACGTCTCAAGCCAGACCTTCTTAGAGTGAGGTTTCCTGTCCAAGGGCTGGTTTTGCAAACCACCACATGTGACCCTCATCTCCTACTACCGCGCGATGGCCACGCGTTGTGTCGGAACCACCTCCCTCAGGCAAGTGGCAGTGCCCTCCCGCTACGCGTATGACTCCGCACTCCTGCTAGGGCGAGCCCGCACTTCACCCTATCACTGGGTCCACCCTGCCCATTTGTTCACAACTTCCTTCTCCTGCTATCGTCCCTTTGTGTGCCTCAGCACACAATGTGTCGGAACCACCCCCTTAGGCAAGTGGCAGCGCCCCCGCTATGCGTATGTCTACGCGCTCCTCAACGTACCGTATGTGAATGATAGCCCATAACCCTAGCCCATGCTACTCCACTGTACCAGATCCTGTCCGTACAAAACCACAACCACAACCGAACACACACACTGGCATGCCAAGCCCAATATCCAGTTATCCATATCATTGTATAATCATGTTCGGTGAATATTGGTTCACCGTTTCGAGGCAACTAAGCCTAAAAATAGTTATTGCACCTGAGCAATGTCTAAGCAAGGTTTTAACCAGACTTAGGAGTCTAACAAGTTTTAAATCATAGATTTAAGAGTCTAATAACTATTTTGTTCCTAAACCAGGTTAATTCAAAGATTGATCGTCAAGGCGATTAGGTTGTGATTCAACAAGTAATGATCATCAACACTATCATGATTGGATATCGATAATTCAATAAAACAGGCATGATATATCATGATTAACAAGATAGATACTCATAATTAAAAAGCATGCAATTGATACTTAAAAGAAAATACTTTAATTGAAAACTGGGATCAATATAATCTAATGAATTGTAACATACCCATATTTTCATCATTTTAGCATAAAAATTTTTCCACAAAAATCATATTTAAAATCCCCTTTAACTTTTCCTAATTTTTGATGAATTTTCAAATCCAATACCTATTTATTACTAAAAAGAAAGACACATCCTTTATTTTTCAAAAATATTATTACATAAGTAACAAATATTATTGCATAATTAAATTCTCCTCATTTTTCTAAGAATTTATAAATTTATTTCATATTTCTATGATTTACCTATAATTTTCTACAAATTTCTAAAACACTTTCTTTTTCTGAAAAACGGGAAATACGCTTTCCCTTTTGGGAATACGTTTTCCTACCTCAGCCGGAGCCCCACTTGGGCCTAACGCCCAAGGCCGAAACGGCCCATTTCCCCCGCCGGTGCCATAACTGGTCATCAACGGTCGAGATCAAACCGATTTGATCTAACGGCCAAAAGTCGTACCGCTTCAATCATTAAATCTCATCCACCCATATCTGATCCAATGGACGTGATGTGTCCACGTCGCCCCTCCGACCTCAGCCCACAGAAGCTGTCTTCCCCAGTCCCGGCGCCGCCGCCTCCACCGCTGATTTCGCCGGAAAACGACGTAGCCGCCGTTGTAACTCGCCGCCGACCGTGGTTTTAAAGGATCCAGAATCCCCTCGACAGCCCGAACCCTATCTACCACTTTCCCAAGCCTAATCCACCACCATTTGCCGCGGATTGCTCGCCGCCATTAGACACCGCCGCCGCCCATGGAAATTCACCGCCGCCGTCGTTTTTCCCCTCCTCTGGCCTTGTTTAGTCACTACGGACAAGCCCGCGCCGCTGTCGACAGCTGCCGCCACCTCACCATCGTCATCCGCCCTCGGCAACTCACCAATCCGTCGCCGCCACATAGTGCCGCCACCAGTACCATGAAGCCACGATTTCGTGCCCCCCACTCCATCCCCAGCCTATAAAAAGCCTACCCCGACGTCGCACTTCCTCAAGCATTCTTCTCCACCCGCTCCTACTCCCTTCTATTGCCCAATATCACCGCCGTTGAGTCTTTCTTCTTCAACTCCGGCAATTTCTTCCCTCACCGCTCCGATGCCCTTCCGGTGTCGATGTCCATGGGAAAAACCTCCCACATCTCATCGCAAACCTAACTTAACCCTTGCCCAAACTCAAAGCTCACCGGAGAACCCCTATCACTGGCGTCCCAATTTGCCGCCGCCACTATCTCGTCGCGCTGCCACCTCCGGCCGTCTTAAACCCTACCGCGACCACCAATAGAGTCCATCTAACTCCAATTTCATGATTCCCCACTTAATTCCTCGCCGCCGGCTCTCCCTCACCGTCGCCGACGAGCTCCA
The DNA here is from genome assembly GCA_036346145.1 of Olyra latifolia. Classification (NCBI taxonomy): domain Eukaryota; kingdom Viridiplantae; phylum Streptophyta; class Magnoliopsida; order Poales; family Poaceae; genus Olyra; species Olyra latifolia. The sequence goes on along the minus strand of CM070529.1, from coordinate 35,574,076 downwards.
CCGCCGTTCCCTATTATTTCCCTTGTTCTTACACTGACACTTCGGTCCCACCAGTCAGCCGCACCAGCTAAAACCCCTCTCACTGCCCTTTGGGTCCCCCTTGTCAGCCGCCCGTGCGTCCCCATATTGGGCTAAGCCCAATATTGTCTAAAGCCCAGTAAGATTTCAAACTATTTTCTGTTTCCATTCATAATGCCTGAATTTATTTAAAATACCAAATCTCTTTTATAAAATCTACAAAAATTCATACAAATCTAAAATAAGATAAATAATAATATAAAAATATAAAATATCATATGTTTCTAATAAAATAATCTTAGATAAATCCTTTTACTCTCTTTTCCTTATATAGTAAAGCATTTTAATTAAAGAATATAGAAGTAAAATTAGTAAAACTTCCAATATAAAAGTTACTCAAAATAATGTTTTATATCTAGAAATAATATCTTTACATTTTTAAACCTTATAAAAATTCAAATTTAAATTTAAAACCCTTTCTTTAATCCAATTAAAATTTACTTTAAATATAGAATTAACATAAGATTTTGTCTAATAAATTCTTTATCACTATAAGGTCAATTAGTAATGTTCCAATAAAAACTTTATTTATATCAATTTACCATAAACTAATTATAAAAATCTCTCCACAATAATTACTTCAACCATAGCCTTATGCTACCCAAAGTACCCATTTTTATCAAAACTCCTACCCCTTTTCTTTTGATTTAATTAAAATATTTTTATGTGGTAAAAAATAACTTTTAAAAAATCTTCTTTTTACCTTCAATTGGCTCTATCTCGGAACTCCAACATGAGAAATGTTGTCCACCCCGATCTCTAGAGCTCAATTGATCCACATTTTTAAATAAACACCCTAAATTAACAAATCTGTACACTAACCTTAATATCATGCTGCCCAAAATACCTATTTTTACATGAAAACCATACTCTTTCTCTTTTAGGAAATATTTCAAATTTTTAGAAAATCGTACAGCCCATCACCCTTTTACCCCAGACCCTTTTATTTTGTTGTTTATTTAAAAATTTTCTTATTTGATATTTATTGGAGCTTCTCTCTCTTTCTAACGTATAGATGATTAACTTTGCCCTCTGGAAGCTTTAGCCATAAATGTCCTGAAAATTCAATAAGTGTGATCCGATCTTCAATTAAGGCAGATTTTCTTATCTTTGATGCATTTTGATATACCTACGTTTCTTTTACTTATTATTTATTGCATATATTTTCTAGCTATTTATTTATATATTCCAACTACAATTTTTATCCAAGCCCCAATACCTTAAAAAGCCACCTAAAAATAATCAACCTCTGATAAAACCTAGTATAGGCAAAAATATTAAAATTTGATTATCTCATGAAAAGATGGAGAATTGGTCTGTACAAATAAGTTACTTTGGATAACTTATTTGTGGTGGAAAAGCTGTAATCTGGAAGGTTGATTGTATTTATATAGAGTAATTCGGAAACAGTGTTTTGTTATTTGGGCCCGTCGGTACAAGGAAGTAACAGCTCAATAACACCAGGTGGAGAGAGTGTGAACTCCCTGGAAATCGTTACTCTATAAACTATAGAAGCAGATTTGGAAACAGTGTTTTGCCGTCTTGGGTTAGAGGAATCAAAGAGTTTGATTGACACTCAAGGGCACTAGATATTTGCTCGATCTGTGGTATGAGAATATCTAGATATCGTTTGCTTCTATAAAAACTTGGGTTTAAAATGAATAAGAATGACACATTGATCATCTATCCATATAAGGAGTTGTTATATGGGTAAAGCTGGATAGGTTCTGCAGAGCTAATAACAAATTCATCGATGGACCTTACTTCGGGTATATGAAGTTGTGTCAACTGGGTGATGCCTCTCTTATTTACCAAAATCCATGAATTTATGAAAAATTGTTGTTTGGATTGCAAATGAGTAAGGATGGAGAAAGATGATAGAATTTATTCTATTATTAATCATTTTAAAATAATGATAGGACTTTTAAAGTTTAAAATTTGCATATTCACCATAAAGCCTTACTATTCCTTGAATCCTGTTGTCATATATTAATAGTGATATTCTTTCAAGAAACCTGCAAGTACGATTAGTACTTACCCACGTTATGTGGGTAATTTATTTCTTTTTACAGGATCCACTTTATACTCTGATATGGACATTTATGAAGAATACAAGATTTACGTAGGATCAAATTCTAAGGTTTACCTTATGCTCAGACTTGCATGTGGTGTATGGGCATGTATTTTCTTTTTATTACCAGGTTATATTTCCATTTCCGCTGTAAAATATTTTGTAACATGTAATAAATCAAGCAAACTGTACTACTTCTGAATGCAATTGAAATCCTGGACAGTTGGCATTCTGGACATTTTCTGGTAAATTTTTACTGGAAATTTGGTCCGTCACATGAATGTTAATTCGCCTGGGTCCTGACAGTGTTGAGGGCCTTCCTGCTGCTCTACGAAATGTCCTTCGGCTCCTCAGCATCTATTAACGAAACGTATTCGAAGAATAATAAATAAAGCAGCAATGTGCAATAAAAAAAACATGATGCATGGAATGCAACTCACTTAGCTAAGCGATCGAGGACTGACGTTAAGTCTTAGCCTAGATATCGAGGAAGTTTCATGATCCTGCTTCTATATAGTAACTTACAAAAAGATAACGGTGGTGTGAGCGTTATGAAGATGATATGTGATGATGCAAAATGCTACCCCTAATAATTTGCCTAGAGTTTAGCAAAATAATTATACGCGGAAGATAGTTTTGTCAGAAGTATTTTCTTCATCAACTCAAGGTAAATTACCTATTGTTTTTAGGGTATAAGGGTTGCTACCAAATTAATCTTATTCATAATCGTTGGTTGAGCCTTTATTTAAGGTTAAAAGGATATAACTATAGTGTGATTAATATTTACTAAATGATGGAATATTAATGTGCTGCAATTTAAATATTTTTGTTTGGTCCAAAATTATTTCTACATTTTCTAGAATTTTCTTAGATTTTTATTAAGTCATTAGCTATTTTAATTAATCATTATTCCCTTTTGGGTTTATTTATAAAAGAAATTTCTAAAGATAGAACCATAAACTAAAAACAATGGCACTATTCTGTTTTTCTGTTCATGATTTGTCTTCCATTTAGGTTTCCAAGGATTTAAAATATTATTATAGTTAAATAAATTATTAGATTACATAATGCTAGTATTAAAATTGCTACAACTAGAGAGGCTTACCTATTTTCAAATGGGTTTAATATATTTCCTAGGTTTCTTGTCTATTGTAGTATTTATAAAAAAAGTTTCATGAATTTTAAACATCGTTTACTATTTTAAATAAATCCTAAAGTTGCAAAAATATATATAGATTTCTAGTTAAAAGCAAAGGAGAGGATCTGGGCTGGCTTGGGCTAGATTCGGTCAGCCACAAAACGGTAGCCCAGCGCTGCAGGAGGTTGTCATCTTCCACCTTGACTCCAGACGGGCGATGGGCAAGGGCGGCGGGAGCAAAGGGCGGTACCACCGAGGGAGATTCCGGTGACTCGGTCCAAACCCTAAAATGGGTTCTAGGGTTGCTCGCGCACCTGTTGGTACCGCCGGTGAGGCCGGAGGTGGCCGGACGTGGAGGCGCCACGTACGGTAGTGGGGCAAGGTTTGGGAGATGGCGGCGGTGATGAGACAATAGCGGAGGGCCTGGTTATGAGGGGGCTTGAGCGGCAGGGCGGTTTGAGGGGCCTTACCGAGCTCACGGAGGGGTCGGAGGTGAGTCCGAGATGGCTAGCGACGAATATGGTGGTGGTCAGGAGCAGGTCACTGAAGTGGGAGTGTTCCGGCGAAGCACTAGCTAAACCGAAGGTACAGGAAGATTAGCTAGGGTCTGGCGATCCTCATGGTGCATTGGATTGGAGGGAAACGTACCAGAGCGCGCAAAATCGAAATGGAGAAGGAAAGGGGGATTTTTCGGGTGGCGGCGAACAAATCTCTTCGCCGGCGTGGTCTGGGGGTCTTAGGTCGATTCCCTCGAGGACAGCCGAGGTGAGAAGGTGTGTGTGGAATGGTAGCTCCGGATACTAGGGGGCTGAGAAACCAGATCTCCTGTCCTTTTTCATTGAGGCCTCTGAACAGGTTGAGGGGTGCTTATAATTTTCTTTGGCACTTCTACCCCCTCTGGTGCAATGCACGCAAGCACATGTGACTTAATCACATCCTTCAAATCACAAAAGTGATTGGGCAGTTTATTTGCTAATTTCTATAAATCGAGGATTTTTTTGACCTCTTCATTTAATTCTCTAGTACGGGGATCATGCACGGGAATGCATGTGGCTTGCTAGATGATTTTCTTGCATTCTTCTGTTAAGGGTTCTTTATCTCCTCCTAATGACGAGAAATTATCCTCGTCAAAGATGCAATCAGCGAACAGGCAGTATACAAATTACTAGTCGAGGTTTCTAAATACTTAATTATAGACACTGTCTCATAACCAACGTGTATCTCCGGCCTCCGAAGAAGGCTCATAGCTATTTGCTGTGGTGGTGGTATCGGTACATACACCATGCATCCAAAAATTTTTAAATGGGAAATTTTCGGTATGATCCCCTGAACTAGATGCATTGGTGATGAGACGGTTTTAAAAGAAGTGTCTTATATGTTAGATGTTGTGAAGACGGTTTTAAAAGAAGCGTCTCATATGTTAGATATTTTGAAGACGGTTTCCAAATAATAAATGTCTCTAATAAGACTAAGGAATAAGAGTCATTTCCTCGCTAGGGAGTGACTTTAATGGGTACATATTATGAGACGCTTTTTAGTTAAATGACCGTCTATTATGTTGAACTACTAATTAGACATATGGATATCTAAAACCGACTCTTATGAAATTATCATAGGTGATGTTTGTTTTATATAAAATCATAAAAAACTGTAAACAAAACTATCGTATTTTATTGTGCGATAAAAAAACATCTACTTATTAACCGACTCATATATGTTATATTTAATTAGATGTGATGGTTCGTTTATCGCTTGAAACAACTTATTTGATCTATTAAATATTCAGATTTGGATCACTTACATATTCAGTGTTAAGATGTGTTACGTAATTTTTGTAATTTTTCATATAAAAGAAAGTAAATAGAGGTATGGGGACAACTTGAGAGATTAGGACCAATCCATAAGCAAGCCATTAGTTTATAAATTTTTGAATTTATTCATGCAAAATCAGATGGAAACAACTTTTACATGTAAATTATAGCTCTCAATGAGATCTACAACTTTATAGTTGGGAAAATTTTCTATTTGAAGCCATTTACATGCCTAAAAATTATCGAAAGATTTGAACAACAAGGATACAAAGGTCTGCACATTATATGTAAGACAACTAGTTGCTTGAGGTGTGTTGGTTAGGTGGGTTGGGTTAGGGTCAAGAGGACACGGGTTCAAATCCTATGTAGAACATATAATCGTATTTCATTTGATAAATTATCTTGATTGTGTAGAATACAATTTGAGGCTATAGTGTACGTTCTAGGTCAAATAGTATATTTTTAAATTTTTGCACCAATTTTTAGTTTTTTGGCACCAATTTTTAGTGTTTCCTATGGTATGACATATAAGACGATTCCATATAAAAAATGTCATATATATACTCGCTTATATAAGACTGCTGTAAACCGTCTCATATGAATGAAGCCTTTTGCAACTGGTGTCAGATAAGTCATTTAAAAACCGTCTCCAGTAACAAAAAATAATCGTCTCATAAATGCATTTCATAGGATTGCATGACCCCAACATGTATTCGGTAATTTACAACCCTGCAAGCACAGCTTTGCTATGAATTTGGTCCTTTTAATCAGTGCTTGCGCTAGTCCATTCTGAGTGTGGACATGTGGTACTGAGTGCTCTATTTTGATTCCCAATATACAATAATCATCAAATGCCTTCGAAGTAAATTCGGCAACATTGTCTATGCGAATGGACTTTACGTGATGATCTAGGAATGCATTCTTTCTTATGATCTGAAAGATCAGCTTCGCTAATGCATGGTTCCTTGTCAAGAGTAAACCCACATTAGACCACTTCGAGAAAGCATCAATGAGCACCATGCAATACCTAAAAGGACCTAATAGAGGTTGAATAGGGCCGAAAATATCCCCCTGAATGCGCTCAAGGAACATGGGATTTCATCTTGCACCTTCATGGTCGATGGCTTAGTGATCATTTTTCCAGTGGCACATGCCTGACATATGAAGTCTTCTTGATTAGGAAAATTCTTTATACTAATTCCATGGCCCTGAGAGTTGGTAATTACATTTCTCATCATCCATAAGCCAGGATGTCCAAGTCTACTATGCCAAAGAGAGAAGTGTTCAACATTCCTAAAAGAAGTTTTAGGGAAGTATAGTTGTCAGGTGTTTTAATTCTTGTATAGTATAGCCCAATTTCAAATGAAGGAAATTTTTCTTAAATTCTTTTCTCGCATCCGTCGTGTTTCACAATGCACAGAAATTCTTTAGCATTTTCTTCAGTGGTCTCAACGTGGAAACTGTTGGCACGGATGTCTTTACAGCTTAAGAGAGACCTAGTGGATTCAGAATACAGCAAAGCTTCATTAATTTTTAGTGGAGTACCCATAGGCAGTCTGATTGTAGCTTGACCAGAGCCTACTACACATGAACCACTTCCTGCAATTGTGGTAATACTGCCAGTGTTCTTCTTAATAGTTTTACAATATTTAGTCTCTCTTAAAATGCTATTAGTTGTTCCACTATCAACTATGCATATCTCCTCCATATGGGCACAATTTATTCATATAATTTTAATTAGGCTATCATTCATATTGCAAACATTCATAAAATATACTGGAAATAAAAAGCATTATGATCACGAGAATTTAAGGGTCTGCTCCCCCTAGAGTTTACGATTCATCATTCATAAAGGATCAGAAATGTCTCCTAAAGCAACCACACAAATTTAAAATAAACTAATGCTGCTAAACAATGCATTAAATAGACTTGGTGAAACATGCTTCTATATTTGCAACTATCTCTTTCTCCATGGCATTGTCTGCTATTGCTACCTCACTGGTAGGAGCTTCTTTTTCCTCAGTAGACTTCTTGAAGGCCCTCAATTCTTTAATTTCCTCCCCTAGAAGGTCATCTTCATCTAGGGAGGCATTATTGTACATGTTGGCAAGGTGCGTCTCCATCTTTTCTTTGCCCTTCCTTTTGGCCTGATATTCAGCGATCGTCTTCTTTGATTCACAACAAATCTTAGACCAATGCCCCTAGGTGCCACAGTTGAAGCATACTTAGTCTTGTTGAACAAATGGCTATGGTGGTGACTTCTCCTTGCCTTGGGATTTGGACTTCTCTTTCTCTTCCGAGTCGAACCCTCTCCCCGTTCACCTTTGCCCTTTCTTTTATGGTTAGGCTTCTCAACCTAGTACTTACTTCCATTGACTTCAACACTCTGACCAAATGCCTGTGAGATGAAATTCTTCTTTAAGACTTCATCCTAAGATTTTATAATTTACATGACGTCAATTAGCTCACTGTAATCAGTGAAATAATCTTGACGGTTGTTATGAACACTCTGAATGGCATTTGGGTGAAAGGTAGAGAGTGTCTTCTCTATTTTCTCCTCTTCTGATATCTGTTTACCATAGAGAGTGAGGTTCATGACAATCCTGTGTAACGCAAAATTGTATTCAGTTACGGTTCTATAATCTACAAATCTCAAGCGTGCCCAGTTCTATTATGTCTGTGGCAGTATAGTGTATTTGAGCTTGTTGAACCGCTTCTGGAGTGCGGTCCAAAGGTCAATAGTGCTCTTAAAAGCCATATATTCATTCTTTAAGATATTGGATAGATGGTGCTTGATAAAATGTAGTGCTTGATCATTCTGTGCTGGAGAAGTAGGTCTCACTTTTATGCCAATGGTGATGCGAAGACTCTTACTACCAAGCACAATTTCACGTCCGAAGCCCAAGTGAGGTAATTTTGGCCATGGGGGGCTAGTCCTCAAACTCATGACTGACAATGCTAGACATCTGCATAGCATCAGTTTAATTCAGGTAATCGGTGTGTGTTGTGTGACATGGACCTATGCATAAATTCTCGGAATTTCCGGTATAAACTTGCTAAAATAATAATTGCAGAAAAATTATAATAGCAATTTCATGATAAATCTATGCCAGGAATACATAAATATAGTAAATTCTTAATTTTAGGGGGTTTCTATGCAAAATTTTATAATTTTTTTGGAATTTTCAGGTTAATTCTAAAAGATTTTAGGACATCTCTGCAAAATTTGGAGCCCAATTCTTATTTCTTTTCTTATTTTCTTCCACTTGGGCTCAAACTTTATTTTTGGCCCATTAATTTTTTTCTTTTTCTTTTCTTTTCTTAATTCCGAGGACCATTGAGCCTATTTCGGCCCAATTCATCTAGGCCCAACCTGCTTCCCCCACGTTAGGAGGCAACTAGGGTTTTCCCTTAGCCGCCACCGACGGGTCCCATGGTCGGGCGGTTCGATCGTGTAGGGCAGCACCAGGGCCGACCTCTCCTGGCTGGAAGAATGAGAGCTAAAATTGCGTTTTGCTTTTAAAACTCTTATCTAGGGCCAGTTCTGGTGACCAGCGCACAGGGCGGAATGCCTCGGGGAGGAGTAATTTGAGTGCTGAAACGGACAGGGTGAGTGAGACAGAAAAAGAGTGGGGCGGCGACTTGACTGCTCAGGCGCGGGGAGGCGGGCAGTGGCACGAGTGGCGCGCGCGTAGAGCAGTAGAGCCATAGGACCGTCAGGGAAGAAAGGCCATGGGGCTAAAAGGGCAGGTTCACAGCACGGTGAGCCAAGGAGTGGCACGGGCGGTAGGGATGAGGGCGGCGGGGCAGCGGCTGACAGCGGCGGCTGGCGTGTGAGCAGGGCGAAGCCAGCCACGGGGTGGCTTCTACAGGGGTAAGTTGCCACGGGGCGTGAGTCGTAGCACACAAGTGCCAGCGCGAGAGGGCAGCGAGCCGAAGACATGACCGCCGGACAAAAGCATGAACTCGGGAGGAGGCACGCCGGAAGCGAGCAGCGGCTCAGCCGCACGACTGGATTGGGCCGGGTTGGCTGTCAGCACGGGGGAGCCGGGTGAGGGGCCCAAAGAGAAAAAAATGGGAGGAGGTAGGAGAGGCCGGCTAGGCCTAGGTTTCAATAGAGATTAGGCCCAGCTAGGAAGATATGTTTAAATGTTTTGAAGGATTTTTGTGAAAATTGGTTTTGAACAAGTTTTGATTTGAATTTGATGATCTGAAAACACTATTCAAAATCTAGAAACAATATTCTATGCATGACGCTATGCATAAATACAAGTATGTCGAGAATTATTTTATCAAAAAGTAAAAACAAACAATTATTGATTTTTGAATATATAAATTTATGTATGTATACATAGTGTTATACAAGCAAATATGAACTTTGCACAAGTTTTAAATGTATATTGGTTTTTTGCTATTCGTGATCCAAAAAAAATAGATGTACTAATATAAAATACAAGCCAGTTAAAGAGGCTCAATATTTTCGAAAATATGAAAAATGCATGACGTAGTTTAGCATTTAGCATTTTTAGCAAGATAAATATTTATCTTGCATTCAAAATTTTAAAGTTTAAAATTTGGCACAAAATGGGCTGTTACACCTCTCCTCTCCATCTCTCCTATAGCCCAACATCGACGAGCTGTCCCCGGCTCCAGCTAGCTTTCCTCGGCTCCGACTCTCCTGGATCTGGTGGTGCTGCTTGGCTTGTCTCTGCACCGAACAGCAAGGCGTGCCACTTATTGCTCCCTATCTTTCTCTCCCCCATCCCTCCCTCTCTGTCATGACCCCCCATCTCTCTTCCTCTCTCTATTTCCCATCTCTACACCTCATATGGCAAGCTCAGCAGCCAGATCCGGTGAGCACGACGTAGGGGCTCACCAGATTTGGAGAAGAAAATGGCCAAAAAAAGATGCATCATCATTTTCGCCATGAAACATCACTCATGTCCGTATCGATAGCAAATGTATGGAACATTTGATTTGCTCTTACGAAACATTACTATGTTTTGTTCCCGTGAAACATTCGGTTTTGTCTGATAAAACATTGCTTTTGTTTTTTTCAAACATGATGCTTGCTCTCATGAAACATTTTGTTTGAATAACTGCGGAACATTATTTTGACGATGTTTCATCAGTTTTTTTGTCATGTTTCATCGGTATATCGCCCATGTTCAATAATGTTTTCATTAGTGCTTCTACCATGTTTCACCAGTGCTTCGTTCATGTTTCATCAGTACATCGTTTATGTTTCAGTGATACATCACTCATGTTTTAGTAGTACTATGCCCATGTTTCGAAAAAAACATTTGATTTTTTGGCTAGGATCGAACATTGGATCCCTGGCTCGTCCCTTACTTTTGGGTTGTATCCTTGGCTTGGAGTATCAGTCAAAATTACTTTTATTGTCATGTAAGGGTTGTCAATTTGTTGTGGTGGATGTTGAGGGGCCTATGCTAGTTGTAACAGTTACGGTTAAAAGAACTTAGGTTAGGTTTCCATTCAATGCAATGTGAAGGGCCTAACATGCCCTTACGAAAAAAATAAATAATCGAGGTGGTTCGGTTTCATATTATGGTGGGCTTCGGGCTTCACGTTCGTCACCAAGATGAGACAAGATGTCCGTGTAATTTTGGTTATGCTGTCCTATGGTCGTATGATGTATTGACTTATGTACATATTTCTAAATTCTACTTTTTTTCCCTAATATTTTTCACGATTTCTCCTGAATTTTACATACTTTTCCTGAATTCTACTGAGTTTTCTCATATGTCCCCCTGATTTCTCCTTAATTTTACTGTTTTTTCTTTTTTCTTTTTCAAATATTTTTCCATTTCCTTGCAATTGCAGCAGATCACCGCTTAACCTGAGCGGGAAACTGCTAAAACCATCGAAAACGGCTGCTTTCGCCGGCCAAATTTAATTTTTGTTTTTGTGTTTACACTTGTTTTAAGGTTTTCCATGAAAACTAAAACCGCTTAGTACGAGGGTTTTTTTTTTTTTCCTGCCGTTCGGTAAATTCAACCAACCCTGGGTGGATTCGCTTTCACAGTAGCCTGGCGTGGATGTGCAGAAGCAGCAGAACCTCATCTTTATCCACTGTCAGTTAATAATCAAAGAAAATGAAATAACTACATCCTGCTTGTCCTGTAGAAGCAGGCTATGTGATTAGAGTATCTCTAGGAGGAGCTTAAAAAAAATGTTTATTAGCTTTTTAACATAGAGTATCGCGGGAGGGAAGAAATCTTTCGGTGTTTAGTGTAAAGTGTGAAAGAATTTTAGAAGACATATAGAGTGTGTAAGAAATAGTATTATAAAGGAAAAATTTAAAGTGTTTGTTAGAGATGGTCTTATCTCTCGTTCATATCTCTGTTTGCACATAATTTCCGGTCTGTACCACCGTACGAGTACGACCTCTTTTGCAGCATTGCAGAATAGAATAGAAATAAAAACAAAAACCTTGGTTTCTTTTTTGTCCTAAAAACATGGTAGCGTCTGGAATGTTCTGTATTTGCTTGAACTTTGAGGTCTTCTCTGAAAAATTGCAGGCCTAATTGATTTGACACAGCGCGCGCTAAGCGGCGTTGACCAGCAGTGTGGGCATTATGTTTCAGAAGACTCGAAGTAGTTGAGGAATCATAACTCTGTTCATGAAATGCCTTGGGTAATAACCGGTGAAATCAGAACGTGTTAGATTCGTCGTACTCCATCTACATAATAAATTAAGACCTTTCTTCAGTTGATTAAATTAAATATGCATCTGACGAACATGAGTAATATAACCCTCGCAAGTCAACCGACATATCAAAATTCTACAAACACTTAATGCTGGCCTAACATTTCGCTATATAAAGGCCCGGGCTGAGCTCCTTCTTGGACGCACCTAGCTAGCTATCTCCAACACTCTTTGCCTTCCTCGTTATTAAGAAATCAGGCACGTACACTGCTCCATCGGCAAACCATGGGAAGCACTCTCGCCACCGTCAGCGAAATCCGGCGTGCTCAGCGTGCGGAAGGCCCTGCAGCCGTGCTGGCCATCGGCACGGCGAACCCGGCGAACTGCGTGTCCCAGGATGAGTTCACGGACTACTACCTCCGCATATCCAAGAGCGAGCACCTCACTGACCACAAGGACAAGCTCAAGAGAATATGTAAGCATTCTCACAGATACTAATAATTTCTTCCATCAATCTCGATCCGCGTGTCAATACTGACCCATTTGGTTGGAAGTCGATCAACTTTGTTATATTTTACCAGTTTTTCTTAAAAATACTTAAGATTTAATTTGTTGGCAAGCTGGTTAATTAGTGTGCTCGTGGAATCCAGGCCACTAAAATTAGTATGCATGATCCGTACTTATACTTCACCCTACTAGAGAACAGGGCATCACAGGCGGTACATCATAAGAGGTTCGATACGCACCGTTTCTAATAGTTACAGTACAAGCGGTTCAATAGTTCAAGCCAGAAAGCCCCCTCTAGAAGCGGTTCGTAATACGAACCCCTTATAAAGCCCAAGCAACAAAAGGGGTTCGTGTCACGAACCCTTTCTAAAGCCTAATCATCTCTAGCAGCGGTTGGGGACACGAACCCCTTCTAAAGCTTGTCTTATCACATCAGAGAGCACGCGTGGATGGGTTGGCTAGCTGGGTGAGGCGTGGGTCACGAAGAATGAGGTCCTAGGTTCAAATTCCACATACCCCAATATTCTTTACCTTTTTAGACACCACTAGAAGCGGTTCGTAGAACCGCTTCTGGTGCTCCCGCGAGCATCGGTGGCGGTTGCCTACAACCGTTTCTAAAATTTGTTTCGAACCGGTTGTAATAGCCGATTCGCTGGTAGTGTCACGTTTACATTCGTTATTAAGCATGGCATATAAACAAAATGAACAAAACGATCAAAGTAGTATTTAACATTATATGTACAAACCCGGCCTTCCAGTATGGCTGGAACCTCTTCTCTTTTATTATATTCAAAATATGAATATATTGTCATCCGGTAATGATATTCTTATGATTATATCCAAAGAGAAAATTTGCACTTGAACACCATAGCAATGTGCGGATTTGAAAATAGCATCCAATAAAAGGATGAAAATCTTAAATGAATAATTTATTTCATCCTTGAACAATCTAAAAATAATGGCAAAGCCACTTCATGCATGGGCTACCTTAGAAGAAATATATAACACCATGACCAATTTATTGTCAACCTGCACAAGAAAATATTAGTGAAGGCTAATCAAAATTGAAAATATAAATTTAAAATGACTTTGAAGGATCAATAAAAAAGGAAAGAACCACTACAAACCAAACTATCGTCCCCAAAACAATACATAACTAACAATGGCGCATGTATGCACATATAAAGCATCTAGTATAATTCTCCATCTAGACACGGATATTTTTCATTTTTTAGATCTATACGTTCTATGCAACCTTGACCGATAATTACTATTTTATTATTTATATTTACAAAAAGTTTGTTTCATAGGCAATCAATACAAAAAGTACAGGATACACAGCTAGAGGATGCGAATGTAGTCACTAAATTTTAAATTAAAAGGTAGGAAAACATATTAGATAACTTTAAATAATATAGCTTGAATTTCTCGATCACTATCTCATGTATAGTTGTAGTTCGGGTATGAAGGTTTGCAGTACAAAAGCAATATATTTGCATTTGTCATCATGTACGTGTTTGATTATTTGGGTTCAGCAGAAAAACGGTGGCTTCTAAAACCTGCAGAATAACATAGTAAATAGAATTCCATGCCAGAGAAGTAACTCAAAACAATCTCATGATTAACCTTCCATCTAATTCAACATTGAAGGGTGGAATGTTCATGAACCATATAATGATATACTCCCTCCGTTTCACAATGGTTGTAGTTCTAGCATTCAAAATTTTTATCAAAATGGTTGTAGTTCTCATATTCCAATGCAACTTTAGAGCCAATATGATCTTTATACCTTTCATCAATACAGCCATCTATTTAGCTAATCTGTTCAACTACCCTTCATTAAATGAGGATAGACAATTCATTTTCCATGTCTGCTTATTTTATGTGCATTTAGCTAGAACTACAACTATTGTGAAACGGAGGAAGTAATATTCATCCAAACTCCAACAAAACCTGGTCAATTCTTACTTCCTCTGCCTACAAATACATGTTGGTACGAGGCATGATGTCAAAGTTTTAAATCTTCAGTTATATATATTTTTTAATTAATAATCAAATTAGATACATAAAAATTATATGTGTAGATTCATGTAAGGAAAGTGCTTCCACAATATCATAGTTTTATTGGATTTACAAATAAATTGTAATATTAAATTAACACTTTTGCTATAGATCAGTTGTCTAAAAATTTCTTACTTTTCAGTCGATTTTTATAGCCGTCCGATATGCCGAGATTTGTGCATTGCTACCATCAGTGCATGCAATGGACTAGACAAGGGCGTAGGAGTATTGACTTGCGTAGGTAGTGACGTAAAGCTAGCATGTGAGTGTGGTTCATGCAATGAACGTCACATTTATGATTTGTTGTCTCCTGTTTGCATCGACTACTTTTTAACAAAAATAATTTTTTATAATTTTCTTTACAGATTTACTAATTTATAATCATAGGAAAATTCATGAAAACCGGTGAGGAAATTGCATGCTAGTAACCCTAAAATTATAGCTCCAATTGATGTGAAATTTTAATGTACTTATACCGCAAATTTAAGTTCCAATTTGTCAATATTTTTCCTTCTACTAATGCATTCACTAATTTTTTTTTTATCTTGTAAGCATTCACCAAAGTTAAACCTTTAGTTTTTTCATTTTTTCTTTTGTGTTTTGTAGAGGTTTACCAAATTTAAACATTTTGTCTTGTCCATATTTTTTGTTTTGTATTTTGTAGGAATTTACCGAAGTTAAACTTTTGCCTAGGCTATATTTTTGTAATTTTTTATTTTCTCTTTTATATCGCTTTTGCTAATGGCCAGTCTAGTGTTTATTGCTGTTGACTTCAACCGATTGAATTGCACACTAATAAGTATAAAATTGCAGTATAAACCAATGTGCAATTTTAGTACGATTATACTGCAGTTTTTATTTTTATTAATCCAACCTAAAAGGAATTCTTTTATAGTTTTTAAGGGTTTTCCAAAGTTAATCCTTTTGTCTATGCAATTTTCTTATTTTGTAGGCTATTTTTCATTTAGTATTTTGTATAATGATAAAGCACTTCTACGGTATGGTGTACCAGAGGGTACGCGTTCGCTACATCATTTAATTAAACATAAACATTTTAGATATACTCATTATCTTATACCTCCTAGGGGATAAGAGTTCTCTGCACTGTTGGATTAAACAAAACAAATTGCTCACACTATAGCTTGGGTGCATCCTAAAAAAACCATAATGACCTTTTTTTCATTGATATTACTCACTTGAATTGCATATTAGTATGTATAAACTTACTATGTGCAATTTTAGTATAGTTATGCTGTAATTTTTAGTTTATATGTTAATTTTTTATTATGTAGGACTTTACAAAAGTTTTTTTTTTTGTCTAGTCTATAATTATTTATTATTTATTATTTTTTAACTGTGCTAGTACCCAGGTTACTACTAAAGCTCACGAATTCTTCCTGCCTGCCCGTTGCTCATCTTCTCGATCTTACTGTCCGTGATAGCGTACACAAAGTTGTTTTTATATGGACGTACATGATGTATGTAATATTCTCGCCTAGTGATTATAGAATAGCTATCAAGCTACATAATTTGGCTAACATAAACGCACGGGCGCTGCCATGCATGCCCGATCAGAAAGCCAAGGCATTGCATGAGGGTGAGTAGACCTAGGAATTGGGCCGGGTTTCAGTGGGTCAGCACGAGCACGGTCCGATTTTAATGGCCCGAAGCACAACCCGGCACAAAAAAATGGGCCGGGCTGGCACGGCCCAAACAACATGCCGGTCCGGGCCTATAAACCTGGCATGATGGGCCACCTGGCACGGCCCGACTGTATGGGCCGTGCTTGGGCCGGCATGGTCCGAATTGAAACCCGAACCTGTAATTTATATTTTTTTGGGTCTTTCTATGCTTATATGAATTTATATTCTACATGCAAGTTGTAGAGCATTCGAGACGCATCTTTTTCATATAAATAAAGTTTTCATTTGAGCAATGTATGAATTTATAAAAAAATATTTAGTACACTGTATAGTTTCGGACTGACGCCAACTCTCTCGGTAATCTATATTTTTCAGAGTCTTCCTATGCTCCTATGGATTTATATTCCACATAAAAGTTGTAGAAAATTTCGATACGCATCCTTTTCATATGGAAACTTTTCCATTTGAGCAATGTATAAATTTATAAAAAAATATTTAAGGTACTGTATAGTTTCGGACCGACGCCACCTCTCTCGGTAATATGAATTTTTCAGGTTTTGTCTTTGCTCATATGAATTTATATTCTACATAAAAGTTGTAGAAATTTTGAGACGCATTTTTTATGTAGACAACTTTTTCATTTGAGCAACATATAAATTTATAAATAATATTTAGTATGTTGTGTTCTCTTCCGTGTCATGCTCGGGCCGGCCTGGCCTCACAGCAACCCGGCATGCCTTTGGACCGTGCTGAGCCTTGATTTTTTTTTCCTTCCGTGCCGGCCCAGCTCAGCACGAATAAATGATCGGGCCGTGCCGACCCGTTTCATGCAGGCCCAAAGCATGATGGGCCCGGGCCGTGCCGGCATGGCCCAAGTCCCACCTCTAAGGGTGAGAGCGCTGATTGACTGGTAGTTTTCAGTTTTTCAGTTGACTGACCAATAGTTGGTTCCATTAATTAATGGCCAAAAATTTTATTTTGGAGGCTTAATTCATGTCCAAAATAGCATATTTATGACTAAAGAGGATACTTCATATGAGTTAGAACCACGTAAGCATGTGTAAGCGAAGCATTGAACACCCTTTCAAATTGGAGATCCAGTGCATGTAAATATAAAAGAAGGTTTTTAGTTTGCCATAGCCTTATACATTAAGGAGAGGGAAATTACAATTATTCACGCAATTAAGAATGGAGGATACAAAAGTAAGAAGTCAAGAACACTCAACAAGATAAACTGACGGGTATCTGACTCTCTCACTTGCTTCAAAATTCCAGGTAAGAAATCCGGCATAAAGAAGCGCTTCTTCCACCTCAACGAGGAAATTCTCGACGCCCACCCGCAGTTCCACGACCGCGAATCGCCATCCCTTGAAGCCAGAGTAGCCGCCACCGGCACCGAGGTCCCGAAGCTCGCAGCGTCCGCCGCAGCGAAGGCCATCGCGGAGTGGGGCCGCCAGGCCACCGACATCACCCACGTCGTCTTCAGCACCTACTCCGGCACCGTCGCCCCGAGCGCCGAACTCCACCTGGCGTCGCTCCTGGGCCTCCGGCCCTCCGTCTGCCGCACCACGCTCAACCTCCACGGCTGCGCCGGCGGCGGGAAGGCGCTCCACCTCGCAAAGGACCTCGCTGAGAACAACCGCAGCGCACGCGTCCTCGTGGCATGCTCCGAGATCTCCCTCGTTGCTTACCGTGGCCCCGCACTTGGCTGCCTCGACTCCATGATCGGCCAAGGGCTGTTCGGCGACGGCGCCGGCGCCGTCATAGTGGGCGCCGGCCCCATCTCCGGCGCCGAACACCCGCTCTTCGAGATGGTGTCCGCCACGCAGACCACGATACCGATGACCGAGCACGCAATCGGCCTCCAGTTCGTGGAGAGCGGCATGGACTACCACATGAGCAAGCAGGTGCCGATGCTAGTCGAGCGCAACATCGAGCAGTGCGTGCTCAATGCGATGGTGCCGCTCGGCATCAACGGCGGCGCTAATTGGAACGACCTCTTCTGGGCGGTGCACCCCGGTGGCCGCGCGATCTTGGACTGCGTCGAGGCGGTCTTCGGGTTGGACGCCGGGAAGCTGGCGGCGAGCCGTCACGTGCTGAGTGAGTACGGCAACATGAGCTCGGCGACCATAGTGTTCGTGCTCGACGAGCTGCGCCGCCGCCTTAGGGCCAACGGAGCCGAAGAGGCCGAGTGGGGGATGATGGTGGCGTGCGGACCGGGAATCACAGTGGAGACAATGGTGCTGCGCGCCGCATGCAGCCACAAGGAGAATTAGCGCTTTGACAGAGCTGCTTTAATTTACTACCAAGGTAATAAAACGGAAAGCGAAAGTCATACATATATAATTGGTAGGAGTACACCAAAATTTCAACTTACTTAAATGCCACAGATATTCATGTTGTGTAATAAATAATAGATCCATGTGTTGGATCTATGACTTCTGTAAAAGCTGAATATTTCAATATTTTGTATGTAACAATACGATTTCTGAATTTGCAATAAAATCAGAATAGATCCATGTGTTGGATCTATGACTTCTGTAAAAGCTGCATATTTCAATATTTTGTATGTAACAATACGATTTCTGAATTTGCAATAACATCAGAGAGACCATGTATGTTGTGTGCCTTTCAAAATCGATATTGGTTAGTGTAACAACCCATTTTGGGACTTTTTTTAAACTTTTCAAAATTCAAAATTTGCATTGCATTTCCTGTATTTACTATTTTCATCTGAAAATTTCAAATCTTTAATTTCAAAATTCAATGGGAAATACAAATTCTTTTATCAATATCCAAAATTTGCTTATTAAATACAAAATCCAACTTTTATAACTTATTTAATAGTTAAATTTAATTTCCAAATTTGAATTCTAATTTCAAATTATAAATTATATTTATTCCGTTAACTCATATTCTAAATTCTTTTCTTAATTAAAAAATTTCCAAAAGTTCATTTTGGGCTTAGCCCTATCCAGGCCAACCCAGGCCTATCCTAGGTCCAGTTGGCCCACTCGCCCCCGCTCTCTCTCTGTCTCTCTCTTCTCTCTCCCGCCTTCCTTTCTGTGCACGCCACTGACACTCCACACACGTTCCATCCGCGCACAGGGCCGCCCCTACCACGCCGTCGCCTTGCACCCTATGCACTGCTCCTGCCCTCCTCTGCATGTGCTAGCTCGTTGCCGCGCTGCACATCTGTGCTGCTACGCTGCTCATGCTGCACCTCGCACCCCGCGTTCCCTCTGCCATGGCCGCTGCCTCGCAGCGCCCGGCATCATTGCCGTACCGCACCGTCTCGCGCCCTCGAGCCCCTCACCGCGGGATCACTTCCTCTCTCTCCCTCGCAGTCCCCGTCGCCTATTTATGCTCGGCTCAACCCCTAATTCGTCTCCATTCGCCATTGCCACCGACGAGCTCTATTTCACCCCCCTTCACCTCGCCATCGATTCGGTACGTCGCTGGCTGATTCTTCGCATCCCTAGCTTCTCTAGTTGCCGTCCCTCACTTCCCCGTGCTCAATTTTGGCTAGGAACCATCGGAGCTCCCCACTATGACGCCCTTATTTCAGCCATCGCCACCCTCCACGGTGCCAGCTCGACTCCGCTCTTCCCCGAGCTCACCAACACCTCACGTAGCTCCCTGGTAGTCCCTAGTTGCTCCTGCGGCTGACGAGCAGACGATCACCAGCCCATGGTGCCACTGTTACGCTCATTCTTTGGCGAAGTCCGGCCAGGAAGTCCTAGGTCGCTCTTAGTTGAACCAATCCCAATAATGAACCACTAGGATAGTGAACCGTAGCGCCGCCAATCCACCGCCGATAGTTCACCGGTGATTGGCCGGAGAACCATGCAGGCCGCCGTCTAGCTAACATCACCTCTATGTTGGTCGCGCGACATGTTGCTGATAGTCGTGGCCCACGCTAACAGTGATTAGCATTTAAATCAGTGCTTAAGCATTGTCAGCCACTGACAGGTGGGTGATAGTAGTTGCTCCCTGCAGCGACGAACGGACAGTCGCCCGCGCCCATGGTGCCACTGTTCTGGCTCATTGCTGGCGAAGTCCGGCCAGGAAGTCCTAGGTCGCTCTTAGTTGAACCAATCCCAATAATGAACCACTAGGATAGTGAACCGTAGCACCGCCAATCCACCGCCGATAGTTCACCGGTGATTGGCCGGAGAACCACGCAGGCCGCCGTCCAGCTAACATCACCTCTATGTTGGTCGCGCGATATGTTGCTGATAGTCGTGGCCCACGCTAACAGTGATTAGCATTTAAATCAGTGCTTAAGCATTGTCCGCCACTGACAGGTGGGTCTGCGACACACCTATCTATATCAGTGTAGGCGTGCTCCTAGTTTACGCCTTCAGATTGTGGGTGTTGACACCCAGTTTTGACACTAGCTGATGGACTAGAGCCTTCTAGAAATCAGCTTGGGCTTTGAAGAAATATGGGCTGAAAACAGATGCAGAGACAACCCAAATTGGCTAGAGATAAATATGGTAATAAGAGTCCGGGTTGGCTAGAACCCGAATATATTAGGTAGAGTTAGGTAAATTTAGATGATAAAATTGAGTCGGTATCGGTCATGGGACAAAAATCCTAGTTAGAGTCAAGGTAGGAGGGTCTGTATAAATACTTAGCCCCTAAGGGCGTGCACATCATGCATCAATACATCAATCAAATACATGTACTTTTACCTGTCCTTTACTTTTCATCAAAATTAGTGTAGTTTCATCGCATTTAGATTTCGATCAACTTGTTGCGTATCGCATTTCAATCGACTTCGAGATACACTTTGTAAGTTCAAGGTAGCCATTGTGTGATTTTGGTGATTAATGACAAACATATTTAATGACAATGCTTGATTTAGTGCTTTACAAATAACAAACCTCTATTATAATGTTTATTGTTATGAGACTAATGTGTTCCTCGCTAAGTTTATTTTAGTCTCATTCTAATAGAGGAATTCTTTGTGTCAATTGGATAAGTTATTCATGCTTGTAAGCTATGTCTCTTTGTAATAATCTTATGAGACTAACAATTTGGTTGATTGATTCATTTAGTCTCACATAAACAAATGGGATAAATAAGCGAAGTTGAGGTATGCAATTCGGCATCTCACTCATATTCAATAGTGCATTCCTCTTATGCAAGCACTAACTATTAGTTGATTGAATTTATGCTCTTTGCTTCATGCCATATTTATTTGAGCATTAATACACTTGAAATTCATTGTATATGTTTCTTGCTTGACTTTGGGATCTTTGCTCTTGTATGTCATGTTTTAATGATTCCTTAGTTGCCTCAATTGATAGATTTCACCATGTCATAAACTATATTTGTGCATGTATGCTAGTCTTATATATTCACATGCACACCTCAAGTAGTTTATCATGTATATTGTGTTGTCTCCTATATGGATCCATGCTCATAATTATTTCTATTATTGGATCAATAACTTCACTTGTCTTGAATTATATTGTACATGTGTAGTTTCCTCTTTTAGCTATTTATGTACATCTTGTGAAGTTTGGAGACCAATTGTGTTGATTGTTTACCATGTGTCTTAGAATTTAATGTTTATTTATCTTTGGGCATTCTTCTCTCATGTGCATATAGATTCATTGTTATATTATAGATGCACATGTGAGATCGATCATATGTCAAGTGTTTCCATTTATGATGATCTTTATTGTGAAACACTTGTGGTGATCAATTGATTATGAGTATCAAATCTATTCATTTATATTGAGCTTTTCGGACTAATGCCTTTCATGAGGTGACGTGAAGAGAATTAGGTCCCGTAGAGGTGAATGACAACTACGTGGTGTTGAGGGGCAATGACGGAGTTGAGATCAACAAGACAGCGAGTCACCGGAAAGTTGATGACAAAATCGAGGTTGATAGACCAAGATGATCATTAAGGGATGGTTGAGCCAAGGTCAGCAAGATGGAGAAGTCATCAAGAAGGGTGATCAAGTCAAGGTTGATGGATCAAAAGCGTCATCACTATTTGGAGGATGTCGCAAAGTAAAGAAGAAATCAATGGATGATGGTCAAGTAGAAGTCAATAAGACAAGAGGATCACCAAAGTTTGATGATGAGGCTGAGACCAACGAGATGGGTGGATCGTCTAGAAAGATGATCGAGTCAAGGTCGGTGGGATGGAGAAATCATCAAGATTTAGGGTCGAGTCAAAGTTGACAAGACAAAGACATCATATCAAATGTGAGTGCATCGTGAAGGGGTTGATGGAGGATATCAAGCTTCAAGAGGATGGGCAAGGCAAAGGTATGGCTAGTGTAGAGCTAAGAATATTTCCTAGTCTTTTACCGGTTTTGATGATTGGTTGGAAGACCGGATTAATAGGATAGTCGCCGTACTCTAAAGGAGGGTTTAGGAAAGTGTGGTGATCGCATGAAAAATCCCTATTTGATGCACGTAGGTTGTGTTTTTCAAGCCTTAGAAACCTTAGGAAGAGATTAGGAGCTAGTTGGAACCTAGGTGAGGAGTTGTCGCGCGCAGCCCAGTTGCGATGGACGGTCCGTTCGGGTGGTCAGTCAGCAATGGACCACTTTGGCCAAGAGAGGTGTAAGGGAGTGATGCACTTTGAGTCTCCTAAACCCTAGTTGGGCCTAGTGAGGTGTTGAGGGTGTTAGAGGAGTGTTGTTCGAGAGAAAGGTGGTAGAGGGTCGGAGAGTGCCAGTTTTGGAGGTGGCTTTAGTTTCCGTAGGTTTTATTCACCTCTCAGGGTTTGAGGTGGTGTGACCTTGTGGAGTGGATAGCTCTCGTTCTTAGCTTTCCATAAAGCCCAAGATCACCTAATTCCGACACCCAAGCTAGAAGATATAGCCATTTTACCGGAGTGTATCGGACTGTTTATGTGTGACGGACGGTCCGTCGTGGTGGTCTGTCATGCAGCGGACCAATTTAGCAGAGCAGTGTGTTTTTCGGGTGTTGTGTGGGGTTTTAGCCGTGACGAATGGTCCGGTCTTGCGATGGACGGTCCACCATGTGTGTGTGTGGCGGACGGTCCGTCATATTGACGGATAGGTCCGTCGTATGCATTTTCTGGCTTGTTGTTTTCCTAACGGCTAGTTTTTGAACTTAGGGTTATAAATAGGTGTTGTAGGCCTCCTCCTTAGGGTTGGTCATCCAGGACTAGACTCTTGAGACCCAAGTTGAGTGGGAGAGCCTACTTGAGTGATTCATATCCAATCTTTGAGTAGATCGAGCCCAAGTTTGTTGGTGCATCTTGTGGAGGTTGATCGGTGGGATCAACTCATCTTCATCGAGCTTGTTACTCTTCGAGCTTTGTCTCTAAGATGGTGTGGTGGTGGTGCGATCTGGAGCTTTCAAGGAGAATTTGTGAAAGCCTCGATCATGTTCTTGTGAGGGGATTTGGGAGTCTTTCCCGTTGGAGTTGCGATTCGACTACCCCAAGTGGATCATCTGGGCTTTAGCGACGAGCGCTAAGTGGAAGCTATACTCCTTGTGAGAGTGCTTCAGTGTGGACGTATGGAGCAAGCCTAAACCACGGGAAAAACTCCATAAGCACTTTTTGATCCCTATCCCTTTACCTTTGTGCAATTACCTTCCACTTGTTTATGTATTGTGGTTGTTGGCTTGGTTAGGTAGTTACTTGTTCTAATTGTTCTTGCTTGTTTCCATCACCTAGGCTAGGAGCTTGTGTTCAAACATTATTCTTTAGCTTCCACATTTAATTAAGGTTTGGATGATTGAATAGAAAGTAAAATTTTGAAAGCTCAATTCACCCCCCCTGGGCATCCGGTTGCTTACACACCTCGGGAGTTGCTTCCAAGTAAGTACTGTCTTGATTAAGTTCGATCTACGGATTTGTATCGGTTTTGATCAAAACACTATCTTGGTTGATATTACTACACATCGCTATTTCAACCAAGGGTTAGGTTTCATCCTTCTTTCTACTGATCAACACATTCGTTGGTAGTAGATTATTTACCCTTCGTTCTATCGGTTTTATAGCTTATTATTTGTTGATAGTTTGTTTACCCTTCGTTCTATCAATTAGACGATTCTAGCGGTTTGTTGGTAGTTT
This sequence comes from Olyra latifolia, assembly GCA_036346145.1. Classification (NCBI taxonomy): domain Eukaryota; kingdom Viridiplantae; phylum Streptophyta; class Magnoliopsida; order Poales; family Poaceae; genus Olyra; species Olyra latifolia. The sequence continues at coordinate 35,550,020 of CM070529.1, read as the reverse complement.
GTTTACCCTCTTTCTGCTGATTTATTGATTTCATCGGCTTAGCGGTAGATTGTTTACTCATTGAACCTATTGGTTTAGATGCAATCTAAGCCAATAGTTACGTTATCTTTTATTTTACTCGGACCCATTTCCAATGCAGATTCCACATATTATAGATCCAATCAGCTATCCGAAAGTTGATTGCGTCTTTTCTTGCTGATTGTAAATCAAATCAGCTGGTATGCATTGAACCCTGCTTCCGGTGCTATCGGGAATCCAACTCTCTAAGCCCTCGTGCGTTGGCGTGAAGGGACGTTTTTGCGTCAAGGTGGACTTCATTCGGACCGTTTCTTTTTCGATGACCGGACCATCTTGGGCCATACATTGTTGAATTCGGCCCAGTTCTGTTAGGAATTTCATCATTTTCCTAATTAAATTAATCCAAAAGGTATTTTTTTGATTTTCTAAAAATAGTAAAACATCGCCTAAAATACTGGAAAAATTATGAAAAATACTAGACATCAGGTTGGAGTTAATAAATATATAACTTCAAATAGTAACTTACTTTGTACCCTAAATAATTCTAGTAGCTTTAATTCAACCTTTTTAAATAATTTTGTAAATAACTTTTCTGTTTAATTAAATTAGTTTATGAATTCCAAAAATCATGATAAAATTTCAGAGAATAATAGATATAGTTCGGAATTTAAGAAAATTATTTGAACAAATTTAACTTTATTGCTGTTGACACCCGATTTTGGCATTAGCCGATGTCTTAGAAACTTCTGGAAATCGACTTGGACTTTAAGGAGATATAGGCTAGAAATAGAGATGAAAGGAAAGCCCAAATCGGCTAAGATAAAGATGGCAAGAAGAGTCCAGAATAGGGTGCAAGGAGTCCTAATCGGCTATGTCCGAGTATATTAAGAATAATTAGGTAAATTTAGAAGATAGAATCGATTATGTATCTGTTACGAAATAAGTTCTAGTTGAAGTGAAGATGGAGTCTGTATAAAGACCTAGCCCCTGGGGCGTGTAAATCATCATCACATCGATACTACACATCTACTTTTCACCTGTTCTTTACTTTTCATCGTAATTAGAGTAGTTTTGTCGTATTTTGATTTCGATTTTCTTGTTGTGCATCACCTTTTGATCGACTTTAAGGTACACCCCAGGTGTTGCTTGCAAGTATGTATTGTCTCGATTAAGTTCGATCTAGGGCTTGCATCGGTTTTTGTTCGAAATACTATTTTGGTTGATATTGTTGCGTATCGCCGTTTTAACCAGGGGCTAGGTTTCACCCTTCTTTCTGCTAATCAACACATTCATTGACACTAGATTGTTTACCCTTCATTCTATCGGCTTATAGTTTGATATTTGTCGATAGTCTATTTACTCTTCGTTCTATCATCTAGACGATTTGATTGGCTACCTAATAGTTTGTTTACCCTATTTCTACCACTTTGTTGATCACATCGGCTCAGTGGTAGACTGGTTACCCTTTTGAAACTATTGGTTTAAATCCAATCTAAGCTGATAGTTTCGTTACTTTTTTCCCTGGTCGACTTTGCTTCTAAGCATTGCAGACTTGTGATATTATAGATTCGATCGGCTATCTGAAAGCTGATTGCGTCTTCTCTTGCCAATTGTAGATCAAATCAATTAGCATGTTAGAACCCTGCTTCTGGTGCTGTCAGGGATCCAACTCCCTAAGTCCATATGCGTTGGCGTGAAAACTAGCTTTCTGCATCAACACAACTTTTTGGCATGCTCGGTGGGTTGCGATGGCTGATTAACAACATCGAGCTAACATCAGTGAAGATAATATCCTCCGCATAACCGACACTGATCTCATTGAGGAACAGTGTCATGATATGACTGCAAGGATGGAGGAGGTAAGGGCGCTTACCTCGGCACTTTTTAGTACAGTCGACATGGGAATAGAGTACAAAAGGGAGAACTTCCTAAGGTAGTGGATCTCGCCAAGTGTCGCAACGAGATAACCCCCCCCCCCCAAGAGGTGTTGGACATGGTGCACTCATTAGTACACCACGCAACGGTGAATCAATCATAAGCCTTTATCGCCACACTCAATCCAGTGATCACCAATAGTGTCAAAGAAATAGCTCATGAGACGATCGCCAATGGTACGCTATTTGCTCCTGGACCTACTGTACCAACCTATCCACAGTACACTATTGGTCGACAACAGCAAATCGACGGTACAATGGCTGCTCGAACTACTGCGTTGGCTCCAACAACTTCTTAGCCAATGGGGTATGGATCTTTGCCAATGTATTTGCAAACCTCATATTCAGCAGAGGCCGAAACATCGGAGGTACTGCCGAGTCCTCAGACCCGGGCTCTGGCAGCATCTTTTTAGCAGACATACCAAACTCCTCAACTGATGCCTGTGAGACAAGCATATCAACAGCCGTCATGCCCGGTCAGGTGCACTACGCCCCTGCGAATCAACGAACGGAGTATCAGGCTCCTCTGCCGATACCCATTCCTGAACCAGACTCGGTCCAAACCCCAGCTCCTTAGTACTCCTACGTGGTGGCTAAACCAACTGCCCTAGAACCTTGCACAAGGAACACTGCCGTCGGTGTTGAGACGTATTGGGGATATCACCTTGCGGAAACACAAACAGGACCTATTCGTCCGACCATCTTCACCTTGCATCGAGACCAAACGATTCCTCCAGTGGACATTTCCACTCGACGCTATGGGGGGCAACTGGCAGGCAATGAAAGGTCATGTCCTCTATCGGCTAACATAGCTGATCAAATTGCTAACATCTTGCGAGACCAATTCGAAATCCAACCTAAGGGGAAGATCATGGGATACAGGAAACCATACCCTGATTGGATGGATCGATATGCTTTCACAGTGGGGTTCAAGGTTCCAGATTTTACTAAATTCTCTAGAGACGAATCGGCTACAACAATGGAGCATATTGGCTGATTCCTCGCTCTGTGTGGAGAAGGGGGACGATAAGATTACCACCGTGTCAGGCTATTTCCATTATCCCTATTAGGGCTAGCGTTTACTTTGTTTGCATCTTTGCCCACCAACTCTATCAATTCCTAGGCCGACTTGGAAAGCTGATTTCATGTGAGCTTTTCAATGGAAGTGTAGAATTAAGAATCTTCAACCTTAGCACGGTCTATCAAAAGTACGGAGAATCAGTTAATGACTACATCAAGCGGTTCAGGTACGTATGCAATCGATGCTACAGTTTGGTGCTGCTAGACGCACAACTAGCCGATCTTGTGTATCAAGGTTTGCTTGTTACGCCAGATCAGGGAAAAAATTTAGCGGACAGGAATTCCCTGATCTTAATAGTATGGCTAGTGTGTATCGACTCATGGGAGCCAGTTCGCAGAAAACAAAGGGTTCAAGAATAAATTCAAAAAGGCCGAAGGGAAAATCAATTATATTAACTGTGCATCAGATGAGGATGATTCGTCTAATGAAGATCCTGTGGAGGTCAATGTAGTCGAGTGGGTCAAGGAAAACAAGAAGCAACTGGTATGCACTTGGCTTAAACCTTTCAAAAGCCGATGCCCATCCAAAGCCTGTGTCGCCGAGAAATCCCGCCGACGGTGAGAATCAGCGCCCCTCCCCGGTGCTGGAGAGGACACCGAGAGAAGTGGTGGTGAGAGAGCACAGCGCTCAGTGAATAAACTAATGCTAATGTGTATGAACAGAATGCTTGCCTTCTTTCATTGATGAGCTTATTAATTTATACAACTTTAGGATCAGGGTTTACATGCATGGGAAATACCCAAAGTACCCTGGCCCATGGGGAATACCTAGATTGCCTTGATCTCTGGATCGTTGATCCTACGATCAACGTCTAGACTAGCTTTCTTACAATCCACGTTATGCTGCTCCCTAACATGCCCTTAGGGGGGGGCATACTCTGACAAAGTTGTTGATTTGATTTGATTTGATTCGTTCTTGTTAGAGGCTGTCGTGGGGTCTTCGTCTTCTGGCCCTAAACTTGTCGAAGATCACTCTCGGTATTTTCGAAGGGTCTTCGTGAATCCCTCGATGAGACATCCTTCGCCACCCTTAGGTATAAGTCCTGAGGATTCTCCTTGCTTGAGATGCATTCGGAGCACCTGACCCTTCGCGTCCTTCTCTCGACCCTTCGCGTATGTCCAAGTCTTCCACTCACGGTCCGTCTTGAGGTCCCCTTGGGCAGGCCTCATCACTTACCCCTTCGGGTAAAAATCTTCTTGAAGGATCTTTATGGCATCTTCGTGGACATCTACCTTTTCCGGAGATGGGGTGGCTGTCCCTACAACAGCCTGATCTCTATCTCGTTCATTCTCTTGTTGTCTTTATCTACCACTCTTACCATATCACCTTCACGTAGTAAGCCAGTAAGTCTACCACCTTCTAGTATTTCTTCCCGTGTATGCAGCTGAACAGGGAGCTCCTTCTCTCCATGCACAAGAGCATAACATAAGCCTCCTTTTTCTTTGTTTAAAATCAGGAACCTGATTAGTAGTCGTGCCCACACCAAGTTCATAAATTATGTAACTCAACTCTCAAACAGTGAGTCAACCACATAGTTCATGACTTCATGAGCAGTTCCAGATGGAATTGGGTCGGGAATTAGGTTCATGACCATATAATTGGGAATTTACTTCATGAGAAGTTCATGATCACATAGTTAAAATAGTTAGGTCAGGAGTTGGAACATCAGGCTGGGAGTAGGGTTAGGAACTAAGGTATGGCTAGATCCCAGATGGAGTCACGAAGATGGGTCGCTGGGGTATATGGCCGCCTTCCGTACGGGCCTATGGCGTATGGGCCGTATGACCGTATGGGCTAGGCGGGCTTCCTTGCAGGTATTGAGAACTATCCATATAACTAAGCCTCAGATATTCGTGGTCCGGTCCAGACCCACTGGATACTGCTATATCGAATTGGAGTCTAGTTTCAAGAAGAAAATATTCGAGTCCGGTTTCGGTTTCAAAAAATTCCGACAATGTTCGGTCCGACCCAGTGGCGTAGCCAGGATTTTAGGGTTGGTTGTGCCAACTTATAAAAAAAATGGAACTAAGTAACTTACATACCTACATATAAATATAGAATGCATCAAACACAATTACGCAAAATATGAAGATAATAATAAGCCTACATTTAAAGAGATGCAATATCTCCATTTCTCTTCATGTTACAAGAGGCCTATATTTAAAGTTTCAAACAAATAAATTAATAAGAGAAGTTAAACTACAATACTAGATGACAATACTAGTATACTACAATAGCACATTGTGGTGTGAATATGGGAATTAGACTTTAGACAATTACTAGATGACAATTTAGTAGATTACCTAGGTATTTACTGTTTTAGACATTTAGTAGATAACAATTTAGTAGATTACCTAGGGATTTACATTTACTGTTTTAGACATTTAGTAGATGACTAGATGACAATAACCTAATCACCTAATGTCAATAGCACATTGTGGTGTGAATATTTGAATTAATTAGCACTGAATTAGTAGATGGCAATTTAGTAGATGACAATTTAGTAGATGACAATTTAATAGATCACTTGGGCTTGAGGAGTGGGGGGTACTGAGCTGGATTGGTCCAAGATTAGTTGGGCCATGGCCCAACCGTGCCAACTACCAGCTCCGCCCCTGGCCCGACCTAGTTCGAGTCCAAATCCGGTTGGACTGAACCAACACTGTCCGATACCACTTTCACCCCTAGTGCATGTCAATGCGTGGTGGTGCCGCGCTCGTGATTCTGCGGTTGCCTTGGTCGTTGGATTTTGCTCTTCTTGTTTTGGGCGTGCCAGAAACATGTTGGCGTATCCAGCACCCACATGTGATGCGATCCGTTTAGGCGTCAAGTAATCCCAGGTTCTGAAATCCCCAGTTACTCATGCAGGACGCGATGCATTGTGATGTGTGTGCAGAAAGCGCCCGCCGGCACACGAACAAGCAACAGATCAGCATAACTCTTTTTTTTTACGTCTAGTTCGCAGAGAGGAATCAATCCTTTCCTTCCCTGTGCTCCCGGTCCCGGAAGCTCGTGCATGCATGCCTGCTATATATATATACACGCACAGGTACTATAGCATGAACAAATCGATGCTGTTATAAGCTTTTATAAAAAGAAACCATATAATTAAGCTTCTGCCACGCGCGGAGCTAGCAAATTAAGAAGAGAGAGATGGCGGAGGCGACCATCGGGCTGCTGGTGGGGAGGCTCGCCGACCTGGCCGTCAGCGAGGCCCAGGCGCTGGTGGCGGTGAACAACGACATGCAGAGGCTCCGGGACAAGCTCATGTGGCTGCAGGCCTTCCTTCTCGAGGCTGATGCCAGGCGCCGTGCCGTTTCCAATGAGATCACCAAAGTGTGGCTGGTGCAGACACGGGACGCCGTCTTCGATGCCGAGGACGCCCTCGACCATTTCTATCTCAAGGTGGATATGTACTCCAGGTATATATGTGCACATACGGTAGCTCTGTACAGAACGCGGCGGCACCACGTTTGTATCGGTGCAGTATTACTTGTGTGAACTGTCCCAAGGATACTTCGCTCTGTGTGCGTGGCGGTGTAACATCATAGGCTCCCTTCCGTCGCGAACAAATGTAGTTTTGGACATGGACAACTTTTTTTTAAACGATCCTGAAAAAACAAACACAGCCTTTTTTTTAACTATCCTTAAAACACAACTTTAATCACTGATTACTATTTATAAGACCCAATAAAAATATTTTATGAAAATACTCTCCCACCTTCTAGAAGAGGCCATAGAAACAAGGCTTAATTAGATAGATGCCACTACTTAATTGCCTATCTCGAAAATTATCACCGCCCAATTGCCTATTTCGACAATTGCCACCGTTTAATCGAAAAGTGTAAATCTGCCATTGCTCGTTGCCAAAGTTAGATCAACGTCATTGTACAAATCTCAAAGTATCTTTCCAGCTCGAATGTCTAGCTGGAGACATTTTCGGACCATTTTGCTCTTTTTCTTCTTCCTCCTCCCTTTTTCTTCTTGTTCCTCTCATCGTCTGTCTCCTTCGCCTCTCTACCCTCCAACCCCATGCCGGTGGCGCCCCCTGATTTCTCACGTCCACCGCCGACCATCCCCTGTACCTCGCCCCTCGACGCCACCGTACCGTAACCGTTGGAGCCAACCTCCTTGCTACCCCACGCTATGGGCCGGCGGTGACCCGGTCCTGATTCCACTGCAGTAGCGAGGCACTGTCCTTTTGCCCCTACTTCTCGTTCCTCATGCCGCCCTACCACGACCATTAGTGCCGTCCTCCCCTCCCCGCTACCTACACTGTGGACCATTGGCTACCCTTTCTCGTGCGCTTGGATCCACGCCGGTGGTGATGCCTCTCCACCATGCCATCGCGCCACCACCATCTGCGGCTTGCTTCGTTGTGGTGCCCCCTCCCTTGTCCTATGGTGACCCTACAGCGATGGCGCTCCCTCTCCCTGGATGCCCTCTAGAGACCTCGATCCTGTGCCGCCCTACGCCACTATGCCCAACACACCACTCGGTGACCTGGCGACCAAAAGAGGATAGAGGGGAACTCGTCGGAATTGGAGGGGAGAGAGAGGAGGAAGAAGAAAGGCAAAATGGTATGAAAAATGTTACCAAATAGACATTTGAGCTGAAAAGATCCTTTGAGATTCATATAATGGTATAGATCTAACTTTTGCAGCAAGCAGTGGCAGGTTTATACTTTTCCATTGAGCAGTGATAATTCTCGAAATAGATAATTGAGCAGTGACATCTGTCCAATTAACCCTACAAACAATGTCATAGGCCCATAACATGTATGTTGATAAGGTCCAAGAACGTATCGTGCGTATGGTTCAATCAAATAATTCATATAACTTAATTAACTAAAGTATGTAAACTCTAGTTATGATGCCCATGCTTCGCAAGGGTTTTATGCAAGAAATGAAGAAACTGGAAGGGCTAAAACGTTTAATGTGTGCAAGATATGACATCTTTAAGCGTTGGAACGCCGAAAACCGGGGACCTATGTGTCAAATTAGGGAAGTAGAAGGGCATGAATGCAAAAAATAGTGGTCCTATGCATGAAATTTGAAAACCACAAGGATTAAAATGCAAAATATGCTAACAGACAAAATAATGTTTCGCTGTCGATGCTCACCACTTCATGCTTTTAAATTAGACTAGAAGGGACAACGGGCGGCTGCCCGTCGGCCTCTTGATGTGCATTGGCTATTCAGTTGCTTGCCCGTCTTTTGGTGTGCATTGGCCGTTAATATGTCGATCTCACTGGGCTATTTTGGCGAGCCCTATGTTTGTTATACTCAGTGAGCATATATGAATCATCGTGGGCTATTTCTGTTGAGCAGTAGTTTGTACGTGTGTTATATTCGTTGCAATCTCAATTTAGCGGCTAAATAATATAATATAAGAAGTGATTTAAATAAGAAATCTGGGAAAAAATTGAAAATTCTCAAAAATCTTTCAAAAAAATCAAACTTTTGTGGACCTTCTTGGTGTAGCTATGGTTACATGTTCTACAGTTTTTTTGGAGGAATTTATAAATGTGCTAGGAAAAAGAATATAGAAGAGGAAAAAGAAATCAAAAGTGTTTTTAAAATTAAATTTTTTCTAATTTCAAAAGTTTTTAAAAAATCCAATCTTTTTGTAGTAATATGGAAGAGGGAAAAAGAAAGCGAAAGTGTTTTTTTTTTAAATTCAACATTTTATTTAATTTTAAAAATATTCAAAAACATCCAAACTTTTTATGGACCTTCTTTGTCCAGGCATGGTTCCATTTTTTGAAACTTTCAATTTTTTTGAATTTTTAAACGGTCTAGAGAAAAGAAAATAGAAAAGGTGGGAAAAAAAGAAAAGAACAAACAACACTATTTTTTGAAACTTTCAATTTTTTTGAATTTTTAAACGGTCTAGAGAAAAGAAAATAGAAAAGGTGGGAAAAAAGAAAAGAACAAACAACACTGGAAAAGGTTCGTTGCTGGGTTTCGAACCCGCGCCGGCGGATTGAAACTTAGCACGGACGGCCAGCCCGCCGTTCCGCCCGCGTCGTCGGAAATGAAAGGGAAAAGTTGTTTTATATATAACGTAATAATGGACGGCCGGATCTAAGTTGGCCCGACGATCAAACGGCCGGCGTCATCCGGACGACGTGGCCACGACGAGGAGGCGAAGAAAGAAGATGCGCTACGCGCTTTATATATATATACTTATGAGGCACTTAGTTTTGATGTGTATTATATAATAACAATAACACTTTGAGTAGCGCTTATGCACTGTCCAAAACTGGTAAAAGCACGGATTTTTAAGGGTCTAGTAGCAAATATGCACTCTCTAATATTTATGTGTACAAATTTATATCTTGAAGGTTACCAAGTTGGACTCGTCCATTTATGGGACACATTGAAACCTTTACGATACAAGCACATAAGCGCTGCATCCTCTCAAAGAAGATAAAGGCCATCAACTCAAGGCTCCAGGAAATCATTGAAAACAAAGATAGATACAAGATGGAGGGGATGAATATGCTTGGGGACGTGAATAAGCAGGAGGGGCTTCATGCGACATGGAAGCCTTCTACATCGGTATCATATACCGATAGTAAGTGGTAAGTGGTCAAAAACACATTTCCCATGCTAGGGACATGACAAGCTAGAAACAGATTTCCTTTGTATTTGTTAGTTTTTTATTTTGTATTAGGCTAAGGCCATGTCTAACGGTTTTACTAGATTGCAGTCGTCTCAATTTTTACGACAATTCAGCCACATTCAATTACACAATAATAGGCCTAAAATTATAGCTAGAACTAATGAAACCGCACATTCCTAATTCAGATTGAACGGGCAGAATTATAGTTCTATCTAATGTGCAATTTTTGTCCTGATTAAATATTTTTTATTTATGTGTTTTTGTATTTTTTTTCCAATAATTTGGGCAAAAACAGAACAAAAAACGTAGAGAAGTATAAAAAACATATGATGGCATCTAGGTACGTCTATTAGTCTTACCATTAAATTGATTACGTTTCACAAAATTTAAAGTACCCATGGCATACTCGCTCCCTATGTTTAATTGCTAATACAAATATGCATCAGTATTTAGTCATGTTAAAAGGTAAATTTGTTGTTACAAATTTAAAGGATTAAGTATATACCTTACCTAGGTGTGTACTGATGCCCAGGCGTGCATGGGAGTAGCTTACAAGGTCTAAACTACCAATTACTCAAGAGACATCGATTATAATTTGTTTATTATTTCAATCAACAATCGTAAATAAGTAATATTAAAGATAATATTAAAATAAAACTACAGAACAGCTGCACTTATTAAACGGTGATAGGGCCTAAGGTTTCAAGATGTAAGAAAATGAAAATTATATATTTAGAGAGAGAGAATTGCTATTGTGCTATCCGTAGCACAGCTCCTCCGTGCTATTTACTAAGTTTTGTAAATTCTAGGACTGAAACAGACGATCCGAACCGTTCATCTTATTCATGTCGATGAAATCTCACTACACACGAAATTTTAAATTTGTTTGAATTTTTTTCTATTTGTTTCGTATTTTTGAAAATATTAGCTGTGGACCCTCCAATAAGTCCAGTTTTCAAAAATACAAAACAAATAGTAAAAAAATTCAAAAAATTTGAAATTTGGTGTGTAGTGAGATTTCATCGAGATGAACAAGATGGACGGTTCAGATCGTCTATTTCGATCTTAAAATTTGCAAACCTCGTGGATAGCACGGAGAGATCCATGCTATGGATAGCATACTAGCAAATATATATATATATATATATATATATATATATATATATATATATATATATATATATATATATACCTCAAAAATGCCTTGTATATGGTGGAATGCTAAAATTGTTATTTTAAGCATAAAAGAACATTTGGAAAGACATAGACATATATGTAGATTGAAGTTACATTTGAATAAACATTTTGAAAATGTAATATCACTAGTATGTTCATCGTCCTATCATCATTCGCATGTTACATGTCCATAGGGCTCTATCCACTCACTACTGCAGAACGGAACATCACAAGCGGTTCGTAAGGGCCTTTGAACCGCTTGTACGAAACCGCGTGTGATACTGGTTTGGTATCACACGCAGTTCAACCGCTTGTGCAGCCTAACGAACCGTGCGTAGCTCTCGAGCGCTGAGTGGGCTGCCACGTAGGATAGCTCTGCAAGCGGTTCGTAATTGGAACCGCTTGCAGAGGTATTTCTCTGCAAGCGGTTTCAATTCCAAACCGCTTGCAGAGAAGCAATCTCTACGGGAGAATCCATTTCAAAATGGTTTTGTAGGGTATTTGTCGATATCATTTGAAATAATAAAACTAAATACTAGAAGAGGTTTTTTGTAGCAATTTAATATATATATATATGTGTACACATGTTGACAAGATCATCACAAGCTGAACAAACATTCACAAGTATATTAACATTGTCAAAAATCCACAAGTATATATATACATGTTACATGTGATAACGAGTGCACGCACGCGACGTTTACAAGCAGTTTGAATGATTGAAAATTGTCTATCGAGTTAATTTCTTCGCTGCGTCACTCTTCTCGGCCTTGCTCGACGAGGTGGTGGATATCGCCGCCAGTTCGGCGGTGTTAAAGAAAGGAGAACCGTTAACCCTCATGTGGTGGAACGCGTCTTGAGGGTTTACGATCTCGTCGACAACGAAACCGATGAGTTGTTCTTGAAGTGCGAGCACCCGGTGAGGCGGCAGTACTGCAACGTCACGATCGGTGTTGGGCTGGCAATTAATAAAGCGATAAGTAAATAATTAAATATCGGAACATATATATGCTTGTAATTAAAGCGTATGTTATTCTAGCTAGCTAATTGGTTCAGTAGCACACACGAACCTCTTTGAAAAAATTAGTGGGAACATCGTCTTGGAGAAAATTTTGCATGTAGTGGAACACATAGTAGCCACACAAGTTGTTTCCAGCGGTTTGGCGACTAACCTTCATTGGGGCCGAGGATTTCATAAGAATAAACAAATTAAATATTCAGATGACAAATTGATAAGATGCACATATAATAATAACATACAGTCTTTGTAGTACGTACCCAATCGCTTAGCCGGACATCGAATTCTTTCTTGAATTTTCCCTTTTGCTTCTTCTTGAACTCCGTGTACGCCGCGTTTAGGATGTTAATGATCCATTGGTATCCTGCCTTAGGCTTCCTTCTTGAGTCTTGTACTTTAATAATTCCATTGCCAAGCTCGATGACGAGAAGGATCCAGTGAAAACTATTGACACATATTGCAACATATATGTAAATAGCTGGTCATATATACTACATATCATTGTCTTAAGAAGTATATAGAGGAAGAAAAGGATTGTGAGAACACGTACTCGTAGTTGAAGGGCAGGAATATGTACAGCTTGTCGTGTTGTTCGAGCATTGCATGGAGAATGTATTCCTCGAAATTCTTTCTTTGAGGGGGGTATGAATACACTTTGTCGTTGATAATCGATGGATCGATGAAGCCGTACTTATGTGACATGCCGTCTTTAGCAAGCCGTTGCATCTCCAATCTACGTGAGGGATATATAACTTAGTTAGTTGGAGTCCAAATTTATGGTACAGGAGTAAATAACGGTGTAAACTTAGGAGCTCGAGATACTTACAGGCACCAGCAGCTCATGAAAGACACATTGACGGCGTCTTTGTGGTATAAATTGTACAAGTCTTCGAATTCCAGCCATATTTCTGTGTTGTCCCCGCGGTGGAAGTGCTCGTCTTTCAAAACTAAGGGAAACATAGTCGTTCCTTTCATGGCCTGTTTCATGTACCAAATATGCATCTGTCGCATCTTGGTAGGCAGAGCATCTATCTCAGTTGGGTCCACCAGCGGTTGGCCCAGTTGATACTTCCATCTGATCGGTGCCATTGGAAGATTATCCGTCATTCCCAGAGCTGCTCCTTCGGTATCGAGCCCTGCCTCTTCCATGAATTTCCGCACCATCTCTGGATCGACAGTGCTGTCCTCATCTCCTGCATTGTTCTTTTTTTTCTTGGCCGCCCTCCGACTTCTAGTAGCATTTGTCTTGCTCTTCACTATTGTCCTTTCGTAGTTGGTCAGCACTGGAGGTGGCGCCGTACCGCCAACTAACTGTCGGAGATATGTTGGATCAATTTTCAGCTTCGGCTCTGGTTTCTTTGGCGCGAATTGCCTAGCCACATCAGCCTTTGCTGCTGCCTCCAGCTCCTCGGGAGTCATGTCATATGCAAGCTTAACCGGCTCCTTTCCCTTTCTCCCTCGGCTGGATCCCGACGTCGTGGTAGGAGATGCCGCCGGATCCCGACGCCGGACAGTGAGCTTCTTTCTCGGGGGAGATGCTGGAGATGTGGTTGCCCTTGGATGGTTCTTCTTGCTTTGCGGCGGTGGCGGCGGAGACGGGCTTTTCTGTGGAGCTGTAGGTGGCGGCGGCGACGCTGGAGCAGGCGTGCGTTCTCGTTGTGGAGACAAGCTTGGCCCTGCAGCATGCTCCAACTCCGAAGCCTCTCCTACCAGTGATTTCGCCTCCACGACATCTGGAAATATAATGTACCTTTTCCGCCAGAGAATGAATGAGCCGTCGAGGGCCTGTCCAAGGCTGGTCACGTCATCGCCCGTAGGATTGTCTAGCATTAGATCCCCGAAGCCGTCGACCACTTCATCCACCATGACCTTGGAGTAACCCGGTGGTATATCAATGCAGTGGAACCTCTGGCCCGCCTCCACCGGATACGCCATGCCATAAGCCACCTTAAAGGAGAGATTTCTCATCTTGACGTGTAGCTCGCAAGGGCGGCGAACCGTGATGCTGTCCACTGGATGACGAGCTAGCAGATCATCTTGGGGGGCCACGGCCGACGCGCAGCTGCTCCGTCGCGTGGACGGACTTATCACGAGTCCCACGCCCCGAACATTGACCGAAATCTTGCTGCCTGAAGTGCCTGGCTCACTGCTTCGGCGATCTTGCGTATTTTATAAATTTGCTTTATCTATTTCTTATCTTTTGTAAATTTGTTTGATCTATTTCTTTTCTTTTGTAAATTTGTTTTATCTCCTTCTTCTCTTTTATAAATTTGTTTTATCTCTTTCTTATTTGTATAAATTTGTTTTCTCTCCTTTTTCTCTTTTATAAATGTTTTATCTCCTTCTTTTCTTTTATAAATTTGTTTTATCTCTTTCTCTTCTCTTTGTAAATTTGTTTTATCTATAAATAACATTAAAGAAATAACACAAGTCCAATATGCGTATTTTTAACAGAAGTTGTACACGTTAAGTAGGGGCAATATTAGCCTTTACAACCGTTCCTTCGTTATGATCGCGACGTATGTAAGGATCATCGACGTCTCTGTCATTCAGGACGGTTATGTCCACATCAACCGCAAAAGGAGGTAGCTCGTCGAACTGGCCATACTCTTCCTCGTCGGTGACGTCTTCAACTCCAACAATCCTTCGTTTGCCTTGGAGAACCACGTATCGTTTCGGTTTGATCTGCGTCTTGTCCTTTTGCTTCTTTGATTTGCTTGAGTTCATGTCCATCACATAGAATACCTGGTGCACAGCTTGAGCTAGAACAAACGGTTCGCGCCTATAGCCGACTTGTTTGAGATCCACGGTTGTCATGCCGTATTTGTCGACCTTCACGCCGGTTGGAGTCAGCTTCACCCATTGGCACTTAAATAGAGGGACCTTCAACAATGGTCCATAGTCGAGCTCCCATATTTCTTCTATGAAACCATAATATGTGTCCACCCTGCCGTTGTTGTCTAAGGCGTCTATCTGATTACCGCTGCTCGGTTAGTGCTCTTGTTATCCTGGAATCTGGTGTAGAATGTGTAACCGTTGATCTCGTACCCCTGAAATATCATGATTTCTTGTGATGGTCCACGGGCCAACTGCTGCAGTACTTCATCGTTTGACCCCATCTGAAAGATGTAGGTTTGTAGCCAACTTCCAAAAGTTTTCATTTGCTTCAAATCTATCCAGCCATCTGTCTTTTCTGAGAAGCTGCGCTGTAGGGACCTCTTATGTTGAAGGATATAGGGGCCGATGATAGTTGATTACTTTAGAATCGTGAAATGTGATTGCTTAAATGCATTAAGATCATTGCATACAACTGCTTTCCTTCCTAGTGTGCCTTTCCCCCGCAGCCTCCCCTCGTGGCGTGATATGGGGACGCCGATAGGATCAAGATCACTAATGTAATCAACACAAAACTCGATCACCTCCTCTGTCACGTAGCCCTCGGCAATGCAGCCTTCCGGACGAGAAAGGTTCCGGACGTACTTCTTGAGGATGCTCATGTACCTCTCAAAAGGGAACATGTTGTGTAGATACACGGGTCCGAGAATACCTATCTCCTTCACAAGGTGAACAGTGAGATGAACCATGATATCAAAGAATGCAGGAGGAAAGATCATCTCGAGACTAACCAAGCTTTGAACCACATCATCCTGCAACTTATTTAGTTTATTTGGATCGATGACCTTCTGTGATATGACGTTGAAAAATGAACACAGCTTTGTGATTGTACCTCGACCCCACTCCGGCAGTATACCTCTAATAGCCACTGGGAGCAACTGTGTCATCATCACAAGACAGTCATGAGATTTCAAGCCTTGGAGTTTGTTCTCTTTCGTGTTTACGAGTCTCCTTACATTCGAGGAGTATCCGGAAGGGACCTTCACACTGTTTAGCCACTCTATCATGCTTTTTTTTTCTCTTCTTTGCTTAAATTGTAGCTCGCAGGATGTAGGTACAGTTGTTCTGTCCCTTCTTTATTTTTTGGATGTAGGTCATTCCTCAACTTCATTTTTTCAAGATCTTTCCTCGCTTGGAGGGTATCTTTTGATTTGCCATACATATCTATGTACTCTAACAGGTTTAGGCACACATTCTTAATGATGTGCATGAAGTCTAGTGAGTGACGAACCTCCAGCACTTCCCAATACGGCAGGTCCCAAAATATTGACTTCTTCTTCCACATTGGTGCCTGACCATCCTCGTTCAGTATATGCATGCTTCCAGAACCCTTTCCAAATACTACTTTTAGATCTTGTACCATAGCAAAAACTAGTCGGCCATTATGATGCTGAGGCTTGCCACGGGTTTCTTGTTGTCCGTTGAATTTTCTACATTTCCACCGCAATGCATGACTACTGCATAAAAACCTGCGATGGCCCATGTACACACACTTTCGAGAGTTTTTCAGGTACATGCAGTCCGTTTCATCCAAGCACTAGGTGCAGGCTTTAAACCCTTTGACAGTTTGTCCAGACAGATTACCGAGAGCAGGCCAATCGTTGATTGTTACAAACAACATTGCGCGCAGGCTGAAATACTCTCTTCTGTACTCATCCCAAACCCGTACACCATCCTCCCACAACTTCGCAAGGTCTTCAACCAATGGTTGTAGGTAGACATCGATGTCGTTTCGGATCGCTTGGGTCCTTCGATCAACAAAGGCATCATGATGTACTTTCGCTTCATGCGAGCCATGGAGGAATGTTATAGATGCACAACATCACGAAGCCAGTGCTATGGATGCTGCTCAACCGGCCGAAAGGATTCATCTCATCCGTGCTAAGCCCAAACCTTATGTTTCGACCTCTTTGCAAAGTCCGTAAGTCCGATCGACTTTTCTCCACCGAGAGCCATCTGCAGGCGTCTAAGCATCCCATCTTCCTTACGCTCTTCTTTGTGCCAACGCATCATCTTGGCATGACATTCGTTAGCAAACATACGCTTCAACCTGGGGATCATGAGAAAATACCACAACACTTTGGCTGGAGTTCTCTTCTTCGTACGCTTCCCATCCACTTCACCTGGGTCGTCACGCTGCACCTTATACCGTGATTTCTCGCACACTGGACAAACCTCCAGATCGGCATACTCATTGCGATACAGGATAAAATCATTAGGGCATGCGTGTATCTTCTGTACTTGCAATCCTAATGGGCAGAGGACTCGCTTCGATTCGTAAGTAGATTCCGTTAGAGTGTTACCTTCTGGAAGCAACTTCTTTACGAGTGCTAACAACTCATCGAATCCCTTGTCCGATACACCGTTTGTGGCCTTCCATTTCATGAGTTCTAGTGTAGTACGGAGCTTTTTTAGGCCCTGCCCACAATCTGGGTACAAAGGAGTTTTGTGGTCCTCTACCATGCGCTGATACTTCCTGTACTGTCTTTCCTCCGTGAACTCTTCCTCTCCGTCACGGAACATCTGGTCTAGCTCATCATCACCAAACTCGCCAAGTGCATCTTCCACGGACCCAAATTGAGTGTTCACCTCGTCAACCTCTTCTTCGTCTTCTTCGTATTCTTCATCGTCTTCCTCTAGAATCTCCTCTACTTCGCCGTGGTTTGTCCAACAGATATAGTTTGGCATGAAACCTCTCATGACCAAATGGTTCGTAACCAACCATCCTTCGGAGTGTTCCTTCTCGTTCTTACAGTCTACGCATGGACAAGGTATGAAGCTTCCTGAAGGCAATAATGCATTGGCCGCATCGAGAAAAGCCTTCACGCCATCCCTGAATTCTCTTGACCGACGATCCGCATTGTACATCCATTGTCGATTCATCTATAGTAACAAAAAAATACAAACATCTATTACAATTTTCAAGTAATGCTAACTACATCTATTAGTTATAATTACTTTTATTACCTACCACGAAATATTTACTTTCTTTCATTTAATATGTATAGATCTACCAACCAATTTTTTGCATTTCAAACATTTTAAGCTACCATAGCACCTTATGAAACCAGATTTCTCATCATACAATGCATAAAAAAAAATCAATATATAGAAGAGAAGAATATGTACAAGATGCTAGTCACCTTTTAAACAATAAATTTGGATCTAAGAGCCTCAAAGTTCTAAAGTGGATGTAGCAAAATAAACACCTTTCCATATATAAAACAAAATTTCTCAACATCCAATGCATAGAAAACATCAATATCTATAGGAGAAGGATGTGTACAACATGTTACTAACCTTTCAAACAGTTAATTTGGACCACAAATCTTCAATTAAAAATTTGGCAGCACCTCCCCTATGAACAGAGCTCGGCCCACCATGAACAGCAGCTTTGTCCTGTGTGCGAGCTCGCTCAGGAAGACAGAGTTTAAATGTGCAGAGCGCGAGGGGAGCTCATTGCAAGCGGTTCGTAATAAGACCCGCTTGTGAATCCCCTATTCTGCAGGCGGTTCCTATTACGAATCGCTTGTAGAATATTGCAAGCGGTTCGTAATAGGAACCACTTGCACAAGATGGATTCATAGCGGTTCTTATTACGAACCGCTGCATGCTTCCCTCATCTCGCCCTCCAGCCCTTTGGTTTCGAACCGCTTGCGGTTCTCAAACTACAAGCGGGCCGAAGTGAACCGCTTGTAATGGGCCGTTTGTGAAACTCTTATCTGCAGTAGTGACTCTTAGTCTCCATCCATTCATAACAACTCTCCCACATGGCTCCATCTGTCCAATACAACAACACGAGTAACCTTGTACTTGGGATAACCTATACCATCACTCCCAAACCAATCTAGCCCGTATTATCATAGTTGATTGCTTAACAACTCAAGATTTGTCCCTAACCTAGGATACGATTGTTCGAATAGTTTAATCTTTAAAGAGATGTATGACTTTATCCACACAACATAGCCTATCTCTCATGCCAATCTATTAGGACACTTTCTTGGTGTGCTGACCAAGAGTTGTGGCAAGGCCTTTCAAATATGTATAGTAGCTACTTAGAGCCCCTTCTCTTTAGCTTATTTGTCTACTTATTTGCCTACTTATTTGTTACTTCGAAATTTTTTTGAGATAGACTCGAGAGCCGGTTGGCCTCCAATTTTGGGGTTTAGAGAGCTTATAGACATGCCTACGAGATAAAAAAAACCGACTTAAAAAGTAATAAAAAAGTGAGATAAATCAAATAAGACACGAGATAAGTAGGATAATTTGACTTATCTCACTTTTTTATTACTTTTTGAGTCGGTTTTTTTTATCTCGTAGGCATGTCTATAAGCTCTCTAAACCCCAAGCTGACTTATCCTACTTATCTCGTGTATTATTTAACTTATCTCACTTTTTTTATTACTTTTGAGTCGGTTTTTTTTTAATTCGTAGGCGTGTCTATAAGCTCTCTAAACCCCAAAATTGGAGGCCAACCGGCTCTCGAGGCTATTTTGAAAAATTCTCGAAGTGACGAGGTTATACGAGATAAGTAGATAAGAAAAGCTGAAAAGAACCCAACCTTAGCCAATCGTAGCTGATACTACGTGTGTGGTCACCGTATAGTACTCGTGAGAAAAGGCCTATTGTTTGATCCTTAACCAACCCAAACGAACTTTGCAATACACTTCCCATTGTAGCCCTGGTACGTGTTAAAGGATAAACCTAATGCACATTCACATCAACCATCATGAAAACCAATTCTCAATTCTAGACTAAACATTAGACCACCAATGACTTGAACCATGACGAACGAACTATTTTCATCTATCACTCGAAGGCGTGGACTCTAAGCATTACTGAGCATTTGCAAAGTAAAACATATATACTAGTAGCCTAATAGTAGTCACTTAGACGACAAAGGTAATTTGGGTAAAGCATGTTATGGTGTTGAATATTAAATCGGACGTAACTACGTTCTACCCGCCAATCAACATATATACTTCACAGTAGCATGCACCTATTTAGAACATCGTTTAAACGCATTCATTTGGAAAACATAGGAGCAAATAATACAAAAGGAAAAGAATTTGAGATGCGTGGCTTCGGGTAGCTAAGAATGAAAAAGGAGCGGTTACTCGCTGCTTATGGCCATGTTCGTTGGGTTTTCCATGAGAAAGCTCATAGATGGATTTATCTCACTAGATGGATTGCAGCGAGGAAGGATGCAAAAGGGAATGAAGGAGAGTCTTACCATGGCAAGGCTCACCTTGCTCTGCTCAGTTTCACGGAAGACAACTCGGCCAAGACGATGTGTGCAATGCGTAGCTTCTCCTCCCGACTGCTACTCACTCCTAATTAACATCTTGCTGCTCGCACATCCTCCTCTCCGTTGCTACAGTGAGAAATACTCTTTTCTCCTATATCTATCTTACAGTGATAACTTGCAAGCTCTCCTTCAAGGCTTGATTATGGGAAATATGGTAGCAAGAAGAAGAAAGGGATGCATTCTTGCTGCTGAAATCCATTGAGAGTGAGGGAAACAAAATGGATCAAAACTCTCACATATCTTCATGCCTTTAAGAACCACCTGGATGAATAAAAAGCTTATAAGCTAAGGAATCCAATGGCATGACATGAAGGGGCTACTTCTTCACTACTAGAGAACTCATCTTTAGCACCGGTTCGTAACTGGCTTTAGTACCGGTTTTTAAACCTGTACAAGCCATCCGGGACTGATGCTCCTTGAGCATCAGTCCCGGTTTCCTCACCCGGTACTGAATAGTACTAGGAAATGTTTAAAAATGTTAAGGATGTATCGGAGAAGCAGGACTTGAACCCACAACCTCGTGACTCTAGCCTCGCCCTTCTAACCAACCCACCCACCATCGCGTACTGATATAGATAGAATATGCATTCCTTTTGAACTTTCCTGAAACGAGGCATCGATGCGGTTCGTAACCTAACCGGGACTAATGAGAGACATCGATGCCGGTTAGTGTTACTGAACCGACTAATTACCCGTGCCTTGATGCTGGTTCAGTATCACGAACCGAGACTAATCTTGAGGGCATCGATGCGGTTCGTGGCTCCAACCGGACTACTTGCCTGCACCCAATGAACCGGGACTGATGCCACTGTTAGTACCGGTTCCAATCCAATCGATACTGATGTGCTGGTATGAAAGGTCAGTTTTCTAGTAGTGCTTGGTCCTCAAAGGAAGATTTGAGGAATTGAAGGGGGGTCGCTACTACCTCCTTACTGTTCCGAGAAAGAAGAAGGCAGGAATGAGGGAGATCGAATTCCTAAACGGCAGTTAAGTTGATGTTGGGAAATTACTTCTGCCAACTCCCATTTGCAATTCCTAAACACAGTAACACTACTACAAAACACCACATCAGTGCCGATTCGAAACTGGCATTAGTGCCGGTTTTTGAACCGGCACTGCGTAAGCGGCAATGATAACCTAGGTTATCACTGCTGGTTTTGGAACCGACAATGATAGCCTTATCACTGCCGGTTCTCGAGTAAAAACCGGCAGTGATAGTCCCTGCCGAACTATATAAAAAAATAGAAAAAAATATTTTTTATGCTCGGAATCTATACACTAATCATCTACCACCTACTACAGATTATTAGGACACATTTCGCGCGAAATACAAATGTTGCGTTATCCAGGACTCGAACATGCAACCTCTCCACTCTACCCTCACCCTTCTAACCATCCCACCCAATCTCACGTTCTTACTTATAGAGGATATGCATACCTTTTAACCTTTACTTATCAGTGCTGGTTTTTTACAAGAACCGGCACTGATAATAAGTTATCACTGCCGGTTCTAGCAAAAACCGGCAGTGATAAATTTTTTCACTGCCAGTTTAAAAATTGGGGGCGGGAACTCATTATCAGTGCCGGTTCTTCAGTGATAAGTTTTTTCACTGCCAGTTTGAAAATTGGGGGCGGGAACTCATTATCAGTGCCGAACCGGCAGTGATAAGTTCTTTCACTACCGGTTGAAAATTGGAGGCGAGAGGGCTAAAGAACCGGCAGTGATATTTTACTGTCGGTTTTGAGCAACGAACCGACAATGATAAGTCTTATCACTGCCGGTTCTCAAGCGCACAAGCCTCTGAGGCTTACGAACCGGCAGTGATAAGTTATCACTACCGGTTTTGATCTAACCGGCAGTGATTGGGGGCACGAATGACCATTTTTGTAGTAGTGTAACAAAATGAGAAAACCAAATAACAAACAAATTCTTTAATGGGTGAAGGTACAATGGTGCAACATAGTTGAGAACGAAAGAGGGACTAAGAGTGTGAGTGTAGGCCCTTAATTTCTGCAACTGAAAACCTTTGTGATTGCTTCACTAGTTCCTGGATCAGTACACAATTGACTATGCAAATCATACAAGCGGCTAGAGGGGCGTCCTAAACTTCGCCTTGGCTGTCGTAGTCCAGGTCGTCATCTTCATGACACTTATAGGGGTCTTCTTCTTAAAATCTATCTTAAATAGTGAGTGGGTGCGAGGGTAAGTGTGTAATCGAACCGCACTTATGACCCTCTTATGCATTTAATGATAATAGCCACAAAAGAAAGACCGGGGGTTTTTTTTTTTGCCAAAGCCAATTTTGAATTACCATAATACAAGAAAGCATTTCACTTAGTATTTTAATGAACCATTAGTTTATAAAGCCATGTAGGTCTATCAACTTCAGTTTTGATCCTGCTCTATCTCCAATTCCATAAGATTCAATCATAACCCATCATAATCCAACACCAAACCAAGACACCTTCCTCCCACCATCATCATTCTGTGATAAGACTGAGTGCACTGTATGGCACAGCCGTCACTCGAGTTGTGCGTTACCACCTAAATGAGTTTGCAACCTCACCAACAGAGATCATCAATACGATGGGCCAAGCCCACAATCCTTTCCAATGCTAGCACAAACATTAAGGCTTGGACTACCGTCCACTCTTTGGACACATGACGGTGATTTATAGCCCTTTAACCCTCGAGTCCAAGACAATCATCATTGGGCTCGCATACTCTTAGGCATGGGATAAATCACCATCACACGTCCACTCTTTGGACACGTGATGGTGATTTATAGCACTTTAACCCTCGATTCCGAGACAATCCTCATTGGGCTCGCATACTCTCAGGCATGGGACAATCCTGCAGGTTTCCATGCAACACGGGCATGGAACAATTCCTTGGGCTTCCATCTTTTTAGTCATGTGACAATCCCAAGGCTTCCATCATCGCACTACTGCGTGATGGCCAAGTGTTATGGTTGAGCCATCACACGTAGGCGAATAGTAGGCGACTAAACATCCTACGCGTGTGACCTTTGTGCTCCCTGTCATAAGTAATGCACCAAGTCAAAGCATTGTGGTAGAACCATTCCCTGCAAGCAAATGGCAGTCGACTGAAAGGCCTACGCATGTGTGTTCTGTGCTCCCGTCACAATTACAATGTTATGGACAAGTGGTCCAACTTTATCTATTCACCATACACAACAAGCGAGGCCATGCCGCTGCTTCCATTGCAAAGGACCTATAGGACCTATAGTCCACATTTAATCTCTAACGTTCAAATATCTGCAACATATATAGAGCATGCTTTTTCATAATTAAATCAAAATAGTATTTGTAAAAATGGGCAAAACATGAGCTATGAGTGTTAATTTGCCTTTGTTGTGTGTCGAAGTCTTCGTTAGGTCGACAAATCACCCATCCGGGTCCTCGGGGTATAAACGTGTAAATACAATCAATGAACAAACAGAAAATAACCAGGTATGATGCAGGCCGCCTCGGAGTATGTGTTAATATATGCAATGGATGATAATTTGCTTAAATTCCCTTAAATAGGTTCCCCATAGTTTAAAAATATAGGTTTAGCAATTAAATCATTCAATTCCTATTTCTAGAATTCATTTCTTAAGCCTAGAATAATTAAATGTTCACTGTGACATGAGGTTTGGTATTTCTCCAAGTTCCCTAGTCCCTACCTTACATAAAATTTTACATAATTTTTGGATGTCGTCTATTGTTTTTAATAACACTACTAGAAAAATGAGCATCACAAGTGGTACCTCTACAACCGGTTCATTTAGAACCCATTGTGATAGTGCATCACAACCGGTTCAATAGCCACGAGCCAGGAGAAGGCTTCTACAACCGGTTGGGGACACAAACCGGTTGTAAAACCCAATTTCTACAACCGGTTGTAGAAGTCCATAACCGGTTGGGGATACGAACCGCTTGTAGAAGCCGAATTTTAGAAATAATAAAAGGAGTGCTTGTCCTACTCTATCAGATAGCACGCGTGGATAGGTTGGCTTGATGGGTGAGGCATGGGTCACGAGAAGGGGGTGAGGTTGTGGGTTCGAATCCCACTCCTCCCAATATTATTTCTCTTTTTAAGTGCCTTCACAACCGGTTATAAAACCGCTTGTGATACTGCCTGGAGTGTGAACCGGTTGTAAAACTTGGTTCGCTAGTAGTGTAATTCGGTTTCTAATTCCTAGATGAGTAAATTGCACGGTAGGTATGTGAATTTGCCCTGAATTTTTGATTAAGTTCAAATTTCAAAAAACCATATATTTTTATGCTTGGAATTGCATTGTTGTTTCGATTAGGTTTAAAAATGGTATGCAAAGGATGGTTTGATAACGACAACCGCTGTACATGTGACACTCTTTTGCACATCACCCACATACGTGGCCATATTCCCATGCATGTCATCCTTTTCTTTTCTTCTCTCCCCACACCACTTCATAGCATAGCTAGGGCGGCGGTTGGCAATGGAGCAATGAGCATAGGCGGTAGCACCCATGGTCGCACGACAGGGCAGCGAGGGAAGATGCAATGGACCAGGGGGAAGGAGGAGTGGAGAGGAAGGGGATGGCCCAGTGGTGTGCTAGATGGTTGACGATGAAACCAAGTGGCACGCTGGAGCCTAATGACGACGCGACACCATGGTGGTGCGGCCTGATAGTAGCAATGAGGACTGTCGAGGCAGGGCTTGCACATCCACGGCACACCGCCCGGTGTCGCGCGTGAAGTCAGGTCGAGGGAGAAGGGTGCTCATTGGTGGGCCCAGAACCCAGGACGGCGTCGACGCTAGGGCGCGCGCATGCCTAGGCACTCCTCCCCCTTTGCTTGTCCCAGTGGTGGATAGAAACAAGCAGAATAATAGGGAGAGAGAGAGAGAGTGCTAGAGAGGAAGAGAGAGGTGGGGATGGAGAGGCAAAGGAGAGAAAGGAAGGGCGCGTCGAGTGGTCACAGGACGGGTGGCCGCCGAGGGAGCGGCAGGCGGTGACCTCAGACCAGCACACTCGACGCCCCAAGCACATGTGACGAAGCAAAGAGATCAAGAGAGCTAAAAACAGGAATTTTAATCAACCATATTTGGTGAAACCTCAAATTAATTGGGTAAATTGAAGCTTTTAAATTTTTTTTATTCCAACAAAGGGAGGTGGGAGAAGAAGAGAGGTAGAAAAAAGAAAATAGAAGGGGCAATCTGCAAAAGGGAGTCATGTGGGCAGGTGACATGACAGTGTACAATCAAACCTCCAACGTCATACCACTTTGGACCAAATCGAAACAGTAACCCAACTTTATGTGTATAAATATACGTTTTTTTTTAAATTTTGGATCTAATTGAAAACTTGGGATAACTTTATGTACCTAGGGTGCAATCTACTCTTTATAGATTTATTAAATCGATAAATCGCTGGTCTTTTGATAACTCGCTTGTAAATCCTTCAAAGTGCGACAATCCTTGGCACTTTAGAAGATAGGATAGATGCAGTTTATTACGCAAAGCAAAGAAGAATCCATAAATGGTTATGGTACAGATCCGTTGTTATCCGGCACATGGGTAGACACTTATAGCAATATAGGTTGCTGTGATAGTTGTAGTAGCGGTTACTACAACTCAACTGTGAACGCGAGTGCGACGAAATCACATTTGAAATAATCAAGTCATGGATTGGTATCTAGCAGTTTTCTAAATCATAATTTAAATCATTTGCAAATAAATTTATTCAGAAACATTTTTAATCATAAATTAAATATACAAATCGCAATTTTATGAATTCAAACTTGGAAATAAAATAAATCAAAAATAAATTTGAGTTACCTTTTCAATTTAGAAAATATGAGGGGATTGTTTTAAAAATTGTTAGCACGTTCGCACGCACAGTTTGATGGCTAGTATTTCATAAACGCTTATGATCATCGAGCAAGTAAGCATACTTGTAATTGAAAGCCTGGTTGATCGATCCCTGATTGGTCTGTCCCTTCATAAGTTTCGCGAAAAAGGAAACATGGGCTACAACTATCTACACAACATAGCATTGTGCACTGGTTAATGGCAGCGGCGCTAGCGATAGATCTAGGATAGCACTTAAATTAATACTGATGGTCAATACGTATACATAGAGTATATTTGGCATTTCTTCAATATGGCTATAAACTCACTCTTCACAAAATTACACTTACTTACTTTTACTGATAGTTGAATGATTGCACTACAGGAAGCACTTACAGGACCAACATATGGTGGAGATGCATAAGGTGGAGCGAGAAAAGCTGGTGAAAGCCCTTATTCCAACTGAACAAGACCTGCAGAACGAAGATCATCATCTAGTCGTTATCTCTGTTTTTGGAAAAAGTGGTGTCGGCAAGACAACTCTTGTGAGAGATGTATACAAAGAGATGGAAAGGAAGAATCATTTTGGTGTTCAAGTTATGGAAAGTTTTGGGCCTTACTTAACCGCTACCAACATCCTACATCAAATCGTTCAGCAACTGACAGAAGACAACCATAATTGCCCTAGGAGCAAGGTCCATGAAATGTTGAGAGCAGAACTACAAAAATATAAGAAGTACTTGCTGGTGATAGATGGTGAAGTTAGCAGCACTGAATGGAAGAACATCGTGACTATTGTGACCGATATCACGGATGGAACTAAAGGAAACCGAATAGTGCACATCACACAACACAAGCCACAAGAGCCAGCTAGTCGTTACCATGTTCCCATTCAGTTGAAACATCTTGAAGAAGATGATACCAAAGAATTGTTCCGCAAGAGAGCACTGCATGAACAGGAGACCCCAGAAAAATACCTCAAAGACATTTTCGCAATCACGGGCGGGTTCCCTCATGATGTTGTTCTTTTGTCAGGTCTTCTTCAAACCAAGAAGATCCCTCATGAGTGGGACATGGTATTTGAGTACCTCCGGTCGCAGAAATTGAAGCCACTCGACAATATACTGACCCTTTGCTACGATGATCTTCCACATGAACTGAAATGCTGTTTCCTGTACTTTGCTGCACTACCAGAAAACGTCATAATCGACGCTAATAACATGGTGTGCATGTGGATGGCAGAGGGATTCCTAAGGGCCAGAGTCGGGAAGACAATGGAGAAGGTGGGCTACATCTACTTGGATGAGTTGATTGCCAGAAATCTAGTCAATCATGTGCGTATGGATGATGCTGGGTGTAGGTTCGTCAGCGTCCAAAACAAAGTCCACGAGTTTTTGCAGTCTGAAGCACAGGAGGCGAGTTTCGGGGAGGTCCATAGTGGTGACGATAGCCCCAATTTGACAAGTGCTCGTCGCCTCTCCCTACAGAATTACACAAAGAAATATGCTGCCCTAGCCAAACCATTACCGAAGCTACGATCCATCTTCTCACAATTTGAGCAAGAGCCTGAAGAAGAAGAGAGCATGGCCAAGGAGACAAAGAGGGCAATATGCAAACAGTGGGTGGCCTCCAAGAAGAAGAAAGACATCCGATCTCATATACGGGGATTATTGCGTGGATCAGAGTTCCTCCGTGTCATCAATCTACAAGGCATTGAGATCGGCAAGAGGCTGCCCAGTGCGATTGGCAGCGTTGTGCACCTTCAGTACCTCGGAATCACATCATGTTCATTGGAGGAGATCCCGCCATCCGTTGAACGCCTAGCTAGCCTTCAAACACTGGATGTCCGGGAAACTAATGTCCGGAAGCTCCCACCGGCCTTCTGGAGGATCAAGACACTGAGGCATGTTTTTGGTTTTACCCTCAAATTGCCTAAGCAAATGGACAACCTGGAGCACCTACAGACGCTATATTCCATAGAGCTTGGTGCTTCTGAGCCGAGTCTGCCCAAGACGCTTGGACAGATGATCCGTCTAGAGAATTTATATGTTTGGAGCATGACAACTGGCAATATGTATTCTTTCTCTGCTGCTCTTAGTAACCTGGAGTATCTTAGGACTCTAGCCTTGCATGATAACAATATTCCGCCAAGTGTGTTCACCACCAACTCTCTCCGCCGCGTCAAGTTCATGGTGCTACAAGGTTATCTGGAATTGCTACCTGACCTGGATGGCGTGTGCTTGTACCTCCCCTATCTCATTATGCTTTCACTGACGGAAACAAAGGATTCTGAACTGTTCATTACAAAGCTGTCTGTGCTGCCTCTCTTGCCACCCTTGGTTTGTACTCTGGCTCATACAAGGACGAGCAGCTTACATTTACTTCAGCTGGATTTATTAGTCTGAAGAATATCAAGCTTGATGTGGAAAAATTGAAAACACTTGTGATACAGAAGGGTGCGCTCGCAAATCTCAAAAAATTGGATATTCTCTCTGAGCACCTTAAACCCAAAATCATTGCCGAAGAAGACATAAAGAAGATCATTGTCTAAAGATTTTATCAAGGACAAACAAGGTTGATGATGAAGAGTACTTCACGTGAGGGTAATTATATTATTGTTCCCGTGTTCATACTGCTTAGTGCTCTAAGAATAACCATACGCGTGTGTGTGGTGGCAATCTAGCCTCTATGTCATGTGAAGGATGTGGGACTGTATTGTGCTTGCTGCGATGTGTTCATGTTGCGTGCTTTTGTGGACGCTTTGTAACATTTGGCTGCCCGAACAGCTATCACTCTGTCAGTGATGTGTTGTGCATAATCTTATGTAATAACTAGGAATGAACGCACGCCCATGGCGCGCCGCATCTATTTCGAGGTGTCTTAATTTCTAGAAAGATAAACTGATAAGCAGGTACACAATGGTTGGATATATCGACATTAATCTTTGGTAACACAAGGTAAGATATCAAGAATTATACGCGAGCCGGGGGGAAGGGGGGGATCTCTAAAAAATAATCTTACATAATATTTTTAAGGAACTCTATCTGATGAACTAACCAACTCCTCTCCAATCTTCATGGGTGAAAGCCTGTTCCAACTCCCAACCAGCAGGACCTTCAAACAATCTGCTTGGAGGACTAACTAATCCAGCTTACCTTAGAATCGAAGGATATACGGGCACAAGCTATAATAGTTTAACACCATGAGATGGTTACTACAAGCAAAAGTAGAATACGTGTTTGATTCCTTCTGAACTTCATTACTCAGATTTGGTACGGCTCTTGATTATGGGACCACAGGCTGTGATTGAGTAACAACAAAAGTTCGATTCGAAAATTGCACACCAGCAGATTAAGAAAAGAAAACGTTAGCTTCAGATATATATTAGGAAAGGTAGTGTAAATCTACTACCTTAGAAAGGGAAAATCAATTGTACTGACATTGCCGAGGTGATGATATCTCACAAAGAATCTGAAACAAATGAATCTAACCACATCTTAAAACTATAGTGTTTAGGATGTAAAGAATATACTCACTTTCGAAATTGTGGAGAGCTTTTTTCAGCAGGCTGTGCGTGGGCTTCATCTCTTCTTTTTTTAATGGTGAGTGCATTTTATTCACCACTGTAAAGTATAAGCAGAACATGCAGTAGCACATCTATAAGTCTAAGGATGCAGCAGGAAACAAGCAACTAAAGCTAGATGAGCAGCCTTTAGTAAGGAGGATCGAAACCCGCTAAAGATAACACTAATACTTTGACCAAAGTCTATTACAACATGACTAAAGAAGTAAAAAATCTTGTTCATGGTTCGCTTAAACGTCGTTTACACGAGAAAACGCCGTCCCCTTCTCTGCCTAGCTGCCGTAGCCCCGAAGCGCCTCCGTCGCCGTCGCCAGGAGCACCTCCGGGGGTGGCTGGAGCAGGGGAGGAGAGGGAGGCGGCGGCCGGAGCAGGAAGGAGCGGGAAGCGGCGACCAGAGCAGGGGAGGCGGCGGCGGAGTGGAAGAGTTAGGGTTAAGCAGGGATCGAGGGAGGAGAGGCTGGGCTGGGAGCAGCCATTAGAGTTGGGCTAGGCTGGCTGGTTGGTTGTAATTAATTAGCCCAGCAGGAGAAACTACAAGCAGCATAAGTTATATATGTGATATATTTTTACTCCCACAGTCCCACGGTTGTTTTACTATATATACGTCTAAAAAGACGTTTCAAACGTTTAAAAGTTAAAAAGACAGTGTGTCGTTTCGTCCTCGTTTACGTTTTAATAACCTTGATCTTGTTAGCGACGATGTAAGAAAAGCAGAGCAGTTTTTTTAGGAAGGTACGATCTAGAGTATATAAAAAATAGGTTACAAATTCTACTTTACTAAAGAGGAGAACTGAAATACTGAGGCACAGCGTTGTACCATGTAATATGCTTGGGCATTATCTCTTGTCAGCTCCCTACAATAGACACGAGGAAGAACATGGGCCTAGGACAAAGGTAAGGAACAAATCAAATCCATATGAAGTGATTGATTTTTTGGTGCAGTTCTGTAAATAAAAAGAAATAATCTCCATGGTATAACTGTCAAAATCAGCTGACACCCCTCTGAGCATAAATCTACTATCCAATAGCATTATTTGATCGCAAAGCACATTCTCAAAGGATCTTGCCAAAAGTAGAGCATGTTGCTAATCCAAACCAAGCCCGAGAAAAAAAAGGCGAAGCACCACAAAACAGTTTAAAATTTCTAGAACAAACCTGAACCTAAATGGAAAGGTATTTTCATGGTGCAAAGGGATGATGATAGAGAGCAACATACGTAATCCGCCCATTTTGTCAATACATATGGTTTCAGCGCAAGCACTAGTACAAAACATTTATGAGACTGTTATTTTTAGTTATTTTACACGGATTTGAAGCGACTTATCTAACTCCGTAAATGACATCGTTTGATGGTTTACACCCGCCTCATATGAGTGAGCATATACGACGGTTTTTATAAGCAAACCGCCTCATACCACAGAAGACGCTACATGGACATAAACCGTCTCATATAATGTAATATAAACAACGGTTTAGATTCGAAATCATCTTGTATGTGCTATCATAGAAGACACCCACATTTTTACAAACCTTCTCTTATAACATGATATAATATAAGAGACAGTTCATGACCGATTGCCACAAATGGGAAAGATTAAAGCAACCTTTACAATAGCAAGACTATCTCTTAATTGAGTCGTATATATATATATATATATATATATATATATATATATATAGACAGCATAATAGCAACACTGGGTAGCAATATACAAATTTAGTATATATAAGACAGCATAATACAATATCATTACGTTTCACTAGTACCAGAAGTCATGCAAACTTATATAGTACACCATTAGCATGTATACACTTAATAGACAGGGTGATATATACAACAATGTCTCCATTGTGATAGCAAAATCATTCATCCCTCTCTCTTACATGTGCTTGAGCCTCCTTTTGCCAGCTACTTACATGTGCTTGAACCTCATTCCTTTCTAGGTGGGGATGTGCTAGTGGCAGATGTAGAAGTCGCATCCACCGTGCCCCCCCGACTTCGAACCTCCAGGGGAGCTGTCTACGGACTCACAGAAGAGCCTGAACCCAAGCTAGACGAAGAACTCAATCTGTCTAGCAACCATCCTTTTTTGATATCTGCAAGTAAAAAATTCCATCAGGTTGTGTTACAGTTGAGGTTGCATAGGAAAATCCAGATAAAGCACAATGTTGCCATACAAACAATAATAAGCAAATGAGTACATCATATTTAGTTACAGCATGTATGTAACTCATATGAAGCATATAATTGACCATGGCAATAGACAATATTAAGTGACAAAAATCCTATAAAATAGCCCAAGATTAAAGTGAACAGATTGCCCTTAATTAAAATCAGAGCTGCTGAAATAATAGTTTTTCAACATCACAAAGGGTTAAGGTGATCTCTATTTGAGATGTGACAAATTCTTAGCTACAATGTTGATTTTGTAATTCAAAATTACCAGATCGTACAGTAATGGCAGAATTCACCAATGTTCGAGACCCGGCTTCGCCAGGAGATGGAGCAGCAGAAGCAAGAGATGGAGCAGTGGATGGCAACGGAGAGGGAGCAGATGTTGTAGGCGTTTTAGGAGAGAATGATGACAGCGAAGGAGGAGCAGTTGCGGCGGGAGCAGGAGCAGGAGCAGGAGCAGAGAGGTTGGCGGAGGCGATGAAGCAGCAACAGGAGGCGATGTTCAGGAGGTTCCTGGAGATGCAGCGCAGGGTAAGACACTACGTCCATCTCATTTTGTTTTGCTGAAACCTATAATTCTTTAACTAATTGTGTTGCGAACATGTAGGCCAACTCGAGCGGGACTGCAAGACGCCCAGAGTCTCCTCCACTTCATAGTTTGGGATTGGCGGCTCCGGCTCGACACGATGACACCCAGGATGCAGACAACGAGTCCCAACCGATGGACTTCACGCGCAGCTTCCTCTGTGACGACCCTCCGCAACCACCCTTCTTTTGAGCACATGGTTTTGATGAATGGACTTTGTTTTTTGAAAATACATGTGATATATGTGATTAATGCAGTTAAATGACTTGGTTTGATGCTATATGTGATGAATGTGGTTGAAATTGTGGATGAATGTGATGATTGGATTGTTTTGGTCATATATTGCCTATTTTTTGTTGGGATTTTGATTATGGATGCATATTTGCGTGAAAAATGTGGGGACTATGACATATATGCGAGGTACTTTGGGTTTGCGGCAGCAGCGGCCGCCAAATTCTATTATTTTTAGCAATTTATCCAGCTCTTTTTTTTTTGCTGGAATTCAGTTATTCTCGACGGCCATTAATATGCCGTCGAGACAGAGGGGGTCCAGCAAACCCCTGGATGCCAAGCACTCTCAACGGCCGGTATGTTGTCGATAAAGAGGGGCCCTACGTACCCCCTGGAGTCAAGCTCTCTCGACGGCCCTAGGGGAGCCATAGAGAAACAGGGGCCTGGCGGACCTCCCCTAGAGGCCATCTCTCTCGACCATTGTCGTGGCCGTTGAGAGAGATGGTGCTGCCATGTGTCCAATCCGACCAGTGAGTTGTCTCGACGGCTACTGGTGGCCGTCGAACCAGATGGAGATGGAGCCGTGTATATCGCCCGTGTATCGATGACCGGATTTCAGACCGTCGTGAGAGTCTATATCGATGGCTGGACCATCGACAAAGGCTGTCTGTCTCGACCTATCTGTCTCAACGGCCTTGTCTCGAGGTTCTCTTGATGGGTTCCATAGCTGTCTCGACGGTTTCAGCCGTCGAGAAATAGGGTGATCTGCGTAGTGCTTGGATAAAATAGTCAAGTCTGAGTCGGAGTTTGTGTAATCTACGAGTTTGTATAGTAGCCGATTAGGTAATATATCAAGTATAAATATGTAGTGTCGATAGCTGCATGTAGGTCGTCCACACCAATCAATCAAATTTACTATTTTTTTGTCATTTATTTTTTGATGCATTTAGTCTAGTTTCACCGTATTTTATCTCAATCGACTTGTTGCGCATTGCTTTCTCGATTGACTACACGATACAACAAAAGGGTTGCCTACAAGTGAGTACTATCTCAACTCGGTTTAATCTATAGGCTTGCATCTTCTTTTAATTTTATCAGAATACTTTCTTTATCGATATTGCTGCACATCACCATTTTGTACAAAGAATTAGGTTCTATCTTCGTTCTATTGGTTAGTTTAATTGTCTTCACAATATAGCCGATAGTTTGTTTATCTCCGTTCTATTGGTTTGATTAACTTGTTAGTCTAACTAATAGTCCGTTTTACCCCTCGCTCTATTACATGGACATCGGCTTCATAGTAGATTGGTTTCTTTTGAAATTATTGATATAGATCTAATATAAGCCCACAGTTTCATTATCATTTGAATCTGTGACTCTTTTGATTGCTCCCAAGATTTAAACAAGTTCAATCTATCTTCTTACTTAATCGGTTAATTAAGATGATTAATTATTAACCTTACCATTTTCAGGTCAAATCGGTTGCCATTCTCCGAACTTTTGGATTTGATGCTATCAGGGATACTAGCTAAGCCCTAAACCCACATTGTATTCGGCGGATCCAATTTTCGGCATGAATACACCCACATGTAATTTAATCCATTGAGGCATTGTGATGTGTGTGCATTGTGATGTGATGCATTGTGATCCACAAGTAATCCCAGGTTCAGAAATCCCCATACCCCAGTTACGCATGCAGGACGCGATGCACTGTGATGTGTGTGCAGAAAGCGCCCGCCGGCACACGAACAAGCAACAGATCAGCATAACTCTGTTTTTACGTCTAGTTCGCAGGGAGGAATCAATCCTTTCCTTCCCTGTGCAGTGAAGCGACCCAAAGCTAGCTCCCGGTCCCTGATCGACGTTCATATGCATCCATGCCGGCTATATATACACCCACAAATGTGCTGGGGCGTAAACAAATCAGTGTTATTATAAGCATTTCATAAAAAGAAACCATATAATTAAGCGGCTAGCTGCCACGCGCGGAGCACAGAAGCTAGAGCACAGATGGCGGAGGCGATCATCGGGCCGCTGGTGGGGAGGCTCCAGTCGCTCCACGAGCTGGCCGTCGGCGAGGCCCTGGCGCTTGTGGCGGTGAACGACGACATACAGAGGCTCCGGGACAGGCTCATGTGGCTGCAGGCCTTCCTCCGCGAGGCCGACGCCAGGCGCCGCGCCGTCCCCGACGAGATCACCAAGGTGTGGCTGCTGCAGACGCGGGACGCCGTCTTCGACGCCGAGGACGCCCTCGATCATTTCTATCTCTATCTCAAGGTGGACATGTTCAGGTATATATATACACACACAGATGTACGGTAGCTCTAGTGCGTACAGCACGCGGGAACGAGTTTAGGAACTAATTTATGACTGACTGCAGTTTATTTATAAAATCAAATTAACGAAAATTTTACTTTCGAAGGGTTCCACGGTGGGCTCGCCGAAGTGTGTATTGCCTTGCGACCTTTACTAAACAAGCATCTATGCGACGCAATCTCTCCGGTAAGATAAAGGCCATCAACTTAAGGCTGGAGGAAATCATTCAAAACAAGGATAAATACAAGATAGATCAGGGCACGGATAAGGAAGAATATATTACATGGAAGGCTTCTGCATCAATAACTTATACTCATCGAAACTTGTAAGTTGGCCAAAACCGCATTTTCTATTTAATTATGTTTGACACAGACGTCTATATATATTTGTTAGTTTTCCTTACATACAGAAAGGTAAATTAGATCTTACAATTCTAATATACAAATTAGCCCATACCATTCTAATATAATTATATTTATCGATTAGTTGCCTAGGTACAGAGGACGTGCTAGTGCTGTAGTGCATGCATAGGACTAAAAGATTACAGTCTAAACTGATTGAAGTACTTTACTTTTTTTTTATAATAGAATTAACTTCTGGACTCTACACCAAATAGGGATGCATACTGCCATAATTAATTGAAAGACATCAAGATATCGATTATACTTTTGAGTATTTCAAACAGTATATAAATATTAAAAACAAAATGTGGAAATCATCAAATATATCTATGCCCCATGTACAAAATGGCCATGATAGTGGTATTGCCTATATCACTTAGACGGGCTGGTTTGCACTTAGACGGGTTGGTGTGCTTTTCATGCATGGTATACTGGCACTCTTGAGTATATATGTTTGCCAATAGTGCGTGGTATAAAATGCTTTCCTTATACCGTGGTTCTATAGCCTATAGGACGTGTGGGCACCACACTCTCCCTCGTGCATGCAGTTCCTTCAAGAGGCCACTGTCCTCTTCTTGAGATATGCAATGCACTTAAACGCCATGGTCACCCTTGCGATGAAAAGCTATATCGAACCAACGTAACTTGTACATCAAGATTTCTAACTGGGGCCAAGATCTCATGGCTCCATCATTGGGAAATATCCGATGCAGGAGATATTCCTTCGATGGTAAGATTAGGATTTTCCTCTAATGCATCTGCATGTGTGGTGATAGAGAACTTTTCTAAGCATTGGACAAATACTTCTGCCACAAACGAATTCATGAGGGTAACCAATCTTTGATAGCTGGCCGGCAGGAATTGCCCTACAAAATTCGTGAAGTATTTTTCCATTTTCCTCAGGTTAGTCAGGTACGATCGAGGCCATTCAGCCATCAGAGCACTGACGAGCTGCAAGTCTCCCTCGAAACCTAGCCGCTGACTCTTATGGGACTTACCTGTACGGAGCCCAGGCAGTAGGTCCTCATATTATGCAGTCTTCGTTGCGCGCGGGGAAACCAGAGTTGTATGATGTACTATAAGTTTATCACCTTGGGGATGATTAGTACTACTCTAGCCCATGAGTGTTGCAGATCCTGGACACATCAAAATACATGATTTAGGCGTCTTTGCGATTGGCGGCGCCCGGCTCGATCGTCTGCTGTGAGTGAGTTATTAGTCCATTCAACCACAAAGTTGACTTGGACCTGATGTTTCATTGCCACGCCGGCCACGTAGCTGAGGTCAAACTTTGAGAGCTCCATGACACATTTGATTATTCTACCGTTAATTTCATGTCCTTTTAAGATATCTCCTAAGAGCATATACGACAGAGCTTCACTACCACAGAAATGAGCATCACAAACGGTCTATCACAAGCGGTTCGTTACGAACCCCTTGTGATAGTTTATCACAAGCGGTTCAAAAGGTCCTAGCCCGGAGAGCTCCTTTACAAGCGGTTGGGAATACGAACCCCTTGTAAAGCCTAGGTTTTACAAGGGGTTCATGTCCCCAACCCCTTGTAAAGCCTCTACAAGCGGTTGGAGACACGAACCCCACAAGGGGTTCGTGTCCCGAACCCCTTGTAAAAGTTCAGTTTTCGAAATGCTAAAGAAAAGCTTGCCTTATCCTATCAGAGAGCGCGCGTGGGATGAGTTGGCTAGCAGGGTGAGGCGTGGGTCACGAGAAAGGTGAGTCTTGGGTTGAATCTCCTCCTTCCAAAATTATTTCCTTTTAACGGTATCAGCGATTACTACAAGCGGGTATAAAACTGCTTGTGATACTCCGAGAAGCATTATAAGCGATTGCTTACAAGCGGTTCCAAAACCGCTTGTAAAAGTGGTTTAGAACCGCTTGTAGAGAGTGATTCGCTGGTAGTGCTTTTAAAACAGAATCTTATAAATTTGGAGTCTCTTTATATCAACCTCTATAGTTCCTCTGGATAGAAATTTTGTCGTAGAGGATGGAAATACATAGTACGAATAGTGATTTAGAGGGGATGTATAGAGGCCTAATTTTATAGCATCGGCTTGAGATGCTCTAAAGGAAAGGACGATGGGGTTATGATCACTCTTGAAAGTAATGGCACTGCTGTTGAGAAGCCACCAAGAGTGCATATAGCAGTTTTTGGACTTTAGAGTAATGCTCTTCTAGTCCATGCAGCACCGACAATTTTGTCAAAGGCGACAAATAGCAGGGGGATCTTGCTTGCCTGGGAACAGGATGTCCTAGCAGGATGTTAGAACGACTTTGAAGCGCTTGTTTCTCATGGTACTATATGCAATTTTTGGAAAAAAAATTGTTTGAATTTTATTGACTGATTATTGCCAAAATTGCTTCTATTGCTTACCTCCCGTAAAAATCTCAAATCAATTATCAAATCCCTGCCTAGGATCACAAACAAAACATACCCCCTTGACAATTTGCAATACACATTCACAAATTTTGGAATCTTGGAAAAGCAAGATTATACAAGATTCCCAAAAAAGTTTTTTTTAACACATTTCCTAACTTTTGAAAGAGAAATATCAACATATGAACTTTTGACATTTGCTAATTCACAAATTTTGGAATCATGAAAAAGAAAGTTGATACCTGATTACCAACATGTTTCAAAACACCTTTCCCAACTTTTGAAAGCAGAATATGAACTTCCAACATTTGCAAAACACATTCACAAATAATAAGTTACATGAAACAAGATGGAATGAACTCAACAATAGCAAAACACATACATGGATTGTGGTGATCTACAAACAAGAATACTATGATTTCCGACAAGTTGCATAACACATTTGCCATCTTTTGAAATCATGCCTTGAGATAATCGAGGGATTGTAATATGGGCTTTACTCGTAGGTAAACATATTTAGTCACATACAAATAAAATAAAAATGCAGGACACCATATTTGAAATAAATTCATTCATAAATATTTAACACATATATGAGACATCAAATTCTTGCAAAACACAATTGCAAGACGTAATCATAAGGATCAATGAATGGATGCATGGGCTACAATTATTTGCAAAAACACATTTGCATATAAGTCATGCCAAGAGTTTGCTAGAGAGCAAGTAGTTGAGCCAGTCAACACATGATGACACTCAAACTAATAGAATTAGACCCTTCTTAATAGTACGACAATACCATACTAGCATCTTGTCAACCAAACCCCAAGATGTCGGCCCCCGGTCACCAGGAATCTCGGTGCACCTGTGCTAGCCCAGGATCTTGTCTTGCTAGCACGGCACCTTTTACAAAATGCTGGAATCATCTCATACACACGATAAAAATTATTATTACAATAGAGTTCAATTACAACATGGCTCATTTTAGCATGCTGAAAAGGCCAAATCTGCAAAACCAAAATGAACTCTTATCAAAGTCTAGTAAAGCGGAAACAGTAAGAAGAGTCGGGTCTCAAGGCTATGCCCAACCTAATCAGGTAAGCGACTGGAGTCCCACCTAACCCCGGCCTTTATGTCAATCTTCCGGCTCTTCTCCTCTTTGTCGATATCATCCAAGCCAAGTCCCTCCTCGACGCCACCTATAAAGCGAGTGGGTGCGAGTGTGAGCGCGCAATCAAACCGCGCTCGCGAACCAAGACCTCACTTAATGCTAATTATGAAAGACTTTCTGGTGGAGGCTAGGTTCTCATGTTTGCTTAAAATCAAAGATGCCATATTTTAAGTTAAAATATTAAGACTTAGTCTTTTAACAAAGCAAAGGCGTATTGGGCTATATATGCCAACTGGTTGTCAAAGAGGGGTTTTCAGTGGCGACAACGTAACCTTAGCCAAGTAATACGTGTCCCACGCGGCAGATCTATACCATAGCCATGGTCATGGTCTCCACAAACAGCAGACTAGTACCCATAGCCATGGCGTATTATCTCCGACGGTATGGTGAACTCGTGCCCATTCTACAACTGGCGCACGTTTTCCATCTTCTGGCAAACCCGTGCCTATACTACAACGGACGCACGTTTCCCAGCTTCTGACGGACCCGTGCCCATACTACAATGGGCGCACGTTCCCCATGTAAGTGGCGGTAGACTCACCCTTTTAGCCAAGAGGTGTGATCTCCTTGAGCTCAACAATGGCCAGGATCCTTAGATCCTAATCTCAATCAAATGAATCAAGAAGTTTTATTGACTTACATTTGCACTCAGGCATAACTGGCACCCGAAT
Organism: Olyra latifolia; assembly: GCA_036346145.1. Taxonomy (NCBI): domain Eukaryota; kingdom Viridiplantae; phylum Streptophyta; class Magnoliopsida; order Poales; family Poaceae; genus Olyra; species Olyra latifolia. Next base: position 35,510,600 of record CM070529.1, on the reverse strand, counting down.
GCATGGACTATCTCTTTAGCTTATCGAGTGTAGAAATACTCAGGAACAGGGCACAACACATCACCATAATCATGTACTCGGGATATGCACGTACTGACTAGACTATCCAACAAGGGAGCCATTCAGATACTACAATGTCGTAGTCTTGATTAGATATGGTATGGTCTATCTTTGCTATACTATGCTTTACAAACAATCGTGTGCAAAGAGACTAACCCTTGTCGTGATACATTTCATGGTAATGATGGGACTGTACCATTGAGGTACCTACTCTACATACGGTATTTGTCTGGGCCAATTTGCATTGTTGATAGCGTGCTATGCCATTGCATTGCACCGTTGATAGCGGGCTATGCCGTTACAAAGGTTGACCCACCATCCCAGTACCATATCGTTGACAGCCAAGATCAAACCCATGGACTCTAGATTTAAACATGTTTAAGCCAATTAAAAGACTCATTAGTCAAGGAATTTAACCTCTATACCTTAGGTTATCAAAGGACAGGAAAAGGAAATTATATCAAGGATGGGGTTTGTGTTTATCAACACTAATTACCAAGTGGAATAACTAGACCAGCTCTATTAGCCTTTTGTTTCAGCATAATATACTCAGAAAGTCATATTGCAAGCAATTTTATATTTAAAACAACATAATTTAAGTAAAACTAGGTAAAAGGGGAAATGAGCTAGAGATATTGGCTTGCCTGGACCAAACATGTCGATGTCTTGAGTCTAGCCTTCTAGCTTCTCTTCCGAGTTATCTGATTCTATCGCATAAAAGCGAATAACATTGATAGAGACACAGAAGATGAATATGCATGATGCAGGTTAGGCGAATGTTCCTCTAGGGTTTTCGTATAGATTTTTCCTACTTGAGGATTCATTGTCTACATCTTTCAACCTAATTGGTCGTGTGTGTGTTAGGGCCATTTTGTTTATATTTAATTTAAATTGGAGATAAACCTATATGCTTTAGCGAGTGTAGAAATCTACTCCATGGTTTCGAGTTGTTGTTGTTGAGATATGTGTAATCTAAGTCAGGAAATGATCTTAATATTTTTCATATTTAAAGGAGTATTATTATTATAGCCCTTTATTTGTAATTAATAACTAAAAAACTATTTATATTTTTATTTGGAAATAAAATAATGAAATAGTTTCAAATATAATTTTGCTAGGTTCAAAGGTATTTATAATATTTTTGGGAGTATTCTCATAATTTTTGAAGATCACTAAGCATTTTAATTAAGTGGAAAACCATATTATAGATTTATCTAATAATTAAAAAGGCTGGGAATTTTATGGAAACAACAATGAACCTAATTCGTCGCCCTTGAGTGTCACTTGTGCCTTCAGGGTCAAGCAATCTCTCTGACCGCTTTGAAATTTGTTGTACCATCGATTCTTGTAATTTGGGCCAACACACCGAATCGCCCTCTGCGTGCCAAGTCAGAATTTGCTCAGGCAGTGCTTGTTGCTACTAGCTTTGTCGGCATCTCACCGCTCCACCAAAACCCTCGGGCCGTACTCAGGGATGGTGCCGCTTGAGCTATGCCACACCATGCCGCACTCACCGTCGACGAGCCCCCATGCTACCGAGAGGCGGCCATGCCAACCGAGTTCGCTGACAAGGAGGCCGCTGAAGTGGTGCTGTCGTTTGCCACATATCCTCTCAGCTAGTCGCCACGCCACTAGGAGCCGCGGCCCTGCCGGCCCTCAGCCACGCACACCTCTCGCTCCCGCCGTCGCGCTAGCTACCCCGGGCCAGGGCCTCTTCTTCTCTAAGGCCGCTCGCTAGCCTCCCTTGGGTCGTCTCGCTTCATCCAATCTTTGCCCGCCTCCTCCGTAAGATCGTCGTTCAACACCGTCGTTGACTCTGCCGTAGAAATTTTCGCCGTGCACCGCCTACATGTTCATGTAGTGCTTACCACTACTAGAAAAAGCAGTTTGTAGTTCCGGTTGAAGCAGACTTTAGTCCGGTTCCCAGCCCGAGACAGAGCCATCGAGGACTAAAGGTCACATACCTTTAGTTCGGTTCCTAACCGTACTAAACGTGAAAATATCTAAAAATAAAAGCGAACTCAAGACTCGAACACGGGACCTCAAATGCCCACGTGACTCTCCACTCACTCTTCTAACCAACCCACCCATCCACGCGTATTTAATAGTAGGATATACATTCCTTTTGAAGTATCTTTGGAATGAGTTTATACCGATTCGTAACATGAACCGGGACTAAAAACCTCATTTAATCTTAGGTTAAATGTCTGACAGGACTAATTAATGTCGTGCCGCCTAGCATGTACCGCTTGCCAAAGCCACATTTATCTTGGTTAGTGTTCTGACCGGGACTAATGTGAGCCACGAACCGGTACTAATCGTGCTTTTAGCCTCGTAGTTATAAACCGGGACTATTTCTACATCAGTCCCGGTTTGTGGCCAATCGGGACTGATGTACCGGTATGGAAGGTCATTTCTCTGGTAGTGGTCGTGCATCGTGCCGCTGCTCTGGGCCGCTGTTCCCAGCCGCCACTACCTAGCTTGTGCCGCCCCGACGCGCTGCCACCTTGCTTGCTCCTTCGCCGGCCCTAGCCGACGCGCCGCAAGCCGCACGCGCACGCCATTCGGCCGAGCAGCTGTCGCCCAGGGTCATCGCGCGCCTGTGTTCCAGCTCGTCCCGTCGACCGCGCCTCACCGGGATCCGCTACCGGAGCCACCTCGCTGGAGGCCTTGGCCAAGCGCCGCCTACCCCCAATTCGGCTGCCGCTTGCTAGAGCTACGCCTTGCGGCCGCCAGATCCGCGCTGCAGCGCCGCCTGCTCCGCCGCACCGCCTCGCCTGATGCAGCGCTGGCCGCTGCTTGCCGCTGGCGCCGTCGCCCGCCAGCCGCTTGCGTGCCACGCCTGGGCGCTGCCCCTGCCTCCGCCCCTCGCCGATCCCCACCGTCGGAGAGGCCTTCGCCGAGCTCCCTCTCCCGCCGGCCTCCTCCTTCCTCTCTCCTCTTTCTTTCTCCTCTCACTGCCTGTGCTCCGCTTCTATCTGCGCCTAGCTCCTCTAGAAGCCACGGGAAGGGGAAGATAAGGATTGGGGTTTTTTTTGGAATTTTTGCATTTTAGCCCTTGAGCTACTATACAATTTCATAAAGATATTAAGGGGTTTTCGGTTCTTCAGAAAAATATGATAAAATATATTTGAGCTCAATAAATTGTGAGGGTCCCATTTTTATAATTAGTTTTAAGAGTTGATATGTATTTATCTCCTGCAATTTCTAAATTATTTCATTTCGCTTTCGTTAGTCACAGATAATTTTAGTCACACAAAAAAATTATACAGCGAGCGGGTTACTTAGCTGCGAAGTAATCTAACCAGTTTGGGTTTTCTTCGTCATGAAGCAAACTAGGTTTGAGATAAGACAACCGAGAAAGATATTTAAAGTTTTATGTAATTTCATAAAGTTATTTAGGGGTCTTTGACTACTCTAGAGAATATATTAAAAATGTACTTGGTTTACCAGAAATATTAATATTTCATTTATTTGATTTATTTTGATGTCTTAAAGATCTCTATTTTATGCAAGCACTAAATATCATTAAAAGCTCCTCATTGTTGGCAAACCTTAGAATTATCAGATCATACGATTTAATTACAAATAGGGCCATTGTTATAATTTTATTAATATATGGACATAATTTTTCTATGAATTGTTGGAATTTTATTTCAAGTAATGTATTGACTGGTGATTTATTAATATTTTTATCGTAAGCAAAAATAGGATGTTACATAAGACCAGTAAAATACTAGTAACATATATATCCTTAACCCTAGGTAGCTATACCTTTGCCTTGCACATTATCTTAAAGCTTGATAATCACCATTAATTGCTTCACATTCTAGTCCATGTCTTCATGCATCAAAACATGATTCACCTCCACTCGACAACCATATCAATACATGATGTCGTCCTTAGTCTCAAGCATTACTTGATGATGATCAATTGCTGACCTTGGGTAAAAATACCCAAGATCTACTATGTTTTCAAGTCCCATGATAGCCAATGGATATATAAAGGTTTGAATATAAGGTTTACAAAGACTAATTTTATCATAAATATCTCACCATGCTATGCGTGTCATGACAAAGTTTTTACATTTTCCGTCCTTAGCAATAACTCCTTGTTAGTCTTCCCCCACATGTATAGAGAGGGAGCACTTCGGTAGACCATGGTCTTCGCGTTATATCGGTTATCGGTAAACTAGGTTAGCACAAAGAGCCATCAGTCTGTCAACCCAAATCCGCACTTATCATCTACATCTCGCGGCTGATTAGAAAATCCAGACAACATATTATGCTCGAGCCTTACAATAAATGGCACATTGGTTTCCACATTGATTTTTGTTCTATGTGCACCATAGACAGGTGATTAATTGACTCGAGCGATACTTTTAATGAACCACAAATTCTCGTGCCATGTCAACACCCATCATCCAAACCAATGGCCTGAGTCTAAACCCACGGGTGGGAGTTGGGTTTTATAGCCACCGGCAACAAGAGATAGAGTATCTCTAATAGTGGAGCCAACTACTAGCTATAAAAAGTATCCATGTCATATATAGATAGCAAAAAGACAATATTTTCAATGGATTAGCTATAGTATAGTCTCTATATTTATTATAGACCCATATGTAATAGTGAGCATGTATCTTGGAATCAGTTATAGACTGACTCTTGTTGAAGAGCTAGTCTATATCTTTTCCATGTCTTCTCTCCTCTATATAAGTAAAAAGCTGATTTGACACTGTTATAGCTAGCTGAAGTTGCACCATTAGAGATGCTCTAAGAGGAAGAAGATGAAGCTGGCATGATTCATGGTAGCACGGCCTGGCACATGCCACGTTTGGAGCGCATGTTGTGTGCGTCTAAGCCAAAACCATAAGGGGGCAGGAGAAACCTAGGACAAACATGGCGAGCGCAAGTAGGGATGGCAAAAAAAAAATCATAGGATTGAGCACCCATGGGTATCCGACCAAACAGAAGCCAAATTCTATGGCATACGTATGCCACGGAATTTCCATGGCACCCTCCGATCCATCCATCCATTTGCTCTCGCGTGGCTCCGAGATGCGTGCCGCCTCCTAGATGGACGGACAGATCACCGGATGCCATAGCCGCGGCGTGGCATAGTATGCCATAGAACTTCTATTCGACCAAATGGGTCTAAGTATGAGACTCATCTCAAATCCATGACTTTTCGGTTTCAGATTTTGATCCATGTTCAGATTTGGGTATAGGTCTCAGATTATACCGGTGGATATGTGATGGGTACCCGAAATTAGAAAAAAAAAATGCCGCAGCCCACGTAGCGAAAAAATGCAGCAGCCCGTGCAGGTCAACAATCAGCAGCAGCAGCGTCCCACGCAGCACCAGGCCATCAGCAGCAGCAGTGGCTCGCATCAGCGGCACTGCCAGCACATGCGCAGCAGCAGCCATGCATGAGCAGCACATGCTGCAAATACGCAGGCAACTTCGGTAGTGTAGCACTACCACCTCGCCTAGGGAAGAATGATGCTATGGCTTTTGTGACTACGGGTATGTTTGGATCGTAGCCCTAGTCCGCCATGCCGACGCCGCGCTCGCCGTGGTCCCAGGCGCGCCGTTACGTGCATTGGCTCGTGCAGGTGTCCTATTTCCGCGCCCGCGTCTTTGCTCGCGCCCGCGTGCAAAACCGAGGGCGCGCCGTCGGTCGGCACGGGCGAGACCGGCGACGGCGCCGATCCAAACGGCGCCCAAATCTGAGGGCGTGCCGATGTTTGGAAAGGCCATCGTCGGCTACGATCCAAACATACCAGTATACCTAACGAAGAGAGGTCAAATGTTTGGCCGTGAAATACTTAGCTTTGTGTTGTGATATATGATTTAGTTATGAGGACCAAGAGTCGAATATTTAATTCAGTTAAAAATATTTTGGAACCATATATCCGGCAAGTTTTGGGTACCATCGGGTTTTGGATATCTACCAGGTTTAGGTATAGATTTGTGACTGTGCCCGCTAATAGTTTTGTGTTTAGGTTTGAGTGATATTTTTGGGTTTCGGGTTTGTGTATGTTAAATGTGTATCCGACGGTACCCGGTCCGTACCCGACCTGATTGCATCGTATGGCCACCAGTCCTAGTGTGTGGCATGAGCATAGGCTAAAGGCGGGCAGTGTCATGGGTTCTGAAATAGCATAGCATGGGTGTGCACTGCGAAAGAGTATGCATGACGCATGTGTGGGACACTCTAGGTATCCAGAATAATTATTAAAAATGCTCTGCAAATTTTAAAACATAGGAAAATACTTTGGGCGCTAAGAAGGCTGGAAAATTTTTTAGTAGCTTTGGGTAGTTCGACAAAATTTCTAAAATCTGAGAAAATACAAAAATTTTAATAATGCTTTTTTGAAATTGGCTTTAAGTTTTGGGTTGAGATTTGGGCTATGAATAGATACACGACGGTATATCAAGCATCACTATTATGGGGGCCTAACCTAACAATCAAACTCTTAATTTGAAACAGTTAGCCTCACAAATCCGATTGTATTTATGGTTGCATTCAGCCGTAACACATAGGGCTTATTTGGTTTCCTTGCCCAGCTTAATTACTTTGCCTTGCTCTGCTTGCCTTATTGGGCAAGGTGAGGCAAAGTAAGGGAAAGCATATTGTTTGGTTTCTCTCTTAACTTCTCCCCATTGTAAGGTTCAGATAACATATTTAAAATTTTATCCAATTTATTTTTTAATTTTACAATTTTTAAAAGAATTTGGGCTATGTTTAGTAATAGTTTAAATTTTATCAGAGATTTATAAATTTTGACCAAAATTTAAATTGTGTTTTTGGTTTTTTAAGAACTTTTACCAAAATTTATGAATGAAAATTCAATTTTTTTGTGAGAGTCTTGATTTAACCGGGGATGTGAAATTTTCACCAAAAATTGAATTGTAATTTTCCTATAGTTTGGAGAATTTGGCCCAAAATTTGAATTTTATTGAAGTAAAGCAAATAAAATTTAACTTTTCTATTTTTTTAGAAAAATGGCACAAAAATTGAATGTAATTTCAATTTTTTAGAAAAAAATTGTGAATTTACATTTTATTTGGTTGCTCAATTTTTTTCAAATTTTAACCAAAATTTTAAATGAGAATTTAAATTTTGGCTCTCCACACAATCCACGCGTGCACAAACCTTGCTGGTGCAAAAAAACCAAGTTGGGCCTCCTAGCGTGGCAAGGTAAGCAAGTTTGTTAAGCAAAGCAGGCACATTTTCTCCTACCAAACATGTAACCATGCTGAGCAAGGTTCGACGCAAGGTTTAGCAAGGGAACCAAATAGGCCCATAATTGCGGACCTCCACTTTTGTGGTAATATATGACAACTCAATTGCAGATAAGAGAATTAGATATTGCTTTGTGTATATTACTATTAATCTAGTTTCATACTCAAAAGGTTAATGTTTAAAACTAACATAATTGCTAATTCTCAGACTACCAGTCAATCTAAAATTGCACTCTAGTAAGACTAAAATTGCACAGCTTACAAAGGTCTCATTTTAGTATCAAAATTGCTACTTATCAATCATCAGTTTTATTCGTTGATTTCTATACTTTTTTGATACATAAATCTGTCGAATACACGCGCTTACATACTTTTCTTTTCCTATGTTTCAAGCCATTATGTTTGTTTCAGTCAATCTAAAATTGCACACTGGTAAAATTAAATTTGCACTTATTTATAATATGCAATTTTAGTATAGTTATAGTGTAATTTTATTAATAATCGACTGACACTTATTTTATTATAGGCAACTTGCTCTTAGTCGCTCCCTAAAACTAAACACTACTACATGAAGGCACATTTGTGTAGGCTCTAAACTGGTCATTGATGGCGGTTTTTGAACCGACACAAAATAAGTGACACTTTCGTATTGAGTAATTTATGCTCGTGCGGGAACTAGGACAAATGACGAATCATATGTGTCGGTTCATGGCTAGAATCGTCACCTGATAACTTATGAAATATTTTTTTAATTAGATAGGCTAGAACCAGTGTACTAGCCTAGCAGATACGACGCCAACACAAACTAGTCATCATCATCGCTGTTGTCCGAAGATTCATCGGTGGAGTAGCCAAAGCCACCGCCAGAGGAGGAGAGACTCGTCGGAGTCGTCGGAGTAGCGCACCCAGTCCATCGGCTAATCGTCTATGTCGTTGTGGTTCGCTGGGTTAGTAGTGTTGTCCTGCCTGTCTTCATCATCATTGTTGGCAACGGCGACGAGGCTGCACACTGAAGTGGAGCTTGCCGAAGATGATGGCGACGAAGGCAAAGGAGAGAGAACTGCCACTTGCGTGACATGAGGAGATCGCCATGATGAAGACAACGTGAGGTGAGGATGGAGGCAGCAGCGCTGGATGAGACTGAAAGACCGGATAGGAGACTAGAAGGAGGTGAATAGGAGCCAAATTAATTTTGACCCTTTTCTTCACAATGCGGCCCCAAAATCCTAAACGTTCATAAAATTCAAACAACTTCCAAGTCTCAATTATCAAGCATTAAATAAAATTAGAACCAAAACTACAGGACCAAAGCATCTAGAGATTGAAGCGAACTATAAACTAGTTTCCCTTCCTCTCTCTCTTGTGCTGGCCCACACACAATGGTAAGCCGGGCCAACCCTACTGTTGCATCGGACCAGAGAGTTTTCGTGCCGGACCGGACCGCATTAAGTGTTGAGCTAGATCAGGCCTAGTGTTGTACCGGACCAAAGGGTGTTTGCATCGAATCGAGCACTGTCCACCATCCGAGACAAAATGAAATTTTGCGTATTTCTTGATTGGAACGTCTGATTGAGCTCAAATTTAAAACATAGCTTCCTTAGAATGTCTAATACCTTTTCCACCCAAGAATCACGGTTATAGTTCCTAAAAATTCAACCTTTTTGTGTTTTTCGAAACTTAGGTCATGAATCGAGCAAAAACAAATTTTTCGATACATGGCTTAAACGTGAGGACTAATTGATTGAGACGATTCTAGATATGTTCCGACACGTTTTGTGATGTGAAAGCACAGGAGAAACACAACTAAAACAAGAGGAGCAAGATTTCCATGGATTCAAGCTAAGAACACCCAAGAACAAGACTAAAACAAGCTAGAGGCAAAGGACCACAAAATTCAAACCGTGAGTTAAAGCCTTCTACATGATTAACGAGAAATGATTATAATGGAATGATTGGAGAGGATCAACACAAACTCATCTTCAACAAATCTAGAGTGATTTTGCTAAAGTTATCTTCACAAGCCTGTTCAAAACCTCCAAAATCCTCACCTTATCTCTAAGCTCATAAATCCCTTATATAGTGGAACCTCAAACAGCCATCCTACCTAGGATTTTCTCTTATTACACATGGACTCACCCGAAACCATTAAGACACCGAATTTCCTCTCTCACATAGAATGGTGTTCAAAGCGGGCCACACATGACACCTTGTAACCTGTTTCGATCCAACTTCCTCCCTAAGAAGATCGATGACCTAAACCACTTATCCTTGTACCGTGATTTCTCCAAAGCTGCCATCCATCTCTTCCTTGGTCGCCAAGTCCATCACGCGTCCAACTCCTCTTGGACTGAACCAACTTGTGCACCTTGAAGCTTTCTTCTCCAATCGACCTCGTCCACGTGCCTATACTGGCTCCAATTGACTCGCACAAACACTTGATCACCTGGATCGTGGATCACCCATCCACATACTCGATTCCCTTCACCGACGTCGATTCACTCTGGTCACCTGCGCACATGAGACAAGCAAACCATTTTTTTGAAAACAAGTATCTCTCAACTTGATCCACATTAGTCCAGGAACACCTACGCTACACTAAACCATCATGAAAATGAGATAAAGCACAAGTCAAACCAAAGTACTTAACAATTCCAACACAAATGGCTATAAGCACCTAAGTCCCTACATAACAATGCTCTTCAACAATTTTTATGAATTTTGTGTTGCTCAAATGGAAAAGTTGTCAACAAGAAAAGATATGTCATGAAATTTTGCACAACTTTCATATATAACACTTAATTTTTCTAGTAAGAAAAGGTGTCCAAAAATATGAAAAATTGTGTGCGCTGCGCATGCCAGTCCGGCGTGGCAGACCACGCTTGTTCCACGGTTGATCAATGGCAGACAGGAGCTCTTGAGATGTTGGTCCTGCACGCTGCACCTGGTCCGGCCATGTTACGGCTCTGGTCCAACCTCGACTGCCGGGCTGATCGGCTCTTATTTCTAAAGCTCCAAATCAATTTTCCCATATATGAAACAATGAACACAAGCTCAAAAACAAAAACATATGAATGCCTCATCACATGATCTCACAATCTCCCCTTTAATGAGTATGTTGACAACAACTCCCATTTAAGTGTGATTGTGTGTGTTTGAGAGGAAACAAGTGCAAAATTGATACTAATTTCCAAACGATGGCTCAAAAGGTATAAGTAAAGCTTAAACCATGAATATGGCGTGCAAGGTTTAGAACTAGTAACAAATAGCAATGAATACCTCCCAACCCAAAATTTATCATCTATTAACCCCCCCCCCCCCCCCCCTCCCTCAACATGACAATGCTATTTTTAGTCTTTTCAAATTTTTAGTTTTCATGTGAAGATGCAAAAGCATGCCTAAGACTTATCTAATTCAAGTGTATGCCAAAGATCCACCAAACTCACCATTTTCTGAGCATGTCTCCCCCTTTGGTAATATAGTCAACAAGGGATCATGCCTCTCATACCAATGCAACTAAATATACCAGTGAAAATTATCCATAGTGACACAATAGCAACTAATTTCTAACAAAAACCATACCAATGCCCAAATATGCTATCATGCCAGCAAGTTCAAGAGAGAGATAGTGTTAGAACACAATTCAAATAGAATGTTCCACTTGAGCAAGGTATATAAAAAGGCATTGTGAGTGTTATGCCATACAAGTATAGTCATGCAAAAAGAAAATTGTAGAATTTGATATCTAAAATGCACATATCCAAATGAAAGAACCATATTAGCTCATCTTTGACATTTTCATCAAAATGATTAGGATATATCATGGCACATTTGCATATTTTTAAATTCTTTTAAGCCATGTGCCCATTTGCACTTATTAAAGGGAATTTCAAGCCATAATCAACCACTCTTGGCATGACACTAAAAGAGCCGATCTTGGTCATCCAACACCCCCCCCCCCATGTTCATATCAAGTGCAATGACAAGCAATCTCGTTGAGAAGTATTGGTGAAATCCTAAACAAAAACAAAATTGCGAATTTGGTTCTGAGAAGAATGTGTATATGATTCAAGCATGATATAAAATGAGCACAACTTAGACATAAGAACTAGTTTCAAAAATAGGCAAGACACACTCTAGCATGGCACAACCTCAGAACAACTCATTCATAAGTGCAAGCTCAAGTGACCATATTAGACAATTTTAATTTTGATTTAAAGGTCTACGTTGAACTAGTTGGCACAATCTCTATGAAAGACAAAACCACAAGCAACTAACATGGTAAATGTAGACTTGGGAGCTAAAAATATCAAAACGGATTATAACAGAGCTCAAGCTACAAAATGCAAAATAGAATGCTAGTATATACATACATTACAAGAATTTTGATAAGCTCCCCCTCAAATAAGTAGCTTCCCCTCAAATATGGCCGTAGAGGTATATTACCCTAGCTCACCCCTCAAGTGTGCAAACTTCGTAGAATCTACGGGTTTTGTGAAAATGTCTACGATTTGACCATGTGTATCCACAAATTCTAGTGCTACATCCCCCTTTTTAGTATGATCTCTCAAGAAGGTATATCTAATGTCTATGTGTTTCGTTCTCAAATGTTGCATATTCTTAGCAATATTAATCGCACTAGTGCTGTCACAAAGTAAGGGTACCCTATCTAGATGCAAGCCATAGTCTTTAAGGGTACATACTATCTAGAGGAGCTGTGAACAACTACTAGCTGCTGCAACATATTCAGCCTCGGTACTAGATTGAGCTACCGAAGATTGCTTCCTAGATGACTAGGATACAATTGATATGCCTTGGAAGTGACATGTCTCAAAGGTACTCTTCTTATCTACTTGGCATCCAGTGAAATCAGCATCAAAATGCCCACTCAAGTCCAAACCGGAAGAACATGAATACCACAAGCCAAACTCCAAGGTAGATCTTAAGTACATGAAGATGTGCTTCAAGGCTTAGCGATGTGAAGCACGAGATGATGCCTAAAATCAAGCACACAGACACAACAAAATGTATGTCCATCCTTGGCGCCGTTAGGTATAGAAGAGACCCAATCATACTACTGAACTCCTATTGACCACCAACTCTCCTTCATTAGGATCAAGCACGATTGTTGTGGCCATTGGAGTTGAAACTGGCTTGCCCTAAGCCATGTCAAACCTCTTTAGTAGATCTTTGGTATATTTGGTTTGATGATCAAAAATCCCTTCAAGGGTTTGCTTGATTTGAAATCCAAAGAAGAATGTGAGCTCTCTCATCATACTCATCTTGAACTCTCTGGACATCAAAGAATAGAAGTTTACCACAAGGGAGGGGGACGAGCCTCCAAAAATGATATCATCCATATAAATTTGCACAAGAAGAAAATCATTGGCAAGAGTTTCATCATAGTCTAAACCTTCAACTCGAGAAAAACCTTCAGCAACTATTCTAGCCTTATTTCTAACAACACCACCTTCATTTGTTTGTTTTTTAAAACTCATTTAGTATCAATGATATTATGTCCTAATGGGGGTTCAACTAAGGTCTAGACTTGATTACCCTCAAAATTTTGAGGTTCTTCATGCATTGCATTTATGCAAGAGCTATCAGTGATAGCATGACTGATATCCCTAGGCTCAAAATTAGAGACAAATGCAGAATGTGAACAAGCATAAAAAAGGGTGGACCTGGAGCGAGTGACATGCTTATGAACATCTCTAGTGATCAACTTTGAGGGATGTTGCCATGCAATATGACGTGGAGGAACTAGCACATTTTCTAATGTGACCTCTACCTCATTTGTAAAGGGCAGGAGCAGAGTCACTTGGCCCTGACACTCCTGAATGGGCTAAAGATTCTGGGGAAGCATGTGCATCTTCAAAAGAAAATTGAAGTGGAGTAGTCTACTCTGTTGATGCAGGAGATGGTGATGGAATCAATTCTTCAAACTCCTCTTCCAAAATATCATCAACAAATATTTTCTCTGAAAATACCCATGAACCTGAAACATCTGGTCTAGTATTAGGACTAGCTTCATCAAAAGATATATCACATGTTTCCATTATTTTGTTAGTCTTCAAGTTAAACACACGATATCCTTGAGAGTGAGCTGGATATCCCAAGAAAATGTCATCATCACATCTAGACTCAAACTTGTCTAGGTTTTCATTCTTACGGATAAAACACTTGCAACCAAAGACCCTTGTATGTGTCACACATGGCTTTCTTCCAAATCTAAGCTCATATGGGGTCTTTCCAATTAGGGGGCTGAAAATTGATCCTATTGGATCATGACAAGCAGTGTTAATTGTCTTGACCCAGAACATCCTAGGTGCAGTATACTCGTCTAACACAGTCCTAGCCATTTGAATGGGAGTCTTGTTTTTTTCTCTCCACTACTCCTATTTGCTAAGGGGCAAGAGGTGAAGAGAATTGATGTTAAATGCCCCTATCCCTATAAAATGAAGTAAAGGAGAAGTTCTTAAATTCAGTCCCATTATTTGATCTAATGGCATTAATTGTCTGGGCATTTCTATGCTTAAGTGTTTGGCTAGCTGGAAAAAGTGATCGAAGGTCTCATCCTTAGAAGCTAGAAAATATACCTAAGAGTACCTAGAATAGTCATCCACCACAACTAGCACATATGACTTGCCCCCTATGGATTGAACTCTAGAAGGACCAAGAGTGTCCATGTGAAGTAATTGGCCAGGTCATGTAACCATGACAATATTGATTGGTACATGAGGTGCTCCAACCATTTTGTCATGCCTACAAGGAGCACACAATAAATCTTTACACACCTTAAGATTTGACAACCCTCTAACCAATTCAAGACCACCCAACATAGACAGAAGTTGAAAACCCATATGACCAAGTCTACGATGCTAGAAGAAGAGATCTCTAGAATCAGAGGATGTTAGATCATGAAAACTAGTAGAAGTAGAAGACTCAAATTTAGCTCTAAAAATTCCTCTAAGCCTTTCAATTCTAAACACAAGATTTCCCAAGGCATCCAATACCTTGCAATCCCCTTTCCTAAAACTCACATCATGACCTTCGTCAAGCAATTGTGAGACCAAAAGCATGTTGTATTTCAAAGTACTACCCAAGGAGACATTTTTTTTATCTTGAAGTGATCATTTACATTAATTGTACCTTTTGCATGTACCCTGCCGATGCTAGCATCCTCAAAGATAATCACTCCCTTGCTAGATGCTCTACTCAGGGAGGAGAACCATATAAAATTTTCGGTCATGTGGCGTGAACACCCAAAGTCAACAATCCACAGATTCTCTTTTCTGACCTTGTTAACCTATATCACAATTAGAGAAGAAGTCAATGCCTCTTTATTGGGTTTAGTAAGAACTGGCACTGAGACACATGACCAACAGGAAAAGAAGAATGAGCAGGCACAAGTTTTGATCCTTGAGGTCTCACACCACTACTCACAAAGTCCCTCTCAAACCTCCGCCGAAGACTATGCATGTCTAAGCGGCAATCCACTATTTTGGGAAGTGCATGTGGCCTAACCTCAGGATATCCCAAGCCTGACATCTTGGTAGAGTCCCCAAAGAGATCAAAAGCTGCATCACCAAATCTATACTCTCTCCTATACCTCTAAATTCTCCCCTTCAGGAGAATGTCCCTCTCAGCTCTAAGTCTTCCGAATCTCTCTCTCTCTTCTAGCCTGACTTTCCTAAAACAGAGTTCAGCAAGGTGACCATCCTCATGGTAGAAGGAACAATTGTATATGACTCTACGAGGGGTGGTTCTTTGTATGATAGACCTCTATAGACTTAGAAGTGGAAGAAGAGGCCCCAACAGATGCAATGAACTTTCTATTATAGTCTGGACGAAGAACCTCAAGCTTTCTGTTGACACCAAATTCCGGACATAGCCGAAATTTCTAGAAGTTGTCAAAATACTTGATAAAGAAGCCAATATCAAAGAGGATTGTATAAAAATTTGGATCAAACATGATCGGCTAAAAGTCCTAAAAAGGAAGAAGATTCCTAATCAGGTACGACAAATTAAAATAGGAAACCTTACTCGAGAAGAAGATTTAGAAAAGTTCTGGAAGGCAATGTTGTCCGGATCGGCTACATAGTATATTTTATACAAGTTTTAGATAAGTTTCCAATTAGAGAGAGAGTCCTAGTTATATATTTAGTCGGTTAGAATATATATAATATGTTAAGAGTTCGAGTCATATTATATCGATTCCATATATAAGGTATAAACACCCAGTCTATGTATCAGGAAAAGGGTCCCTGACTAATCAATCTACTATTTCAATGCAATCGTCTTTTCAATTCCTAGGAGTACCTATAACTTAGTTTCACCGTATAACATATGTTCCTGAGTGACGACCAACATCCGAGGGCTCACAATTATTCTCTGTACCCAAATCCATTTCTAATCATTCCAAAATCAGAGAGTTCACACCAAAACAACAAAAAAATCCACATTTACTGTGGAAACTATTCACATAATACAGAAAGGCCCTGCTTGGCCACATAGTATTTTCATAATTTTGAGACAAAATTTTGGTTTCTAAAATACTGATTGAGATCGAGGGGATGTTCTTTTGAGCTTATCTTATTTGCTTATCTTCCTATTTGTTTATAAGCAAAACATGGAGAGCTTCCTGGGTAAACTTGAAAAGTCTGGTAATGTTCGTTTGACTTGTTTTTAAGAGCTCTGAGATGTGATTTTAAGATGAAAACTGCAAAAGTCAAAGCGTTTGACTTCTTGATTCAAAGATAAGTAGATAAGCTGAAGAGAACAAACCCATAGTATCTTTCAAGAATGTTCTTTAGAGAGGCCTAGAACTGGTTTTTAAAGAAGATATTTATTTTTGTCCATAATTGTCTTGCAAGCGGAAGTCGAATCAAAGTCTCTTTGATTAGGATTAGGAGTATAAATTCTAGGAACAATCTTGTCAGATCGATAGCCCAATCTTTTTCCAAGGAGAAATTGCGGAATCATCAGCTCTGTACTGAAGGAAGTTGTGCTCTTTGCTAGACATTTTGATCAAGATTCCTTCTTTCAAACGAACAGGCTTATTTGTTACTCCATTCATTAGAACAACTATTACCATGGTCTTCAAAACTGTGAAGTGTTTGTATATATAAAAATTCCAAACCATGATTTAGTAGAAACTGCAGCACTATTGAAATTGTTGAATTTAAGATGTGTTTCTTTATATTGAACCCAATCGATTAGCTGATAGTCTGTTTATCCTCTTTTTGCTACATTGGTGATTCTATCAGCTTAGCAGTAGTCTATTTACCCCTCGCTCTATTATGTGATTGATTACATTGGCTTTGTAGCAAATTGTTTATCCTTTGAATATATTGGTTTGAACTTTTGTTCAGATCAATAGTTTCTGTTACCTTTTAGATGTGTCAGTTTGAATCTCTATTTAAGCCGCTAGTTCTCGCTACCTTGTATTTAAGTTTAATAGGTTATTCTAAAGATTTTGAACCTAGTTTGGCATGCTAGACCTGGTCCGGCTTCGGTCTGGCCTCCACTGCCCAACGGACCAGCTCTCATTTTTTAAAAGCTCCAAATCAAGTTTTGCTAATATGAAACAATGAACACAAGCTTAAACACAAAAACATGTCAATGTCTCATCACATGATCTCACAGAGACGATGGAGGTGGAGCTGCGGTATAGGTGCCAGAGCTAGAGGAGAGGATGGAGCTAGAATATGGAGGCGGCGGCAAGGCCATGAGATGGACAACTAGGAGAAGGAGGAGTGGACGAGGTGGAGGTTGAGGAGTGGGATCGGATGAGAGATTACAGGTGAAGAAGGTGATTATAGGTGAAGAAGGTGTAAGATTTTGATCAGAGTTTGCACGTGAACTACGTGGGGAGATGAAACATCGTTGTTGCAGAGGTGGAATACTCACCGCATGTGACATGATGGTTGTGGAACTAGGAAATCCTCACATGACCTTTCCTTAGAAGACCCTCGCAAAGACTCACGTGACATTCGCACAGAAGACCCTCACGGAGTGTCGCAGGGCCTTCGCTCAAAAGACTCGTGGAGCCCCGTTTGACCTTCGCTCGAGCCATATTGGTGGGTACTCAGGCGTTTTCTAGCTATCAGTTTAGCGAGAAAAAGCACATGAGGCCTACTTGATGGCTAAGCCAATGGGATAGGCAGTATAGTAGGACCCACTTAGGTGTCAGGATAATCATCATTAAAACCCTCCAACAGGGAATGCTGTCTAACCACCTCCTCAAGGCAGAAGAATTTCTCACCCCTAATTTAGTATGACGATATGAGGGCATCCAGGTCTTTTTCCCTAGGACTACTCAACTAGAACGACCATCCTGACCCTGCTTTTGTAAAGGAGTAAAGGCGGTCGTGATCATTTGGGTTCAGCCTCTCCCTCTATAAATAGAGGGGATCGATGTACATGTAACTCTAAGGAAAAGCAAAAAGGAAATAACATGTAACTCTAAGGAAAAGCTAAAAAGAAACAATGTATCCCAGATCCTGTTTCTAGGAGCAGTTGTATTGTGTCCTTGTGTGGTCATCCTTCGGCACCTTCGCGACCTCTTTGCTACGATCGGAGGTGCATGTGGGGGTGCCTCGGAACATACCTGCCGAGGCAGTCCAACAAAAATCATTATCTGTGCCTGTTCCAATTACAAAAAGGCACAAATATATGTTTGCCGGTTCTATTTATGAACCGACATGAATGCTTTCAATATTTATGTTGGTTCTAATTAGAACAAGCATAGAAAACTAGGCCATTTGTGTCAGTTCTAACTATTCTAACCGCCACAGATTATTTGAGCATATGTGTTGGTTCTAAAAAGGGCACAAATAAGTTCCTCCTGCTCGCCCATTTAATAACCAACACTGATATGCTGGTATATATGACATATTTTAATGTAGTGAAAGATCCATTGATGTTGTTGAAATGCCAATACAAATTAAATTCATATATGTGTGCACAAAAAAGTATTCGTGGTGATGATCATATGCACACATTCAAGCTCAAAATATAAGTTAAATACATAGGTGACATATAGTCAATCCAAGTTTATTTCAAAGGAATAAGTCCATTTTACACCGCTAAACTATTGAGGAAGTCCATTTAACTCCTAAACTATAAAACCAACTATTTAACTCCATCAACTATGAAAATCGGAGCAAATAACTCCCTCATCTATGTAGAAATTTTTGTATTCACTATAGAAACTCTCAATCCCATCTTTGTCATCACTTAGTCACCTCTCCCCTCTAACGGTTACATTTCTAGCTTGTTCCCCTACATGCCATTGTTGACTAGTCATGCCATTACAGCACTGCAAAAAGACAAGTGTGCTCCTGCTTTTTAGTTAGATAGAAAATAAGATAAATGACGAAAAATTTATAGAAAATTTGTAAGGACATGAGAAAATGTTCTGCAAGTTTAGAAAATTATGTATAGCTGAAATGCACAACTTAAATTGAAAAATTTTGGGATATGAAATTTTATTTTTTAAAAAAATGATGTCATGTCTTGCTAAAACAAAATACCATAAAAGACATAAAATTAAAAATTATAACATCTTAATAGATAGTGAAACATGATTTTACATAAATTTAAAAAATGAATCATTCGATTTGGTGTCAAAACAAAGGAGATGCAATGTTTTAAAGTTTAAATAAAAAAATGCAAACAGAAGGATATTTTTTGTATTATGGGAGGCTTCCTAACAGTGAAACTTAACGTATCAATAACAGTGGCATATAGGGGAACAAGCTGCAAATTAATGCTGCGGCACATAGAGGTGACTAAGCGATGGTGCCAAATTACCAAAATAATCTAGATGCCACTATTGAAAATATTTTCCCTTTCCAACTATACAAAAAGTTTATATTGCAATGCAAAACTGTTGAAAAAGTCAATTCAACTGGGAACTGTGAAGCAAGGTATTTAATTTCTTAATATTCTAAAACTAGCTTAATTTACGGTCTCCATAGTTTGGTTGAGTGATTTTGATGACATAGAAGTGTTTTTTGCCACCTTGTGGCAGAACCATACACCGTTGTCACCTTTAAAAGAGTTATATGATGTTCGAAAATAAGTGGGGAAGCATTTGGTGACATAATCTGCAAGATGGCAACACCACTTCCATGTCAGCAAACTAATCAAACTATTGAATGGTATAAGTTCAACCCTGGGGGGTAAAATGGATTTGTTCCAATAGACGATATATTTCAATGTAAACATCCTATATTATATAAATCACACACTGTAGGTTGAACTCCATCTTTTTTTTCCTATATTTGAATGTACATGGAATGCATATACACACTGTTCAATTTGAGACTTGGTGTGAACTTCATCCTATAACTCTCAAATCAAAGACGGATCTGACATATAGGTCTGACACAAATAGGAGTTAAAGTAGAACCCAAAAATAAACAATAACTTATATATGAAAGATGGTAATAATTAATTTGTAAATGGAGATAAACAAGAACATATATTTTTTCAAAAAAATATTAAAGTGATATTCATGATTTAAGTCATGTGGAAATAAAATTATTAAGAAATAAAGTAAAATTTGGAATTCAAATAAATTCACAAATTGGAAATTATATGAATTCAAACCTGGGCTTAACTTCCTACACAACTTATATAGCAATTATGCAGTGGTTATTGCGAAAGGCGCACAATCATAGATCATAAACTGGCATTATTTGACATTTCGTGTATATGGTTATAAATTTACTCTTCAAAATCATACATAATTACAATTTACTACTATTAATAGTATAATGAATCAACTACAGGGAAGACTTACCGCAGCAACATCTAACGATGCATGTGGAGGAGCGAAAAAAATTGGTGAAAGCCCTTACAACTGCACAAGAACTGGAGAAAGGAGATTGCCGGCCAGTGGTGATCTCGGTGTTTGGAAAAAGTGGTGCCGGCAAGACAACTCTTGTGAGAAACGTATACAAAGAAATGGAGAGGACGAATCATTTCGACATTCAAGCTATCGAGAGCTTTGGGCCTTATTTAACAGCTGCCAACATCCTACATCAAATCGTTCAGCAGCTCACAGATGACAACGAGAATTGCCCTAGAAGCATGTTCAAAAAAATGTTGGGTGACAAACTTAGAAATAAGAGGTACTTGCTGGTGATAGATGGTGAAGTTACCGTCACTGAATGGAAGAACATTCTAACTATTCTAGGTGAAATCAAAGCTGGTGCTGCAGGTAACAGAATAGTGCATATCACGCAACATGAGCCACAGGAACCATCTAGCTCTCATCATGTGCCTATTCGACTAAATACTCTACAAAAAGAAGCTACCATAGAATTGTTCAACATCAGACTGAAAAGTGGAAAGGAGGTAAAAAATCAAGACCACACAAAATACCATGCCAAAATTTGCACAATCATGGAAGGATTGCCTCTGGCTGGTGTTCTTTTGTCAGGCCTTCTCCAAACCAAGGAATCTGGTGAAAAGGAGGTAAAAAATCAAGACCACAGAAAATACCATGCCGAAATTCGCACAATCACGGAAGGATTGCCTCTGGCTGTTGTTCTTTTGTCAGGCCTTCTCCAAACCAAGGAATCTGGTGAGTGGGAACTAGTTTTCAAGTACCTCCGGTCCAAGAAAACGAAGCGGCTGGACAGTATACTGACCCTGTGCTTTGATGATCTTCCAAATGAGCTAAAATCTTGCTTCCTATACTTCGCTGCATTGCCAACCAACACCACAATCGAAGCACAAAATTTGGTGTGTATGTGGATGGCAGAGGGATTCCTCAGACCAATGGTTGGGGTGACACTGGAGGAGGTGGGCTACATCTACTTGTATGAGCTGATTGCCAGGAATCTAGTCAACCTAGTGCATATGCAAGATGATTCTAATCCTGGCAGTAACTTCGTCTCCATTCAAAACATAGTCCATGACTTTTTGCGGAATGAAGCACATGAGGAGAGTTTCTTGGAGGTCCACAAAGACGATGATATCCCCACTTTGACAAGTGCTCGTCGCCTCTCTCTACAGAATTACACAGACAAGTATGCTGCCCTGGCCAATCCATTGCCAAAGCTACGATCCATATTCTCTCAATTTGAGCAAGAGCCTAAAGAAGAACAAGAGAACATGCCCAGGGGGAGAAAGAGGGCAATCTTCAAAAAGAAGCAAGAGCCTAGAGAAGAAAATGGGACCACCACCATGAAGACACAGAGGGGAATCTCTAATAAGAAGGAAGATATCAGATCTCACTTGCAAGAATTATTACATGGATCCGAGTTCCTCCGTGTCATCAATCTGCAAGGCATTGAGATTGGCGAGAAGTTGCCACGCGCAATACGCCGCGTTGTGCGCCTGCAGTACCTTGGAATTACATCATGTTCATTGAAGAAGATCCCACGGTCCATTGGAAGCCTAACTAGCCTTCAAACACTGGATGTCAGAGAAACCAGTGTTCGGGAGCTCCCGCAAACCTTCTGGATGATCAAGACACTGAGGCATGTCTTCTGTTTCGCCCTCAAATTACCTAAGCAAGTTGGCAGCTTGAAGCTCATGCAGACACTAAACTCCATTGAGCTTGATCCTTACGAGCAAGGTTTGCACGACACACTTGGAAAGATGATCCATCTTGAGAACTTATTTGTTTGGGGGGCCACATCTGGCAATACGGAGTCTCTGTCTAATGCTATCAGCATGCTGGAGTATCTAAGGACCCTGGCCTTGCATGGTGACAAAATTCCGTCAACGGTGTTCACCACCATCTCTCTCCGCCGCCTCAGGTACATGATGCTCCAGGGGGAGCTGGAGGTCTCATCTGACCTGGCCCACCTGGATGTTATCAGCTCATGCCTTCCGAATCTAATTGAGCTTTCACTGAAGGAAACAAAGGTCTCTCAGTGGTTCATCACAAAGCTGGCTGAGCTGCCATCTCTTGTCACCCTTGCCTTGTACGCTGGCTCCTACAAGGACATCCATCTTTCCATCTCTTCAGGTGGATTTCGTCGCCTGAAGAGCATCAAGCTTGATGTGGATACATTGAGGACACTTCGGATAGAGAATGGTGCGCTTCCAGAGCTCAAAGAATTAGATATTCTGTCTGAGGAGATTAAACCCAAAATCATTGCAGAAAAACGCGTCATGAAGGCCATAGTCTGATGATTTTCTCAAGTCATAAAGGATTGATGCAGTGCTAATGGTGAAGACTTCTAACGAGAAGGTAATTATGACATTATTTCTACTCTGTGTTTTAAGAGCGGCCTTATTTGTGTTTACTGCCAACTGCTCTACAAGTGTGTTTGTCGTGGCGCTCTAGCCTCTATGTCGTGTGAAGGGTGTATATATGACTATGTTGTGGTCTCTCAAATGTGCATGTCTTGTGTGCTTGTGAGTGTTGTGATGTGTACAAACTATTGTAATAATGTGGCAAAAAACTTCATGACTGCCATGGCACAAATCCGTAAATATACGCCGTCTGTTATTACTAACAACAATTTAGTGGGTAATCTTCGAGAGTTACAGACTTGCGCAGGAGGTTGTCACTTGGGTAGGTGGTTGTTCTTCCTAGGGGTGTAATTACCCGATCCATACCTAAATCTGGATGCTAAATTACCCTAATAGGATACTGTTTTGCACTACCCACCGGGCCACCGGGTACGGGTACAGGTACGGGTAGTACCCGGTTAAGTTCAGTTCGGGTTCGGGTCGGGTACGGGATCGTCGATACCTGGTAGATACGGGTCGGTTTCGGGTACTCGGATAAATCCTACTGTCGGCGACTAGGAGGCGAGCCTCCGCATGGCGATGAGTAAGAGGAAGGTGGGTGCGAGACCCGAGGGCGGCCCTGTCCCCTGGATCGAGGCCCGGCCGCTGGCCGGGCGCCGCCGAGGGAAAGGAAGGTTCCCGACGAGGTTGGACGCGCCGGAACCTAGTAGTGACGCGGATATTTTTATCCTGGTTCGGGCCTCCACTGTTGGATAACAGCCCTACGTCCAGTCTTCGTTTAGTGCCAAGCTTAAACGAGTACAAGGGGAGCGAGGCCGGGTTTCGAAAAGCCTGGGCTTGAGTACAATAAGCGCTCAAGGCACTATGTGTGTGTTCCTACCGTACCTGGAGGCGAAAAACCACCGCTCGGAACTAGAACTCCTACGTGAGTGCAATTGCTCCTCTGTCTAACTCTATCTCCTGTTGCCCTTCTATTGATGCATGCCTTGGTTGTGGCCTGTGCGCCCCCTTTTATAGGCAGCTTCTGGCCACTGTAGCTTGACCTTGATCTGTTTTGATGCGCCGAGTTATCCTTCGGTCACTAGCCATCCTCTTCTGTTTTGCCATGCCGGGGTGTACAAGATTCATCGGGTAATCGAGTGTATGTCCTCATCCTGTCCAGATTACCGTGCCGGACCGCTACCCCGCAACACGGTACTGTGCTCGCATTTAACTCTCGGTGACCTTCGGGACCCGCAGTGTATTCTGTGCGCGACGCGGCGCAATCTACCTTGGGTCTCAAGCCCTGGGTTTCGGAAGCCCGGGAGGGGCGAGTGACCCGAGCTTCGAGGCGGGGAAACTCGGGTGTGAGCTTCCCAAGCTCGGGCGCGGGCTCGCCGAGCTCGGACGCGAGCTTGTAAGCTCGCGTGTTCTTTCCTTGGGGCCAGAGGTAAGTTAGTGGGCCGTATCTCCATGGGCCACGTACTTTCCCCAACAGCTAGCCCCCGAGCCTCGAGCGGGACGAAGACGTGCCGCTCGGAGGTTTATCGGTAACTGCCCTCAGGGAAATGCCTGCCCTTCGCCCGCGCGGGACCCCCTGGTGGGAATTCCAAACAAGCGTGGTTATGCGCGCGGCTGTTTTCCCTCTCGGTTTCCACGTCTTCGGGCAGACAGGCGGCGGTTCGTCTCCCCACGCCGGTTTTTAATACGCGGTTTGCCCTTCGTTGCTTCCTTTACGCTCCCTTGTGCTATTGCCTTCTTACCTTTCCCATTTCAATCTCACGCTGTCCTCGCCTCCCGACCTTCTTCTGCCAATGGCGTCCTTCACGCGGAGTCTCCTTTCCGAGGACGTCCTGAAGGGGTTGGCTGCCGCCGGCTTCATCGAGGTTGGCGCCTGGTGGGCGGCCAGCGAGGAGATAGTTCCTGCGCCCCAGAGCAAATAGTTTGTCTGCTTCGAGCTTTTCGCTATCCACGGGCTCCGGGTTCCAGAGTCCGACTTCCTCGCTGCCATCCTGGCTCAATGCGGGATCGAGTTGGTGAATCTCAATCCCAACTCGATCATGTTCCTGACGATCTTCACGCATCTCTACTAGGCGTTCGTCGGGGTGGAGCCGACCGTCTGTCTCTTCCTCAACTTCTACGAACTGACCACGACCGGCGGGAGCGATGCGGCGGGGTGCGCCTACTTCAAGCTGCATCGCGACATGAAGCCCACGTACCCGGCGTTCAAGGCTAAGGAGAACGTCGGGGGGTGGGCGTCGCGGTGGTACTACACCAAGGTGCTCAACGACTACGGGCTATGGTTCGCGAACGCGAACCCCGGGAAGGTGACGCTGCCACGCCCTTCGCTGGAGCCGGCGGAGGTAGCCTCGGCAGCCAAGATCCGGGAGTTGGCCGGCCGGGGACTTAGCCGACTTCATCAGGCACCGGGTGAGCCCGCTGCGTAAGCGGGTTCACCCTTTCTTTAGAATCCGTGGGTGGGACGATCTCACCCGTGAAAGCACCTCCCGTAAGTTCCTTTCCTCGGCCTTACAGTCCCTCGCCCGAGCTTCCTTTGGGCGTGTTTTTTGACGCTCCCGCTCTTTTCTTCGCAGCTTTGCCCCAAGAGGATGTGGTTTGGGCTGTGGGGCTTCTGCTGCCCGTGAACCATAATGAGCCATCGGGCTCGGGCATCCGTAACGTCTTTGACGAGGTATGTGTCCCAGCGAGCCCAGCGCCCCTGGAGGCGGTCCTTTACAGGCGCGAGCTGATGCTCCCTGGCTTGTTTGCAGGGGAAAGTGGGTGAGGAGGCTGGGCTCGCCGCCCTCGCGCTGGTGGCAGCACCGGAGGCTCCGAATTTCGCGGTCGGCGGTAGCGTGGGCCCGATCCCGGTGTGGCAACAGCGGGCTGCGGGCACGCGGCCGCCCCTAAAGAAGCAGACCGAGCTCTCCCGTCGGGACAAAGTCGTCAGCGCGGGGCGATCGACGGCCCGGGCTCCTGCCTCCTTTCCCGACCCAGCCCGGGCTAGAGGTTCCCGGGACCGGGATTCTGCTGGCCGCATGACACCCAGCCGGCGCCGAAGAGACGTCGGTTGGTATTGGATGATGATGACTCGGACGATGGGTTGGCGGGGACGGATCTCGAGCTTGCCGGTTGGGTGTCGTGCTTTTTGGCTTTTCTTTCTTTTCTTCGCTCACCACGATCCTCGGGGTTGAGCGGGCGTGCTTGATTGCTTTTTTTATTTTCAGTCGCCATGTCCGCCAGGGCGGGGGAAGTTATCCCGGAGCTACAGGAGGAAGTGGCCTGGGAGAACGAGTTCCTTCCAAAGCACGGAGGGCTTCGAGGCTCGAGGCCCTATTACCTTCCGCCGGTAGTACGCAGCGACGTGCGCTGCCCGGCCATGACCGTGGAGGTGGAGACGGACAATGGGACGTCGATCTTGGCGCCGCTTCGCGTCAAGGGGCGGACCACGTCCGGGTGGTGCCCAATCGACTTCACTGGCCTGTTACATCTCTTTGCGAGGTGCGACTTGCCCGTCCCGCCGCTGGACATGAGCGATACGCTCTTGTTCAGCTGGAACTGGCCGATCCGGGTCATCACGGCCGCCAGCATCATCCCGGTGCGCCTGTGGAGCGTGGCCCCGCTGGTCGCCGCGGGGTGGATCATGGCGACGCCGGCGTGGGTCGAGCAAAAGCTCTCGCTCGACGGAAGCCACCGGGAGGAGTCCATCTGGCTTCGGCCCATTCCCGGCCAGCCCCTCACGGAGTGGCTGGTGAGTATGAAGGTGGCCAAGCCGAAGGCGGACGCCGGGGTGCAAACCGACTTCGCCCCCAAGCCATGCCTTCAGGCCATCGAGGCGGCCGGGCCTGCTAGGAAAGCGGCCGAGCCTGCGAGGGGAGCGGCCGAGGAATCAAGCAGCTCGAGCGATAGCTCGGGTGGCTTGATCATGGCGTTGCCTGTGCCCAGACGCGCTGCCCAGCGTCGGTATGAGACCGAGGCCGCGACGGTTATGAGACGGGTAAGTGTCTTCGGGCCTGGCCTTTGGAGTCTCGTGTTGACCCTGCTTTGATTCTTTCTTTTTCTTGATCCCGCTTTCTTGGTGTAGGCCTACCGCGAGGTTGTTGGCCTCGCATGTGCGTTCGGGGCTGAGCATGAGGCCGAGCAGGAGGTCCTAAGGGCAAACGACGCACGCTGGCGACAGCGAGTCGAAGCCGCGCGCACCGAGCTGGAAGAAGCTCGCTCTAGCTCGGTCCAGGCGGTGACCCTGGAAGCTCGAGCTGCGGCGGCGGAGGCGACCCAAGCCGCGGCGCGGGAAGATGCCGGGGAGGTCTCCCGTCAGTCGCAAGAGGCCCTCAAGGCCAAACGCGACCGCTCTACCGAGCTCGAGGAGCATCTTCGGTCGGTGGAGGCGTGCCGCATCGCCGAGGCTGCCCGTGCAGCAGAGGAGCGTGATCTCCTCGCCACGGAGCTATCCCGTGTGAAGACCCACCGGGACACCGTGCGGGACTTGGAAGCGGCCAATGAGGTTTTACAGACTGAGATGCGGGCTGCCTGGGGTTATCAGAAGGCCCTCCTCGAGCTTCAGGACTGCCATGACAAAGTACTGGCCGAGCTTCGTAAACTTAGGTGCCAGCCCAGGTCGTAGGCCTTTGTATTTTTTTTTCTTTTCTCGGCCGGTGATCCATCTCGCCCTTTTGTAGATACTCTTTTAAAGGTAATGTTATTGCCTTGTTTTGATCTTTTTCCTTTGCCGCCCCTCGATCGATCTTCTTTCTGGAATGTCGATCGTCGATTTGACTGTCGCGCCACGTCCCGAGAGACATCCGCATCAAATCTTTGGAAACGGCTCTTATCGGAGTTGCTTCCCGATGCCATTACTCCTGGAATCGGTTTGAATCCCCGAGCTTGGCTATAAAAAGTGGCTGATGCGGCGGCCGCTTTTCATTCCAAACTTCTTCCTACAATCCCTCCTTCTTCGCCTGCTCCCATGGATCACGAAGAGTTCATGGAAGTTCTCTGGGCAGAGTACGATCTCGCTCTTGCTGAGGTCACCAAGGAAGAAGCTCGTGCCCGCGACGTCGCCACCATCGCCATCTTGATCGAGGTCGTCCCGGCTCGCGCCGAGGTGGCCGACGTGATCGTCGAGGCACTAGCCCGCGCTCGCCGTCATTTCCTGTAATCGGCTTGTAGGCCATCTTGAAGTTTAATAAAGTTGTTTGTTTTGGCTCCTTATTTTGTCGTTTTTCCTGCATGCAAACGAACACAAGTAGTCGTATAGGCAAGAAGGGTTCGAAGGTCGGGGTATAGTCCTATCAATCCTAGCCCCCGAGCCATGGCCAAGCTTCTGAAGAGAGGCTTGGGCGTGGCTTAGAGAAGATCAAAAATCGTCGCTTGGACAACCGATCTTGAAAAATCGACCCTTAAAAAATCGACCCTAGCCCCCGAGCCACGGCCGAGCTTCTGGATTGACAGAAGGTCGGTCGTGGGTTAAAGAGATCAATTTTTGAAAAATCGACTCTAGCCCCCGAGCGACAGCCGAGCTTCTGGATCGACAGAAGGTCGGTCGTGGGTTAGAGAGATCAATTTTTGAAAAATCAACCCTAGTTTCGAGCCACGGCCGAAGCTTCGGATCGGCGGTAAGGTCGGTCGTGGGTTAGAAAGATCAATTTTTAAAAAATCGACCCTAGCCCCCGAGCCACGGCCGAGCTTCTGGATCGACAGAAGGTCGGTCATGGTTTAGAGGGGCCGTGTCCTTAGAACGGAGCTCGTGGCCCTTGCTCTGTCTCTTTGTAAGAGGCAGAGTGTTGGGCTCTGGAGTTGTCCCGGGCTGTAACGATTTTATGCGGGCTTATGATATAGGGTCGTAAAGCGTTTGCCCACGCGGGATCTTGCGTAGTGCGATGGATATCGGCTTACCCGTGTGCAAGGGAATCCGGGGGCATAGCTTCTGCATAGCTGCTATTCTGCCGATGTGTGATGAGACAGCCCGAGTCTTTTCCCAAGCCCGATCGTAGGTTTAGGTTTTCGGGGGTCGTTTGAGGGCTCACTAGGGAGTGGATAAAGACGGAAAAAAAAGAAAAAGGGGTGAGGAAGGAGACTTACGCCCTTGGTTCAAGCGTAGAACCTCCGGAGTTGCGCGATGTTTCATGAACTGTTAAGGACTCTACCATCCGGCATAGCCAGTCTCACGGCCCTGGGCGTGTGGCTGATACGACCGTGTACGGTTCCCACCTCGGGGTGAGCTTATTGGCGTGGGCTAGGTTCTGAACTCGTCTTAGAACCAGGTCGCTAACTTGTAAGGTCCGGGTCTATACCCTTTTTGCCGCATGCCGTCATAAGGATTGCTGGTATGCTGCCACTCGCAGTAGTTCTTGCTCGCGGCAGGACTCGGATAGGTCGAGATCCAACAGTCGCTCCTCGTCGTTGTCGATTTGACCTGCAAAATCAATGCGAACTGAACCAAGTCTTAGCTCGGCGGGTAGGACTGCTTCCGAGCCATATACGAGCCTGAATGGAGTCTCTCCAGTAGCTCGAGTGGAGGTTGTCCGAGCTGCCCAAAGCACCGAGGGTAGCTCTTCTACCCAGTTTTGACGCTATTCGACGAGAGCGTCATATACTCGGCGCTTAATGCCCTGCATAATTTGCCCATTTGCATGTTCAGCCGCTCCGTTGATCTGTGGGTGAGCCACCGAGGCTAGGGCGACCTTAATGCCGAGCTCTTCGCAGTAGTCTTGGAATAGCTCGCTTGTGAACTGTGTCCCATTGTTAGCGATCAGCTTGCTCGGGACGTCGAACCTGGCCACGATGTTGTTCCTAAAGAACCTTTTGGCCGTTTTGGCTGATATGCTCGACACTGGTTCGGTCTCGATCCACTTAGTGAAAGTGTCGATGGTGACGAACAGGTGCGTGCACCCCTTTTGGCCTCTGGGGAATAGACTAAGTATGTCCATCCCCCATGTTGAGAATGGCCAGGTCAGCGGGATAGTCTGTAGCTCGTATGCTGGCTGGTGGGACACTCGGGCGTGGTATTGGTAGGCTGGGCAACATTTTATTAGCTCCCTTGCGTCGGTCAACGCAGTGGGCCGGTAGTACCCCATGTGGAAGACTTTTCCCACTAAGGTTCTGAAAGAGACGTGGCCCCGCAGATCCCGTCGTGGATATCTTGCAGGAGAAATTTGCCTTCCACCTGGGTCACGCACTTGCAAAGTACGCCATTAGAACCCCTTCGGTACAACAAGCCCCCGAGCAATCGGTAAGGTTGGGCTTGTCTTTGGAGCCGGGATTACTCAGCTGTGTCCTGTGGCAGTGTCTCATGCGCCAAGAACTGGACGAATGGTGTCATCCAGGTGTCGCACTGCTCTAGGAACGAAACGGTACCGGTCGTTTGGGTCGAGGCAACCGTCTTCTAGGGGGCCTCTTCTCCGGAGGGAATAGAGGGCTTTAGTAGGTGCTGCACGACCACCCCCGCCGGGGCGGTTTCTTGTGAGGAGCTGAGCTTTGCGAGCTTATCGGCCAGGCTATTAGCCAGTCTAGGAACATAACACACTTCGAAGTTCGTGAAGTGTTTCTTCGGCTTTCTCACTTCTGCCAAGTATCGTGCCATTGAGTCATCGCAACACTGAAACTCCTTTTTTACCTAGCAGACGACCAACTGCGAATCCCCATTCGCTGTTAGCCGTTTTATGCCGAGCGCAGTGCATGCTCGTAGGCTGGCTAGGAGGCCTTCGTACTCTGCAGCATTGTTCGTTGTGGGAAAATGAAGCTATACGATATGCTGAATTTGTTCTCCTTAGGGGGAGATGAGAACAAAGCCGCAACCTGATCACTCGAATTGGTGCGACCGATCGAAGAACATGGTCCAGTGTGTTTCTTGGCTTGCGAGCTCGGGCGAGCCTCCAGAGGGGTCGGCCGGCCCGGTCCATTCAGCCAAGAAGTCGGCCACGACTTGGGACTTGATCGCTGTTCGTGGTACGAACTTGATATCGAATTCACCAAGCTCGACTGCCCACTTCGCGACCCGCCCGTTTGCGTCGGGGTTTCTAATGATGTCCCTCAGTGGAAAACTTGTTGGGACCGTGACTGGATGGGCTTGGAAATAGTGACGCAACTTTCGTGAGGCCATAAGCAAAGTGTACAAGAGCTTCTAAACCTCGGGATATCGCTCCTTAGGTCCATGCAACACCTCGCTTACGTAGTAAATGGGTTGTTGCTTGCCCTCGCGTTCGACTGCTAGTACAGCACTCACAGCCTGCAGGGCGACCGCCAAGTAGAGGAGTAGAGCTTCCCCGAGCTTTGGCGTGGCTAGGACGGGAGGCGTGGACAGATAGCGCTTTAGCTCGCTGAAAGCGGCCTCGGCTTCTTCCGTCCATTCGAAACCATCGTGCTTACGCAGGATCTTACAGAAAGGTGCACTGCGCTCGTCGAGACGAGATATGAATCTGTTGAGAACCACCATTCGCCCGGTGAGGGCTTGTATCTCCTTGGTGCAGGTTGGCGACCTCATATTCTCGATGGCTTCGATTTTTTCGAGGTTAGCCCCCATGCTCGCTTTTCCTATCACGTAACCAAGCAACATCCCAGACCGGACACTGAAAATGCATTTTTCAGGATTCAATTTGACTTGATGTTTTCTGAGATTAGCAAATGTTTCCTAAAGGTCGGTCACATGGTCCCGTGGTACCTTGCTTTTTACAACAATGTCATCTACGTAAACCTCACGCTATGCCCTATCGATCGAGGAACGCCTTCCGCATTAATCACCGAACGTGGCTCCCACGTTCTTCAGACCGAATGACAAGGTCGTGTAGCAGAAGGTACCAAAAGGTGCCACGAAGGCTGTCTTCTCTTCATCTTTCCTTGCCAGCGCGATCTGGTGATAGCCTGAGTAGACGTCCAGGAAGCTCATGAGCGCCAAGTCCGTTGTCGCGTCGACCAGTTGGTCTATGCGCGCAGGGGAAAATTGTCTTTGGGGCAGGCAGCGTTGAGGTCGCGATGGTCGACGCACATTCGCCATTTCCGGCCCTTTTTCTTGACAACGACTGGATTGGCGAGCCAGTCGGAATGCTCGACTTCCCGGATGAAGCCGGCTTGGAGGAGCTTGCCGAGCTGCTCCTGAATGATATCGGCTTTCCACTTGGGAAAGTGTCGTAGGGCCTGTCTGACAGGCTTTTTATCAGGCTGAACGGCTAGCCTGTGCTCGATTACCTCCCTTGGGACTCCGGGCATATCGGACGGTTTCACGTGAACACGTCTGCGTTAGCTCGGAGGAAGACGATGTGCTTGAGTTCCTATTTGGACCCGAGGTTGGCCCCTACGTGGACGACCTTAGCCGGGTCATCCTCGGAGAGGGGGACTGCCTTGGTAGGTGTCGACGGTTTGTGTCGGCAATATATTTTATAGGGCTATGCGAAAGATCACAACTACGATGGTAGCACAGGGAGCCGAATTTACACAGGTTCGGGCCCTCAAGGTGAGGTAATACCCTGCTCCTGTGCTCGTGGATTATATGGTGGGATATCGACGTCATTGTCTGTTCTCGTCGCACCAACTGTCAACGGTTTATGTCGGCAATATATTTTATAGGGCTATGCGAAAGATCACAACTACGATGGTAGCACAGGGAGCGGGCCTCTCGGGCTCGACCGCCGCGACGTAGTTCAGGGCGGCGAGCTCCTTCTTCTTCTTCTTCTTCTTCTTCTTCTTCTTCTTCTCGGCATCACCCTTCTTGGCGTCTGCACCAGTCCAGCCACCGCCTTCTCCTCCATTCTACCTCTCTTGCGCTCCACCGCCTCGGAGGCGTTAATGTATCCCTTCGCGGCACGAAATAAATTGACCGCTGTGTGGACCGGATGGAGCTCAACGTCCTCGGTAAAACGGGTATTCCGCACCCCCACCTTGAAAGCCTCGACGATGGCCTCGTCGGAGATCGACGGAATGGTGATGCGCACCTGGACAAACCTACGGACGTTGTCTTGCAGGCCTTCCCCTGCCCTTTGGACCACAAGCTTGAGGTCCTGGGGCTTTCGCATGCGTCGAGCAACCCCGAAGTTCGTCTCGAGCGCTTCTGCACTGCTCCCACCAAGTATAGAACCTCGGCGCTGGTTGAAGAGCCAGGTTTGGGCCATTCCCTCCAAGACAGTAGGGAAGTAGTTGACCATAACGGCCTCATTACCGCCCCCGGCCAAGATGGCTGTAGTATAGACGGCGAGATATTCGTCAGGATTCTTGCTCCCATCGAACTTCTCGATGTTCCCGGGCTTGAACTTACGAGGCCAAGGGGCCTCACGCAAAGCCCGAGAGAAGGCCGGGCATCCTGGGGCAGCCCCGTTGTTTCCAACGAGGGGCCTTCCGCCCGGAAGCGGTCCGAGGCGGGAAAACAATCCGCCTAGGATGCGCTGGGGAGTGCCATCCGCTGTAGACGTGGATGCCTGTCGACACGGCCGAACGCTTTGGCCGCGCCGCCTTGAGGTGCCGCTGGTGTGCGACTGGGCCTGAAGGTGCTCGCCGAGATCCCCGCGAGCTCCTCCAGGCCTTCCGCAACTGCAGCGCCTAGGTCGGCCATGGTGAATCCACGTGGATCCTTCTCCTGGTCATGCATGACCTGGGCAATCGCCCTAACCCGTTGCTGGCTGCGCAGCACCGGGTTGGTGATGGTAGTAGCGGATGAGGGCGCGCGTGCGGCGCGAGTGGCGGGCGTCGGGCCGGTAGGCCTACGACGGATGTCCGCCAAAGTCCGCCCTACCGACCCAGTGAAGAGACTCCGAGCGGTCTCACGCCGCTGGTGCTCCTCGCCTAGGTCAGCGCGCGTCTGGTGCGGGGTCACTCCGCCTGACGCCGCGAAGACGTGGTGTGAGGCTGGTTCCCGCGAGGGGACATGTCGGTGTCACCCACGGAGGTGGTGCCGTCGGCAGCCTCAACCACCATGGGCACACCTCGTCCATTGCCGCCTGACGGGCGGGGCACCGATTCTTGCCAGCGTGGACCGATCCTCCTCTTCGGACAGGACCACGAAGGTGCGCGGTCCGTCCTGCTGCGGCACTGGTGACGGTGCCTCCAGTCCCTCCATGATGGTTTCGCTGATGTGAGTCAGCGAAGTGCCGCCCTGGCCGGGCAATGCTGGGGGGTGAACAGCTGCTCCTGAGGTGAGCGATGCCTCTACCTCCATATCGTCAGCCTGAGCTTCGGCGAGGAAACTAGCCTGCCATCTTTCGTACGACTCGTCGACGTCGTCGAGATCGTCGTATTCATCAAAGTTGAGGTCTAAGCCATCGTCGTCATCGTATGACAACAAGGCCATCCTTGACTCGATCGAGGGGAGAAGACCACAACCGGACCCCACGGTGGGCGCCAGCTGTCGGCGACTAGGAGGCAAGCCTCCGCAGGCCGATGAGCAAGAGGAAGGTGGGTGCGAGGCCTGAGGGCGGCCTTGTCCCCTGGACCGAGGCCCGGCCGCTGGACGGGCGCCGCCGAGGGAAAGGAAGGTTCCGGACGCGGTTGGACGCGCCGGGACCTGGTAGTGACGTGGGGATTTTTATCCTGGTTCGGACCTCCACCGTCAGATAACAGCCCTACGTCCAGTCTTCGTTTAATGCTAAGCTTAAATGAGTACAAGGGGCGCGAGGCCGGGCTTCGGAAAGCCCGGGCTCGAGTACAATAAGTGCTCAAGGCACTATGTGTGTGTTCCTACCGTACCTGGAGGCGAAGAACTACCACCCAGAACTAGAACTCCTACGTGAGTGCAAGTGCTCCTCTGTCTAAGCCTATCTCCTGTTGCCCTTCTATTGATGCATGCCTTGGTTGTGGCCTGTGCGCCCCCTTTTATAGGCATCCCCTGGCCACTGTAGCTTGACCTTGGTCTGTTATGATGCGCCGATTTATCCTTCGGTCACTAGCCATCCTCTTCTGTTTTGCCGTGCCGGGGTGTACAAGATCCATCGGGTAATTGAGTGTATGTCCTCATCCTGTCCAGATTACCGTGCCGAACCGCTACTCGGCAACACGTGTCTTTCTCTATGCGGACGGTTTGACGAGACCTGCCGCCAACTTATCAGTGGCCTTTGTCAGGCGCTCCTCGGTACTGTGCTCGCATTTAATTCTTGGTGACCTTCGGGACCTGCAGCGTATCCTGTGCGCGGCGCGGCGCAATCTGTCTTGGGTCCTGAGCCCTGTGTTTCGGAAGCCCAGGAGGGGCGAGTGACCCGAGATTTGCGGCGGAGAAGCTCGGACGTGAGCTTCCCAAGCTCGGGCGCGGGCTCGCTGAGCTCGGGCGTGAGCTCGTAAGCTCGCATGTTCTTTCCGCAGGGCCGGAGGTAAATTAGTGGGCCGTATCTCTATGGGCCACGTACTTTTCTCAACACCTACAATCCGGGTACCCGGATAGAAAACAGGCCATAAGACCCATGCTTCTTCCTCTGTATGTGGATCGGCACTTGCTGTGGCTCTTTTAAATCAGGTAGCATTAGGTGGTACCATATTTTACATCCAACGGTCGTCTTGTGTGAAGGACATTCTAGTCTTTTCACTAAAAGTTAATTCTTTGTGTCTTCTTCTCTCAACTCAACTCAACCTGCTACGCGCCGTCATCTATGATCTACCCTGGTAGCATAGGCAGTTCGCTCGTCCTCGTCGTCCTTCTGGGCGACCTCCGCCGCCGGCTGCACCGCGGCATCGTCAAGCCAAGCCCCCGGCTGCATGCTCACATCCTAACAACCAATTCGTTCCTATACGCGGGTGCATCCTCCGCCGTTGGGAACACTCCCATGTTCGTCGCTAGATTTCGTCCTCCGTCCACGGTCATACCTTCACGACGCAAGGTCATGCCCACATGCCAAATGCGCCGCCCGCCAAGAACCGCTTTAATCTGCTTAATTAGGTGTGCTTAACATGATGTACACAATCTCTGTCCAGCTAATCAGATTGATTTTTGTGATTTGCATGAATGATGGCACAAGCTTTGAGAATTAGATAGATCACACATACCGGATCCGATCTACAACTAGTTCAACGTAATTATATATATAGATGAAAACAATTCACTTATTATTTTATCCCTAAATATATTATACTGCCAAAGTATTAGTTACTATTTTATGGTTGCGTATATTATACTAATTAACAAATTAAGCTGATCAAGTGTAGTATAATAAGATCCTAAACAATCTAAATCATTGAACGGAGAGGAATGAATGACGCACGTCAAGTTTAATGTACCGTAAAACAGCTGTAGTATTGTTATCAAGAACACAGGATCCAAGGATATCTCGCCTGGACCATATAAAATGAATCCCTCGTGCGCTGGTGGGAGTCGGCGGTGGGAGCAAGGCACTGGCGATGATGACGGTGCGAACAATCTTGGGAACTCCATTACCTGGATGGAAAGCTGTCATGGCGGTGATGACGCTCATCCTATAGGGTAACGCCAACGATATTACTACCACAGTCTATTTTTATATATGTAATAAAATATTACCTTCAATTTCTATAGTATAGCAGTTTGTCTATTTACCTCCTAGCTACCTACAAATTCAGGTGCTATATTTATGAGGGATAATCGATAATATGCCCCAAAGTACTTGCTCAATTGATTATTTGCCCTCCATTACATGCTTCTTTACTATATGCCCCAAAGTTCTTTACCTAATTGATAAAATGCCCTATTTTGAAACTTTGAGCAAAATTTACCATACAACAAGTGTAAAAAGTCCTTTGTATCCCTGTAATTTGCCTTTTACTCTTGAAAGATGATGTATCTATGAGCGAGCGTAAAAAGAAAAGTGGAGGTTGGATCATTGGATTGGTAGCTCGTTTCGCTATCTATGAACGTTTTTGCCTTAATTATTTCTTTTTCTTTCTTGCGGGTACGTGTTGTTGGTGATCAATGTTATTTTGTTGTACTTACTTTTGAGTTTAAAAGATTGCACTAGGGACAAATTGTTGTTTGACAAATTTTACTCAAAGTTTTAAAATGGGACATTTTATCAATTGGGCAAAAAACTTTGGGGCATATAATAGAGGAGCATGTAATGGAGGACAAATCATCAATTGAGCAAATACTTTGGGACATATTATCAATTGTCCCTATTTATGACATGTAGAATATTGTCGAGATACCTCTTTAAGTTTGTTCGGAAAAGAATCAAATAAGCACAATCACCGACATTCAGGCCTCTCTGCACATCACATGAAAAGTTGAGCTTGCGAGCACACGTGTTGTGTCTGATGAGCCTAAAGGGCAGAACGTGGTTTTCCTAGAACAGTGGGGAGCACTACGCATATCCAGAATCATTTGATCTTGCTCTAGATCTCCCCATGCACTTTTGCAAAAACCCTTTGTTTTATCAAATCTTGCACCAGAGCGACTTAGTATTTATCTTCCTCTAGCCCCTACTTTTGCTCGTTCATGGAGGGATAGTCCAGTGGGTGGGTCACAGTTAAATTGTTGGTGAGAGTTCGAGAGCTTGATGAGCAAGCTCCCGATTGTGAGCGATGGTCGTGCCTAGCTACCACCATCACTCGTGGACCAAAAAGGATGAGCCTCCGTGAGATGTGCATTGGCTTATGGCGGAGGTGGTATGCCCAATTTTACCGAGAGAGGTGTAGTTTCATGAGGTTGAGATGAAAAACTCTCTTGCAAAGTTCTTAAACATTCTTAAGAACAAGCTTTTGTGTAAGGGGTGAAATTTACATAGCTAGCCGATGTTCCATGTGGGATAATTCCCTTACGTCCTCTAGCTAGGGCTAAGTGGATAGCCCCCGGGTGATTGATTGCCACTACCATTTAGGGTCCCTCCCATTTTTTTTAGGGGAAACCATAGGGTAATGCCTTATAGTATAAAGAATATATTAATAAAAATATTTACAAAGATTACATAGTACAAAATCAAATAAGTGACTGTCTCCAAACACAAAGGGAGTTACACTTCGATTCTTTCATTCTCCCATTTTGGTGTGTCTTGGATGCGTCGTAAGCCAACCTGCATCGACCTGGGGGCTGCACTCTTCTGGAAAGGGTACTGGTGCATGGCTTGTAGGTATTTGTCTGACTTTACTAGGATAATTCCACCAAGCTTGTAGGTAGGTGGAAGAAGAAGAAGAAGAAGAGAGAGATAACAGTAGAAGTTCATTCTTGAGTCTTGACTAGGTTTTGAAATTTGTATTAGAGCTTCAAGTTTTGAGTTTTGAATTGCCGTTTGAAAATGGTTTGAAATTTGAGTCTGAATCCAAATTGTGATATATTGATTGGCATACTTTGATATGAATTCTAATTTCATTCAAATTTAAATTGACCAAAACAGTTTGAAGATCCCCAAAATTAGGACGTTTTACATTCTCCTACGCCAGCCTCATTGCACCCATGATTGTTTGCCAACGAAGTATCGATGGAGATAAAGCCTTTCCAATGACTTACCACCTTGCTGGAAATTCCTCATCCCCCTCATCGTCACTCAGCGTATGACACGTATCTCCAGCAAAAAGATTAAGCCCATCCACCAAAACCTCAACGGACGACGCCATCCTAATCCGTCGAAGTATGCCCGGTCTGATGAGTCGAGGTGCCACCGCCAGATCCGACACAGTTACTTGCCATGTTGACAAAATGTTGCAGCCACAAAGACTCGATGTAGATCTATCTCTAGTGACAACCCAAGGATGGACAAAAGAACCAAAATCTTCCCCTAATCACCCCGAGTTACCTATCACCAGGACACAAGAGACCAAGCCTACCCACCCTCTCCTGTGTACAAGATAGCCATGCAAGGATACCTGGGTACGGTATGCAACAAAATCCTTAGAGGATTCAACGTACAAAAGATGATTCCAAAGTCAAAACCCTAGTCTAACCTAGGGGGATAAAACTAAGAGCATCTCTAGTGAGAATTCCCAAAATAGGATCTCTCTATCCACTGTTACAACACTCTCTAAAAAAATTCCCACCCTATATCTCAAATCATCTCTAACAACACTTTCTAAAAATCAAACTCTACTTTGTTTCCAATGGTCATCGTTGCAGCCACAATTTTTCACACATTTAAACGACTACATTGCAACAACTACTTTGCAATGTAAAGCAGTTGGATTTAAAATACACATTCAAAAAAACTCCAAAATTATTTTATGATTTTTCCTATTTTCCTAAATTTTTATGTTTCCCTTTCCCTTTTTTCCATTTCTTTCCTTATCTTTCTCTTTTTATTCTAACGGAGTCTCACCTTCCCACCCTTTCTCCTCCACACGCCACACCTACAATCCGAGCTCTGGAGCCTCTCCTCCTTCCCTCCCCCATACGACACCGTTCTCTTCTTTTCCCCACTCGATGGCGCCGCCTCTTCTTCCCTCTCCCACGCAGGGATGGCTGGATCCGGCGGCCAGGAGCTCACGAACAGCGGGGGCGGCCGAATCGGGTGGCCAAGAGCTCGAGCACAACGGGGGTGACCGGATCCGGCGAGCCATCCTCCTCCTGCTGCTTTTCACCGCAGCTGGCAGCGCCTCCTCGCGTGCATGGCGACGATTCCACTCCGCCGCTCGCTCCGCCTCCCTTGCGCACGAACGATGAGCGGTTGGGGAAAACTGCTACAGGATGGATGTGGGCTGCCTCACCCTCCCCTATTTTTGCCGTTTCACTATTGCTTCCTCCCCGAGCTGCTGGAAGGCGATTTCACAGGCGTATTTTCACTGTGGCTACAACGCTGTGGCGGCGCGGACAATATGCCCTCACTGCTGGACAAGCTAATATCCTTCTCTTGCTGAGAATGAAGCATCATGTTCCACGCATGGCAATATCAAACGTTCCTGAGTGACGACCAACATCAGAGGGCTCACAGTTATTCTCTGTACCCAAATCCATTTCTAATCATTCCAAAATCAGAGCGCTCACACCAAAACAACAAACAAAAAACCACATTTACCATGGAAACTATTCACATAATACAAAAAGTCCTGCTTGGCAACGTAGGGCCTGTTTGGTTGGCAGCCTAAGGCTGCCACGTCTAATCTTAATCGCGTCACATATTTTTAGACGTGCGTTTGGTTCCACGCCTAACATTAGTCGCGTCATACTTTCTTAGTCTCTGACCCCACACATCATAGACTCATTTACTTGCCACACTTTGCCACAAGTGTGGCGCCAATTTTGTCCGCCACACTTTTTGTGGCTGCCTAACTTTGCCTAAGGGTAGTTGTGGCAAAGTTAGGTAGCAACCAAAAAGGCCCATAGTATTTTCATAATTTTAAGACAAAACTTTGATTTCTGAAATACTGATTGAGATTAAGGGGATGTTCTTGTAAGCTTATCTCATTTGCTTATCTTCCTATTTATTTATAAGCTAAACTTGGAGAGTTTTCTGAGTTAGCTTGGAAAGTCCAGTAATTTTTATTTGACTTGTTTTAAGGAGTTCTAATACGTGGTTTCCAGATAGAAAAAAACAGACCGCAAAAGTCAAAAATTTTGAGTTTTCAATTCTGAGATAAGTAGATAAGTTGAAGAGAATAGACTCAGAGTCTTCTTCAGATAGGCCTAGAACTGGCTTTTAAATAAGATATTTATTTTTGTCCATAATTGTCTTGCAGGCGAAAGTTGAATCAAAGTCTCATTGATTAGGATTAGTATAAATTCTAGGAGGAATCTTGTCAGATCGATAGCCTAGTATGTTAACAAGGAGAAATTGCGGAATCATGAGCTCTCTACCGAAGGAAATTGTGCTCTTTGCTAGACCTTTTGATCCAGATTCCTTCTTCCAAACGAGCAGGCTTACTTGTTATTCCATTCCTTAGAACAGCTATTACCATGGTATTCAAAACCGTGAAGTGTTTGTATATATAAAAAGTTGAAACCATAATTTAGTAGAAACTATGGTATTTTTAGAGTATTTGTAACTCCACTCTTAAACAAAGTTATCACTATTTTGGCTAGCTCGTTGCTTGGCCAACTTTGGTGTCCTTAAAGCCATGCAACCAAACATGTTATAGTTCCAATGAATACCATAGTTAAATAGAGTTTATTGAAACCATAATTTTCTTGCATGCGCATTTGGAAACTCCCTATATTACAAAACTTCGGTTTCTATAAACTATGTTGTCAAACAGGCCTTAAAGATGTACCAACACAAAATTGCCGAAAATAGTTGAAATTGTTGAATTTAAGATGTGTTCCTTTATATTGAACCTAATTGATGGAATTATTGAATCGCTGAAAATATAAACTTCTAGAGTTTCGAGAAGCGACTGCAAGAACTTATGGCTTCAGGCTTACTTGTTATTCCATTCCTTAGAACAGCTATTACCATGGTATTCAAAACCGTGAAGTGTTTGTATATATAAAAATTTGAAACCATAATTTAGTAGAAACTATGGTATTTTTAGAGTATTTGTAACTCCAGTCTTAAACAAAGTTATCACTATTTTGGCTAGCTCGTTGCTTGGTCAACTTTGGTGTCCTTAAAGCCATGCAACCAAACATGTTATAGTTCCAAGGAATATCATAGTTAAATATAGTTTATTGAAACCATAATTTTCTTGCATGCGCATTTGGAAACTCCCTATATTACAAAACTTTGGTTTCCATAAACTATGTTGTCAAACAGGCCTTAAAGTTGTACCAACACAAAATTGCTGAAAATAGTTGAAATTGTTGAATTTAAGATGTGTTCCTTTATATTGAACCTACTTGATGGAATTATTGAATCACTGAAAATATGAACTTCTAGAGTTTCAAGAAGCGACTGCAAGAACTTATGGCTTATAAGCTTATGGTCGTTTCAAAGAACATGTTCGGAACGGCTGAGCTAAACGAATAAGCTGCCTAAGATAAAGTAAGCTGAATGTTAAGCTAGACTTCGTGTGGTTTTTAATCTGCTTCTCAAAGCTGGTCCGCTTCGTTTATGTTATTTTAAAGAGATTTAGAGGTAACTTTATGATAAAAAAAATAGAGTAAAAATGCTAAATTGGTTTTCTAGCCAAAAAAGCTTAATTCATTCTGAACATGCTCCAAATGACGAATGCTTTGGATTACTAACTTGTCTCTCTAAAATGTCTAAGTCGCTTATAAAAGCTCTCATAAAAAAATTGAATGATGTAGATTGAGCTAGGGACGACTTCTCTCCTCTCATCCCTCCTCACTCTCGACCAACCTCTCCACCTTCTCCTATGTCCTCGACCATGCTCCTTCTTTATTGGTGCGGGTTGCCACTACACAAGTCATCTATGTCGGTTCACAACCATTATTTGTGTC
This sequence comes from Olyra latifolia, assembly GCA_036346145.1. Taxonomy (NCBI): domain Eukaryota; kingdom Viridiplantae; phylum Streptophyta; class Magnoliopsida; order Poales; family Poaceae; genus Olyra; species Olyra latifolia. Next base: position 35,468,891 of record CM070529.1, on the reverse strand, counting down.
GATTGAATCGACTCTGATGTTTCCGGGTCATCTATATCGATTCAAACCACAAATCGACATAGATGAGTGTTTTTTGGACCTGTTAAATACAAGCACATGCATTCAGTGGGATTCAAAGTCCCAACCTCTTGACTCCAACCAACACTACCTAACCAACCTACCACAAGTAACTTCCTATCTTTATTAAATAGGATATGCATACCTTTTGATCTTTGTTATCCAAACTTTTTTTGGCAATTATTAAGGAATCTAGATTGCTTCAAATGGAAAAAGATCAACTACAAAGTTGTATATCTCATTGAGAGCTATCATTTTCATATAAGGGATGTCTCCATCCTACATAGCGTGAATAAGTTATCGATTTTCTAAATTTATAGCCATTATTTAAGCATGTAAATGGCTTCAAATGGAAAAGATTCAACCACAAAGTTTTAAATCTGGTCAAGATCTTCAATTTTCATATAAAGTTTATTTCCATCCAAACTTATATGAATAAATTATGAAATCAGGAAGAACTTGATGTGATTCAAAATATGATATGTGCCAGTTATTATTTAGAACCATTTCCTTTAAAAAACTGTCACAAATGAGCAAAATTATCCTCACCTGTTTTTCTTATGAATCGGCACATACACATATGTGCGGGCACATATAATTTGAGTATACCCACTGTTTTTATTAAAAACCGGTATAGATGAGCTCGTCTCGCCCGTGCACTTAAAAAAGAAACAAATAAGTATATCTTTCCCAGTTCTATATGATCTCTTTTGGTGTATTACGCTTCAGCCCTGCGCCTCCCTCTCTTATCTGCACTGCTGCACCGCTTGCTGCGACGTTCTCTTCGACACCACCATGCTTGCCTATCTTCGCCTCCCTCGCTCTGATCGTTGTTTTTATTGGGTATTTACGGTATATAATACCCCAAAATCGATACCAAGATCATTCGGTACTAGCTTTGGTTTTGATATTCAAATTTCTCAACATACTAATTCAGCAGCTAGATTTCAAATATCAAATTTTATTGTCATGTGGCTAGTTTTGTTGGACCACCTAGCAAGCAAGAATGTTTATGGATTGGGGTGAGCTAATCCATGCTGAAGTATTTTTACCCAGGATTTTGTGTGCCGTATGAGCCAACTGGGCTCCGCCCTAGCAACCCATGTGCGTCCGAACCCATACGACGGGAGCTGTAACAGCACGTGCAATTACGTGGCACCGTAGGATAGGTGCTCCCGCCCTGGAGCCAGAAAAGGCAACCCTTAGCTATGCAGGACGCAACGCATGTGTCCGCCGCGAAAAGCACCGGCACGCCAACAAGAAACAGATCGGAATAGCGTTCACATCTAATTTACGGAGGAATCGATCCTTTCCTGAGCTGCGACTCAAAGCATTCGTGCATGCTGCTATATATATACATGCGTACTACAAATAATAACAAGTTGACATCGCAATAAGCTTCCCAAAATTTACGCATATACATAACAAAGCGCCTGCCTGCCTGCCTGCCACGCGCGGATAGACTTGGGAGCTCGAGAGATGGCGGAGGCGATCATCGGGCCGCTGGTGGGGAGGCTCCACGACCTCGCCGTCGGCGAGGCCCGGGCGCTGGTGGCGGTGAACGACGACATACAGAAGCTCCGGGACAAGCTCATGTGGCTGCAGGCCTTCCTCCGCGAGGCCGACGCCAAGCGCCGCGCCGTCTCCGACGAGATCACCAAGGTGTGGCTGCACCAGACGCGCGACGCCGTCTTCGACGCCGAGGACGCCCTCGATCATTTCTATCGCCAGGTTGATATGTCCAGGTATTATATCTACAAATACGATTTCTCTGTAGAGCAGGGCAATTTTTTTAAAAAAAACAAATGGCAAAATCAATCATATTTGAAAAAAATGAATATATTTGGCGGTTCATTTACCGAGAATATTGTGTATTTGGCACATGACAAGATGCATTCTACATTTCTACATCTAATGGCACATAGAACTGTGTCATTCTAGTTTAGAACGGACACTCATAATGGATTACCTGTATTGGTTTTAAACTAGAATAGACACTAAAATATTTATGATGGTTCTTAACCAGAACCAACACATATACTTGTTACATCCCAAAATTTGGGATAAACTTTTGAAATTGTCTACAAGAAAAAACCCACAGTCTTCCCTAATTTTAATTTTCTAATGAAATGCCAAAACAAATTTTCAAAAACTTAGAAATCATTTGATGAAAGTCACAATTTACAAATTAAAAATGTGTTATTGAAGTGTGCATTGGAGACCTAAAGGTCTTATCCATAATATCTTGGATTTCTGTTAAAGCCATTTCCTTTTTATTTGGATTTATTCGCAATTCAAAATTTTTTATATAAGTAAGTCGAACATAAAAATTTGTCAATATTATTTATTTATGTTGTTTCTAACTTAAAAGTATTTTTGGAGGTTTTTGGAATTTTTTGGAATTTAAATGCTAATGTGTTTGGGCTCCCTTTTTCTTTTGGAATTTTCTACAAATGAGAAACTAGACAAAAATTTGAAATTCTTCTTGGGCTGGAGCCCATCTAATTCTAGCCCAATATTGCTTCCAAGGCCATTTGATATTGTTCCTATGATGAGTAGGCCCTAGTGGTCACCCCTGGATCTCCTTCATTTCTTCTTTGATCTTTCCTCTCCACTCTTTTTTTGCATTGGAATGCAATTAAATCCATTAATCCATCAATTAATTGGTCCCTTTAATCTTCCATTACCAATTTCAGTCACCACTCATCAGTACCATTTGAAAAATCTGAAAAATTATTTGAAGAGACCCTATGATCTCCCTCCCCCTACTTCCGTCTTGGGATAAATTTCCAATAGAGACAAACGGCGGCAGCTCTCCATGGTGCAAATTTTGTCATGAAACCTTGGGGCTACAAGTCATGTAGCGGTGAGGGATTGAGGAGATGCCTACAAAAAGAAGTTGAATTTGGCGATGATCTCTCTCCCCATCTCTACTTGAATGGCAGTGCGCGCCCATGCGTGCTGGACACGCCGCACGTGTCCCTTCACGCCGTCCGTCTATCTTTGCCGCTGCCCTGTGCCTCGTGCCACGCGCTGGCCGCGCCGTTGGCACCGCCGCGCGAGCCAGCACTACTCCTGGCTGCCTTAGCACCACTTGACCCTGCCTTAATTAAAGTAGCAAAGTTCCTACATGTCATTGTATGTTATGCATGAACATGCTTTAGCAAACCTTTAGTAATTTTACCATTGCTAGAAAATAAATTTTAGAAACTAAATTAAAGGTTTTAAAATATTAATACTATAAATCCCATAGGGATTTTATTTTATTTGGTAAATGTTGCAAGATTAAATCTAGGTTAAATATTTTTCTTAGGTTGTTCCTAAGTTGGAAAAGTTTCTATGCAAATTTGGAAATTTTTAGAGTTCAAAAGTATTTTAAATAAACCTAATAGATTTCTAGCAATTATAATACTTAAGGAAAAGTTCTGAATAGCTTCTATTAAATTTCAAAGCATTAGAATTAATTTAAATCTGCTACCAAAATTTTCCTGGGTCCTATACTGCATCTAGTATTTTTTGGAATTTGGAAGCCATAAAATAATTTAAATAAACAGATGGGATTATAATGATTTTTACAAAAAGGGCTAAACTAGAGTTACTGCTATTTTGCGGGGGCAAAAATCAGATTACTGTGCAAGGTTATAATTTTATTAGATCCAGCATGTTACCTAGTATTTATCATAAATTTTTAAACTTTTAAGGGGTGATTAACTATTTTAAGAAAATCATTTATACCTACTGAAATTACTAAAATAGGAAAAATGTTGGAAATTCCTAAACAGGAATGTGCTGAAATTAACACTGTGCGGCCTAGGGGCAGTCTGGCCCATGAGCGAAAACGACCTGACTGAGGCCTATAGACCGAACATGTAAACTAGGAGTACGTCTCTACTAATACTAACGGGTAGGGCCATGGGCCCACATGTTAGTGGCCAAAAGAGCTAACCATGGGAGATTTAAACGATAAACACTGTTAGCATGAGTCCTACATGTCAGCGACTCCATCTCACGGGCGACGTTGGGGTGACGTTAGCCAGGCGACAGGTCTCCCTTGGCTCTAGCTAAACTCTGGCGAAACCTCGGCGGGGACTAGCGGTGCTATGGTCCACCATCCTACTGGTTTAAGATTGGAATGGATTCAGCTAGTGGAGACCTAGGACATGCTGGCTAGAGCATCGTCGGTGGTGAGCCAGAACGGCGGCACCATAGGCTCGGGCGGTGGAATGCTACGGGAACAAGTTTCTACGGCAAAGGATGGGGCAGCGACAAATTCGCCAGTGTAGAGAGCATCTAGGTATTATCAGGGAGCTACCTAAGACGGTGCTAAGCTTAGAGAAGGATGGAGGTGAGCTATCACCTTCGAGGAGACGGCAGCGAAAACAGGGGTCATGTTGCCTAGGAGCTCCGGTGATTTCTAGCAAAAATTGAAGGCAGGATCATGAGGGGCGGCACCTAGAGAAGCTAGGGGTGCAAGGAATTGGCTGGCGGCTTACCGAGGCACCAGTGAGACAAAAGGGGGAAGAAATGTCTCAGTAGTGAAAATGGCGAAGGGAGGAGGAGCTAGCCGAACCGGGAGCTTAAATAGGCGAAGGAGGGTCCACAGGAAGGGAGAGGTGCATCCCGTGGCGAGGGGCTCAAGAGAGGAGCGGCACTAGAGGCGCAGGGCAGCAATGATTTCGGGTGCAGCAGGGGCACTACAGCCGTGGCGAAGATATGGATGGCCACGCGTTATGTTAGACCGCATCCAACACTAAATCATAATCAAGAGACCTCTTATGGTCCCGCTTCTCATGGCTTGAGAGCCAGAGATCCTACACTCCGCTCCCTTCCCTAATCTCAATAGGTCCTCGACCTCCAATTCTAGATCTCACTGTAGACAACCAATACATCCATCAAATCTCAATCCATGTCTCCACCTTATCCCAATGGATTTACACCTCAAGACCACCCGAAAATAGACCTTTATCCCATTCCAGCTTATGGCATTTTGCTTTCATTATATAGTAAAATTACAGAACTTCTACTCAAATATGAACCATCAGAAATATAGAAACTCTATTTCTAAGACTTCTAGTCTAACACAAAATGTAGAAATATACTAAAACTAGATATAGACATTTATGGATAGGCTAAACTGTCTTAATCAACTTGACCTCCCTAAGACGGTTGTGGCTTTCATGCCAATCACTACTACAGAACACCACATCAGTGCCAGTTTAGAACTGGCATTACTTTGAACCAGCACTGCATAAGCGGCAGTGATAACCTAGGTTATCACTACCGGTTTTGGAACCGGTCGTGGGAAGGGAGAGGTGCGTCCTGTGGCGAGGGGCTCAAGAGAGGAGTGGCACTGGAGGCGCGGGGCAGCAATGATTTCGGGTGCGGCAGGGGCGCTGTAGCCGTGGCGAAGATGTGGATGGCCATGCATTGTGTCGGACCACATCCAACACTACATCATAATCAAGAGACCTCCTCTGGTCCCGCTTTTCATGGCTCGAGAGTCAGAGATCCTACACTCCGCTCCCTGCCCCAAACTCAATAGGTCATCGACCTTCAAGTCTAGATCCCACTCTAGACAACCAACACATCCACAAGATCTCAATCCGTGTCTCCACCTTATCCCAATCGGTTTACATCTCAAGACCACCCGAAAATAGACCTCTATCCCATTCTAGCTTATGACATTTTGCTTTCACTATGTAGTAAAATTACAGAACTTCTACTAAAATACGAACTATCAGAAATATAGAAACTCTATGTCTAAGACTTCTAGTCTAACACAAAATGTAGAAATATACTAAAACTAGATATAGACATTTATGGATAGGCTAAACCGTCTTAATCAACTTGACCTCCCTAAGACAGTTGTAGCTTTCATGCCGATCACTACTACACCACATCAGTGCCAGTTTAGAACTGGCATTACTGCTAGTTTTTGAACCGGCACTGCATAAGCAGCAGTGATAACCTAGGTTATCACTACCGGTTTCGAAATCAGTAGTGATAAGGACTATCACTGCCGGTTCTCGAAAATACACGAATTTAGACTTAAAAATTAAAAAAAAAATTTCTTCATACCCAGAATCTATACCCTAATCATCTACCACCTACTATAGATTATTAGGACACATTTTTGAACGAAATACAAATGTTGCGTTACCCGGGATTTGAACCTGCGACCTCTCCACTCTACCCTCATCCTTCTAACCATCCCACCCAATCTCACATTCTAACTTACAGATGATATGCATACCTTTTAACCTTTGTTCGTCGAATCTTATCACTGTCGGTTCTACCTCTTAAACTGGTAGTGATAAATTATCACTGTCGGTTCTAGCCAAAAATGGTAGTGATAAATTTTTTAACTATTGGTTGAAAGAACCGGTAGTGATAAGTCCTATCACTACCGGTTCTTTTCTCAAACCGGTAGTGATACTTTACTGTCGGTTTGAGCAACGAATTTTGATAGTGATAAGTTCTATCACTGCTGGTTCTCAAACGCATAACCTATTTTTTCGCCGCTGATGCTTACAAACCAGCAGTGACACTGCCGTTTCTGACCTAACCGACAGTGATGGGCGGCATGGATGACCATTTCTATAGTAGTGGATATTGCTTCTGAGCTGTAGAAACTTTATCCTTCCTAGTGATTTAGTCAAAATATCTGCAAGTTGATCTTTTGTGCTGACGTGCTCAATGTCAACTTGCCCATCTTCAACACACCCTGATGAAGTGGAACCTGGTATCAATATGCTTGCCTCTATCATGGAATACCGGGTTTTAGCTTAATGAGATAGCCAACTTGTTGTACACATTGAGTACCACCTTGTCATCACTTTGATTCATCATATCTTCTAGCAGATGCGCCAACCAAATTACTTGACACGCTACTGTAGTAGGAGCAATGTACTCAACCTTTTGTTACTACTTCTTGCTTTTTGATGTCCAACTGACCAAGCTTGACCCAATTAAGAAAGCAACCCAGTTGTACTATTTTTGACGTCAGCATCTGCCGTCATATTGCTATCACTGTACCATACCAACTGTAGCGATTTTCAACTCCACCTTTCTTATAATAACTTTCAACTCCACCTTTCTTATAATAACATCCAGAATCAAGCACCGCTGGGCATGGGGCGTACACTACCGGTTCCAAACCGGCTCTAGTACCGGTCTTGGAACCGGCTGTAGGCATCCGGAGTGATGCCTATGGGGTTTCACTACCGGTTGATCTACCCGGTAGAGCTTGCCAGAAAAGGGGGGCACAGGTATGGCGCTGCAGCGTATCTACTACCGGTTTATATCACCAACCGGTAGTACACCTTGTCAGAAAAGGAAATTTCTTTGGGCCAACAACAAATTCACTACCGGTTTATATTACAAACCGGTAGTAGATCTATGGATTCACTACTGGTTTGTATTACAAACCGGTAGTAGAGACCCTGTTACCCATCCAACAACAGGCCACCAAATTACTTTCAATTTAGGTTTAATTGCAATCCACATTTCAATCAGATTCTTAATTCACAGATTTGCATATCAGTTTTTAAAATGCACACATAATTAATTGACAACACAACAAATTCACTCACAATATTAATTACTTCAACAAAGTACATATTCACATTCAAATAATATTCACATCAAATTAATTTAACACATATTCACATCAAGTACACGAGGGAACTCAAGTTTAAAATTCAAAATACAATAGTTCATTTTTTTCATCCGTCGCTTTTTGAAACCGAGGTTGAGCCCGTAAATTCGCTAGTCCTTATCATAGGGCACGGTCTGTACGCATGTTCGTGGAACGCGCCCTTTAGAGATATGACCTCATCAACAAGGAAGCCGGTGACTTGTTCTTGGATTGCGTTGACTCGATGCGGCGAGAGTATGCCTTTCTCAGAATTGGTGAGCTGTCATTAGGTGAAGTGAAAAAATTAATCAATCCATGAACTTTGATGTATAGGAAGTGAGAATTACGAATCGATAAGTATCTACATACCCATTCGGTACTTTGCATCTGATTGTGGTTGATAGTGAAATACCACACGAACTCACATACATAGTAGCCACATAAGTTATTTCCCGACTCCTGCCTCATACACTGCTGTGAGAAGAGTTGAAAAATATTATTGGCATGGAAAGGTGAAAATCATTATTGGAATAAAAAATGGTACGACACATGAATATTCGCTACGTACTGGAAAATCGGTTATAACATGAAGTGCCTCCTTGAATTGACCACCTTTCTGTGCACGGAAACTTGTAAATGCACTACGCGTGATTACGAATAGTAGTTATTAGAGTTCGACTCACTCGAAATAAATATTACTAGAGTAATAATGAAAGGAACAATATTACCTGTTAAGCAAGCGTATGATTTTTTCCAAATTTTGTACGGGCCTCTTTTGTGAGTCAAAAACAATGATCTGGCTGTGATCTAAGTAGATAGCAAGAAGGACCCAGTGAAACCTGTGCACATGTCAACATAGGTAATTAGTCCTAACTTCATGTCTTGCGAAAAAAAATTTAGAACGAGAAGATACGAAAAGACGTACCCAAAGTTGTAGGGTAAAAGTATAAAGTTTTTGTAGTATTGTCCAAGGAGAGCATTGAGGATATTGTCCTCGGTTTCTTCTGCTTTGTCCGTAACGGTTGATTCATTTACAACTATTGGATTGATGTAACCTATATTGTAAATAGACATGTTTCTGCAATTTTGTATCTCCATTCTGCATAAAAAGAAATTAGTCACACTTGCAATTTAATTAAATAAAAAGAAATTAGTTACACTTGCAATTTAATTAAAGATGCACAAGTTGAATTTTACAAATAAGACACTTACAGAGTCCAGCAACCCATGGAGGAAGGTTGTAGATACATAGAGTCACAGGCCAAGTGCTATGACTGCTGCTCATCTCACCGAAAGGATTCATCCCATCCGTACTCAAGCCAAACCTTATGTTCCTCACCTCCTCTGCAAAGTCAGGGAATGTTCTATCGACCTTCCTCCATTACGAGCCATCAGCGGGGTGTCTTAGCATTCCATCATCCTTACGCGCTTCTTTATGCCAATGCAACATTTGGGCATGCACTTTGTTCGCAAACAAACGTTTCAACCGGGGGATTATAGGGAAATACCACACCACCTTAGCGGGGGGTCTCTTCTTCTTGGGCTCCCCCTCTACCGCCCCTAGGTCATCACGCTGGATCTTATAACGTGATGCTTGGCACACTGGACAAGCATCCAAATCCTCGTACCCCCTACGATAAAGGATATAGTCATTAGGGCATGCATGTATTTTCTATACTTCCAATCCCAAAGGACAGACAACTTGCTTGGCTTCATAAGTACTTTCAGGCAGCGTGTTATCCTTTGGAAGCAACCTCTTAATGAGACATAGCAACTCATTGAACCTTTTATCGGACAAACCATTTGTCGCTTTCCATTGCATCAAGTCAAGTGTGGTACGTAACTTTTTGTGGCCCTGCTCGCAGTCTGGATACAAGAGTGTTTTGTGGTCCTTTAACAGGCGTTGGAACTTTTGGAATTGTCTTTCATCGATGTAATCTCCCTCACCATCACACAGCATCTGATCTAAATCATCCCCATCAAACTCTCCCAATGTATCTGCCATTGAACCGTATTGGGCTGTGTCCAGGTTTACGCTGTCTCCGTCTTCTTCTTCATCGTCTTCCTGTATAATCCCTTCTTCACCGTGCTTGGTCCAATAGATATAGTTAGGCATGAAATCTCTTTGGAGCAAATGGCTGTGAAGGGGCCTTGAGTTTGAATACTCCTTCTCATTCCTGCAATCCAGGCATGGACAACATATAAAGCTTGACGGCTTGTACACAACGGCCGCACTGATAAAAGCTTGCACACCCTCAATGTACTCCTTCGAGCGTCGGTCCGTGTTGTACATCCATTGCCGATCCATCTACAATAGGATGTAGCAAGCTAATTTTTAACTAATTTTCACATGATGATTTATCAATTTTTAGAATCTCAAAACCTAAATTAATTTACCATGTACATAAATTATTGTTAAATTGGACTCTAGCCCTTTCCTAGGCTATTCACCATGCACATAAATTAATCAATTAAATTATGATCGAGCTAGCTCTAGATTGGAGCAAAATCACCAAAATTTTTAATTATTTGCAATTTACTTCCAAAAATGATCAAGCTAGCTCTAGATTCAAAATCCTTCATCGATCATGTGAACTCCAATTCCAAATTTAATCTAAGTAAACTCCAAACATACATAACAAGTTTTTAACAATCTACTTCAAAAATGAGGTGAGCTAGCTATATAAAGTGAGGATGATGTTACTAATCTTTAAGCACTTGGATTGAAGTAAAATCACCAAATTTTGAAAAATTTGGGCAGCATCTCTCCTCAAATTTCAAAAATCACCACGGCCAGCACTTGGATTGGATCTAGATTCAAAAGCTTTCATGAATAATGGAAAAAATCACATTTCCTCCAAATCTAAAGCAAAGAGGTATACATTTAACGCTACATGAACTGAGGTTGATGTTACTAATCTTCAAACACTTGGATTGGAGTAAAATCACCAAATTTTAAAAAATTTGGGCAGCACCTCCCCTCAAATTTCAAAAATCGCCACGGACAGCACCTCCCTCCCTTCTCTGTTCATGGGCGATAGCTCTGAAAGGAAGACGACTGTTTAAATCGCGGGGCAAGGAGACTGGAGACCCCAGTGATCTACTACCGGTTGGTGATACCAACGGAGGAAGACTACTGTTTAAATCGCTGGGCGAGGAGACCCAAGTGATCTACTACCGGTTGGTTATAACCGGTTGGTATAACCAACCGGTTGGAACCCCAATCATCGTCTACCGGTTTGTATCAAACCGGTAGTGAAAGATTCACTACCGGTTTGTGGCTACAACCGGGTCGTAAAACAACCCTCTCCAACCCAGCCCTGGCCTTGGATGCCCTGGTAGCCGTTGAACCGGTAGTGATGCAACCATCACTACGGGTTGATATCCAACTGGTAGTGATGGGCCGATAGTAATGCCCAGTTCTGTAGCAGTGAAGCATACCCTTCATATACCTGAGTATATGTTTCACTGCTGCCATGCTTTGTAGTAAGTGCCTCCATATACCTACTGAATATGCCAAGTCTAGTCTGGTATTCACAAGATGCCACAAGCTACCCACAATACTTCTGCACTGGGTTTGATCAACTGGTGGTGCTTCACTCTTCTTGCTTAACTTAGGCATAGCCTCCAACGGTGTCTTAGTTGGATTGCAGTTGTTTATGCATGCCGCATGTCTCAAGGATATTCTTCGCATACGCCTCTTGAAACAGAGAGATTCCACCTAACATTTGATATACTTTAATGCCCAAGTAGTAACTCAATGTACCCAGGTCACTCATCTTGAAGAGCTCCTTCATCTACTGCTTGAATTTCTCCAACTTCTCCTCACTTGCTCCTATGATTACTAGATCATCAACATATACGCCAACTAGAAGAAGATTTTTTCCACTCCCTCTCTTTTATAGTGCAAGCTCATATCCACTCGTACGTTTCCAATCAGAGTGACACGAGTGCTATCCAACTTGAAGTTCCACACCCTAGGTGCCTAGCGTAGCCTATATAGGCCCTTATGCAATTGTGCAAGACTTTGTGCTCGCTGCCCTTCTCAATGAATCAAGATGGTTGACTAACATATAGTTCTTCTTTTAGCTTTCCGTTCAAAAACACATATTTGACATTCATATGCTGAGTTCTTCTTAACTTTAAAGACTCACTTGGAACAAATTGCATGATGCCCCACATGAAGTTCAACAAGACTCCATGTCTTGTTGTCAATGATCGAAGAACTAATTTCCTCTTTCATTGCAAGCTTCCAGCTCTCCTATTTAGCCTGTTCAAGAGATGTCGGCTTTTCTACTCCAAGCAAACATAGACCCGAATATTTTACAGGTTCAGTTATTGTGTACAAATCCGGCATATGTTGCAGCTGGACTAGTTCTCTTGGAGTCACATCCTGTCGGGACCTAGCCAACAAGGCCGAACCCCTCTATGTATTCTATACTAGTCCCAAGGATCATAATTAGTACACATAGTGAAAATAGAGTGATACATTACCAGCGAAAATACATTATTACATAACTCAGAAGTAATCCTGATACATTACACAAATGCTGGTGCATAGGTCGGATTATAGTGTCTAGTAGCTTACAATACATGGTGCCCAAAGCAACAGTACAACTACTCTATCTCCCAAGAAGCATCAAGATAGTAGGAAGTGCTCTTCATCTTCATAATCTGCGCCTGCGTTGTCAAACTGCCGGTCTTTGGCTTGCTGTCCTTCGACTGGGGTTCAAGAAATAAAAGGAAAAAATAGCAAGTGTGAGTACAACTGTACTCCGCAAGTCTTAGAAAAGAGTGAAGTATGGGGCTTAATACAAGAGGAGGCTTAGGTCATTTTGCAGAAAGCAGGTTTTTAGGATTTTGCCTAAGTGTAAGGAAAGTAGTTTTTGATACCATTTGAGTGTTAACTAAATCATTTACTTAGATTTTTCCTTTGTCAAATATCCTTTTTCAAAACCATTTCTCCAAGATCTGGGTTTTAGAAAAAAAGAGTCTACCATATGAATACTTCCTTCGCATGCTCATAACCGTGAGCACGGCTATCATGATAGTTTTTAACTCTACAGAGCATATACACTTTACTCTTAGGAGAATACGCACCGGGGTGTGAATCACAAAGCCATTTGGGCCATAAGCTTTAATAGCAATCGCTTCATGAGTCATCCTTGGGCACCCATAGAGGATCAGTCCAACGGCCCAAGTCCTCATGATGTATAGGAAGGCCAAGGAAAGTAGTCCAAGGTGTTGACAAACATGGAAGAATGGTCCATGTCCATACAACCCAGATGTTTACGAAGGACATCTCCACCAGCAAGTTGCTACTAGAGCCTAAAGCTTAACAGGTCAGGTCCATCGTATAATGAAACCCAAGGTTGTACTGTAAGGCTAAGTTTGTAGATTCATAGGATGAGCAGTCCTTAGAATATGTGAGGAGTACTAGCACGAACCTGAAACGATGCATGCCTTGCACCATACCGTCAATCAGGTCCTCCCTAGTTAGAAGCATTTAAGGGGGAAATATAAAATCCCAATCCCGGCATTTACACTCAATGCCTTATTTCACCAAGCCACATAGTTGCAATCATTTTAATAATACGAAATCATGGGTTCGTCATTCGGTTAAGCAAAGTATTTTTATCCTATTTTCAAGGAGATTGTATAGTCAAGGTACTTTACATTTAGCCCTAAGTTTCAAAGTTATTAGGGTCATGGACATATTTCTATTTTTCGATTGTAGCTACCCTCTAGAAATTACTTATTTTATAAGTAGCATGCATGTTTGGAAATTCTACTAAAACCTTTAGATTAGACAAGGGTTCAATCAATATGCGTCAAGTGACTTGCCTTGGTCAAAATCCGGAGGAAGGTAGTCTTCGTTGGCAGGGGGTTCCACGAACCCTCTAGGTCTAGCCTCTCACACAAACAATACACCAACTATAGAACAATATCAAAAACTGAAATGAAAATAGTCTTTGAATTTACAAAGCAGAATATAAAGGGTTTTGCCATTTTTAGAATTTATATAATAGCCTTTAGCATGGTTCTGGAATTTTAACTACATTAATTCCTACTAGAGTAAAGGTGCAAAATTTTTTCTAGGTCTAGAAATGTATCTACTATTTTACAGAATTTTTCTAGAATTTCTAGAGGTCATTTGCTATTTTTAATAATTCTATTTGTCATTTCTGAGTATATAAATTAGTTAAAGGCTAGAAAAGCAGGCAGATGCAGCGCGTGCGAAAGGAAAACATACCCGCAAGAGTACGCTTCCACTAAAATTGACGAATGGATCCTTGGTCGCACCTGTCAACGGCAGATTGCATCTACGCGGCTTAAGTCTAAGCTTAAACATAGTGGGGCTTGCCTATCAGCAACACATTAAGTACTAACCACTAATTAACGGCTAAGCACTGAGGCCTACCGGTTAGCGACACAGCTGGAGAACCATGATGTTAGCAGGCGTCATCATCTTCTTCTTCAGTTGATCGCAACCGGGTGGAAGAGGACGACGGCGCACCGGTGACTAGGGCCACCGTGGCTCATGAGCACTAGGGCTAAGGTCCTAGAACCTAGGTCGAACCTAGGGAAGCGACGGTGTCACCGGAGGTAGCCTGTTGCGGCGACGCGATGAGGGAAAGCAACGGCGGTCACATTCACCATGGCGTCGGCTGCCTAGGGGTTCTGGAACACGCACGAATGGTATAGAAGTTACTGGAGAGGGTCAGGGAGTTACCAGCAGTGATAGCGAGGATGTAGAAGGGCTGGATTGCTCTGGCGTCGCAGAGGTCAGCGGCACCCATAACAGGGCCCTTGTCGGCAGCGAGCTCTGGCGGGACCTAGGCCAAAATGAGGCAAGGAGGGTAAGGATGACATCCCTAGGATGCTTCCATAGCACGGGATTGGAACGGGACTCACCAACGATGACGAGATCGAAAAGGGGCGGTTCCTGCATGTGGCGCTCTACAGGTGCTCCAGTGAGCTAGAGGGCAGAAGAACTCGATTAGAGAGAGGACGACATAGCGGAGAGGGGGAGCTCTCATCCGGGCTTAAGCTTGGGCGAGATTACTCACCAGAGGAGGCAGGAGGCTATGCTAGAGCGCGGTTGCGGAATCAGGCGGGAGGGAAAAATGATGGAGGAGGCGCCTCGGGTTTTATACTGCCCGAGGGCATGTCGAAGGCACAGGAGGTGGCCTCGGGAGCTGGCCTGCAGCTCCGAGCAGTAGGGGAGAGATGAGGGTGGTGTCGTTGGTGAGAAACGCCGCGGCATTGATGTCTTGTCATTGGTTAGATGAGCAGCCAAGTTAGCTAGGGGCGTGGATTGAAGTAATGGCGCGGGATGACCGGGCGGCGAGGCACGACACCGTGTCATGTATTTCTACGTGGTCTGTTCTTGGGGAGAGACGAGGAGGCGAAGGCGCAGCGTTAGGAGCATGGCGACGGCGCGGGAGGTCACCCGAGGAGGAGGCAGGGAGGTGACCACGTAGTTGCATCGGTACGGCTACACGTGTGTGTCTGTCAGTCCGTCGCACGTGCGAGGTAGGGTCAATCGCAGCATGTTTGTCTCGCGTGCACAGCGAGGGAGCGAGCACGAGCGAGGCTGAGAGGGGAATGCGAGGGTGAGGGACTCGGGCCAAGCTGGGCCTTGGCTAGATAGCTTGTGGGAGGAGGCGGCCTAGGAGAGGGCGAGAGTGAGAGGGTGGAGGAGATGGGCCGGGGAGAGAGCAGGCTGGGGGAGGGCACGGTGGAACGGGCCAAGAGAGGGGGATAGAGGCCGAGGGAGGGGGTTGGGCTGGCTGGGGTTTTCTTTTTTCTTTTTCTTTTCCTTTTTCTCTTTTCTCCTTTTTTCTTTTCTTTTCTTTTACCCATTTATTGTCAAGGGATACACAAACGTACCTTCTGGGTCACTATATCAATAGTGCAATATGCCTTTGAACCACTCTCATATCCGATGAAGACCATATAAGGCCTCCTATCCGCCAGGTTTGCAGCATGTGTGCCAACATGATTCACGTGGACAATGCACCCGAACGTGCACATGTCATGCACAACAGGCTTCCTCCCGTGCTACACCCCTACAATTTTAATTTAAAGATTGTAATTGTAGGGGAGAATAGGAAAAGGATTGAATTGAAAATAATATTTTAAAGAAATTAGATGATGAATAGTAAATACTAATGAAAAAGACTTAAATTTGGAAAGATTTCAAAAAGGCCCCAAAATGGGTTGTTACAAATCCTACCCCTAAGAAAAGATGTTAACCTCGAGATCTAAAGGCTAGCTGGAGAACAAGGAAGGGTATCTCTGGCAGAGCAGCTCTTCGGGCTTCCAAGATAGCTGTCCTCCGGTCTAGTTGCTCCACTAGACCTTGCACATCTTGACTGTGTTGTGTCTTGTCTCCTTGTCTAAAGTGTCTAGGATTTGCACTGAATGTGCTGGGTAAGTGAGCTTCCACCTCTGTTGCGGTCCTGAGCTTCCACCTCTTTCGCCTTGTTTCAGTAGCATGATCCATATGTACCTGCTGAAATCATTGACAATTAGAAAATATTTGTTCCCAGCAGAGGTAGTTGGTGTTATCAGCCCACATAAATTAGCATGTAGGAGTTCAACTCCTTCGGTTTCCCTGAATGCCGATTCCTAGGAATAAAACATGTGGTTTAGAGTTAAGGTTCTGCTCGATCGAGATAACGAGTTGGATTTATCTAGCAGGTGTTGCTTCCTAGAAACAGCGCACCACCTTATTCTCCGCCAGTTGTTGACACCTTGGCAGAGAAGACCTCTACGGTCTCACCATCAAGCATCTTAAGATTCTCGAATTGAAATCAAGTTTGAGAGGCTATAGCTTTGCCTCTCAAACGCGCTTGTGCTCGACGTTCATCGTCTTGATAGCGTCCCATGCCACCTTCGCTGAGTCCTTTCCAGCGATGGTGATCATCAAGTTCTCGGGAAGCACTTGATAGATTGCCGATAGCACCGGACGACCCTTCCGGTATTCCGCGCCACCTTTCTTGTACGCGTCGTTGCTAGGATCAACAGCAAACCACACCACCTGCGTCTCCATTGCCACACGCATATTTATGGCCCATATTGTGTACCTGCTCCTTGCAAGCTAGGGTAACACGTCGTTGGCAAGGCCTCCTACCGTGCCCCACATCATCTCATGCCGCCATCGTCGTCTACCTCCTGCGATCACCAAGATTGATTTAGGCTTTGATATCAAGTGTTGGAAATCAGCCCAAGAACAAAACTCGTAAGATTTTTGGTGCCGTGTCTCACACATTGAGGCCAATGTTTTGCTTTTATTATATAGTAAAATTACAAAACACCTACTCAAATACGAAATACTAGAAATATAGAAACTTTATTTCTAAGTCTTGTAGTCTCACCACAAAATTTCCATTTTAAATCAACTAGCAGCGGGCTTCCTCTCAACACTATATGACAAGCCCAGGTTAAAATCCACACTCCACAATATATCACATGCACTGTAGCCACAGCCTTATCCGTCTTGAACCTGGGCACACCGGGCGCACATCATCCTCTCAACTCACTGTGGCCTTTCACTTCTCGCGCCTCCACCAGCAATGCCTCCCTGTTCTTCCTGCCTGGGTTATCTGCGTCGGCGCGTCCCTCCTCCTCCCGGCCTGCCATACCTCTATCTCTCCTCCCCTCTCAGCTTGTTGCACTTCTCTCTGCTCCTCCTCCCCGCCGGCAGCTAATATCTCCTCCACTCGGCGGTGCCGACTTTCCTGTCATTGTTGCCTCCCTTGCCCTTCCAAGAGCCAGCGTCCCCCTCGCCGGTGCCTCCCTCCTTCTGAGAGCCGACGGTCCCCATCACTGCTGACTCCCTCCTCCATCCGGGCTCCTTCGTCCTCGTAGGCTCGAGTTTGGACAGCGACACTACGAGCTCGAGCAGCTCAACGGAGACAGTGTAGATGAGGATGACTTCGGGAGGGGGCGCGCGTGCTGCTAGACTCAATGGCTTCTAGAGAAGTGAGGATGGCGGCCTTGCTTCGCGGTGGAGGGGATGTGGTGTGAAAGGGGTGGAGACCGGCTGCAAGGAAGAGAGGCTGTTGATTAAGACGGTTTAGCCTATCCATAAATATCTATATCTATTTTTAGTATATTTCTAGATTTTGTGTTAGGTCGAGTCTCTTTAGTGTTACATTGAAAATTTTGTTGTATATGAATGTATCTTTTGTGATGAAATTAGGTGAAAAGCATTGGGAAATGCCACCAACACTACTACATAACACGTCATGAAAATTTCCAAACTTTTGTCAATGCCGGTTTTTGAACCGGCACAATACAATAGGCACTGATGTGGATGGTCATCTGTGATGGTTACGAACCGGCATAGATAACTCATTCTTTGTACCGGTTTATGGCTAGAACCGACACAAATATATTTTAAAAAAAATTTAAAATAGCTAGCCTAGCTAGGTGGTTCTAGGCTAGCTACCAACCTACGCCTACACTACTAACCTAGCTATTTATCTATATCTAGAAGTCACAACCGCTATCATTGTCACTGCCACCGCCGAACTGGTAATCGTAGAGGTGATCAAACGAGATGGGGCTAGGGCTATCCGGTGGCAAGTGGGAGGTGTCCCCGTCATCGGACAGTAGAGCCCGTTCATACTGCAAGCTGGGTCAGTACTTCTCCTCCGATGAAATCGCGGGGGTGGGCTTGTAATCGTAGTTGTCGTCATTGCCCTAATCCTCTCCCTCCTCTTCCAAATTCATAGACGGATCCGTCAATGTCGCCTGCTGCCACTTGAGCGCCGGCTCCTCCCACGGGCCTCCACGCGGGACTCCTCACCAGCGGGCTCCTCACGGGGCGCAGGCCATGGCGACCATGGCGATTCCACCCGTGGGGACGAGGTGGGTGGAGAGGGCAGCGGCGACAAGGGAGAGGAAGGAGATTAGGCCATGGCAGAGTGGTGGAAGAGGTGACTGGAGATCTAGAGTGAAGTGGTGGAGAGATCGGAATAGGGGACTCGGCGGTCGATGTAGATTATAAAGATGTGTGAACATGAAAAAAATGCCCATGAAACGTCTTGGAAGACAAAACGTTCTATGTGTCGGTTGTAATTCCCAACCGACATTTATGGGTACGAAGCGACACACATATTTCCCTAACAGGCTGGAAAATGTTTATAGGTGCTGATTCTAATTTCTAACCACCACATATATATAGATTATATGTTCTAGATCGTGATACAAACCTGCACAAATCTATGTGTACCTGTTGGTATCCAGAACCGGCACATATAATCACTAATATGTGTCGGTTGGTAATTAGAATGGCACACCAAAGCCTTTGTTGCGTGTCCACTGAAGAACTAATACTAGTAACCTTATTTGTGTTTGTTCTAATTGAACCGGTACAGATGTACTGGTATATATGACCTGTTTTCGTGTAGTGCAAAATTTTGAAAAAAATTTCTTTCTTGTTGAAATAAATCCATTTATAGGATGAGATGGAAAGAATGGATGATGCAGTAGATGCATGCATGTTTTCATGTTGTGGTAATAGGGTCTTTTAAATTGTCCGCGTTTGCATGTGAGCCCTGTTGCCATCTTAGAACTATGGCGGCATACGTGGACCTTGATTTATCAAATAAATGGATTTTCTCTATAGCCAAAAAAGTAAAAGAAATTCTATAAATTTTAGTAAATGTAGAATCAATATAAATAACATTCCATGAGTTAAAAAAATACAAGGTTCTTGGATAAACATTCCAAATTTGACTTTATTGAAACATTGTTATGCACCAAGTTTTAGGATATTAGATGTGGTCCTGCAACCACGTGTTTTTGCATGTACCCCACATCTTTCATTAGGCAAATCCCTATAAACATGGGAAGCATTAACTAGAGAGATGAAACACAATTTATCTTTTTTTAACCGTAAATTTTGATTTGAAGATCCGATTGACGAACGGCTTTCACCGTTGCGATGCAGACAATTTTTTCCAACAAAACAACATCAAACTCGCCATATAAATTTTTTTTTTGTGGCAGTGGTCTCATTGAATTTACAGCTCGTTACTGTATATTACAAATCAGATCAATGTATGGTAATTATTTTTGCAAGCTAGTAACAACCAGTAAAATGGGGAAAATATATAACCAATGAAAAAATGTTATTAGCAATAATTAAAATTAGTTACTGACTAATAACGACCAGCAAAATAGAAAATTGTATACATCAAAAAAGAAAAATGACTATCGATTACAATTTTACTATATGTTATTGTACGTGACTTGCCAGTAACGTATAATAAACTAGGGTACTCGCTGATGTGGCATGGTTTCCTCTATCTATCAAAACCTGATTTGACCGGTCAATAGGGCGGTTTTGGGAGATTTCGCTAATGTGGCATAGTTTCACTGACGTGGCAGCCACATGGCATTGATAGGGATGCCACATCCTCTCTGTTAGGCCCTCATCTCTCTCTCTCTATCTATCTCTATATTCTCTGTCTCTCTCTAATCTCTCATCTCTCTCTAGAAAATCTCTCTCCAATCTCTATCTCTCTCTCTAATCTCTGTCTCCATCGGCGCCACGACAAGAGAGGGCTAGAGAGGGGAGAGTGACGGAGGAGTGAGTAGGAGTGGGTGGAGCGACGGAGAAGAGAGGAGGAGAAGGAAGAGTGATGGAGGAGGGAAACTGGCTGTATGGATTTGGTCGATTCTAGAACAGAATGGTGGTGTCAAGGATGGCAGAGGAGGGAATGGCGGCGGTCGAGCCCTTGCCTCTGCCTTGGTGTGTAGCTGGGCGGCGCAGCATCGGGGACAGCTGAGCAGGCGGCTGCGGTGCTTAGGCAAACGGACGAGAGAGAGAGAAAGCGAGAGAGAGGAGGTGGCGAGAGAGATGGAGAGATGTGGGTGGAGAGAGTGGTGCTCGGCAGCGCGGCGTCAGGGACAACGGAGAAAGCAGCTGTGGTGCTCGAGCAGACGGAGGAGAGAAAGCGAGAGAGAGAGGTGGTGAGAGAGAGATGGAGAGATGAGGGTGGAGAGAGGAGGGAGAGATTAGAGATGAGGATGAGCTGATGCTAAGGTGGCAGTCCAGATGGCAACCACACAGGTTTGACCTACCACGTCAGCAACTACCTCAATGAAAACCACCCCAAACCTGGGTTTGACCAGTCAAAGGACTAATTAGTTCTGGTCTTGATAGTTCGAGGACCGATCAAACCCGTTATTTTGGATTAGGGACCAAAATGGATTGATGGGAATAGTTGAGGGAGCAATTTGGTACTTTTTTGGGTATCTTGGGTGCTGCCATGCATGGAGGAGAGGACAAGGTCACTGGGGCACCGCCACATGTGGAGGGGAGGACGACGTCACCGAGGCACCGTTGCTCGTAGGGTTGGCCCCTCTAGGATGCCGCTGCACATAGGGTTGACAAGGTCACCGAGACGCTGCCACGCATAGCATCGACTAGGTCACCGGGGTGTCCTCGAGTGTGGAGGGTGGACGAGGTCGCCAGGGCCCGCCGTGCGTGGAGGGTGGACGAGGTCGTCGGGGCAGCGCAGCATGTGGAGGGTCAACGAGGTCGCTGGGACGCCACCGCACATGGATGAAAGGAGGAGGTCGCTGGGATCTGGAGAAGAAGTTGGGATCGTGGCCATTGTAGAGGCACTTGTGGGGTAGAAGCCGATGGCGCGGGGCACGAGACACTACTACAAAAAATCTTATTTGTGCCGGTTCAAAACCGGTCATCTGTATCGGTTTTTGAACCAGCACAAAAAAAGACGCACAGATGACATCAGTCATCTATGTCGGTTTTTGATCCGGCACAAAAGAGGTCATCTGTGTCGGTTCTAGCCACAAACAGACATAGATAGCTGGTTATCTGTGTCAGTTCGTGGGTAGAACTGGCACAGATGAGGATTTTTACAAAAACATTTTTGGGTTTAAAAATGACAAAAAATATTCTATTTTGACCTAGCTGCTTTAGGGGTCAATTACTACCACCACCCTCCCCTAGATAGTTGTTTTGCGTGGAATAATAATGTCGCATAGCCCGGAATCGAACTCATGACCTCTTGCATAGAGACACTCCACCTTCTAACCATTCCACCACACAGCACTTTCTAATCAAAAAAGGATATGCATACCTTTTGACATATGTTTTTCGAATATTTAAACATCTTTTTAACCATGTAAATGACATCAAATAGAAAACTTTTTAACTACAAAGTTGTATATCTCGTTGAAGGCTACAATTTGCATGGTTCTATCCGACTTTATTTGAATAATCATAAATGTTTTAAGCTTGTGATGATTATTTACACATTTATATTGCTTCAAATGAAAAGATATCAACTACAAAGTTATAGATCTCGTCGAGAGCTACAATTTACATATAAAATTTGTTTTCATCCAAGCTCGTATGAAAAAGTTATAAAATTTAGAAATTCTCAAAATTTTAAAAATACACATCTGTGCCGGTCCGTGGCTAGAACCGACACAGATAATCTCGGTTCTAGCCACAAACGGCACAGCACAGATACATCTGAGCCGGTTCTAGCCATCAATCGACACAGATAATTCAAATTATTTGTGCTGGTTCTTGGTTAGAACCGACACAGATATATCTGTGCCTATTCTAGCCATGAACTGGCATAGATACTCACTGATCTGTGCCGGTTTTTTACTAGAACTGACACAAATGTGTTTATCCCGCCCTGCCTTTTATGAATCGGTACAGATAACCTCATCTGTGCCGGTTCGTAATGAACCTACACAGATGAACCGACACATATGAGGGTTTTTGGTGTAGTGAGACTGAGGTCCCCACGTAGCCTGCGCGGTGGAGGGAGCGCCGACGCCGGGATGCGGATGCTGAGCCGTAGATCTAGTTTTGGCAGTTTGTGGGCCAATGGTGGAAGAAAGACATTAAGAGCATCTCCAATGGTGTTGGCTATAAGAAAGTGCTATGCCATCTATAGATAGCAAATAGTCAACCTCTTCAATGGTGCTAACTATAACATTGTTTCTAATATTAATTTGGACCCACATGTAATAGTGTGCATCCACCTTATAATCCGCTATAGCCTACCTCTTAGCTAAGAGGCAGCCTCTATCTCTCTCATCTCCTTCTCTCTTTCACATAAGCAAAAAGCTGAGGTGAATTTCTTATAGCCAGCTGAGGTGTCTCCATTGGAGATGCTCTAATCATCAGGATGTGGGATAGACCTAGCTTGAGAGAGAAATGGGTGGTTACCACTAATTAAGAGGCAAATTAATTATCAGTGAAAATGGATATTAAATGAGTTAGGACGTGGTTCATGAACCACATGCAGACTCGATTAGTCTCAAACGGAGGGACACGGAAATAGCTATTTAGGAGCTAGCTTTTAAATAGTGTATATATATATATATATATATATATATATATATATATATATATATATATATATATTTATTTATATAATTAAATTGATTATGGCCTACATCAGCACTTATCAGGATTGACACGATGCATAAGCTCAAATGCAAATGGAGAAAAGTTAAAGGGGCCAAAAATTAATTTTTAACTCTCATGAGCTAAGTGTGATTTCCTACATTTTACGTGACCACAGTGAAATTGACTCTTAAAGAATGAAGCACACATCCACAGCGTATGTGCAATTCTATATGTTTAAAGTTTACTTCTATATTTTTTTTTGTAAAAATATGTTGTTCAAAAAATTCCATACCAACGAAACCATGACATATAATAACACAAACAGTACATAATCATTGTCCTTGTCCAGCTAGACACCAAAAGCAAAAGAGTTGCATGCCATCACTGGGAAAAAAAATCAGAAGCAAAAAGACAGCATGCATGTATGAATTCTGCGCAGAGGAATGAATAATATATAGGGTTATTTAGATAGATGCCACATCAGAGCTCTCTTTTAGAGATACGCATTAAAAAGAGATATTATAATACAAATTAAAAAAACCAACTTACCCTTGCTGCTTCTTCCTTCTCCCTCGATCATCGTTCCGACCTTTCCGTGGCCATGCCTGCCGCCACCCCTGTCTATTCCAGTGTAGATGCTCATGCTGACCATTACCCAGACCCATGTCGTGCTGCTGTATCGATCCCTAGTGTTAAGAAAATGACAAGCATAAGATCAGAAGTAGATTAAAAATATGAGATACCAATTTTACATCGAAAACCCTTACGGTAGAAATCATGTTTGTTGACTCAACGAAAGCTTCACTATTTCGGGAGAGTTACAAAATGAAGAGAGATTTACAATGTGACTTATCTTCCTATGCATGTTACATGTAGTGCTAAGAGTTGGGCCGTGCTTTTGTGGGTGTCCCAAGCACGGCCCAATTTTGATGATCCGAAGCATGACCCGACACAAAAGATAATGTGCCAGGCTGGCACGGTCTAAATGGCATGCTGCGCTGGGCCCGAGAAGCAGGCACAAAATGGGGCTGCCTAGCCTGACCCGATTGTCTGGGCAGTGCTCTAGCTGGCTTGGCCTGAAGGCTCCTATTGTGCATAAAACACATTGTGATGGCTGACACACAGTCAAATAGGACTCAATTCCTACGTAGTTTGTACATACTCACTTGGTAACCTCCCAAGGGTAAGTTCTAACTCCCAAGACCAACACTTTGTAATGTTCAGTTGCTCACATGTTCACATGCATGTCGTGTCCATGCCGGCCCGGCTCGAAGATAGCCCACCATGCCTCCAGTTCGTGTCGGGCCTCGCTAACCCGACCTAGCCCGATGAACTTGCCATGCCATGCTAGCCCGTTTTGTAATGGCCCGAGGCACGACGGGTCCGTGCCATGCTAGCCCGGCACGACCCAAATCCAAGCACTAGTTATATGATGAGTTTATATAGGGCGGTGACTTAGAGTCCAATATGGAAACAAACTATCCTGTTTCATGGGGCCTCAAGAGAGCCTTTCATTATAGGTTTGGTCGTCTTCACAATTTGAATCATATATCAACAACACCTATCTATTCACCAACTACGCTGGTAGGGAGGCATGGGACAGAGTGCTGGATCAAGGCTGGCACGAGGCACACGGTCTACATCATGATGGAAAGCACATGGTGGTGACCAGCACTTTTGATAACAAGGGCAGCATGCACCATGCGTTGTAGATGTTGAACCTAAGTTTGAGAAATGGACCATGGTTCTCGTCACCTATCGGAGTTTGCCAAGATGGAGAGAGAGAGGGCGGTGATGCCCGAGTGGAAGGAGGCTGGGGAACAAGAAGGCCGCATAAGAAAGAAGGTGGGACCTTGGACTTTGCCAGATCTCGAGCGGCGATTGGATCCGACCGAGGACAAGGTCGAAGCGGATGTATAGGCCGACGTTGGGCGGTCATTGGCGGCTGCTCCACCATATCTAGTGGTGGTGGCCATGGCGGCACATTGGCCTAGAGGAGAGAGGAGCGATGGTGGATGGATGGATGAGAAAGAATGAATGTGGCAAGATAGCATTTTAAAATTTTATAATGGGATGCATACAAGTTTTTGAACTTAGTTGTGATTTAGTGATATATTTACAATACTCATCTTTTTAATGTTATTTCTCTAACATGAGATCTTTGCATTGGCATGTACAGAAATAACCCTAATATATAAGGGTCTACTACCTTTCTAATTTTGGCCTCCGTTTTATTAGTTGCTTATTTCATAACCATTTATTTTACAAGCAATTCTTTCACTACAAGTGTAGAATATTTCACAACCAATTGTGCGACATGTTGGCCGTAAGAGCTAAGAAAATGCAGCGTCCGGTATAATTAAGCAAATGATAAGTTGTAAAAACTTAATTAACTCAAAGTGTGTCAAATTTCATTAAGAACACCTTAGTTTTGCTGTCTTTTATAAATATTAATACTTTCGAGTACTGTGTCTGTACTCTTCAAACAGGTAAAGATCAGATTTTAAACCCCATTAAGATTCTGCTTGCAAGCTGCAAATATCTAGTCTAATATTTATATCTATAATATATGTTTTGAAGGTTTCCATTGTGGGTGCGTCCAAGTATGACATACATTGCAACCTTCACGATACAAGCACCCATGCGACGCATTCTCTCCAGAAAGATAAAGGCCATCAACTTAAGACTCGAGGATATCATTCAAAACAAAGATAAGTACAAGACAGAGGACGTGAAGACAGATGAGCATTGGAAACCTTCGACAACAATACAATATACACATAGAAAGTTGTAAGTGTCCCAAATGAGCTTTACCACTTACTTGTTTTTGACAGACCTCTATATTTGTTAGTTTTTCATTCTCCAATGTATTTGTGCCAGGGCTATATGTACTTGTTAATACAAATATTTTTTATATAATGAAATTACTTCTGGTCTCTACATCCGAAGATGTACACCACCCAAGAGTCTTATAAGAGAACAAAAACAACAGCTAAATAGAGTCCAAAATAAAATGAACAGCCTCAAGCAAGACATAATCTATTATTAGCCCTCCAACCATAACTGTTATTGAAGAAACTCACAAACACTGCTTCTATAGCTTGGCATGCCTTGATAGTGTCGGCAAAATCATTATCCTTCTAAAATGATGCCTAGTGCCATAGCCAGTATGCCCCCACTAAAGATGCCCTGAATTAAACAATCTTTGAACTTGTCAAAAGTCAAATCATTTCAACAAGGTCAAATTGACCAAAATAGAGCAGCAATGCTAATTAAGAATGTGATGTTTTTGATAATCCCCTATCCCTAACAGTTTCTCTCTTCATATATCTGATGCTACGAGGTGCCACCAAACCAAGGGCTATATAAACAATGCACCAAATAGATCTAGAGAACTGGCAATCAAAGAACATGTGTTTCATAATTTCACTGCGATTGCAAAAATCACACTGTTTAGTACCCCTCCACATCCTTTTTGCTAGATTGTCCTCAGCAATAATAATAACCCTCTCTAGCTAGATACCAAAGAAATATTTTTATCTTGAGAGGAAGTATTAATTTCCAAATCATATTATTATTATAATGGAGACTTTGATCTATCGGTCTCTGGTACATGAATTATACATAGAATTGACCATTTATATGCAATTTCCAACAAAATTTATCCCTTTATTGCCCAAGTTATACTTGTTAATACAAATATGTATTACTATATATTTAATTAGTTAAATATATGAAGGGATATTTTGTTTTTACAATTTTGATATCATTTAACAAATACATCATCTAGCACTGATGACCTCCAAGTGCATGGAGCCCACAGATTACAATGTCTAAACTAATTGATGGAGTATACATATACTGCTTTGCATGTGAAGATGAAATATTTGATTTATTGGAAATTGTAAAAATCAATTTTTCAATCTTGGAAGTTTCAATCAATTTTTCAATCTTATGTACGTAAAGAAGTGGAATGTATCATCTAGTCCAAGGGAACCTTGTTATCAATTATGAATTAAGGCTTAGAAGTTGTATCAAACATTGTTTTAGTAGAACCATAGATCAAACATATAGGTTTGACATAAGTACTTAGGAATTAAAAAAAATCAAGAATAATAATTGAATTGACTTATATAAAACTCAGAAATAATTAGGAGATAAATAGGAATACATGATTTTTAAGAGATATTAAATTCAAATTTTAAATAATTTGAAAATAAATTTATGAAGGAAAAAATTTTGGACATAAAAGTAAATTTACAAAATGTTGATTATATCGATTGAAATTGGACTAAAATAAACCACAAAACTATGATTAATTTTTTACAAAATATGGCCTGTGCAATTGCTTTTAGAATTATTAGCATGTGCACACGGATGGGTTTGAATGCTAGTATTGCATAAACACTTATGATTAAGCCAGTAATTATACGTAAATACTTGTAATTAAAGGCGAGGTTGTCCCTAACTTCTTTGTCCCTTCATAATTCTCGCCAAAAGGAATCTGGGTTTAATAATTTACACAAGGATTAGGCACATGAATATTGATGGCCGATACATGGTTTACATAATTACATTTGATATTTCATGAATATCGTTGTACGTAACCTTACTGTTATATATGGTTGAACTACAGGGATGACTTACAGCAATCCTATCTGCCATTGCATGAAAATGAAAGAAAAGAACTGATGGAAGCCCTTATTCCAACTAAACACCAACCACAGAACGAAGAACGTCGTCCAGTCGTCATATCTGTATATGGAAAGAGTGGTGTCGGTAAGACAACTCTCGTGAGAAGCGTATGCAAAGAGATGGCTAAGAAGAATCATTTTGATGTTCAAGCTATGGAGTGTTTTGGGCCTAATTTAACTGCTACCAATATCCTACATAAAATTGTTCAGAAGCTGACAGAAGACAATGAGAATTGCCCTAGAAGTAAGGTCTTCGATATGTTGGCTGAAAAATTAGAAAAAAAGAAGTATTTGCTGGTTATAGATGGTGAAGTTAGCAGCACTGAATGGAAGAACATTCTGATTATTCTGACTGGCTTAAAGGTTCATCCTGACGGTAACAGGATAGTTCATATCACACAACACAGGCCATATGATCCATCTAGTTATCGTCATGTCCACATTCATTTACAAAATCTTGAACAATATGATACCATTGAATTGTTCCAAAAAAGACTACCACATGATGCCCAAGATCTAGACATCGAAGATTTCCGCAGAGAGATTTTCGATATCACGGAAGGGTTGCCTCTGTCTATTGTTCTTTTGTCGGGGCTTGTCCAAAGCAAGGAGTTCCCTCATGAGTGGACACAAGTATTCCAATACCTCAAGTCTAAGAAATCGAAGCGGCTCGACAATATATTGTCTCTGTGCTTCGATGATCTTCCACATGAGCTGAAAGGTTGCTTCCTATACTTTACTGCATTTCTAACGAACACCACAATTGAGGCACACGACTTGGTGTGCATGTGGATGGCAGAGGGGTTCCTGAGAGCAATGTTTGGGAAGACAATGGAGAAGATAGGTGACATTTACTTGGATGAGTTGATTGCCAGGAATCTAGTGAACCCTGTGCATATGGATGATGCTTCTAGTGCTTGGAGTATGTCAGTCACAGTCCAAAACAAAGTCCATGACTTTTTATTGTCCGAAGCACATGAGGCGAATTTCCTTGAGGTCCATAGTGGCGATGACAGCCCTACTTTGACAAGTGCTCGTCGCCTCTCTCTGCAGAATTACACAGACAAATACACTGCCCTGGCCAGTCCATTGCCGAAGCTACGATCTATTTTCTCTCAATTTGAGCAAGAGTCTAAAGAAGAACAAGAGAGCATGACCAATGCGGAAAAGAAGGCAATCGCCAAAAAGAAGAAGGATGTTAGATCTCACATACAGGGATTATTACATGGATCTGAGTTCCTCCGTGTCATCAATCTGGAAGGCATTGAGATCGGTGAGAAGTTGCCACGTGAAATAGGTCGTGTTGTGCACCTTCAGTACCTTGGAATCACATCATGTTCATTGCAGAAGATCCCACGGTCCATTAGAGGCCTAACTAGCCTTCAAACACTGGATGTTAGGGAAACTAATGTTCGGAAGCTCCCACGGGTCTTCTGGATGATTACTACACTGAGGCATGTTTTTGGTTTTGCCCTCAAATTACCAAAGAAAATTGGCAGCTTGAAGCACCTACAGACACTAGACTCCATAGAGCTTGATGATGGTGAGCAGGGTTTGACAGGGACGCTTGGGCAGATGATCCATCTAGAGAATTTATTTGTTTGGAAGATTGCAACTGGCAATATGGGTTCTTTCTCTGCTGCTCTCAGCAAGCTGGAGTATCTTAGGAATATAGCCTTGCATGGTGATAACATTCCGTCAAGTGTATTCACCACCATCTCTCTCCGCCGCGTCAGGTACATGGCACTGAAAGGGAAGCTGGAATTGCTATCTAATCTTGATGATATGGACTCATGCCTTCCCAATCTCGCTATTCTTTCACTGGAGGAAACAAAGGTCTCTCAGTCGTTCATTACAAAGCTGGCTGAGCTCCCATCCCTTGCAACCCTTGCCCTGTACTCTGGCTCGTACATGGATAACCTGCTTTCATTTTGTTCAGATGGATTTCCTCATCTGACTAAAATCAAGCTTGATGTGGAAACATTGAGAACAATTGTGATACAGAATGGTGCGCTTCGTAAACTCCAGGAATTGGATATTCTCTCCGAGCGGCTTCGACCTAATATCATTTCCAAAGAACAACGCATTGAGAAGATCATTGTCTAATTATTTCCTCAGGACAAAGATAAGAAGACTTCTGATGAAAGGGTAATTATTATATTATTCCTCCTGCCAAAAAATAATGTTATTTCTAGCGTGTTCCCTCCTCCTAAGAATGGCCATATGTGTGTGTCGTGGCACTCCAGCATCTTCGTGGTGCCACTCTATTTCGTGTGTGATTACATTTGCCTCGTGTGTTTGTGTGGATGGATTGTAACATTTGACTGTCCTGACTTCCTTCAGTGTTGCCATGTGTATAAACTAATGTAATAATGTGTCAAAATACAAGATAATTATCATGCCATAAGTTCTAAATATACATTATGTTTTCCATATAACAACTATTTATAGGGTTATCATGGAGAACAATTGCTAAATTATTTGATTATCTGACAAACGCTTTAGCTTTTTGAAGCCCTTTTTTCACAATGTCGGAGTCACAAGACAAAAGCTATCAGATCCCAAGTCGATCAATTTTTAGTCTCAACTTGTCAAAGACACATTTCAAAACTCTCCAAGTTCAAATTCAATAAATAATCAAATAATTTTAGCACTGCAGAATACCCAGCTCTGTTTTAAACACGAAGATATTTACAAGGTCGGCCCACCTTAGCCGAATAGATGGCCATTCCCCACTCCCGTTCCCTACTCTCTCCCTCTCATTGACCCCTCTCTCTCACTATATGCCCTGCCACAGCCGTCATCGGCTAAATTGGCAGCTTGAAGCACCTACAGACACTAGACTCCATAGAGCTTGATGATGGTGAGCAGGGTTTGACAGGGACGCTTGGGCAGATGATCCATCTAGAGAATTTATTTGTTTGGAAGATTGCAACTGGCAATATGGATTCTTAATTTCTCTGCCACTCTATATGGTGTGTGAAATTACATTTGCCTCGTGTGTTTGTGTGGATGGATTGTAACATTTGACTGTCCTGACTTCTTTCAGTGTTGCCATGTGTATAAACTAGTGTAACAATGTGTCAAAATACAAGATAATTATCATGCCATAAGTTCTAAATATACATTATGTTTTCCAAATAAAAACTATTTATAGGGTTATCATGGAGAACAATTGCTAAATTATTTGATTATCTGACAAACGCTTTAGCTTTTCGAAGCTTTTTTCACAATCTCGGAGTCACAAGAAAAAAGCTATCAGATCCCAAGTCAATAAATTTTGTCCCAACTTGTCAAAGACACATTTCAAAACTCTCCAAGCTTAGATTCAATAAATAACCAAATAATTTTAGCACCGTAGAATACCCAGCTCTGTTTTGAACACAGAGATATTTACAAGGTCAGCCTACCTTGGCCCAATAGATGGCCAATCCCCTCTCCCCTTCCCTACTCTCCCCCTCTCATTGACCCCTCTCTCACTCTCTATGCCCTGCCATAGCAGTCATTTGCTTGCCCGTACTCCACTGTGCGTCACCCTCCTATAGCCATGCCTAGTTTGCATCATTGTTATCGCCGCCCTTCTTGTGGACCACTTAGGAGCTTGCACCACGTCCACCCAACACCACCGCCCCTATTTCTCTCTCTCCCATGCTACTTCTTTCTTATCTTGCACGCATGGAACACGGGGAAGACCCCTAGGCCCTCCCCGCTTCACCTCTACCCCCACCCCGACTCTATAAATCCAACCTAAGCGTCCCTTCTCTTTTTCTTCCACCTCCCTCCTCTACTACCGAGCTCCGGCGACACCAACTGCCACATCGGAGAGGCTTCCGTCCTAGGCTTGGTCCATACGTGGAGCACTCGTCCCACTCTATTACGACCTCCACCTAATCGACTTATGTTGCCTTGTAGGATGAGGGAAAACTCAAGCACCACCGCCTATACACAATCACCCCTCTTGGATTCCACATCAATAGTGAGACCCTAACCTCGTTCCTCCTACCTACATAGTCTCTAGGATCCCCTAACAAGATCGTGTGATGATGTTGCCCCAAGGATCACCAGAGTGCGTTGATGTTGTCTGCCCTGTGTTGGTCGATGCTACCATCTCCATCGTTGACTCGTTACCGACCACCTATGTCCATGCCATCACCAGATGAAGCTTCCTCATAGCTCTAGTTCCCCTAGGACCCAATGTTCATGGCCTAGCCCGGCTAGGTCACCAGAGACGAGTGTGCAATGGTAGCTTTCCCCACCTTCCCGACTGAACCTCATCACCGCTAGGGGCATCCCTAGCGCCCTCACACAACCACACCACAAAGGCAAGAGTCATCGGCAATGAACTCCTCTTTCCCTTCTTGTTCTGCTCGAGAGGTGTCGGGACCTGGTCAAAGGAGACCGAACCCCTCTCTGCATTCTGTACTAGTCCTAAAGATCAAAAACTAGTACGCACAGTCTAAACAGAGTGATACATCATCAACTAAAATAAATTATTAGATAACAGGGACATTACCCTAGTCCGGTACAAACATGGTGACACGTGGGTCGTGAATCAGAGTTTGGCGGAATACAACACAAGGTCCACATACACTAGCACACGCGTGCCACTCGACAACTGCTACTATTCCTCCATAGGTAGACAGGCAGTAGGAAGCGGCCCTAGTCTTCTAAGAAATCCTCCAAGTCATCTGCCTCATAGTCAGCATTGGTTTTGCCATACTGCGAGTCTTTTGCGAACTGCCCCTCAACTAAAGTTTAGAAAAATAAATAGGGAAAGAGTAAGATTGAGTACAATTGTACTCCGCAAGTTAGAGAAATAAGTGCAGAATGGGGTTCCGTACAAGGGTAGGTTTGGGATAATTTGTAGAAAGCCAGTTTTCCAAATTTTTATCCTAAGGGAGAAAAAAGTAGTTTTTGAAACTATTGCGGTAAACCAAGTTGATAGAACGAGTTTTCCTTTACCAATCCAGTTTTGCAATTCTGTCTACAAAATTCTTTACTCATGCAAAAACCTATTTTGAAAAGAAAGATGTACCATATGATCAGTCCCTTCGCAAGCTCTTAACCGTGAGCACAACTATCATAATAGTTTTAACTCTACAGAGTGGGTACACTTTACTCTCAGGAGGTATCACACCAACGGTACGAACCACAAAGCCGTTTGGGCCAAAAGCCCTAATAGCACTTGCTCTGTCAATCATTCCTGGACACCCTATGGGGGATCGGCCTATGGCCCAAGTTTTCACATTGTACAAGAATGCCAAGGAAACAAGGTCCAAGACGCCGACGAATCCTCCCTATCCGTAGATGTCTACAAGGGACATCACCACCAGCAAGTAGCTACTAGAGACTTAAGCTTAATAGGCCAGGCCCGTCCCATAACGAAACCTGAGGCTATACTGTAAGGCTCAGTTCGTAGGATCATAGGAAGTACAGTCCTTATACTAGGGGAGGAGTACTAGCACCAACTCAAAACCGTGCATAATTTGTACCATACCGACGATCAGGTCCTCCCTAGCCGGAGCATTTTAAGGGGAGAGTAGAAACACGTCCCAATCCCTGACATATACCCCGATGTCGTCTTTTACCAATCCACACAGTTGCAATCATGTGAAGTCATGGTAAAATCCTATGATCATGTACAAGCATTTTCATCCTATTGCAAGGAGATTTTGTACGCAAAGTATTTATAGATATTCCTAAGGTTCAAAATTTATAAGGGAGCAGAGCAACATTTTATATTTTGGTGGTAACTAAGCTCTATTGATTACTTATTTTATAAGTAGCATGCAGGTTTCAAAATACTAACAAAACCTTTAAATAAGACAAAGGTTCATTCAATATGCATCAAGGGACTTGTCTTGGTCGAATTCCTGGTGCGGGTAAGCATCCTCGGTGGGAGTTTCCACGAACTCTTTGGGTCCTAGCCTCGCACAGACAACACAGCACACCATCACAACCTTTGAAAACTGAGATTTTAAACATATTTATTCTTACTGAGATGTTGAGTTTTACATTTTTCCTATGTTTAGGAACATACCTAGTATTTTACAGAATTTATACAAAATTTTGAAAGCCTTTTACTATTTTTAGAATTTCTAATTCCATTCTCTGGTTTGCTAAATGAGTAAAACTGGGAAATATACTAGGCACAGTATTGGGCACGGCCTAGCACCGTGCAGAGCGGGCCGACACTGAGCACGGCCCGGTGGCAGCGCCGCATTGTGGGGGCGCCTGCGAATGGAGGAAACGTACTCTCACGAGTACGTTTCCACTTAACCTAACGGGTGGGTCCTGCAGACCTACCTGTCGGCGACAGAGAGGCGCCGCGTGGGTCAGGCTCTTGGTTAAACAACGTGGGGCCCATGTTTCGGCAATAAATCAGCGCTAACCGCTGACTTAACGGCTAAGATGTGGGCCTACCTATCAGCGACATAGCCGGAGAAACATGACGCCAGCTGGTGTCATCGTCTTCTTTCTCCGGCCGTGCGCGACCGCGAGGAAAGAACGGCGACGCGCCGGTGGCTCGGGCCACGGCGGCTTACGAGCGCCAGGGTCAAGGGTCTAGGTCCTACGGCGAACCTAGGAATGGTCACGACGTCACCGGGGGTGGGGGGATTCGGCGGCGTGATGAGGAATAGCGGCGGCGGTCTTGGTTCACCGTGGCACCGGCCATTCCAAGGTTCTGGGGCACGTGGAACGGGTGTAGAAGCTTCTAGGGGACACTTGGAGCTTACCTGCAATGACAGCGGGGACGGAGAAGGGTTGGATTGCCTTGGTGTCATAGAGGTCAGTGGCGGTTCAAACAGGGGCCACGCCGGCAGCGAGCTCCGTTGGTTCCTAGGCCAAAGCCGAACCTAGAAGGTGAGGGTCGTGCCATAGGAATGCTCGCTGAGCAAGGAATTGGACTGGGACTTACCGACAATGACGAGATCAGAAAGGGGGCAACTCCGGCCGACGGCACTTCGCGAGAGCTCCGGCGAGCTGCAAGGCAAGAGAGGGAAATTGGAGTGAGGGCGAGGTAGGGGAGGAGGAGAGAAGGCGGTGGGGTTCGAATCCGAGCACGGAAACTCATCGACGAGTGCTTGGCGCTTGACCGGGGTGTGGCAGCAAAATGAACCGCAGAGGGAAAAAGGGCGGCGAGCAATTAGACCTTATATGGCCCGTGAGAGAGAGGTAGGGCTGGGGAAATAGCTAGGGAAGACTGGTCGGCGGGCCAAGGCGGTCAATGGGGAACTGGTTTGGCCATGGCGGCAAGCAGCGCCATGGCATTGATGCAGCGTCGCGTAGTGGGTGAGATATCAGGCGAGGAAAGCCCGGGGCTAGGAGTTAAGGTGACGCGACGACCACCGGCTGTGTTGCGTGGCATCGTGTCGGCTGAGCACCTCGAGGAGGCCCGCCGAAGCAATGGCACGTCGTGCGCGTCACGATGCGGCCAGAGTGGCAGGGATTGCGAGCGACACGCCGGGCGTGATCAGCGAGGCAATCAAGACGGGGCTGAGGGCAGGGCTTTTCTTGGAGACGGAGCGGCAGTCCGATAGAAGCATCGTGCGGTGTGCGTGCAGCGAGCAGGGAATAGGGACGAAGGAAGAGAGAGATTGATGGGTGGGGCTGGCATCACGGGCGGTCGCCCAATGGATGCGTCTTGGGACCGGGCGCGAGAGGGCACCATGACGTGGGTCATTGCTGAAAGCACGATGCACGCGCCAACGCTAGCGGGCGATTGAGGGGAGAAGGGGAGTGGGCCGAGAGGGAGAAAGGGCCGGGTAAA
The DNA here is from genome assembly GCA_036346145.1 of Olyra latifolia. Classification (NCBI taxonomy): domain Eukaryota; kingdom Viridiplantae; phylum Streptophyta; class Magnoliopsida; order Poales; family Poaceae; genus Olyra; species Olyra latifolia. The sequence goes on along the minus strand of CM070529.1, from coordinate 35,433,315 downwards.
TTTTCCTTTTCATTTTTATTTTCTTGTTTCTCTTTTGTATTTTCTTCTTCTATTTATTTATGTTGTTAGAAGTAGGTTCTAGGGGTAGAAATTATTTTATAAATCCTAAAATAATGCCCTAATTAGAGCTTATATTTTTAACCCACATTCTTCTTGTTATTTCATATTCGGAGAAGTTAAATTCTCTATGGCTTGGTTTCACATGTATTTTTCAAAATCCATTTTTCTTTTCAAAAATTAAAATAGTCCAAGTTTTATTTCCTTAATGAAATTGGAGTGTTACAAACCTCCCTCCCTTAAGGATCCAAAGACTTGAAAAGCTCTGGAAACTTTGCATGGAGGTCTTCTTCCTTTTCCCAAGTGGCTTCCGTTTCTAAGTGGTTGCTCCACTGGACTTGGCAGAATCGAATGGTTTTAGTCCGGGTCTTGCGGACTGCTTCGTCTAGAATCTTGGTGGGGTACTCCTTATACATCAAATCGGGCTCCAAGTCTAACGCTTCTATAGGCATCTGTTCTTCGGGTACCCTCAAGCACTTCTTTAGTTGTGATATGTGGAAAACGTTGTGCACATCTGCCAACCGTTCAGGCAACTTAAGTTGGTAAGTCACTTCACCTTTCCTAGCCAACACCTTGAAAGGGCCGATATACCTAGGAGCAAGCTTCCCGCTGACTCTGAATTTGCAGATACCCTTGAGCGGGGAAACTTTGAGATACACAAAATTGCCTTTAGCAAAGGTGAGATATCTGTGGCGGTTGTCAGCATCAGTTGGTCGACGCGACGGTGGAGTCCAAGCTCATGAGTTTTTTAGATGCTTACTCCGATTATCACCAAATAAGCATCTCTCTCGAGAATGAAGAGAAGACTGCCTTCATCACCTCATTCGGCACTTTCTATTACACAACCATGTCCTTTGGTCTTAGGAATGCTGGTACCACGTTTCAGCGCCTTTTGTAGATGACATTCCCCTACCAGATCGGATGGAACTCGGAAGTGTACGTGGACGACGTCATAGTAAAAATCAAGGAAGAGTCCGACCATGTACGTGACCTCGAGGAAACCTTCTGTAACTTGAATAAGCATCGAATAAAACTCAAACTGGAGAAGTGCACCTTCAGTGTATGATCTGGCAAGTTACTTGGTTACGTGATCGGTTCCCTAGGCATTTGTGCCAACCCTGAAAAAATAGAAGCTATCGAGAATCTGATGCCACCCTCAAACGTAAAGAAGGTCCAAGCCCTAACAGATCGAATGGCAGCTTTAAGTCATTTTATTTCCTAGTTAGGTGAGCGAGGGCTCCCCTTCTTGAAGGCTTTGCGCAAACACGATGGCTTCGAATGGACAGAGGAGGCTAACAAGTCCTTCGAGGATCTTAAGCGATACTTGTCTAATCCGCTGGCCTTGACAATGCTTAGACCTAGGGAAGTGCTACTATTGTATCTGGCGGCTATTCCCCAAGTCGTGAGTGCAGTCTTGACCGTGGAAAGGGAGGGCGCACAGTGACCAATCTATTACATGATCGAGGTACTCCATGGACCGAAGAAGCATTACCCAATGGCCCAGAAGCTCTTGTACGCCTTGCTCATGTCCTCTAAGAAGCTGAAACATTACTTTCAAGCCCATCAGATCATAGTCCCCACCACTTTTCCGCTAGGAGACATCCTGAGGAATCAGGAGGCCACTGGTCGGGTAGCCAAATAGGCATTGGAGTTAATGGAATGCGACATCCAATTCACTGCCCGGACAGCTATCAAGTCTCAAATCCTGGCAGATTTCTTGGTCAAGTGAACCAACCCGGACACATCCTGCCCGGGTGAGGAGCAGCGCCCAGAAGACAAGTGGACTATGTATTTTGATGGCTCACGCTCTTTCGAGCTCTCGGGAGCTGGAGTCGTGCTCGTCTCTCCCACTGGAGAGTAGTTCCAGTATGCAATATCTTTACACTTCCCGGCAACCAACAACGCTGCTTAGTATGAGGCCTTGTTAGCCGGGCTCCAGGCATGCCAATCGCTCGGCGTTCAGTGACTAACTGTGAAAGGGGTTTCGCAGCTGGTCGTCAACCAGGTAAATAAGAAGTTTCAGTGTTCCGACGACTCAATGGCATATTACCTGGTTGAAGTGAGGAAGTTGGAGAAGTACTTTAGGAATTTCGAGGTACTCTTCGTGCCTAGGAAGGACAATACCCTGGCCGACCAATTATCCAAAGTTCGATCCTCTCAACTATCCGCCCCGGCAGGAGTGCTCACAGAACACTTATATAAGCCCTCCATAACATCTCTGGATGAGGCAATAAAGACGAGCGGTGATGTCTCCGTCCTTGAGCAGGGAGCCGACCGGACAACACCATTTGCCCAGTATCTGGCTCATGGGACATTGCCCGAGGACGAAACCGAGAGATCCTGGCTGATAAGACGAGCCCCCACGTACAGATTGGTGGAGGAGGCTCTTTACCGCAAAGGCGCACTAGTGCAGTTCTAGGGAACACGGCGTATATCTTCTAAAGGACCTTCATGAGGTCTCTGCGGGGTACATTCGTCCTACTGGACATTGGTAGGAAAGGCCTTCTGGATGGGTTACTACTAGCCCACGACATTAATCGATGCCCGAGACATTGTGACCAATGGCAAAGCTTGTCAATTTCATGCCCGAAAAAGACATCAACCTACCCAAGCCCTTCAGACTATACCCCTCTCCTGGCCGTTCTCGACCTGGGGGATCGATATCTACGGTCCTTTCCCCCAGGGGCGAAAGGGCTGCAAATACCTAGTTGCAGCCATTGACACATTCACTAAATGGATAGAAGTAGAGCCCATATTGACCATCAAGGCCCAGGCCGCCAGGAAGTTTTTCCACAGTAACGTGGTTACCCGGTTCGGGGTCCCCTACCAGTTGATCACGGACAATGGGACTCAGTTCATCAGTGAATTGTTCCAAGAGTTTTGTGAGGAGATCGGGACCGCAGTTTGCCAACAGACAAATAGTCTAGGGCATCAAGAAAATGGTCTTCGATGACCTATCCCAGGTAAGGCAGTCATGGGTTTTTGTGCTCCCCTCCGTCCTCTGGTCGGTTCGCACCATGAACAGCAGGGCAACGGGTGAAACCCTTTTCCAACTAGTGTACGGTGCAGAGACCATGCTGCCCGCGGAGATCACATTAGGTTCCTTGCGAGTCAATTTGGTCGAGGATACCGACCAAGAACCAGAGTGCTTACTCGACCTAGAGCTCCTAGAAGGCTAGCGCAAGTAAGCACTAATTCGATCTACAGCCTACCTGCAGGCTTTGCGCAGGCACGCGGCTAAGAAGGTCCGAGCAAGGGAACTTCACATTGGCGATCTTATCTCACGTCGAGTTTAGGACCTCTCTAAAGCCAACAAGTTAACACCTCGTTGGGAGGGCCTGTTCACGGTCGTCGCTTTGACACGCCTGGGGGCTGTACGCTTGGGCATGGAGGATGGAAGATTTTTTGCCAACACGTGGAATATCGACATGCTGCACAAGTTCCATGTGTAGGTTTCTTTGCTTGTCCCTTGTTTTCTTAGCATTCGTTTTTTACGTTCAAAATTGACTTTCGGGCAACCTAGCTTTATCGACCCAAACTTTTGAATGTTTCTGAGGCCATCTTCTGTACCCGCTCCTCTTAAGTCCTATTGTCCGGTTTGCAAACTAGTTGCTCGGTTCCTTGCTCACCTCTATGTTCTTAGTCCTGACCCACTCGCGATAGACTTTGCGTCGCCTACACTTGAGACGCATAAAGTCCAACTCTCACCACCTGAGAAACTCACACCGGTAAGCCGATCCTCATCTCTCGGGCACTTCTCTCGCTGGCTCTTGAGGCATATTGTCTTTATGCGCCCTTAAGGGGCCTGGCATTTAGCGAGGTTAATTATCGCGCGTCATTCTAGCCCTATGCACGTCTCCGGACTTGCAACCTAGGTGCCCGGAGATGTACACAGCGGGGACTAATAGGGGTGACCTATGCGACTGATAAGTTTGTCCTTTTTTTCGAAAGTATTGCGTGTTCGTCTTTCGTGCCAGTTCTTCCCACAGGTACCCAGCAAACAAATCTTTACTTCTAAGGAAAAAGGGGTTACAAGGATTACATAGATGCCTATTCCTACGAATCCTCATAGGTCGAGAGCTTCTCCTATAGGCTGTCCAACTCATTCTTGAGCTCAAGGACCTTGATCTGTGCAGCCCAGGCCTTGGTAGCCTCTTCGTGCAGACGCTTGGTCTCTTCTTGGCCCTTCCTAAGCTGCCCGGTCAGCTCTTCGACCTTGGCCCAAAGAACCTCGACCTCTCGTGACTCTGTTTGAGGGAGGCTACGTTGGCCTCCAGCGCCTGTACCTTGTTGCGCTCCTCCTCGAGCTGCAGCTTGGTCGTCTCCGCCTCCCCTGCCCGGGACTGAGCTTCCCCGAGGCCTTCCCACAGGGCCACGATCTCTGCCCGGGCAGACTCAACTTCTACCCATGCCTTAGTGAGCTCCTTGTTCTTTAGCGACTCAGTTTCATGGAATTCCTCCTAGTGTTGGAAAGAAAGCTGGACCTCCCGCATCGTCTCGTCGATGGCTGGCCATGAGCAAAGTTAGGGGGTTAGCCCTATCTGCTGGTCCTTCGACCGGACAGGTGGATGGTTGCACCCTTACCTCTTGGAAGCGCTTTTCCATGCGCCTCAAGAGATGGTCCATCCCACCGGCTTCTCGCCACTCCACGTAGTGGCCGGCAATGCGTGCAGCTCCCCCCTCTCGGAACCTAACCCAAGATTCCCCGGGCAGCATAAGCTCGAGAACTTCGCCCCGGGGACGGTCTCCTCTCAAGACAGCTTCTTCGCTGATCGGGGCATCTCTGGTGCCTAGATCTTGATGCCGTCGTCCTCGGAAAGTGCCCCTTCCTCCGCCCGAGCTGCCTGGTTGCTCGAAGGCGTGGGGGTCTTCTTCGAATTATCCCCGTTGCCCTGTTCGAAGAGCGACGGAGGCTGGTCTTCAATTGCCCAGGCAACCATTTTGCCCGGGGGCTGCGATTCCCCGTCGCCCTGTGTGACAAGCATCGGGGGACGCTCTTCAGTTCCCCGAGCAACTTCTCCGCCCGAGGGCTGGGTGCCCCCTTCTTCCCACGTGGCAGGCTCCAACGTCATGTCCTTCATTTCACCTTGGAGGCCGCTCGAGTACGGCTAGGCCCTTGCAGAGTCGTGTTCGGTAGACGGAGAGAGTAGGTCGCCCGGCTCTAGAAATTTGACCGGCGTCGGCATTTGCTCGGGCTGGTCTTCTTCCTCGGCCTCCTCCTCGCTAGTCGAGTAGGCGAGTGCCTTCCTTGACCATGGGGACATTTCCACCAACCATTTGTAGCACCGGATGGCAAACTCCTCAACCTTGAAGGGGTTCTCCTCCTCCTCCTCTCTGGCTTCCTCTTCCAGCAGGTCTGTCACAACGCGGTCAATCACCTCGTTAACTAGGCGAACGGTCTAAGCTCTAAAAGCTGGATTGGGAGGCATGAATCAAAGCTCTGCTTATAAGTTAGGAGACAGGAAGAAGTTGTTACCTTCCAGGTTGGCTGCTGCAGGGAGGGCTAGGATTCCACCTTCCTCGGGAGGATGGGTTTCCCCCTACGGCGACCCGGCCTCCTCTTCCTTGGTGCTCGCCGTCTCTTCGGTGGGCATCTTTTGAAGGCTCCGGATAGCCCCCTCCAGGCTTTGCCGGGCTGCCGCTTCACTAGCCTCCGTCATCTTCAGATCCATGTCATCCATGTCGACAGGGATCAGCCTGAGTGATGACAGGGCCGCAGGCTTCTGCCCGGTTTTCTTCTGCTTCATGGAGCGAAGGGAAGGATTGGCGTCTCCTGTTCCTCTCCTCGGGTCGGCCCCGGCCAGTTTCGCTGAGCTGCTTGAGGTCCTGGATAGGGATCGACCGAACAGCACCTCCAGCTCTTCTTTTTCCTTTTGGAGCTGGAGTTCTTCCTTGAGCCTGGTCGTCTGCTCCTGAAGTAGCGGAAGACGCTACTCCTCATGGGCTGCCTCTGTAAGCTGCAGCAAAATGGCCCAATTCCCTAGGTTAGCTTTTGAGTAACTTCGGACCCAATTTCAAAGTTCCCTCACCTCGACTCGGTCTCGACATTCGAGGTGAGTCTTCTTCACCAGAGGCCGGCCATCTCCCTTTGCCTCCTCTTTGGCCCTGGCCTTGGCCACGGGTTTGGCTGTGATGGCGTGCCTCCCCGATCGGCGCGAGGATTCCCGAGATGGCTCCCTGGGGACGGCGTCGGCCGTGCACTTCCAGCGTATGGACATCTTCTTGCCCCCATCATTGAGGACATCCTTTGGCCAAGCCGCTTCTATGGCGGTCTTTTCCTGACATGCGGGGAGGAAGTTAATTAGTGCTGCAATTCCACTACGTGTGAGAAAAGGTAGGACGAAGAGTTTCCCGACATATCTCGTCGTCACGGTCCAGGACATTCCAGGGACCGGTAACGTCTGTTTCTTGGGCTTTCTTTTGTCTTGGGGACCCGAAGAGTTCGGTGAGCTGATCATCTACCCAGGACTCTACCGGTGCTGTGTAAAAAAAATCAAGAGTAGGAATACATGCGGATGGAAAGAAAGTAGGAAAGAAAACTCAGAACTGAAGAACTTACCCGTATTGTCTTGCCGAGTGATATCGTTCCACCCTGAGATCTCCAAGAAGGGTTGGTCCCTTGCCCGCAGGGGCACACCCGGTTGGCCAGGTAGTCTCGAGCGATGACCTCCCCGGTGAGGCCCAACTTGACCAGCGTGCCCACCTGATTGATCAACTCCTCCTCCTCGGGCTGCACCTCCGGGCGTGGAATAGGCTTGGAGCTCTCCGGAGCCTCTCCTCAGTAGACTAGGCCGCTCCCCTCGCTCCGCCTAAGGTAGAACCACTCCTGCGCCCACCCGAAGATCGAGTCCTTGAGGATGATCTTCAGGTAAGGCAGATCTACGTTGTAATGGAGCCGGAAGTAGATGCAGCCCACCGACTGGTCCTGCTTCGCTGGAACTTGCTTGGCAGATCCTCGGTGAAGCCCGTAGTACTGGAGGAAGAGGCTCGCCATCGGAGCCACTCCTAGAAACCCTTCGCATAGGTGGGTGAAGATCGCCATCATCAAAACCGAGTTGGGGTTGAGATTCACAAACTCGCTCTCCAGCAGGTGAAGCCCTTGCACAGTGAAGAGCTCGAAGTAGACGAGCTCTCCCTCATGTGGCTCTGGGACTGTTTCTCCCTCTCCAGGTAGCTGCCATATGTTTGGATCGACCTCTCCCAGTAGCTCCATCTCCCTCAATCTTTCCTCGGTGAGTTTGGTTTGCCCGAGGATTCCCATGGCTTGGGAGGAGTAGGGAAGGTGGTAGCGGCGTGTTTTGTGCAGTGGCGAAGAGAAAGGTTACAGCAGAAGACAAGTACGAGAGGACGCAGAGAGTGAAAGTGTTAGCTTGCGCCCCCGAGCTCCCTTTTATACAGCAAAGGGCTCTGTTGCCCTAGATCTAAGCCTCTAATGGGCAAAAAATGATCAGGCACAGAAAAAGCACGGTTATTGGAAACTGTCCCATCGCACACTATACAATGGCTAGTAAAACGGAAAAACTACCTTTTTGGCGCAACGATTAAATCCTCGGAAGCGTTGATCGAGACAACCGGGTAAGACTGATGTCCGGATCAGATTTGTTTTACCCAGATCGGAAGGCCCTTGCCCGGTCAAAAGGTCATGCTACCCAGACATTGTCCATGCTACCCAGATAGGGCAATAGAATTACACTAACAGAGCCAATTCCCCTTAAGAGTGTTTTTAAAGCTTCAAGTGGCCTCAAGAGGAAGGCCCGGCCAGGTAGGATTCCACTTGAGCCTCGGTGGCTAGCTGTCGGGGATTGACTCGTGCCTTTCTCGGGCAGCTTCATATTTGAATTCATGTATGTATGCAGGTGCCCATGGTGATAGTTGCTGTTCGTCGTCTCCGGAAACTTGCCCGGGCAATGAAGGTCACTTCAGGAGCCGTGTTTATCCGGATACCCTGGACAACTAGGCTCGCACCGGATACCGACGCACCGGATAAAAGTGTTGCCTGGAAGGATTGTTTGGGCGGATGTTAAAGGGCGCGTGGGCCTGATCTAGTAACAAGGAAGTTTCCGAGATTGCGGGAGATAACCGATTTTGAGAGATTTAAGGCGTTTATCTATAGTAATATCTATCTTTCCATTGTTATCGTCCTAGGCATAGTATAAATACCCCTGTAGTCGCCATAAAGAGGGCGATGACAATCATCTGGCAGATCACAACCCATGCATTGTAATCTATTCATCCTTCAAACCCTAATCTAAGCACTAGACGTAGGGCTATTATCCCTGATCCCGGGAGGCCTAAACCAGAATAAAAATCTCTATGTCTCTTCTTCGCAATTCTTCACGCTAAGATCTCTTCGATATCTCGGAAGTCCCACTGTGGTAGAAACGGAGCTTTCTGGTCCCTCATCCAAGAAATAAGCTTGGCGGGGAGCCTCGTTCCCAATCACTGACATAAGCATTTAGCAATTCCAACACGAATGACTATATGCACTTCAATCCCTACACAGCAGTGCACTTCAATAATTTTTATGAATTTTTTGGTTGCTCAAATGCAAAAGCTGTCAACAGGACCAAGATGTGTCATAAAATTCTCTACAAATTTCATATATAACACTTAATTTTTGGAGCAAGGAAAGGCCTCCAAAAATACAAAAAGCCACGAGCTACGCATGCTAGTCCGGCGCAACACTACCAGCGGACTGGACCCAGTCTGTGGTTAATCAACGGCGGACCAGACCTCTCGGGAAGTCGGTCCGGCATGGCCGGACTTGTTTGGCCATGGTCTGGCCCCAGTCCTACCGTGTTCCAGCCCTAGTCTGGCTCCAATCCAGTCTGCACTACCCGGTGAACCGACTCTCTTTCCTAAAGCCCTAAATCAAATTTTGCAAATATGAAACAGTGAACACAAACTGAAACATAACAATTTGTCATTACCTTATCACATGATCTCACATAGGTGCTCCCGCACGAGCACATACCACTTACATTGTCTATTGTTGGAGAAGGGAGGCAGGTCCGTGTGCATAAGTAGTGCACTATTATTGCATCGATGAGGAACGAATATGTAGGACGCCACCAAAGTAACAGTGGACCAAAAGATCGAGCTCGTTGAACTACTTGACATCAAACCAAACTTGAATCGAGATCGAACCGAGCTTAAGGGCAAAATGTGCAGAAGTCAAGCCTGATCTCGAGCTCAAGTTCAATTTGAGCGAACATGCTCAAACCAAGCCGAGCTAGATATATAGATAGTGTGTTTCCTCGCACCTTCCTGTAGCCTGCACACCACCTTCCTCTGGCCTGCGCGCTTAATAACAGGCGCTAAGCACTGTGCACTTTCCTTCCATTGGCTCTCTCATATTCTCTGTGGTATCTATTTCCATAAAGACGTACCTTCTGGGAGAGAGGATGTGCTCCGCCCCGCCGCTTGCCACTTCAGCCCCGACGGCCACCGCCGCCCGGCTCCTTGCCACTCCGGCCGGAGCGGCCCCCCACCTCGTCGCCTCCGCCTCTGCCGCCTCCGAGGGTCCCACCAACCCCATGCGCAGCGACCCCGTTGCTTCGCTGCTTCCCCCGCCGCTGCCTCCCTTGTCCCGGTGTCAGCTGCATTCACTGCTCTGCGTCGCTCCTTCGCATGCGTCGTCAGCTCCTCCTCACCCAGCCTTAACTCTTGCCTCCCTCTTCCGGCACGCATTCATGGCGGCGCCCAACCCACCAGCTACCACTTGGCTCGCCTCCCTTCCTCTGCTCCGAGGCTCCGCTCTGTCATCGTGGCGTCCTCGGCGACCGCGCCGATTTCCTCCCCACCTCAATGGCATACCGTCCGCCCGAAGTTTTGGTGGCGGCGACAGAAGCTTCCCCTTCCGGCCCGCAGCCCTGGCTGAGGCGCACGCGGCTCTGCCACCGGAGTTAAGGCGGCCGCTGCGCTTGGTCTCAAGGGCCGCTGCGCTTGGTCTCAAGGGCCGCTACTTCTGTTGGTTCTCCAAAGGCCACTTTGCTGCAGCCTGCCGTGACCCTCTCCACTGCTTCAAGTGCAGGAGGCCCGGCCACAAAGCCGCCCGCTGCTGCTCCTTCACCATCCAGATGCCACCGCCCCGCCCTCATCCTCCACCTCCTGTGTCTCCGAGGGCTGTCCTTGCAACCGCCATGGCCCTCCCCACCACGCCAACCTTGCAGCCCATCGCCCACCGTCCGTCCACATCTACATTGAAGTTTCCCCCGCCATGCGCGCAGACGCCTCTGAACTCCACCTGCACGGCGTGGTCGTCGCGGTCTCCAGCGGACCGCACCCCGACACAGACCTCGTCGCCCGCGCGATTGACTCCTACACTGGCATCCCGCTGCACGACATCCGGGTCACCCACCTTGCTCACCTCCATTTCCTTGCCCGCTTCACTCTCCCCGAGCAGGCTCGCCTCGCCACCCGCAGCTCATTCCGGCTCAACGGTCGCCGCTTCGGCATGTCTCCCATGCCCTCTGACCTTCATTTGTCTGGGCCCGCCGGCGCCTTGCGCTTCCGTGTCCGGGTGTTCCTTGAAGGGATCCCCCTTCACGCTTGGTCCACCGCCGTCGTCGAACGCATCTTCGCCGGATGCGGGTGCCTGGACGTCGTCGAGGACGCCACCCGCTTGCACCTCGATACCTCCTCCTTCCGCGCCTGGGTCTGGATGCACGACCCAGCCGTGTTCCCCCTGGAAGTCGAGCTTGCCCTGGCCGAACCGTCGCCATACATGGAGGCGCGCTCCAATCGTGGGCCTGCGCGCCTTGTGGGTGCCCCCCGGTCGCAGCCACCACGCTCCTCGGTGCACCGCGTCGTTCTCCACATCGACTCCGTGGAGGACTTCTCCGCCCTTTAAGCCCGCGTCGGCTGCGGGGCCCCGATAGTTGACCCGCACCTCTGGCAGCTTGGCATCCCTGACTCAGTTCTGCCACCGGCCGCCTCCGCCCCCTCGCGCTCCTACCGCGCCCTGTTCATGCCGCGCCCGCCTCCAGGTGACTACAGTGATGGCAGTGACGACGACCTCGGCGTGCCCCATCCTCCCCAGCACCGTCCTGGCAAGGAGCCTGCGTGCGCACCTTCCTGCGGCTCGCCCCCTGCGTCTTCTGCTGTTGCCTCCCGCGCCCGGAGTCGCTCTCCGTCGCGCCGCCATGCCGCCGTTCTGCCCGCGTCCGCCAGCTCATCTTCGGACGCCGATGGCTACCCTTCGCCTCGCCGCCGTTTCGCCGGCACCCCGACCGCGGCTCATCCTCTCCGACCCGCTCGCGGACGCGTTCGCCTCGCCACCGCGATCTCGCCGCACCGCCGCCGGCTCTCTCCAACGAGTTTCCGCCGACCGTTGCTCTCCTCACTACTCCGCCTGCACGCAGCCCACCTCGAGGGGCGCTAGCGCCCCTGCCCTGCCCGTGACGCCTGCGCCGCATAGCTCCCCTGCTGGTTTGCTGCGCCCACCTGCCCCTTGTCAGGTGCATACCGGTTTCCTCTACTGGAAAAAACTCGTGGGCTTTTCCCCATTTCAAACTCCAGCCCGCGCTTCGGTCCTTCGTGCCACCCGCCGCCATAGGCCGCTTCTGGGCCTCGTCCTTCATGCCACCCCCCACCGCAGGACGCCTCTGGACCTCCTACTTCGTGCCACCCCCCACCGCAAGCCGCTGCTAGGCCTTCCCCCCCTGATCAACCTGGTGGGCTGCGCCTCCACTCCCCCCGTCTGGGCCATTGGCACCCCTACCTTCCACCGGGTGGCCCAGCCGAGGCTTCCCCTACCATCCTCAGACTAGGAGCCCACCCTTGTTGGGCCAGTTTCACCGGCACAGGCCGCTGACCCCGCTCCTTTTGACCCTATGCCCCTTGAGGCTGCCCTCCACGCCCCTCTCCCACCCTCCAGTCTGCAATCCTTCCTGGCCAGAGCCTCCATTCTTTCCGCCCCACCTCTGATCTCCTCCACACCCCGCCGCCGCCTCCGCCTAGCCTCTCCGACCCCTATACGTCGCAGCTCTCGGTTGGCCAAGATTTGCGTCCCCCCTAGAGCAGAGTATGCTCTCTGCGGTTGCCGACCTCTGTGGGCTCTCCTTGCCCACGATCGACCTCCCTGCCTGCAGCTCCGGTGCAATCGAGGAGGTCTCCTTAGCGGCGGCTTAGCTTCGGCCCTCCCCTGTGCCCCCGTTGTCCTGTACCCTTCATGATTAGTTTCTGCCTGTCATGTCGTCCCCACATGCATGTGGGCATTACTTTTTATGTTCTGCTTAGTGGTTCCCACCTGCGCGTGGATTTATCTTCTTGTCCTTTTTTGTACCCCGGATCGCCTGCGTGCGATGCCCTACCTCCCTCTCCTTTCCCCGCCCTTGCATGGGCGGTTCATCCTGCTGTTGCGCCCTCCTATGTCATGAAGTTTATCAGTTGGAATGTTCAGGGCCTCTATTCCACTGCGAAGTGGGGCATCGTCGCCGACATCGCCCGCTCTGCCCGCACAACCAATCTTGGCCTCCTAGAAGCCAAGCTCTCCACTCCTTCCCGCCAAACACTCTTGGAAATTCGTGGACTCCGGCCCCATGGTCACCTGCTACTGCCTCGATCCCCTAAGCGTTTTCGTGCCAAGAGCTTCCGACTCGCCAGGCCAGCCCTCCTCGAGGCCGCCCAACAAGCCAGGAATGGGTCACCACCAAACTTACCTGCGCATTCCCTGATCATGGCCCTGGGTGTCTGCTTCCGGGTTCCCTAATGAAGGTTCTATGCTGGAATGTCCGCGGCCTGAATTCCGCCGCCAAGCGCGATGTTCTGGCTGACCTCGTCCGCTCGACAAACCCTACCATGTTAGCTGTGCAAGAATCGAAGCTATCCTCGCCTTCCAACCAAATGCTCATGGAAGTTTGCGGCCATCGCCTCAAGGGCGTTCTTCATTTACCGGCCACCGGTTCGCGCAGTGGGCTACTTCTCTAATGGGATGATCGCCAAATCCAGCTCTCTGCATCCTCCCGCACTCCATCTTCGCACGAGTCACCTCCCTCCATTCGCAAGATAGTTGGGTGATCTCAAATGTTTACGGTCCTCACACCGACCTCGAGAAGGAGGCTTTCCTCCATGAGCTTTCCGCCATCTCCACCCACTTCGTCGCCCCATGGCTCATGTTGGGCAACTTCAACCTCATCTACAAGGCCTCAGACAAGAACAACCTCCACCTTAACCGCCATCTCATGGCTCGCTTTCGCTCCATGCTTGACAACTGCCAGCGTATCGAACTCAATCTCACTGGCCGGCGTTACACTTGGAGCAATGAGCAAGCCAGGCCCACTTTAGTCAGACTGGACCGGTTCTTCTGCAATGCCTCTTGGGACTTATTGTTCCCAAACTCCTCGCTACTCTTGCTCTCTTCGTCCTCGTCTGTCCACTGCTCGCTTCTCCTCACTGTTGAAAAGCACCAAAGACCCCCAAAGCATTTCCATTTCGAGACCTTTTGGATCAACATGTTCGGCTTCCAAGAAGTGGTGCAACAAGCCTGGAGTGACTTGTCGGGCCCCGCCCACCCGCTCCACCGACTTAACTTCAAGCTAAATAAAACCGCCTCTGCGCTCAGTAAGTGGAGCCGCACGGTAATTGGAGATAACAAGTTCCAATTGACGCTCACCAAGGAGGTTATTCGCCTGCTAGATGTGGCCATGGAGCTCCGTGACCTATCTGCTTCTGAACTCAACCTTCGAAGGGCCGTCAAAGCGCGTATCCTTGGGCTGGCGGCCATTGAGAAAATCAAAAGGAAGTAGCGCTCGCGGTTAACCTGGCTAAAGCTTGGTGATGCCAACACCAAGTTCTTTCATCTCAAGTGTAATGCTCGACGTCGGAAGAACATCATCCACTCGCTAATGTGCGAGGGTGTCCTGCACACATATGATGTCGGCAAGGCCAGCATTCTCTACAATCATTTCCACTCTAGCTTCGGCGACTCCCCGACCGCTTCGTCGCAACCCGACACCCCTGCAAGATCCTTTAACTAGGAATTTTTGAACCTACCCTCCGTCGATCTTTCCTCGCTGGAGGTGCCCCTAGAGGCGGACGAGCTACGTCAGGTGGTTTTCGCCCTTCCCAGTGATGAAGCTCCCGGTCCCGATGGTTTCCCATGGGCTTTCTTCAAATCCTGTTGGGACATCGTTAGCCATGATCTTCTTGCGGCCTTGCGTTGTCTGTTCAATCTCGACGCCAATGGCCTGCAGGCTCTCAATTGTTGTCATCTCGTCCTGCTGCCAAAAAAAGACGTGCCTGTCTCCTCCTCGGATTACAGGGCGATCGGCCTCATTCATAGCTTAGGAAAACTCTTCACCAAAATCTTGTCCTCCAGATTAGCACCCTTCATGGATGCCTTGATCTCTCCTTGCCAGAGCACTTTCATTAATCGGTGGCACATCCAGGACAATTTCCTTTTCGTTCAAGGAAAAGCCAAGACACTTCACCGTTCTAACACGCCAGCTCTCCTGTTTAAGCTTGACCTACAGAAAGCCTTCGACTCGGTCCTTTGGCCCTACTTGCTTGATAACCTTCGCGCCTCCCTACTTGCTTGATAACCTTCGCGCCAGAGGCTTTGGGGAACGTTGGCATGATTGGATTGCATGGTTATCCTAGGCGCTAGGCGCTAGGCGGGCGGGAAGGAGCCGCCTAGCGCCTAGGCCGCCTAGGCGCCGCCTAGGCGCCGCCTAGGCGGCTAAACAATTTTTAACGTAAATATACTTGTTAATTGTAATTTGTGACCATTTTGACTTATGTGCTGTTATTTTATAAATGTTAAAATACTTTATATCATATATTTTAACATTTTATGTAATAAATATTTCATATAATCATGCCATAAATTATAATTTAATATTCAAAACCTTCATAAGCATTAATTAACAGGCCGCCTAGGCCCGCCTGGGACCGCCTAGGGCCGCCTAGGACCGCCTAGGCGGGTTGGCCGCCTAGGACACTGCCTAGGGCAAAAGCGGGGCGCTTCGCCGCCGCCTAGCGCCTAGGCGCCGCCTAGGACCGCCTAGGGGAACACTGTTGGATTGTAATGTCCCTTGCATCCACATCCTCAAGGGTCCTCCTCAATGGAGTCTTAGGTGATCCTGTCTAGCACTGCAGAGGGCTCCGCCAGGGGGACTCACTCTCCCTATTTCTGTTAACCTGGCCATTGAGCCTATCCATAAACTCCTAGAGCTTGCTGCCAATGTAGGCATCCTCTCCCCCCTCCGGGGGGTTCAATCCAACCTTCGCACTTCCTTATACACGGACGACGCTGCCATCTTTGTTGCGCCGGTTAAGGAAGATATCTCCGCTCTTGCTCGCATCCTCCAGCTCTTTGGTGAGATCTCCGGCCTTCGCACCAATCCTTCCAAGAGCCAGGTGGTTCCTATTAGATGCGAAGGTCTTGACCTTGACGACATCCTCATTGGCCTGCCCGCGCAGCAAGCTTCCTTCCCACTAAAGTACCTCGGGCTACCTCTCTCCATCAAGAAATTACGTCATGCCCACTTCCAACCGCTAATCGATAAGATCTCTTGTCGACTCGCGGGTTGGAAGGGCCCTCTCATGTCTAAAGGAGGTCGCCTCGTCCTCCTCAAAGCGGTCCTCTCGGCGCTTCCCACTTACACCCTCTCCGTTGTCAAGTTGCCATCCTCTGTGCTTAAACACATTGATAAGATTCATCGCGCTTGGCTTTGGAAAGGCGCTGTAGAAGCGTCCTCCGGGCAATGCAGGGTCAACTGGGATCTTGTGTGCTCCCCCACAAATAATGGCGGACTTGGTGTCCTCAACCTCGCCAAGTTTACCCGTGCCCTGAGAGTTCGATGGCTCTAGCTTAGCAAGAACACACCCATGCGTCTGTCTTCTCTTCACCGGGTCATTTCTGACCCTACAGACGTTCATCTCTTCCAAGCCACCACCGTGCTTAAGGTTGGCAACGGGCACAACATATCCTTCTGGGAGGACCGTTGGCTGGGGGATCGCCCGCTTAAAGACGCCGCACCATAGCTCTTCGCCGTTTCCAACAGAAAGAGCCGTCTGATCGTTGAAGCCCTCCACGAAAACTGCTGGATTTCGGACCTTCATAACCACTTCACCCCAGCCTTGGTCCCTGAGCTGGTCCAGATCTGCCAGCTCCTCTCTTAGGTCACTCTAGCCCCAGACGATGATCAGATAACTTGGCGCTTCTCACAAGATGGTCTTTTCTCAGTCAGGTCCGCTTAAAAACTGTAGTTTGCCGGCAGAACCCTTTCACCTGTCAATTCCTGCATTTGGCGCCAGTGGGCACCCTCCAAATGCAAGTTCTTCGCTTGGCTGCTCTTGCACGGCTGCATCATGACAGCCGACGCTCTGCTCTGCCGAGGGCTTCCGAACAATTACTTCTATGCCCTTTGTTGCCGCCACCTGTAAACACCCCAACATCTGTTTCTCAAGTGCGGGTATAGTGCGCAAGTGTGGACGCGTCTCGCTTCTCTGCTCGGCTTCCGTAACCTAAACCCAGCCAGCTGGACTCAACAGAACTCCATTCGCGATTGGTGGATTCATGATGCGTCGAGATCAAGGTTAAGTGCGGCCCCTGGGACCAATTCTGTCATCCTAGGAACTCTCTGGCACCTCTGGCTAGAGTGTAACAACCGTGTTTTCCGCTCTTGCGAGAGGCCCTTGTTAGTTTTCTTAAACTAACTTTTTCGCCCTTGATAATCAATAGACGGCAGTTCTCCTGCCTTTCTAAAAAAAAATCTATTTCTATAAACCAACTATGAAAGGATATGTGTCGCCTGGCCTATATATTTGCCTATGATCAATTGGTCAATCAAGCGAACACAAGCTGAAACACATATCGTACCACTTAGGCCCAAATCGAATTTTGCAAATATGAAACAGTGAACACAACCTGAAACACAACAACATGTCAATGCCTTGTCACATGATCTCATATAGGTGCTCCTGCATATGAAACAGTGAACACTTAGGCCGTCTCCTGTCAGTGGAGGGAGGCAGGTCCGTGTGCATAAGTAGTGCGCTATTATTGCATCGATGAGGAATGAATATGTAGGACGCCCACCAAAATAAAGGTGGACCAAAAGATCGAGCGGGTTGAACTACATGACATCGAACCAAACTTGAATCGAGATCAAACCGAGCTCAAGAGCAAAATGTACAGAAGTCAAGCCCGATCTCGAGCTCGAGTTCAATTTGCAGTTGAGCCAACACGACGAGCTCAGACCAAGACGAGCTAGATATATTAGACACTGTGTTTCCTCGCACCTTCCTATAGGCTGCACACCACCTTCCTCTGGCCTACGCGCCAAAAGACAGGCGCTAAGCACTGTGCACTTTCCTTCCGTCGGCTCTTGCATATTCTCTGTGGTATCTATTTCCATAAACCAACTATGAAAGGATATGTGTCGCCTGGCCTATATATTTGTCTGTGATCAATTAATTGGTCAATCAAGCGAGATTATTTTCGCTATCAACATATATATTAAGCTTCTCTAGATCCTGAGTTTAAGCCTGTCTCCAACCTCTAACGCATTTCTAGCTAGGCTCCCTAAGCCTGCCCAAGCTGGAACCTAGGCAACCTGAGCTCGCCAGAGATCGGCTGGCATGCATCCAGAGCTGCACACGCGTGGTGGCAGCTGCGGGAATTGGATGCTCTGACGCGAGGCGCGCGGTACCGACAGGGACAGCACCACCGGGAGCTCCTCGCAGGCCGCAGCTACGGCGGCAACGGGGATGATCTGGCGCGTGAACTGAATGCCAGGCAAAAAAAATGCAATTTTTTTTAAAAGCGAAAAACCCGCGCCGCAAAAAGCGGAAAAGAATGTCAAGGCCTAGCCACAATCACGTCAGAAACTGCTTCCGCATGCACTACCCGGTCACTCTCGTCCTCCGTAACACATGCCGTACCATCGCACTTGTATAGCCATAACACGTCAGAAACTGAATGCCTAGCCAGAAAGGATTCTGTTGAGAAACCGACCGGCCCACGAAGGCCCGGTATTGACCCATGCCGAAACCCTAGAAGAACTCTATTTAAGAAGGAGGGGTTTTCCCATTGTATACACGTGAGAAAGAAATAAAGAATCGTTCCCCTCCTACATCTGTGTTCAATCTGTGATTGTGATTGTCTTGCGTGTGAAACGACAACCTCGGACTACACCCGGTAGCGTGGTTGTTTAACACGTTATCAGCACGACGCTCGAGGATCGCAAGACACCGGGGGATCGAACGACGACGTCGACGTACTATCGGCATCGAATCACCATCACGCCGGCAGGTCTAGTCAGGACCAGCCGATCTGTCCTACGCGACAGTCGTCGACTCCCTACTTCGATTCACGAAAAACGAAGGTAAAAAGAAATCGAATCTACGGAAGTTGAATCTGTATTTAGTAGATGTATTTTAGTAGATCGAACGCCACGAATTGGCTAGAACCCGTCGGTTCTTGCGACGCAAGACAACGCCGCAAACGCGCGGCCCCCACGCCTGACGCCGCCGCCCAGCGTGCACCCCGGCCCCGCCACCGTGTGCCAGCAGCGTATCTCCACGCCGCAGCGCGCAGCCGCGTGACATCGCGCTCCCCGCCCTGGCGCCACATGCCCACGCTACGCACTCGGAACTTCGCGCGCCCTTCCACGCACGGTGTCGCGACAAGATACTCGACGCTGCCGCTTCGGTCCCGAAGAGTCGACTTGTTTTTCCTCTGCCCGAAGCAGCATGCCACCGCCGGCACCAAGCCGCCACGGCGGGCCTATGCCGCGCCGCCACCGCGTTGAACACCGCCGCCGCCGCCGCCGCCGCCCAGCGCTTACGCCGAAGCGCCCACCGCCGCCCGCGTCAAGGCTGAAGCGCCGAGCACCGGCCGCCGAGCTGGGAGCACCGCCGCCGCCGCGCACTCAGCGCCCGCCACCCACGCTTACCGCCGCCCGTGTCCGCGCTGGGATCACCGCCAAGCCTGCACCGGCGGCCCGTTTTCTCCCGTGTCCCGACGGATCATCATCCGGCGGCGGCCGCCGCGGCGCTAGGGAAACCCTAGCCGGGTCCCTCCTCAGCATCGAAGCACATGGGCCAGCAAGGCTGTAGAAAAGGGGCAACGGGATGGGCTGAGTAGGCTAGAAAGATAAAGAAAAAGCATATCGGGCCCGCCAGCTGTGGATAGACCCAACAAAGAGAAGTGGGCCGCTTGGACGAAAACCGATGGGAAAAGAAAGGAAAAAGAAAACCGGTGGGCCACTAATATTTTGCACTTAGGCCCCCGTAAAATATAAGAATTGCATAGAGAATTTTTCTGTAATGCTGAAAATTACAGAAACCCCCTGAAAATTACTGGAAATTATAGAAAATACATTTCCTAGCATAAAAGGGCCTCGGGATTTTGAATTTTAGTCCCGTTTTTTTGAATTTGAAGCTCTCTTTTACTGCTTTCATGCCTATTTTATGAATTTTGACATGATTGCATGAATTTATTGCTTTAGTTTACTGAAATCATAAGAAAATTAAAATTTGACAACCAACATCCGGATTACACGTAGTAATCTAATAAAAGAATTTAATGAACATGCAGATGACAGGCATCGTGAACCGTGAGTTTCAGGAACTGGCTCCGCATGGTCAGAATTATCTCACGTGGGCATCTGATGTAAAGATCGTGCTCGGAAGCAAGAAGCTCCGATCTGCCATTGGCCTAGGGTCCTCAAAGGACGAGCAACCTACGCCGGAGCAGAACGATCAAGCTTTGCATTTTCTTAGGCACCACCTCTCAGCCACTCTGAAGAATGAATATATGGCTGAGGGGAGTGCACTTGAGCTATGGAACGCACTCCAGAAGCGATTTGAAAAGCTCAAGTACACTATCCTGCCCCAGGCACAGCAGGATTGGAGCCGCCTGAGGTTTGCAGACTATAAAACTGTGGCTGAGTACAACTCCGCTTTGCATAGGATTTGTACCAATCTCACTCTCTGTGGCAAGAAGATCACAGACGATGAAAAGATTGAGAAAACTCTCTCTACTTTCCACCCTAGTGCTATCCAGTTGCCGCTTGACTATCGACAGGGCGCATACAAGGAGTATAGCGAATCGATCGATGTAATGCAAGTTGCGGAATCGCAGGACGAAGCTCTTCGCAAAAACTTTGTCTCGCAACGAGGAAAGGGCAATGACACGGAAGTCAATGCCAATAGCTACAAAATAAAGAAGCCCAATCAAAGGAAGAGGGGCAAAAGGGAGGAAAAGGAGGAAAACAAACCGAAAAAGCCTAATGCCCAAGAGAAGTCAAATGACAAAGAAAGGCCACCGGTCAAGCCGTATGGAGAATGAACCTGACGCTTCCTTGCTAGGCACTTGGGGACACCGGTCAAGATTTGCCGAACCCAAAGAAGTCGTCGCTGCATTCCAAGCTAAGAAGAAGGAGAAGGGCAAAATGCAAGCCGAGGCGCACTTCGCCATGGCAGACGACGATGATGCCTTGGATGCTCCTAACACCACAACCCCACTTAATGAAGGGGAGAAGACCTCTGTTGATGACATCGGGCGTATGGATGCCCTCTTTACTGAATCAATTTAGTGCATGAATAGCACCTTCTAGTTCTTTTATTTTGGATGGTAGTAGTCATTTGTGAACATTTGAATAATGAATTGTAAGCTCTAGAAGAGCAAACTATTATTTTCTCATGTTTGGACATGCAGTCTATTTTTTCAGTACTCTATTTTGCAAGCAATAATTATGCCACTATTTTGATTGGAATTGTATTGTATCTTACTAGAATCCGTGTAGCGCCCAATGGAGGAAATCTGTATTGTCGATAGTGGCACGACAAACACCATCTTGAGAGAGACCAAGTACTTCCAGTCAATCACTAAGAACACTGGAAGCATTACTACAATCGCAGTAAGAATCCGTGTATAATAGGCTCCGGAAGAGCCACAATTACACCGCCTATGGGTACTACTCAATATTGAAGAAGCACTCTGCACCCGAATCTACAAGAACTCTCTTAAGCTTCAAAGACATCCGTGCCAATGGGTTTCACGAGAAACATCTCAAGAAAATGGCAAAGAATATCTATGCATCATGAAGTATGCAGGATGTGAAAAGATGGTAGCAGAGAAATTTCCCTCATATGAAACTGGGTTGTACTACACAAGAATAAATGCACCTGTAGTGTATACTTCTCTGAAAACTGCATTTAGAAGCTCTGAATTATTTTTCCTTTGGCATTGCCGTCTAGGCCACCCTGGTCTTAGAATGATGAGGAATATAGTAAACAACTCGCAAGGCCATAACTTGAATGTTAAAAATTTTCCAAATCAAGAAGATTTTGTGTGCCCCGCATGTGCCACCGGGAAATTAATAATTCGGCCATCCATTATGAAAGTAAGAGATGAAATCCCTGCATTCCTAGAACGCATCCAAGGGGATATTTGAGGTCCAATTCAGCCCTTATCAGGACCATTTAGGTACTTCATGGTGCTCATTGATGCGTCCTCGAAGTGGTCGCACGTCTGCTTATTGTCCACCAGACATCATGCATTTGCAAAACTGATCTCGCAGATCATTAGAATTAAGAATATCTTCCCTGATCATCGCGTGAAGTCCATTAGAATGGACAATGCCGGAGAATTTACTTCAAAGGCATTTGATGATTACTGCACAGCACTAGGCATCGCAGTTGAGCACTCCGTACCTCATGTCCACACGCAAAATGGGCTAGCAGAGGCTTTGATCAAGAGAATTAAGTTCATTGCCCGGCCGCTTTTGCAGAGTTGTAACTTGCCCAACACCTGTTGGGGACACGCAGTCCTGCACGCAGCAGCACTCATCAATCTCCGACCATCAGCCTACAACATCCATTCACCAATGCAACTAGTGCAAGGGGTCATACCGAAAATTTCCCATCTTAGAAAATTCGGATGCATGGTATATGTACCGATACCGGCTCCACAGCGGACTGCCATGGGCCCACTCCGTAAACATGGGATATATGTCGGATTTGAAAGTGCATCTATCATCCGATATTTGGAACCTATGTCCGGGGACTTGCATACGGCCCGGTTCGCTGACTGCATTTTTGACGAGGATAATTTCCCGTCATTAGGGGGAGGAAATCAACCTTTGGATGAAAAATGTCGAGAAATCATATGGCATTCCACTGGTATCCCCGCACATGACCCCCGCACTAATGAAGCAAATCAAGAAGTCCAGAAGATAATTGATTTGCAAAACCTAGCAAATGAACTGCCTGATCATTTTTGTGATCTGAAGAGCGTGGTCAAGTCGCATGTACCTGCTCGAAATGCACCAGAGAGGGTTGAAGTACCAAAGAAAATAGAAGGTACCCCGAATCCCGTTCAGAGGCCTCCAAACAAAAACAAAAGAACGGGAACTCTGGCTCCTCAAACCCGAATACTCGAGACGCGTCCGGGAAAGAAGGGCAAGGGACTTACCACACCCTATCACAAAATGCCCCAAAGAAAGAAGGGAAGCCAGTTGAGACTGCAGCCGAAAGAAGCCCGAGGAAAGGGCAATACCAGACTTGAATCTTCCACCGAAGGAAGTCGCCGGCGAAAATGTGTGCGCACACATAGGCGAAGAAAAACTAAAAGAACTTGTCCCCGCGATGGGAAATAGCGGAGGAAGGCAAATAGAAGTGCAAGAAGAAGCACCCCATGATGAAATGGCCATAAATTATGTATTAACGGGAGAATATATGAATAGAGCAACAGCCAATGTAGATGCATATTTTGCAAAGAAAATTGCCACCATCATCGACCACGATCCTGAGCCTGCATCTCTGGCAGAATGCAAGAAAAGGCCGGACTGGGAAGAATGGAAGAAGGCAATATGCTGAATTGATCTCTCTGAACAAAAGAGAGGTGTTTGGGCCCGTATGCCGCACACCTCCCCATATTCACCCCGTAGGTCATAAATGGGTCTTTGTTCGGAAGAGGAATGAAAAGAATGAAATTGTAAGGTACAAAGCAAGGCTGGTTGCTCAAGGTTTCACTCAACGTCCTGGAATTGATTATGAAGAAACCTACTCCCCGGTCATGGGCGGAATAACCTTTAGATACTTGATCTCAATGGCAGTCAACTTGAAGTTGGAAATGAAATTGATGGATGTTGTAACGGCATATCTTTACGGAAACTTGGATTCGACATATACATGAAAGTACCGAAGGTATCCTGTCCCAACCAAGATAGAGCAAATAGAAATCTATACTGATGTGAAACTTGAGAAATCACCGTATGGACTCAA
This sequence comes from Olyra latifolia, assembly GCA_036346145.1. Classification (NCBI taxonomy): domain Eukaryota; kingdom Viridiplantae; phylum Streptophyta; class Magnoliopsida; order Poales; family Poaceae; genus Olyra; species Olyra latifolia. The sequence continues at coordinate 35,410,020 of CM070529.1, read as the reverse complement.
GCAACGGAAGAATGTGGTATAATCGCTGAGTGAATTTCTCTGCGAAAAGGGCTACATAAACAATGAAGATTGTCCTCGTATTCATACAGAGATCCCGAACGGATTCTCAGATAATCTCGCTCACGTGGATGACTTGAACATCATCGGGACAAAGAAAGAGATAGAAGAAGCCCGCTCATACTTGAAGTCCGAGTTTGAGATGAAAGACACAGGAACAACTAAATTTTGCTTGGGCTGCAATCGAGCATGTCCAAGGTGGAATCTTGGTACACCAATCATGCTACACCCAGAAGGTGTTAGAAAGATTTGGATTTGAAAAGGCGTATCCCGCGAAAACCCCAATGGTCGGAAGGTCATTACAAGCAGACCAAGACCCATATAGGCCTAGAGAAGAGGGAGAGGAAGTCCTAGGATCAGAAACCCCATACTTAAGTACAATTGGTGCGCTCATGTACCTCGCGAACAGCACTAGGCCGGACATTGCGTTCGCCGTGAATTTGCTGGCTCGGTACAGTGCAGAGCCAACCAAAAGACATTGGAAGGGGATCAAGGACATCTTCAGATACCTTCAAGGAAGCAAGGATCTTGGCTTGTTTTATGGAAGAAATCAAGAATTGAATCTAGTTGGCTATGCAGATGCAGGGTACCTGTCTGACCCGCATACTGGCAAGTCACAAACCGGGTATGTTTTCCTTTATGGTGGGACGGCCATTTCATGGAGGTCGTCTAAGCAGACACTTGTGTCAACTTCTACAAACCACTCGGAAATAATTGCCCTGTATGAAGCCTCTCGTGAATGTGCTTGGCTTCGAAGAATGGCTCACCACATCCAGAAGTCATGTGGACCGAATATTGAGCAAACTCCCATAATAATCTATGAAGATAATGCAGCTTGTGTTGCTCAAATGCAAATGGGCTATGTGAAAAGCAACCTGACGAAGCATATTAACTCCAAGTTCTTCTATGCTCATGAAATGCATAAGACGAACGAGATTAAGATACTGCACACTAAGTCATGCGAGAATTTAGCTGATTTATTCACTAAGTCTCTCCCAGCATCTACTTTTGAAAGGTGCGTGAAGGGAATTGGAATGAAAAGGCTTAGAGAAGTGCAGATTTCAGGGGGAGAATCTTCACATACTCCAAAGTAAATCTTAGACATGTAGTCTAAGTACCCAAAGAAATGTCACGAAGACGACTTGAAAATTGGGTGAATTGTACTCTTTTTCCCTTAGTGAGTTTTCACAGAAGTTTCTCACATAAGGTTTTTAACGAGGCAATTAAATGCGGCAAAGGCGTATGCTATGTACTCTTTCTCTAAATTTTTCCCACTGGGTTTTTATGGAGTTTTAATGAGGCATATGCATCTCGCGGCAAAGGCCAAAGGGGGAGTGTTGAGAAACCGACCGGCCCGCGAAGGCCCGGTATTGGCCCATGCCAAAACCCTAGAAGAACTCTATTTAAGAAGGAGGGGTTTCCCCATTGTATATACGTGAGAAAGAAATAAAGAATCGTTCCCCTCCTACATCTGTGTTCAATCTGTGATTGTGATTGTCTTGCGTGTGAAACGACAACCTTGGACTACACCCGGTAGCGTGGTTGTCTAACAGATTCATGCGTAGCTGCGTGTCACATGTATCTATACAACATGCCAGCAGCCAGATGCGAACCATTGGGACATATGCTTGGACTTGCTGTTCGGCGTGCAGCTAGCTAATCGGCGTGCTAAATAAATAGGTAGGACGGCGTTGGATGCTCCGTGCAAGCCATGGGATGTTGTCCGGAGAGCGTCCGCGACATCTGCCGCGCGCAGCGTGCGGACGGCCCAGCGGCCGTGCTCGCCATCGGCACGGCGAACCCGCCGCACTGCGTGACCCAGCATGTGTTTGCCGACTTCTACTTCCGCGCCACCAACAGCGACCACCTCACCGGCCTCAAGGACAAGTTTAAGAGATTGTGTAAGCACGCGATCAGCTCTAGTCTCTCTCTGATGTTTCCGATCGAATTCCGATCACTTCGTTGCGTTGTCTTTTTCAGCAAGTTTTCTTTTCTTATCTATCCATTTCCATTCGTTACGTTGCTGATGTTCGTGCCAACGTGCTCGACTGATTGCTGTGTATCCATCTCAGGTAACAAACTAGGGGTTCGAAAACCCTCCACGGCTCCACTACACTGAGGAGCTGCTCGACGCCCATCCCGAATTCATCGACCACAAATCACTGTCCCTCGACGCCCGGCTAGACATCGTCGCCACTGCAATTCCAGAGCTCGCCGCAAAGGCTTCGACGAAGGCCATCAGCGAGTGGGGCCGCCCAGCCACGGATATCACACACCTCGTCGTCACCTCCAACTGCGGCGCGCACATCCCGGGCGTGGACTTTCGCCTCATTCCGCTCCTCGGCCTCCGTCCCTCCGTCCGCCGCACCATGCTCTACCTCAACGGCTGCTTCGCCGGCTCTGCGGCTCTACGCCTCGCCAAGGACTTGGCAGAGAACAACCGCGGCGCGCGTGTTCTGGTGGTCTGCGCGGAGCTCGCCATCATGCTCTTCAGCGCCCCTGACGAGGGAAACTTCCAGACACTGATCAATCAGGGGTTGTTTGGTGACGGCGCCGGCGCCGTCATCGTCGGTGCCGACGCCATGAGCCCTGTCGAGCACGCGCTGTTCGAGATGGTGTCAGCCTCGCAGACGGTGATTCCGGAGTCCGAGCACGCCATCAACATGCATCTCACGAATGGTGGCTTGGTCGGCAACATCGCAGGTTCCAGTTTTCATCGGAGACAACATTGAGCGGTGCCTCTTCGACTCGTATGGGCGGCTCGGCATTGGTGCCGAATGGAACGACCTCTTCTGGGCGGTGCACCCCGGTTCAGCTGCGATCTTGGACCACGTTGATGCGGCGCTCCATCTTGAGCCCGACAAGCTGGCGGCGAGCCGCCGCGTGCTGAGCGAGCATGGGAACATGTTTGGCGCGTGACGGTCATCTTCATACTGGATGAGCTGCGACGTCGTAGGGAGAAGGAAAGGGAGGAGAAGCCTGAGTGGGGCTTGATGGTGTCGTTCGGGCCCGGCCTCACCGTGGAGACGGTGGTGTTGCACGTACCCTAAGAGGGAGAAGCGCTGGCATACATATGGAGATCGAATAGAAAGCGACAATACAATAAAGAAAAATTTAGATATATGCTATTATAAAGTGTGGCATTTTAAAAGAGAAGGTGTTGATTTGATCCTGAGCTATTGGGTTCGAGCCAAGCTGGTCCCTTTAATACAAAACCCAGGTGATTGGTCCCAAAACTTTTTAAACCATGCCAATTTGGTCCCTTTATGGGTCGAATTGTAACACGCTACTTTTAACTCTAGATCATGAGCTAGCTATGGGTTGGGTTGTAAAAAACAAATGCATGATCATGAGCATACATATATGCATATACACTAGAGGATTAGCCCTAATTAAACAACTAAAAAGGGAATAAAGAAATCAAAGGTGCTTTGTTATATAACCTATGGTACATGATAGCTAATATGAGAGACTAGGTTTGTAAGTAACCCATTTTTGGCCATACTTCGGGCCCGAACCAAGCCTATGGGCCGCGCTGGCCCAGTTTCTCCCCACCTCGCTAGCTGAACCGACCAGCTGACCCACTCCCTCTCCTTGGCTCAGCCGAGCGAGCCGAGCTGCCCATGCCCTTCTCTCCCTCAGCTCGGCCTCTCCCTCGCGCTCTCTCTCCCCGTGATTTCCTTCTCTTTTTCCTTGCCCCACCATGACCGTTCATCGCCGGCCACGTGGCGCAAGATTCCTGTCATAGCCGCCCGATCGCGGTCGCGTGCCGACCGCGCTGTCCACGCCGCCCCATGCCCAGTCGCTGGCTCTGCCGCCCTGCCACCGCGCCGCTCACCCACATCTCTCTCTTCCTCCCCTGCTTTGCCCACCGGGCAAAGGATTGCCCTCCATCTTGCCGCGCTGGCTCGTGCATGCTGCCGAGCTTGCCCCGTGGCGCTCGTACCCTGGCCCTTGTCGCCTCGTGGCCGGGTTTTCTCTACGACCAAGCCACCCCGCCGCTGTGGCGTCGCTGCTCGCCTTGTCGCATCGCCGCGCCCTCGGAACCCCGCACCACCGCTTCGTCGAGAAGCAACCGTGCATGTGCTCCCTCCTCTTTGTCGCCCCTTGACCCTGCCCTGCACTCACCCACCATACAAAAACCCTCCGCTCTCCTTCACCGCCCTCACTCTCACTCTACACCGCGCACCCGCGAGAGCCACGCCCGTGGGTAGCTCGTGTAGGTGAGCTCCAGAGCAAACCGAGCGCGTCACCTTTCTTCTCATGCTCTCATTGTGCTCTCACCACTTTGAACGAACCCTATTGCCTTGTAGCCTGCGCAATTGTCGGATCAGGCTCCGCCGGCCACCGGAGCCCTCTTGCCGATTTTTCACTAACGGTAAGGAGCCTTCCTAATTCCTTGCACCCATAGCTTTCCATTGACCTCACGCATTCCCCCTGTGCTTGGGAGTACTTCAGGTTCGCCGGAGTGACCTCGCCACGTGAAGCCCTATTTCGGACCATCGCCATCGCACGTCGACAGACTGCACCTCGGCATCCCCTTCCTCTCCTTGACCTCGGGTGAGTCCTACAAGTTCCATGGATGCTCATCGTGGCTGAGGTGTTCTCTAACCGTCCCCGATTGACCAAAATCGTGGATCTCGAGCCGCTCCTCCGTCTGCGCCCATCGCGCCACCGCTCTAGGCCGATTCATGCTCAGTGCTACCACCCGTACTTGCACATAGGTACATAGGATAGAACGGCATAGGTCTTGGAGCATACCTCCGACCGTAGCGCCGGCGATTGCTTGCCATAGTTGTCGCCGGAGCTCCGCCTTGTGAGAAATTATCCCCTCGCCCAGCCCGGCGAGGGCCGTGTCTCGCTGACATGCGGGCCCTGAGTGCCAAGGATGCAGTGAGCCAGCCACCGCCTCGGTCGCTGACCAGTGGGCCCTTAATTGGTCCCACCCGTCGAGTTAAGTGGTTATGCATTTAGTAAAATATGCCTTCAGATAATTTTTCACAATTTTTCACGTATTTAGGAGAAGCCGTCTTTGGCCTAGCTCTCACGTGGGCCGCGTTATTTAGGCCTGCCCAGTACTGTAGCAGTACTGTTTTCCCAATTTAGTGATTTTAGATAATCCAATATATATAACCTATACATTAATATATATTAGATGAGTCCCAAGAATTATGGAAAAATACCCTAAAATAGGTTATGTCATTCTGAATCTAATAAAAATAGTATGACACATGCAACATATTTATATTGCTCTAGAAAAATAGAACAGTAGCAAAGATTGTATTTTCTACCAAATAGAAAAATACCTGAAACTATATATTAGCAAATAAAATAGCTCAAGTAGCCCAAAAATTACGAGAATATTCCTATAGGACAGAAATGACCTTCTGGACATGAAAAGAATGTTAGACATCATAACTTTGGTATTAAAAGTGCTAGAAATAAATAGATAGGTAAAATGAACATAATGGCTATATACACCACACACACACACACATATATGGCCAGAACCTCAACACTAAAAAAATGAGCACTTTTGTCTAGAAACAACACCACCTTAACCTTGCAATGAGATAGTATACTTGATACTAACTCATGGAACTTCCTTGATAAGTAGGAAAATAATAATAGAAACCACCAAATAGGACCCATAGTGTAAATCGGTGACATTTGCAATGGAGCATGCATCATGTGCACCCATGCTACCTTTTTTGTTTATTTACTTGGTATTTATTTGCAACTGACTAGATACCGGCATTGTTGATCAAGGGTTAGACGACCCGACTAAAGACCCCGACTTCGATCCTGACATGGTTGATCCTGCAGCTCTTGACGCATGCGAGTCAACTACCCTAATGCATATTGATCCCAGTTTTATAAATATATTTTGCTTTAAATTATCAAAAGTGTATGTGCATAAGTATATGACTATCAGTATATTAAATGCAAAACCCTAGATAAATACAAGTTGCTTTAATCATGTTATAACATGCCTGTCATTTGAATTACTTGTGAATACCCCACATGATGGTTTTGATTATCATGATCCCTTGGATAACCCTAGGATAAATATATTTGTTTAGACAAATAGTCTGTGTAAAACTTGCTTAAGCCTGGCTTAGGTCTTAATATGATTTCTTTTGGGTATAGACACCTGAAAGGTGGGCTATCGTCTACTGGAGACGACATGAATCATCTTATGGTTATGTGAATGTTATTGAGGCCTGCTAGCAGTGTCGTATTTTGACAATGGTGACCCTGCCATTTCCATCTTTGGATCTTGTTCATGTGGGTAGGCCTTGGCCAGGTTTTGTACAAGGAAGGTAGGAGTGGAAACTTGCGATAGACTAAAGGCATGTGGGTAGGATCCATATCCGTCTCTGGATCTTGAACAAGAGGGTAGGCCTTGTCGGGTTATGCACAAGGAGGGTAGGAGCGGATTCGTCTCCGGGTCATGCTGATTAGGAACTGGTAATAGATTACGAGCATGAGGGTAGGGTTCGTATCCATCTCCGGATCTTGTACAAATGGGTAGGCTTTGCCTGGTTTTGTATAAGGAGGGTAGAAGCGGGATCGTTCCTGGTGTATGCTCCTTATCTATGAATATTTAGGTAGGGCCGCGGATCTGCCTAGATACAAACCCCTTTTAAACAATTATTTCTTATCTCTAAAAATGTTCTTGGAAATAGCTAAGACATCAGATTTGATATATATATATACACTTAATCTTTAAAATTGGCTTTTTGCAAATAAAGCAACCCTCAATCTTTCCTTTGAGAACTCTATAAACACATGCATTAGGCTGGGAGTTGGCTTGCGAGTGCGATTGAATTGAGCACTCATTCTCGCATAATTTACTCTTTTAGAGGTTGGACTCGACGTCTATGATTGCCATGAAGACGAAGTCCCCGAAGATGGCAGTCAGGCTAACAATTAGAGATTCTCTCCAGTCGTTTGCAGTTTGCATAGCTGCTGGAGGCCTTTGGTTTTTAAATCTTCCACTGGATTAATGTATTCTGTTGCCTCTTTTGGACTTGATGTATTAATCGCCAATGTGCAAATTTGGACTTGTACTCTAACAATGTAACATTCTGGTGATGAATGTGATGAATGAGATGATCCAGCTATGTAAACGTGTACTCTAGCTCCTGGTCCAGGGACTAGAGCTGTGTCACGGAGGATATTCCCGGTATGGTAAAAAGGGGACCCCTCACAAATCCCGTTTTGTGAGTCATTTTCGCTGGTGTGGCATCCACATAGTGATTTTCGACAACACGGCATAACATGTGGAAAATGATGTGGTGATCCACATCATGCAACCATCCACATGGACATCGCATCAATGAAAACCGCTCACAAAACTGGGTTTGACAAGTTAACAAACTAAACTAGCACGGTTTTGACAATTCGATGACCACAGGGACCATTTTGGTTCAAACTCGATAGTTTGAGGACCAAATCTGCACTTTTTCCTATTTCAAAACATGTCACTCTATATGTCAATGACATGTGAACCTTAAACTTATATGTCTCGAGTGACATATTATGAAATACGCTCTTTGCAGTGGCAAAAATATTAATGTGCGCCCCTATTTTTCCAGGGACCTCCGTATATCTGCCCTAGCCCAGGATCTGTCTTGCTAGCACTGTATGAGTTACAAAATGCAGGAATCATCTCATATAAGCACGAGTATTATACAACCATAAAGGATCAAATACATGGAGGCTCAAGTTTGTAGGCTCAAATACATGTAGCCATTTCTAAGCATTCGCCAAAGACTTACTTAGTCCAAGAGTTATACTTCCTTAGGTTACCAAGTAATAGGGTAGGAATCATATCAAAGATAAGGGTTGTGCTTATCAACACATGTAACAATTTGGGTTAAATTTAGACCAGCCCTATCAGCTTTGTTTTTAACAACATATTATAATGACAAAATATAGAGCATTTAAATAAACATAATTTAAATAAAACTGAGTTAGAAGAATGATTCCAGAGATAATGGCTCGCCTGGACCGAGCGTGTTGGGATCCTGATCCTCGAGCTATTCTTCCGGGTCTTCTGGATCTATCATGAACAATCCAAATAGCACAAAAGCATTTAGAAATATGCTAGAGCATGATTCATGTAATGCAATGATCCTACAAACCTTCGGGTCCTTTTAATGGAATCCATAGTCTACTTGTTCTATTAAGAGAACCTCTTATGAAATAATAACTCTAATGTTAATATGAATGTATGTATATGCATGATATGTATGAAGTCTACCCATAATATCTTCAATAATTGGACAATAACATTCACAAATATAGTACAAGCACTAAGCATGACAGAGATATAAATATATGTCATAAGGAAAATGTTTAACACAAATAATCCTATAATCATTTATAAGCTAAAATAGCCTATTCAAATATTTTTGAGAAATAATATATGGGCACATGGAAAAATAATAATTTTTATGTTTACAGATACTTTAAAGTGTTTCCACAAAAGTATTCACGATTTTTGGAGGTTACCTACTATTTTTAATAAAAAAGAAAACCTTTATAGGATTTTCTGTATAAAAGAAATAGCTAGGAAAGAGCAATTAATATTTTACAGAGACTTATATTAGTTGAATATGCAAGGTAATATTTTTCCTAGGTCCACAACACCCTCAAGTATTTTACATTGTTTTCCTTCAATTTTTGGGAGTCTCTAACTATTTTTACTGGATCATTTTCATTTTCTGGGATTAAATCAAATGGAAAACTACTGGAAAAATAGTTTATACAGTAATGGGCCTACACTGTCACACTGAGCAGCCCAAAGCTGGCCCATGGGAGCTCAGGTCCAGCACACAGGCTCTTCCCAGCGCGGAAAGCATAAAACCGAAAGTACACAACCACTTAACCCGACAGGTGGGGTCGTAGGCCCACAAGTCAAAGACATAGAGCTAAAGCGTGGGGATAAACGGGTTGAAACTCTGGTGCGACCCGCACGTCAGTCACACGAGGTGCACAGTAATGAACCATGACGCACGGGTGATGTCAGCGCCACGGTTCCTCTAAGCTCGAACTCTGGCAATCCTTCGGCATCGTCTCGGTGACGTTCTAGGGCTTGGATTCACGCGGCGTTGGTTCCTTCGGATTCGCGGGCACTATACTTAAGACGTCTCGGCGCAGTTTCGCCGGCGGTGAGATCTAGCGGCGGCGCCGCGAGCAGGGGCGGACGGGAGCATCGGCAAGCAATGGCGATGGCAAACTAGGGACTAAAAAGCATGAACAAGTTGTCCTAGAGCATCTAGGGGCTGCTAGGGTTGTTACCTTGTGTTTGGTTGTGGCCAGGGAGGACCGAAGGGGGCCGGCGCCGTGGAGGCCGGGCGGAGCTAAAGAAGAGGGCAATGCAGGGGCGCTTTAGACCGAAGGGGGGTCGGAGACGCTGCCGACGGCGAGAAATCAAAAAGGGGGTAGTGGCGGCCAGTGGTAGTGAAAATGATCTCCCACGAGCTATAGTCCAAGAAAATCCAATTGGGATCGGTGGGAGCTAAGTGGGAGGGGGAGAAACTGATTCACGGTGGCGGCAATGCCCGGGGTTCATCGTGGTGCCTTGGCAATGGTGGGGGGTGTTCAACGGAACACAGGGAGAGACGGGGAGAGTAGAGAGCTCAACTCTCCCATTTATTGGCAAGGTGGGGAATGTGCCATGGAGGGACAAGGCCGAGGGGAGGACGAATGCGCACGTAGACGACGCGGGTTGTCATCCTTGCGCGGCATTTGTTTAGGACGGAAGTACCGTCCTCACTGGCATGCATCCAATGGTAGGGCGCGGTGGCTCCGGGATTTCCGTGGGGAAAGGACGGCGTTGACCGAAGTTCGGTATGGCGCCAGTAGCCGGTGATGTGGGTGGTCGGCAGCCAATGGTGGGGCGCGGTCGGACGGCGGTGGGGATGCCGGGTCAGTGGAAGAAACAGAGCAGCGAGCAAGGAGCAGAGGAGCGGGGCAAGAGCCAGGAGAGGGGAGTTTGGCTAGGCCTTGCTAGGCCTCGGTCGAGAGAGGAGTGGGAAAATGGGCCAAGCCCTGGGATGGAGCAGGCTAGGAGAGAGAGAAGAAGAAAATTGAGTGCAAAACAAAGAAGAGAGGAAGGTAAAAATGGGGGATTATTTGCCCAAGGGCAAAATGGTAATTACAAACTAAATTCAAATTTTGCGTATAAATTTGAATTTGGAAAAGAAATGGATAAATGAGGGTTTGAGAAGTGGTTTCCTAATAAGTATGGTTGAGAATTACTATTCATTGTATGAAATTTCCACAATTTCAAGTATTTTTTTATTAATATATTCACAATTATACATATATACACAAATATATAAATTCAAAGGTCTTTTATGGTTGAAAATTAGTTTAGAATATTTTTAAGATCCCAAAGTAAAATGTATTAATACAATGTTTTATGTTTTAAAATATATGACATATTCTTTGTTAGGGCAAAAACATACCAATCAAATCACAAAATAATTATCATAGAAATTTTTTGAGAATTTTAAATTTTATTTATTTATTAATTATTATTTTTAAGATTAGGATGTCACAAATCCTATCCACCTTAAAAGATTCTCGTCCTCGAGATTCGGCAGTCCTAAAAATGTAGGATGCAATGAAACTTAAGGTCTTGTTTTAAATTTTGAATAAAACATAGGTTGGGGAAAACTGTGCTTGGGTTACCTTCTTCTGCTATGATGTCATTTACTCCACCACGACTTTGAGTTGGTGGTGCAGACCGTGGTGCTTGGGGAGTCTTGGCCCCTCCACGGAGTGCTGACCCTTGGGGCTTCCGGGCTGGGGTAGTAGGCAGGCTGAAGGGCACCAGGGTCATTTGCTTTTTAGAGCAGGAGTGAGCATAGTGGCCAGTCTCGCGACATCGGTAACATGTCACTGAGGCAAGAGGATTGCTGGTCCTTTGGCCTGAGGTAGCAAGGGAAGGGGTGCGAAAAACAGTTCCACCCTGGCGAGGAGCAGTAGGCGCTAATCTCTGTGGCTAGGTCGGCTTTGTCTGCCAACGCTTGATAGGAGGGTTGAAGTGTGCAGTGTTTCTAGAACCTTGTCCTTTCTGAGATGCTGCCTTTATTTTGCGGCTAGCTTCCAGGCCCTTTCTTTCATTTTCCACTATCATGCTTTATTGATTAGGTGCTGAAAATTGCTGAAATCAAGAGCGCTGAGCTGATACTTCAATTCTAGATCCAATCCATCAAGAAATCGCTCCATTTTGTCTTCCTCATCAGCAACTTCCTTTGGAGCATAGCGAGCCAAGTGGTTAAACATGGTCAGGTACTCTAATCAGGCAATGGGTCTTCGAACCCAAGTTCCTTCAGCATCCCATGCAGCAGCATCGGCATTCCTTCCTTGTCTAGTATTTGCACCATCTAAAAGGGAAAAAGGCATGCTAGTTAGGTAGGGTGAGAGAATAATAAATATGAGGAAAAGAGAATTTAGAACTATTTTTCAAAAGGTTTTTCAGTTCCTTAGGGTCTTAGGCAATTAACTATGGTATCCTAGAGTCAACCTGGCTCTGATACCAAATCTGTCGTGCACCCCAGTATTTTTACCTGCTTGAGTGATCGAATACTAGTCCCAGAAGACCATAGCTAGTATTGCACTCAAGGACATTTGGAATATCATCGCAGGCATTGCATTTAACTAGAATTTAACAGTTTACATAGCATAATATCATCCAGATGTCATAGACCTTTACATAGTCTTGCATAGGACTTAGTTCAATAACATAGAGAAAACACAGCGGAATACATTGAAAGCGATGATATCCCGAGGTTGACCCAGAACGCTCAGCTAATCACCTTGACCCTCCTGGTCACAACTGGCGCCGTTGCCGAAATCTTCACCTGAACTAAAGATCCGTGGTCCATATAATGAGTACACGGCTACCCAGCAAGCAGTCCTTAATACATGAATGCAAGGTCAATGGACGGGTTGGGTTATTTTGCTAAAATCATCACCTATCTACTTGTTATTTGTTCTTGATTCATTGAACTCATGATAACACGCGAGCGTAGCCAAAGGACGGCTAACCTGCTCAAAGAGAGGCAATCCCTGCCTACATTACCATCCAGTTAATTAATTTAAAACACATTGGACTACGCTGTGAAAACTCCTTTCCCCCACCCATAACCGCGGGCACGGCTACCATAATAGTTTTAACTCTGCAGAGTGTGTACACGTTCCCCACAAGCCCTGTCTCATCCCGAGGGAGAAACAGTACAAAACCGTTCACTGCTTTCACCTGCCCTTTAATGTACCCTTTTTTTTGGTTTCGCGCCCCATACGGTATACTTCGACCAGGCCGACAGTCATGCGCACTCCTTCAGCCGGACCTGATAGCGCACCGCATGAGGTTAGCCCCCATTTAAGCCATTCGGAACCGGTGATAGCAAGTCACATCCGTCCACTACGAGTACATCGGAAACTAGGTTTCCACAGCTAATAAATCAGGGCCAGAAGGCACAAGTGGCTGTACGGTTCAGGTTCGGTTTGGTAGTCACAAGTATACGGTCCTTATATGACAGAGGAGACCTGCACAACACAACCACAAGCCCAAAATCCGCCTCTTCTGGGTCTCCTCAAATCAACACACACCACGTTGATTTTAGTTGATTAGCTTTATCAAAAAACAGCACCACGAAGTCGAACTCCACGCATACATGTTTAATAATGTGTGAAACCTATCAATTACCCGTCCCAGAAGCAAGGCTAAGCATCTACACAAAGGATAGGCTAGTAAAACAGTACCAATTGGGCTAATAATGGAAGGCTACGTCATATCAGTAGAGTACTAATATGAAATCGGAACAAACTAACACATACGATGATATTAAAGCATGCAAATTAAGTAAACATGAAATAATTAAAATTTAGCAAACTAGGAATTCAATATGAATCTAGCTTGCCTTCGAAGAAGTTTGGTTCTGGTTCCCCTCCTTCGAACGGCTCCGAAACGTCTCCCGAACAGCAGGTGCACGTCGGTTCTATGCGAAAAAGAATTAAAAAAGAAATAAATAACAAACATACAAAAAATAGTATGATAACAATATATAAAATTCTTGTGATTATTTGTAATTTTTAGGCTCTGGAATCACCCTAATCGGAGTTCGAGAACTCCCTAAACAATTCTTGGAAGTTTTAGGAGAAATAGAAAAGACTGAAAAACTAAACCGGGTTAACCAGCGGTTAACCGTGGGTAAAACCGAGGAACGGCTCGGAAAACCGAGCGGCAGGCCGGCTAACGCTTGCGGCGCCATGAGGGACACGCTGGGGCTGCGGGTTGGCGGGAGGCCTGCGCTTCTGGCGACGGGGACAGCGGCGGACACGCTGCGCAGATGGATTAGGCGCGGCGCTCATCACGCCGACAATGAACACGCGGCGTCTTGATAAGCGATGGCGAAGTCGCGAGGACAAAGCGAAGCGGTGGCCAATCGAGGCGACCAGCGGCGGCGGCGGTTCCGTTCACGCAGACGCTGCTGGGCGACGACGGCGGCGGCGGCATGTGGCGGACGGTGATTGGTGGGCGTCGCGTGGCTGACGCGGGGCGCGGACTCCGAGGTTCACCGGCGGCCGTGGGGCTCCCAATCTTCGGCGACTTGTAACTCCTCCAATTCTTAGCCAAATATGGCGACCCATATAGTCAAATTGATCAGCGCGACAAGCTCTACAACTGTTGCCCTTGGATTTAGGGTTTGGCTACTGGAATTCGAGAATTAACTCGATTTGCTTAGGTTTGGCATGAAAACCGAGGTGGCGGCTAGGCTTTCGAGGGGGCTGGGGTATGATGGCCGACCAGGGGACTTCGAGGGGGTTTATATAGGACTTGGGTCGTGCTAGATCAATCCTAATATGGGTTGAGTTTGAGTTGAGCTAGAATTAGGTCTTAGAGAGAGATTAGGAGTCCTAATGGGAGTAGGTTTAGGGGAATTGGGTTTGGGCCTAATTAGGCTATCCAAGCCTGGTTAGGACCTTTCTCCTATTATTATTTTATGTTTTATGTTTTTATTTTCTTTATTTCTAATATGTGATATTATAATTTTATTAGGATGTCACAAACCTCCCCCCCTTAAGGAGAATCTCGACCCCGAGATTCAGAAGGATCCTTGAACAGCTCTGGGAACTCTGCCTGCAGGTCTTCCTATCGCTCCTAGGTTGCTTCTTCCTCGGTGTGATTGGACCATTGCACCTTGCAAAACTTGATCGCACGACTGCGAGTACGTCTTTCAGCTTCCTCCAAAATTTTTATTGGTCTTTCCTTGTAGGTCAGATCCTCTTGCAAATTCATTGCCTCCAATGGCATTTGTTCTTCCGGTACTCGCAAACACTTCCGGAGCTGGGAGACATGGAATACATTGTGGACGCCAGACAGATTCGGTGGCAACTGCAACTGATAGGCAACTTCTCCTCTTCTGGCGGAGATCTTGAACGGGCCAATGTACCTGGGTGACAGCTTCCCTGACATGTGGAATCGGCGTAGTCCTTTCAATGGTGACACCTTTAAGTACACATGATCTTCCACGTTGAATTGTAGATCCCTTCGACGTTTGTCGGCATAACTCTTTTGTCGGGACTGGGCCGTCCTCATTCTTTGTTGAATCATCCTGACTTTTTCTTCAGCTTCTTTTAGAATTTCGGGGCCAAACAACTTCCTTTCTCCCATCTCACTCCAGTATAAGGGAGTATGACACTTCTGGCCATACAATGCTTCAAATGGAGACATTTGTATGCTTGATTGATAGCTGTTATTATATGAAAATTCAGCATAGGGAAGAGCTTCATTCCAACTCATGGAATCCGTCAGTGCAACTGACCTAAGCATGTCTTCTAAGATCTGATTGGTCCTTTCGATTTGCCCGTCCGTTTGGGGCTGATAGGCACTACTGAAAGCTAAATGTGTCCCCAATAACGAGTGGAGTTGTTGCCAAAATCTCGAAGTGAACTGTGTGCCTCTATCGAAGACTATTCTTTTCCGCACACCGTGTAGGCAAACAATTCTGGACATGTACAATTCTGCTAATTTCTGACCCGAGTAGGTCGTTTTGACAGGTAGAAAATGGGCTACCTTAGTTAGCCGATCAATGATGACCCATATCGAATCGTAGCCTTTTTGGGTTCTTGGCAATCCAACGATAAAATCCATGCCGACTTCTTCCCACTTCCACTGCGGGACTTGTAGTGGTTGAAGCAATCCTGCTGGCCGTTGATGTTCAGCCTTCACACGCTGACAAACATCACGAAGAGCTACATGCTCGGCAATGTCCTTCTTCATTCCAGGCCACCAGTAACTCTCCTTCAAATCCAGGTACATCTTGGTGCTACCTGGGTGTATGAAGTATGCTGAACCGTGGGCTTCCCTCATAATCAACTCCCTGAGCCCTTCTTTCTTTGGTACCACGATTTTTTTCCCAAACCAGACAATTCCATTCTTATCTATATCAAATCCTAGAGCTCTCTCCATTATCAATTTAACAACAATGTCGATGGTATCTTCATCATCTCCCTGGGCTTGTTTAATCTTCTCCTCTAACGTGGGCTGTACTTCCATCATATATAGACATCCTTGCCTCCCGACCTCCAGATTTAACCTTTTCATCTCAACCTTCAAGTAATTATTCCTTGGCTTACGGCTTAATGCATCGACAACTACATTAGCCTTTCCAGGGTGATAATGGATCCCAATATCGTAATCCGCTATTTGTTCAAGCCATCTTCTTTGCCTCAGGTTCAAGTCTAGCTGCGTGAAAATATACTTGAGGCTCTTGTGGTCGGTGTATATCTCCGTACGATTCCCGACAAGGTAGTGTCTCCAAATTTTTAATGCATGCATAACCGCGGCTAACTCCAAATCATGCGTTGGATATTTGAGCTCGTGCGGCTTTAGCTGCCGGGAAGCGTAAGCTACTACCTTCCCTTCCTGCATTAGCAGACAACCCAATCCAAGCAATGATGCATCACAATACACTTCGAAATCTTTATGTAAGTCTGGCAATACCAAGACCGGGGAGGTGGTCAACTTGTTCTTCAAGGTTTCAAAGCTTTCTTGGCATTGAGGGGTCCAATGGAATTTGACGTCCTTTTTCAACAACTGCGTGAGAGGCTTGGCGATCTTAGAAAATCCTTCGATAAATCTGCGATAATATCCTGCGATTCCAAGAAATCCTCGGACCTTGGTCACTGTCTTTGGTACCTTCCAGTCCAAGATTTCACTTACCTTAGAGGGATCAACTGGCACTCCTCCTTCTGAGATAACGTGTCCTAGGAATGACACTTTCCTCAACCAGAAGTCACACTTGCTGTACTTGGCATACAAGTGGTTCTTCCTCAAAATGTCTAGTACAATTCGAAGATGCTCGGCACGCTCTTTCTCATTCTTCGAATAAATCAGAATGTCATCGATGAACACCACGACAAACTTATCCAGATATTTCATAAGTATTTTATTCATCATACTCATAAAATGTGACAGGGCATTAGTAAGTCCAAAAAACATCACCAAAAACTCGTACAACCCGTAACGAGTTGTGAATGCTGTTTTCGGAATATCCTCCCTTCGGATTTTGATTTGATGGTACCCAGACCTTAAATCAATCTTCGAGAATACACAGGCTCCTTCTAATTGATCGAATAGATCATCCACTCGAGGTAGAGGGTACTTATTCTTGATGGTCACCTTATTGAGTGATCGGTAGTCTACACACATCCTGAGTGTGCCTTCCTTCTTCTTCACGAATATCACCGGTGAGCCCCATGGTGACGTACTTGGTCTAATGAATCCTTTATCCTTCAGTTCTTGGATCTGCTTCTTCACCTCAGCCATTTGATTGGCATTCATGCGGTACGACCGTTGAGATATTGGGTTAGTGCCTAGTTGTAGGTCAATAGTGAACTCCACATCTCGGTCGGGTGGTAATCCTGGTAAGTCATCCGGAAACACGTCTGGATACTCACTAACAACTGGTACTTCCGCCAATGGCGGTCACTCTTTGCTAGCTATCTTCACCTCTAGCTGATTCACGGCTCCAATTGGCCTTCCCTTCATAGTAGACTCATATCGGACTTGTGTACCATCGGTGTTGGTCAAGGTGACTGCTCGGCTAGCACAATCAATTTGACCCTTGTACTTCATTAACCAATCCATACCCAAAATGATCGGTATTCCCTTGGAATCCAGCATAATTAAGTTCGATAAGAACTTAGAACCGTCAATTTCTATTTCCACTGCTGGACATCCCACACTTGTTTTCATGGATCCCCCCGGGGATTGAATTACTAAGGATTGTTTTAAGGGTACTATTTCCCATTGATTTTTAACCACTAAATCTTTTGTAATAAAAGAATGCGAAGCTCCGGAATCAAATAAAACGGTAACGGGTACTGAGTTCACTAGGAACTTACCAAGCACAACGTCTGGTGCCTCCTGAGCTTCTTCCGCGGTGACGTGGTTGATACATCCAGATCCCACGTTCGGTGTAGTCCTCGGAGCGTTATGGACGCTCTTGCTCGAACCAACGTGCGAAGATGCACCTCCTTGGTTCTTTTGCTTCTGATTTTCCGGCTTTGTCGGGCACTGATGAGCATAATGTCCTACTTGATTGCATCGGAAATAGGTAACTCCTGTGGCTCCTCCTGACGCATTCCTATTTGTGCCTTGGTTTGCATTTGGATTTGGCCGATGAGCATACTGATTAACAGACTGACTCTGACCCTGTGATTTTTGCACAAAACTCGAGGCCTGCCTTTGGTTCTGGTAGTTGTGTCCCTGATATTGCGGCCTATTGGAGTTTTGCCCTTGCGGAAAACGACGATGAACGTTGCATTCATTCTGCCCTTGGAAGTTCATTTTCCTTTTCCTGTCCTCATTGTGCTTGCGTTGAGCTCCCTCCAAGATTATAGCCTTCTCAGTCAGTTGCTCAAAGTCTTGGCATTGGAAAGGCAGCAACTGTATCCTCATGCCTGAGTCCATTCCCTCACTAAACCTCCAGATCTTGGCCTTCTCCGTAGGAATCAAGTCTGAAGCATAGCGTGACAGCTCGATAAACTTGTTGATGTACTGAGCAATGGTCATATTCCCCTAACGCAGGTTTTCGAATTCACGCTTCTTCTCGTCCCGCATGCTCTGGGGCATGTAGGTGTTCCTGAACAGCTCCACAAATTCATCCCACATCAGGTTGTGGTAATTCGGGTGGGCGTTGCAGTAGTTCTCCCACCAATGAGCAGCATTTCCTTTCAGCGTATGGGTGGCAAGTTGGACGCTCTCATAGTCATCGCAATCCACCAGGTACAGTTTCTTCTCTACATCCTTGATCCAGTCGCCTGCTTCTGCCGGATCCCTGGTTCCTAAGAACTGTGGCGGCCTTGTCCTCATGAAGTCGCTGAACTTAGACTGCGGGTGGTGCGGTGCGACTTGGGGTGCTTGTTGCGGAACTGGCGGGTTGTTCAACCTTTCCACAATCAGGTTCAGTGCTTGCAGGACCAAAATGTCTTACTGTTGCTGAGCTACAGGTTGAGGTTGAGGTTGCGGTGCAGCAGCCGCGGCTTGTGGAGCTTGCTGAGTAGCAACATTGACCTGAGGGGCAGCTTCTTCCTCTTGCTGAACTTGATTCTGATTCTGGCTCGCAGTTTCTTCCATTCCGTTGACTGGTGTTGCGGCACGACGTCCACGACCTCGGCCTCTGCCCGCGGGCATGGCACGACCCCTTCCTCTTCCTCTCGGCATCTGCTCCAAGAAAGAACTAGGCAAGATGAGCAACTAAAACGGTAGTGACATCCTTTAGCGAAAATAATTTGCGAAAACTATTTTTGGCACTCATTACAAAGATCCAAATAGTTAAGATCCAACATCAAACCAAGCGCATTGGCAAATGACGCTTAGTGGTAATTTAAGATGCAAATCATCACATGGTATACACACACATGCAACAATTTAGTTGTTATAGTACTGCCTTATTAATAGCTATTTAATCTCCGGTACTTTGGGAGTAATAAAAGTTTTGTTTTAGTGGGAAAAATTAGTTTCTAAAAGAAGAAAACAATAATTCTACAGATCTCAGACGGACTGTGACGGACGTCGGGTATGGGTCAGACGGACGCCGGTACAAGATCTTGTCACATCATCGGGTACAATTGTACAGACGTTTTTTTTTTGGAAAAATAATTTTTCTCCTTGCAGCAACATCCTTCCAAATTTAATTTCTTCATTAGTTCCCCCTCACGTCTTCGATTTCTTTCCTTGAACTTCGTGTCGGTGCGGAAATTTAAACAATTCACAACCACCAAAATTTAACTAGTAAATATTTCATTAATATGCTAAGGTACTGAGTAGCCGTATCACACTGAGAAATTAAACTTGATACGGTCTACTCCAAACATCTTTATTAAAATACGATCTAGGCTAAACATAAGTTTAATTTTTAGGGGCGCGACTTGTGCTTCTCGTGCAAGGCCTCTTTCCTTCAGGGGCTTGTGCTGTTCTTCCCACTTTCGTTTCTGTTCTTCTAGAGCCTTCTCTTTTTCATGCATCTTACCCATGCGTATGTTCAGGTATTCCTTCATGTCCTCGTTTGCTTGTCCTAGCTCTTCTGCTCGCTCGTTGAGGCTTCTTTCCTTGGTCCTTGCTTCCTTTTCACGCGCCTTTACTTTCTTTTCTCGCTCGTGAAGCTCTTCACTCCATCCTATGATGGTGTCGAGGTCCTCCTGCATAATGTCGTACTCCTCCTTGTACACCTTCCTCTTGCGCTCTAGTAACTTCTTCAAGTTCTCTACCGTGACCTTCTCCTTTTCCAAAAGCTCTTCTTTTTTCTCGACTTCAATTCTCAACAGCTCACTAGCGGCAATGCGCATGTTCTGTGCCCATTTGGCCTGATAGAACTCCCTCTTCTCTTTTACATATGCTTCTTTCTTGTCCTTCTCTTCCTTATTTATTCGATCTAGCTCCTTGATCAATCCCTCCGTTTGCTCGGCCTTGGCTTGGTACAGACGGTCAACGGCCTTCACATACCGTGACTGACTTACTAGCTGTTTGTTTGTTTCCTAAGTAAACTCTTGTACTTCGCTTGGTTCGCTCCTGCCGGCATAGCGGTGACGTCGCGGCAAGTAGTGGTAGCGGGTTCCTTTTAATTCCTCTTCATATATATCACCAATATGAAGGATAGCTTTACGGGCCGCTGTCTGATGTTACACGGTTTCATCATCTTCAAACGCATTAAACACCATTGGAATTTCCCCGGTGTCGTGCTTCTTAGGGGCTATAGTTAACTTGCACCTCCATTGCATAAAGGTGTCCACCTGAACCCTTTGACACTCATAATCAGGCAATGGGTCTTCGAACCCAAGTTCCTTCAGCATCCCATGCAGGAGCATCGGCATTCCTTCCTCGTCTAGTATTTGCACCATCTAAAAGGGAAAAAGGCATGCTAGTTAGGTAGGGTGAGAGAATAATAAATATGAGGAAAAGAGAATTTAGAACTATTTTTGAAAAGGTTTTTCAGTTCCTTAGGGTCTTAGGCAATTAACTACGGTATCCTAGAGTCAACCTGGCTCTGATACCAAATCTGTCGTGCACCCCGGTATTTCTACCGGCTTGAGTGACCGAATACTAGTCCCAGAAGATCATAGCTAGTATTGTACTCAAGGACATTTGGAATATCATCGCAGGCATTGCATTTAACTAGAATTTAACAGTTTACATAGCATAATATCATCCAGATGTCATAGACGTTTACATAGTCTTGCATAGGACTTAGTTTAATAACATAGAGATAACACAGCGGAAGACTTTGAAAGCGATGATATCCCGAGGTTGACCCGGAACGCGCAGCTAATCACCATGACCCTCCTGGTCACAACTAGCGCCGTTGCCGAAATCTTCACCTGAACAAAAGATCCGTGGTCCATATAATGAGTACACGGCTACCCAGCAAGCAGTCCTTAATACATGAATGCAAGGTCAATGAACGGGTCGGGTTATTTTGCTAAAATCATCACCTATCTACTTGTTATTTGTTCTTGATTCATTGAACTCATGATAACACGCGAGCGTAGCCAAAGAACGGCTAACCTGCTCAAAGAGAGGCAATTCCTACCTACACTACCATCCAGTTAATTAATTTAAAACACATTGGACTACCCTGTGAAAACTCCTTTCCCCCGCCCATAACCGCGGGCACGGCTACCATGATAGTTTTAACTCTGCAGAGTGTGTACACATTCCCCACAAGCCCTGTCTCATCCCGAGGGAGAAACAGTACAAAATCGTTTACTGCTTTCACCTGCCCCTTAATGTATCCTTTCTTTTGGTTTCACGCCCCATACGGTACACTTCGACCAGGCCGACAGTCATGCGCACTCCTTAAGCCGGACCTGATAGCGCACCGCATGAGGTTAGCCCCCATTTAAGCCATTCGGAACCGGTGATAGCAAGTCACGTCCGTCCACTACGAGTACATCGGAAACTAGGTTTCCACAGCTAATAAGTCAGGGCCAGAAGGCACAAGTGGCTGTACGGCTCAGGTTCGGTTTGGTAGTCACAAGTATACGGTCCTTATATGACAAAGGAGACCTGCACAACACAACCACAAGCCCAAAATCCGCCTCTTCTGGGTCTCCTCAAATCAACACACACCACATTGATTTTAGTTGATTAGGTTTATCCAGAAACAGCACTACGAAGTCGAACTCCACGGATACAAGTTTAATAATGTGTGAAACCTATCAACTACCCATCCAGAAGCAAGGCTAAGCATCTACACAAAGGATAGGCTAGTAAAACAGTACCAATTGGGCTAACAATGGAAGGCTACGTCATATCAGTAGAGTACTATTATGAAATCGGAACAAACTAACACATACGATGATAATTAAAGCATGCAAATTAAGTAAACATGAAATAATTAAAATTTAGCAAACTAGGAATTCAATATGAATCTAGCTTGCCTTCGAAGAAGTTTGGTTCTGGTTCCCCTCCTTCGAACGGCTCCGAAACGTCTTCCGGACAGCAGGTGCACGTCGGTTCTATGCGAAAAAGAATTAAAACAGAAATAAATAACAAACTTACAGAAAATAGTATGATAAAAATATATAAAATTCTTGGGATTATTTGTGATTTTTAGGCTCTAGAATCACCCCTATCGGAGTTCGGGAACTCCCTAAACAATTCTTGGAAGTTTTAGGAGAAATAGAAAAGACTGAAAAAAACTAAACTGGCTTAACCAGCGGTTAACCGTGGGTAAAACCGAGGAACGGCTCAGAAAACCGAGCGGCAGGCCGGCTGACGCGGGCGCGCGCTGAGGACATCCGGCGGAGCGCGCTGCGCTGGCGGCGGTGGGGACAGCAGCGACACGCTGGCGTGGGCGGATTAAGGTCGGCTTCATTACGCGGCGCGACGCCGTAGCGGTGACAAGCGGACACCGGCGCGGCCTTGATAAGCGGTGGCGGCGTGTGGGGGCACAGCGGGCGGCTGCCAATCCAGGTGACAGCGCGGCGGCGGCGGCGGCGTTGGTTCACGCAAGACGCTGCGTGAAGCGGCGGCGGCGGCGGACGTGGCGGGCGGTGATTAGTGGGCGGCGTGGGCGGCGTCGAAGCGAGACCAGTGAGAAACGCGGCGTGGGCGGATTGGCGGGCACTGAACCCGAGGCGGGTCGGCGACGCTGGGCCGACGCGGGCGCGGACTCCGAGGTTCGCCGGCGGCCGTGGGGCTCCCAATCTTCGGTGACTTGTAACTCCTCCAATTCTTGGCCAAATATGGCGACCCATATAGTCAAATTGATCAGCGCAACGAGCTCTACAACGTGTTGCCCTTGGATTTAGGGTTTGGCTACTGGAATTCAAGAATTACCTCGATTTGCTTCGGTTTGGCACGAAAACCGAGGTGGCGGCTAGGGTTTCGAGGGGGCTGGGGTATGATGGCCGACCAGGGGACTTCTATGGGGTTTATATAGGGCTTAGGTCATGCTAGATCAATCCTAATATGGGTTGAGTTTGAGTTGGGCTAGAATTAGGTCTTAAAGATAGATTAGGAGTCCTAACGTGACTAGGTTTAGGGGAATTGGGTTTGGACCTAATTAGGGCCTAATTAGGATATCCAAGCCTTGTTAGGACCTTTCTCCTATTATTATTTTATGTTTTTAGTTTTTATTTCTAATAAAATTATATGTGACATTATAATTTTATTAGGATGTCACATCTTCATTAGCTGTGGTATTGTTTTTGGCCTCGAGGTAATTGTCCCACCAATCTGCTGCAGATCCTTCAAGTAGGTTGGTAGCAAAGATCACCTTGTCCTCTTCGCGGGTGCGGGCCAGAGTTAGTTTCTTCTCCACGATGCGCAGCCAATCATCTGCCTCCAGGGGTTCAGTAGCTTCAGAGAAAGTAGGGGGCTTGGTACGGAGGTAGTCGCCGAGTCTAGATCCTTGGCGGCCTGACTGGTTCAGTTGGCTGGCGACAAAGGCTTGCATCAACTGGGTCTAATGTGCCAAGATGTCTTCCAAGGTTGGGTTAATTGGTGGAGGAGGAGGCATTTGCCTTTGAGCACGACGCTGACTGCCGCTAGCTTCATCATCATTGCGGCGACGGTTGCCGGCACCGATCCTTAGGGAGCCTCCCTAGGCATCTGGGTGAAATAAAAAGGGTTCAGTCTTATGCCTATATGCATGTTATGCATGTGTGAAAGAACCAAATTAACAAACAATGATAAAAATTCGTTATGTTAACAAGGCACACATACATAGAGGGAGAGAACACCATTTATTTATCATGGTATCCTACTGAGTACATTACATTACATCGTCTAGGTTACCACTAAGGCTAAGGAAGAGCGTTCTCTACATCAAAATATTGCTATGTGAGCACAAAGCTATGCTAAAGCTTAGGATAAGTAGGGCTTCTTCTATGCCACTAGAGTTGGGCATAGTGGATTTTAGCCACCAAAATATAAGCTGATAGGATGATACAAAGGATAATTCTACAGATTGGTGCGCCGGGTAGAGCTACTCCTTGTGATGGGGACAGTGTCCTATGAGGTCCAAGTGCTTGCGCTTGCATCCTCTGAATGTTACTGGAGATTCTTGGGGTGAGGTTGCTGATAGAGCTGCTTGTGCTTGTGCAGCTTCTTTCTTGGCAAGGAGATACCGGACTTGATAGTTATCAGCACGATCATTGGCATGTTGAAGCTCTTGAGGCAGATCCTTGTTCTCCTGGTCTTTCACCCTTAGGATGTCCTGATACTCTTGGAGTTCTCTAAGGATGCAGTCGAGGTTGGCTCCCGCAGCTCGGGTGTATAATTGTAGCTCTGCAATGCATCGATCTTCTGGTGGATTTACCAGGTAGGTAGAACAGTACGGATATTCTGGCCTTTGGGATAGGATGAAATGGAATTGAGTGGCGTGTAGCTGTGTCACGTAAATGTGACACAAATAGTTGATTATATGCCAGGTAGCTTCCTACACTGCCAGTGTTGGTGAGAGATTCGATACCTTGGAGGAGAAGTGGTGTGAGGCACCTTTTTCACTTGGGGGAATAAAGGTTACCACCTGCCAGGAGTGAGTAGAGCCTAGCAGGACTCTTCTCCCAAAGAATTGAGGCTCCTTGTGGTACTCAAGGTATTGGAGAAGACGCTTGAGTATGCGAATATTTGCACCGGTTGGTCCAAACAGGTCTCCGGTATGGCTGAAAGTGTTAGATCCTTTGGGACCAATAGTCGACATCTGAATTATCAAAATCAACCTTGAATTAGTAGAGGTAAGGGAAAACAAGTTAGGTAAGTAGAGTGAACAAGAAGTCTTAAAAGAGACAAGAGGAGATAGAGAAGGTGAACCAGCAGTAGAAATTGTTGTAAAAAGGTTTGTGTAGGTAAAGTATGTAGGTCTCTATCAAACGGCCAGGGGTTAGGGTTCCTACAGTCGTATGCTCTGATACCAGCTCTGTGGGCCCCTATTTTTCCGCGGACCTCCGTACATCTGCGCTAGCTCAGGATCTGTCTTGCTAGCGCTGTACGAGTTACAAAATGCTAGAATCATCTCATACAAGCGCGAGTATTATACAACCATAAAGGTTCAAATACATAGAGGCTCAAGTTTGTAGAGTCGAGTTGGCCAAATATTACAATACCAAAATTGAGCTCTTTAATCAGAGTTTGGAAATGCGGAAACGAAGATAGATAAGACTTGGGGTTCTAAGGGCTATGCCATCCACCCGACAGGCAAATAAGACTTGGGGTTCTAAGGGCTATGCCATCCACCCGACAGGCAAGCGACTGGAGTCCCGCCTAACACCCGTCCTGCGCGTCTGTGTCCTGGTCTCCCTCGTTGTTGTTGCAATCATAGGGATCCTCCTCTTCTCCATCTCGACCTAAAAGGGTGAGCGGGTGCGAGGGTGAGCGCGCAATCAAAACCGCGCCTGCGAGCCAAAACCCTGCCTAATGTACGTAGTGATACAGGCCATATGGTACAGCTAGGGTTTACTTTATTTGCATAAATGTCAAAAGTTATAATAGTAATAGTGAAGGCTTATGACTTGGCCAAGTTAACAAAACAAAGACATATGGTGCTTATATACGCAAATTGATCATATCTAGAGTTTAACTTAACATCCAAAACTCAGCTATCCCGGCGATTCCAAAAGCTCACAACATGCAATTTTATAAACATCCATCTCGGAATCATCCTTCGCGGATAGATACTTCCACGATATTATCCATCGCGGACAAAATAATTCCCATCGCGGAAAGACATGCCCTTCGCGGCGTCATGTCAAGAATATGATTTCACACCACACCAAAAGTATGCCCATCGCGGTACACAAACCCTTCCCGTTATCGATTCTCAAATTCAGGAAAATGATTGATCCAAAGACACTTCACACTTGTGCATGAGTTTTCACCATGTTAATAACGTATACGTTGATAGTCAGCAATTGCGAGCAATCTGTCATCCTATATCCATATCCGTAGATAACAGGGGTTCAATCCATTCGAATCTAGACATAGCCATTGCTAAACATTCGCCAAAAACTTACTTAGTCCAAGAGTTGTTAATTACTGTCGTAGGCCAGAGGAAGGTACCCCCTCGGACTTGGGAGCGAAGGAAGGGTTCGTCCTGCCAGACCCCGCACCCTCCTCTCCGTGTTTTCGGGACAGCCGAGACATCTTAGGGAGAAGGGCGCGAGCTTAGGGATGGCGGCGGGGCTCATGGCGAGCCAGCCGGAGCTGGGAGAGTGGGGGGTGAAAGGCACGAGCGAAGCGAGAGGTGGCACAGATGGGGTGACAAGGAACGCGACGGACGCTGGCATGCGCAATGCCGAAGCGAGCAACGGGAGAGAGCGAGGCAAGCCTAAGCTCGAGGCCAGCAAGGCTAACGTCTGGCGAGCTCAGGGTAGAGGGACGAAATCGGAGGATGGCGGAGCAAACGTTCCCGCCCATAGCGGGGCGAAGCAAGCAAGACGCGCTGACAAGTCCGACGCCTTGTTAGGGTACCCGAACGAGTGTCAGGTGGGCGCAGTCTGGTCTGTAGCTGTCGCCTGAGTGTAATTCCCCATATGACCCGTGGTAGTGGTCTTTTAGGGGGACAAGGCCATAAAGAGCGTGGCTAATATGTTGCGGGATGACTCCAATGCCCCCTACGTGAGGGCAGGTAGGGGGCAAAGTATGTAAAATAGCGGGGAAATGACCCGCAGGCCCTTGCTCGGGGTCTGTAAGAAACAGAACCGCCATTGCATGGCGCTGTACAATCCCACCCCTATTTAAGGGGAGGAGGACACAGAGAAGAGACAGATTCCTCGAGCCCAAGGGTAGTGTTCCTTCCTTCCACGAGTGTTACCAGCGAGAGCACGAGAGTCTCATCGAGCTGTCTTGGGTGCGCGGGATCGCGCCATCGGGCAGCCTGCTTTACTTAGGGGGTAACACCCTAACAAGGGCGCCGTCCGTGGGGATCGATCGCTAAAGAAAGCCATCGCTCCCAAGCTGTTCAAAAAAAAACCGCCGACAACCATGCCGCCGAAGAGGAAGGCTGCAACCACGTCCCATGGGGCTACCGCGGGGGCTGCAGCCGGAGAGTCAGGGAGATCGCTGAGGAGCAGACGCCTTGATCGCGTCTGAGTCTGAGAGGAGGATCGGGCCTCGCGCCACGGAGGCATCCTCGAGGTGCGCCCGCCAGCGTTCGCCGCGTAACTTCATAGCGCCTTCAGCGCCGAAGCGCAGCGGCGCGTCGCACAACAAGCGCCCGAAAGGGACGCGGCGGAGGCATCGAACCACCCGGCGGCAAAGGGCGGCAGCAGAGGAGGAGCCACCCCACGAGGGGCTCGAAATCGTAAAGCGCTTGACCCCAGCGTGCGGGCGTTGATGGAGGCAAACGAAAAATCGATGGCGAAGGTCACGGCGCTGCGACGAACGAACCAAGCTCTCACCGTGTCCCAAGACGAGCCTGCACAAGAAGTGCTCTCCCGACGCCACAAGAAGAACCACCAGAATGACGACGACCCCAACCCCTTCGCCCGCCAGTTCACGCAAAGAGGTGGCCCTCCCCAGAAACTTCAAGCTCCCGCCATCAAACCGCATAACGGCAAGGCGGACCCAGGAGTTCCTCGCAGATCTGACACATTGTGGAGGCCGCCGGGGGGGACGACGACATCAAGGCTAAGGGGCTGCTCCTGGCGCTTGAAGGCATCGCCCTCTCGTGGTACTCGTCCCTTGAGCCAGGCTCCATCGAAAGCTGGCCCCAGCTTCGTGCCAAAATGGAAAGCAATTTCCAGGGAAACTTCGACGGAATGAAAGAGGAGAGCGACTTGTTCGCCGTGAGGCAGCGCGAAGGGGAATCCCTCAAAAGTTACTTCCAGCGTTTCTCCAAGATCAAGTGCCAAATTAGGGGGGTCAGCGACACCACTATCATCAACGCTGCGCGATGTGGGCTGCGAAGGGGACCGCTGGCGGAGAGGCTGGCCCAGAAGGAGGTCCGCACCGTGGAGGAGCTATTCGCTAAAATGAAAGAGTACGCTCGAGCGGAGGAAGATAACTCCCGGAGGGAAGACAAGCCACGGGATGAACCATCGAAGCAAACCCCCCGCCGGAAGGACCAAGAGAAGGAGCCCACGTCAAGGGGAAAAGGAAGGACCCGCGCCCCAGAGCGCGAAGGAAAGGATAAGGGGAGAGGAATTCACTACATTGACGAACGGGTCGAAGCGGTATGACGACGGGAAGCACCCGAGCAATGCAGTGGCCCGCCCACCGGCACGACAAGCACGACCGGCCGGCACCCAAGCGGGAGGAGGTGGTCAGGAGGAGATACCATTGCGAGTACCATGGCGAAAATGGCACACATGACTCGGCCCACTGCAACGTAATCGAAGGATACCGGCGTTTCGAAGCCAAGAGAAGAGAAGGCGAAATACTCCCCCTCCCACCACCGCCCCCGCCGCTCCCGGAGCACCCGCGGCCCCCGCAGCACGGAGCAATAAACCACATGCACCGCGTCATCAACACCATCACCAGAGGGTCCTCCTTGCACATGCCCTCCAAGCGGCAGCGCAAGGCATACGCCCGGCAGATCAACCACGTCGGCATCCACCCGTCCTTCGTCCCCCAGCAAGAACACGAGCCAATCCTGTTCACTGACGAGGATGCGCGGGGGGTGCACTTCCCTCATCAAGACTCCATGGTGGTCTCCGCTATGATCGCGGGCTGCGAAGTGCGCCGGATGCTGGTTGACGGGGGAAGCGCAGCCGACATCCTCTCCATCGAAGCCTTCAGACAGATGATGATCCCCCGCGACCGCCTAAAGAGATCGGAGGTGCCGCTGGTAGGTTTCGGAGGAAACCCAGTCGGCACTATTGGGCAAATCGAATTGGAAGTAACTTTCGCAACACCGCGGTCCAGCGTCACCCACCTCGTCTCATTTGACGTCGTCGACATGCCTTTCCAGTACAACGCCATAATGGGACGGGGGTCGTTGACCGCTTTCGGGGCCATCATACACCACGGTTTCCTTTGCATGAAGATGCCCTTGCCCGGCGGTACCATCACCATCCGGGGGGACCAAGCTCTCGCCCGAAGGATAGATCTAGAAGGGCCCCCTCAAGTCAAGAACGTCTACGCCGTGGAGGAGGACCCCTCCGCCGAGCAGCGCAGCAAGTGGCTCCCCAAACCGCGCCCCCAAGGGGAAACGAAAAAGGTGGCCTTGCAGCCGGATGGCGACAAGATGGTCACCCTCAGCGCGGCTCTCGCCCCCGCGGAAGAGCAAGCACTGCTACAAGTCCTTCGAATCTGGCGATTCGCAGGGCCCAGAGACATCCCCGTCAGAGAACTACGATAGAGCACGGGCCGCCATCGGGCCGACGCCGGTTTAAAAAGCAAAAGCTCGTAAAGCTCGCCACGGAGAGGCAAGACGCAGCGAAGGCGGAGGTGGAAAAGTTGCTTCACGTTGGGATATTACGCGAGTCCATCCACACCGAATGGCTCGCCAATGTCGTGCTGGTCAAAAAATCCAGCGGAGCATGGAGGATGTGCATCGACTTCACCGACCAACAAGGCATGCCCGGCGACGATTTCCCCCAAGCATCGACCAAATTCGCCGATTCCACCTCGATCGGAGATGATGAGTTTCCTCGATGCATATTCAGGATACCATCGTGTACATGCGAAGGAAGACGAAGACAAGACCGCTTTCATCACACCTTCGCACGCATCGCCGCGGCGGATGCCGCTCGCTTAAAAACGCAGAGCAACCTTCGCCAGTTAATCGCCAAAATTTTTGCCAAGCTCGGGCGAAACATTGAGGTTTATGTCGGCGACATTGTCGCCAAAAGCGCCAAGAAGGAGGACCACGTGGCGGACCTCGCGAAACCTTCAACACTTTTGCCGGAGAAAAGGTGAAGCTTAACCCCAAAAATGTGTCTTCGGCGTGCGCGCAGGAAAATTGCTCGGCTTCCTTGTGTCCGAGCGGGGTATGGAGGCAAACCCTGAAAAGATCAAAGCAATTCAAGACATGGCGCCGCCAAAAAGCGTCAGGACGCCCAAAGATCGGCGGACGGCTCGCGGCACTCGGCAGATTACGCCTAAGTCGTGAGCAAAGCCTCCCATTCTTCGTGAGCCTGCGAACGAGCGACGCTTTTCTGGACAAGCGAATGCCAAGCGCGTTCGATAACTGAAGCGAGCCTCATGAAGCTACACACGCTAAGGCCCGGCAAGGCGAAGAGCTGCTCTTACTCGCAGCGGGACCCTCCGCGGTCGTGGCTGCCCTCGTCATGAGAAGAAGCCCCGAGGTAGCAGCCGGTCTACTTCGTCTCCGAGGCCCTGCAGGGAGCAAAGCTGCGCTACGAGATGAAAAAAAATGGCGTCTGTGGCTGCTGATGGCGTCAAGGAAGCTCCGGCACTACTTCCAGGGGAACCGAATCAAAGTACCTACCGCATACCCGCTAAGCTCCATGTTGTCGAACAAGCAAAGCTCAGGGCGCGTCAGCAAGTGGGCGGTCGAACTTCGCCTTCCGAGCTAGCCATCGCATCGCCGCGACCGCAATAAAAAAGCCAGTCCCGCCGACCGTCGCAGAATGGACCTCGCCGACACCCAGCGGCGACAACGACGCGGACGTATGGCTCGTCATACGGATGGATCTGGGGGTGCATGGCGCGATAGCGCCATCATCATGGCTCCGGCGGAGACGGCGAGTTCGCGGCGGCCGAGTTCCTTCGACAAACAATACTGCCCGAATCTGGCGCTTCTCACGGGGCTCCGCAAAGCCAAGGCCATGGGTGCAAGGCGTGCCATCCTAAACACATCGAAGCTTATCGGCGACACATTTCTAAGGAGTACCGGGTGAAGGACGAACGGCCTTCGAAATACGCCGAGGTCATCGTATGGCGATGGAAAAACGCTCGAGGGATTCTCCATTCGAGCGATTCATGCTGGTCGCAGAATCCAGCGGGCCGATTTAACTTGCGCGCGGGTCCGCAGGCGCTTTAGCCCCGGCCGTATTCTTCGAAATACTCCGGATCCCCTCCATCGCCTCCCTGTGTCAACGCGTCGTTACCCCAAAGAAGAAGCGGCGATCGCGGGGCGAGATACACAGCTACCTCCTCGATGGCACCCTTCCGCAAGGCAAGCGCCAAGCCAAACGGCTCGAGGCACGCGCGGCGAAATCGCACGCCATAATCGAGGGCTCTGTTCATGCGGGGCTCTGCGCTCCGTGGCTCCGCCATGATCCCGTGAAGAGGATCGAAGCCTCGCGCGAGGCGCAAGGACTGCGAGCACACCAGGCCCCAGAACCTCGCGGGCAGGTACTCAGGATGGGCCTTTACTGGCCGACGGCTCTACAAGACGCGGAGCACCTGGTCAAGCATTGCCACGCCTGCCAATGGATGACTAAGCAGAAAAAAGCCCGCCAAATAACTACACCCAAGACTTCGGCCCGCCCTTCGCAGTGGGGATCGACATCGTTGGTCCTCTCGGCCAAAGCCCGAGGAAGCCTACTGCTTTGTCATCGCCGCCATCGACATTACTTCTCGGTGGATCGAAGCGGGCGATGGCGAAGATAACAGCCGAGGCCACGACCAAATTCCTCTGGAAAACAATCGTTTGCAGGTACGGTGTTCCCCACGAGATCGTCACAGACAATGGAACTCAGTTCGAGTCCAGGAAGTTCCAGGAATATTGCGAGGGCATCGGCACCAAAATCTGCTTCACGTCGGTCGGGCACCCGCAGGCGAACGGCGTGGTAGAGAGAGCTAATGGCATATTGCTAGACGGCATCAAGAAAAGACTGTACAACACGGCGAAGGCTACGTGGCCGGACGAGCTACCCAAAGTCCTCTGGGCCGCACGCACCTCCGCGTCCCGACCCACAGGCTTTTCCCCATTCAGGCTGATCTTCGGAGAAGAAGCCGTCTCGCCCGCCGAGATCAAAGCTAGATCCCTCCGCATCATCAAGGGCCCCGTACAGGACACGGCGGCCGTCACACACGACCTAACCGAGGAGGCGCGGCTACAGGCCCTGATCACCATGAAGGCCTATGCCAAGGCCTCGACGCGAACCTTCAACAAGAAGGTCAGGAAAAGAGACTTGGCGCCGGGAGACGTGGTACTCAAACGATCGGCCCCGACGTTCGCCAAGCTCGAATCAACATGGGAAGGCCCCTACGTCATTAAGGAATCCACGGCGAAGGGGGCGCACCGGCTCGCCACCATGGAGGGCGAAGACGTACCAAGGACCTGGAACTCCGACGCGCTCAAGAGGTTCTACCCATAACATACCTAACCAAATGTACTAAAAAAAAAAGGGGGAGTTGTACACACGGCTATCTATGAATGAAAAAGTTGCAATCGGGGCGTTTAAGCGCCCCCCGCGGGTTTTTTCCGGGTTTCACGTAAATTCCATTGTCTCTGTGCATACAGTGTGACGCGATCGAAGGAAACGAACACGCGATCGCAACTAAGTCCAACGCGTCACCTCCGCAACGAGCGCTTGGTCGGGCTAACGTCCCACCCGCTCCCTCGCTTCGACGAGACCCGCGATTAGCTAAGTCTAACGCGTTCGCCTCCGCAACGAGCGCTTGGTCGGGCTAACGTCCCACCCGCTCCCTCGCTTCGACGAGACCCGCGATTAGCTAAGTCTAACGCGTTCGCCTCCGCAACGAGCGCTTGGTCGGGCTAACGTCCCACCCGCTCCCTCGCTTCGACGAGACCCGCGATTAGCTAAGTCTAACGCGTTCGCCTCCGCAACGAGCGCTTGGTCGGGCTAACGTCCCACCCGCTCCCTCGCTTCGACGAGACCGCGATTAGCTAAGTCTAACGCGTTAGCCTCGCAACGAAGCGCTTGGTCGGGCTAACGTCCCACCCGCTCCCTCGCTTCGACGAGACCCGCGATTAGCTAAGTCTAACGCGTTCGCCTCCGCAACGAGCGCTTGGTCGGGCTAACGTCCCACCCGCTGCCTCGCTTCGACGAGACTCGCGATTAGCTAAGGCCAACGCGTTCCCTCCGCGACGAGTGCTTGGCCGGGCCAACGACCCACCCGCTCTCTCACAATCGGCGAACCTGCATCGCTCCTCCGCCGCGGACGCCGAACCGAAAACATGCACACGGAGCAGATACTCCCTTGACACCAACTCTCGGAGCAAAAAGCAACGACATTCCTTTAAAAGAAGGTAAAAGCAATACAAGAGCCCCCAGGGGCTACCTAAACTACTGCCCGAACCGGCCCTGCCACCGGCACATCGTTGCTCCCGACGGAGCTCGCGGAAGAAGACGGCGAAGCAGGAAGATCGTCGTCGTCGTCTTCCCCGTCGGAGACGACGATCGGACGCAAGGCGTCGGCGCCCGGAAGAACAGGCCCGACAACTAGGCCCACCGCATCGCCAACAGCGCCTCCCCTCGCCCCCACCTCGGCGGCGAGTCTCGCGTCGAGAGCCCTGGCCAGCGCCGGACCATCGCTAAGGTCGGGGAGGGAGACGATCGAGGACAAAGACGAGAAGCCAGAGAGACGAGACATGGCGGCGCGCTCGGGAACCAGAGATGGAAGTGTTCTCAGGAGCGCCGGAGAAGACGCTTTTATACTGCAAAACAGGCCAGCCGAGCCAGCCGTCCGCCATTAAGGGACCTCGAAAGCCGAAGTGAACCCCAACAAGAGAAGGCGGGACACAGTGCCCCAAACGTCGCGACCACGCGCGCAATCATAAATGGCAGGAGCAAAAACCGAAGCGCCGCGGGGGCGCGCTACGACCACGCAAGCCGCGATAAATGGGCGAGCGAAAACGGTTGTCGAGGAGGCGCTGCCAGCCGCCACTTAAGCCGCGTAAAAGGCGGGCGAGAAACCAAGCGTCGCAGAAACCCTTCGCCGAGGCCGCGGGATGTCCGTTCGGCCCACGCAATATCGAGCGAAGCAAAAAATATATATATATATATACGCGCAAAAATATAAAACACACCACCGCGGGACGCTACGAACAAAATATATAATAAATCCGGTTACAGGCGAAGGGGTCACACGAGGAGAAAGGAGAAGAGAAAACACGAGCTACGAGGGGGGTTGCTTCCCCTTGCCCTTAACTTCGTTGGACGGGCCCGCCTTAGCCACGGCCTTCGGAGCACTCAGCGCCGCCCGAGCTCGCCGCACAGACTCCCCCGCCGCTGCCTCGCCATAATGGTTCCAGAAGTCGGAGATAAAGCGTGAGGCCAGGTGAATCGCGGCAGGAGAAGCCTTCCCGACCGACGCGACGTCAGGAAACCCCGGGGAGCCCGCGGCTGCGGAGGTGGCACCAAAATGCTCCTGGATGTGCGTGCAGCCCTTGGCCTCGAGGAGCTGCGCCGTCTTCAGAGCGCCCAAGCGGGCGCAATGGCTCCCGAACGTCACGGCGGAGCTCCCCAAAAGGCCGGCGGAATTCTGGAGGAACTTGATGGCCTCCGCGCCAGGCGCGGGGGTGCGGCTCGAGGCGTCGATCCCAAGGCGGGGAAGTTGCTGGAAGAAGGCGCTGGTCGCCCCTTGGATCCCAGAAGTCAGGGTCTCGAGTAGCTTCTGGGCAACCTCGCAGCGCTCCTCCGCCCGACGCGCGTTCACGAGGCTCATTTGGGCCTCTCCCTTAGCGGCGGCAAGTTGACGGGGATGCTCCTCCGCGGCCTTCTTGAGCATCTCCTTCGCAAGCTCCGCCACCTTCAGGAGAACCTTCAACTCCTCGATGCGGCCCTCCTTCTTCTCCGCGTTCCGCTCAGCCACAACACGGGCCTGCTCCGCGGCAGCGAGGCCGGCCTTCATGGAAGAAACGAGGTCCTCCAGCTCCGCATTCCGAGCGGCCAGGTCCCGACTCTGACTTAGCTCCTCCTGGACCTTCGCCAAGGTCTCAGTGGAAGATCGCAGGGCCCCCTCCAGGCGAGACCTCTCCGCATCCGACTCCTCCGCGCGCTTCCGGGCCTCGTCGACCTCCCGGCTCACTTCGAGGTACTGGCGGGTGCTCACTGACTCGCATGGGACACCTCCATGCCACGAAGCACCTCTGGGGAAAGCGAGGCGCTGGCAGCGTCAAGAGAATAGAACCCCGGAGTGCCATGAGCGAAGACAGAGACGGGGAACCTTCATGAAGAAGTCGGTGGCGGCGTCACCCAGCGCATGGTCGCTGACGCTACCGAAGAGGCGCCGGGACTCTGCTTCAAGACGAAAGGCCCCGCGCATCTTCCGCAGCGCCGGAGCCGCAGTCGCCCGGCTATGGAAGTCCAGCGGAGAGAGCCCCGAGGTGTCGAACCCCGGAGTAGGCCCCACGTCACCCCGGGCCACGCCGAGGCCCTCGGGGGGGGGCCGAAGAGCCCGGACATGTCGAGGCCGGGGGAAGCGACGGAGGAGCCAGCAGGACCTCCGGCGTGCCCCCGAGAGTCGGCGGCCCGGAGGGAGAAACCCTCTTGCCCGCCAAAGTCCCGGCCCTAGGAGGCGTCGCCGTGGCCGGGCCGAGGGCCTGCCGCGCCGTCTACCACGGCCGGGCGGAAGGCCAGCGCCTGCCCCAAGAACGGGGGCCTGACCGCCGCCGCCGTCCGTTATCTCCACGCCCTCCCCTGTGCGCCCTCAATTCAAGCCCGAAAGATCGATGTCACCTAAGGAGCTCATGGGAAAGGTTTCGAGTCGACCTTCGCGCCGGAGGGGTATCGGGAGAGCCGCTAGCATAGATGTCGCATACGCCCCGACATGCCGGCGGCGTCCCGGAGGATCTCGCCTGCGCCCCCGGTGGAGACGACGCGCCCTGAAGAAGGGACATACGCCACCTCCGGGGCAGGGCTACTCGCCTCCGCGTCGTCGTCGAGGTCAACGAACTCCACCCCGAGGATGTTCAAGAAGGATAGCCCGGAGCGCGCTCCGGGCGGCCCGGCCCCATGGGTAGGAGCGCTCGCGACGCCGGGCGGAAGACATCGCCATGCCGAGACGGAGGAGCCGCTCGTCCCTCTCCGCCTCCTCTCCCTCCTCCCGTTGGTGTCGAAGTTATCGCGTCCTCGCCCGCGCGCCGCCGCTCGTCGGCGAAGGCACCGCCGCAGCGGCGGGCGGAGATCACCGGCCCGTTCTTGCCGGGAGCCCCGTGCCCGGGCGGGGAGCCGGGCGGCCCATTGAGCGACTTCGGGGATGGCGCCCGCCCGCCGCCTCCATGGCGGCCTCATACTCATGGGCGACAGGGGCCCAGAGGCGCTAGCGCTTCTCCGCCGCCCCTCGCCCGAGATTACGAACCCCCTGGGGCCGGTGAGTGACCAGCGAGTCATCCGCCGCCCACTCCAAGGCGGCGGCGGGGTCCCTCGCCAGGGGCTCGAAGCGGCAGAAGCAAAACTCCTCCGCCAAATCGCGCATGGTGCTCTGATAACGGAGGGCTTTCAGGTACGCAAAGAGCCTTGCCTCCTCCGCCGTCGTCTCCAGGTTGGGCGACCGGATCGCTCGCACGGGGCCCATGGTGGTGCGGAGAGGCAGATCCAAGCCGTCGAGAGCTTGGTAGTACCAGCGCTGCATCCATCCGGCTTCCTACTTCCCCTTGGCGGCGGCGACGGGGATCTCCTTCACCAGAGGACGCTTCGTTTGGAAGTTCAGCGATCCGAAGCAAGATCGCTGACCCCTGTCGCCGGCCCTCTGTTGCTTAGGCTGCCAGAAGGCGTCCTCGATGAGGGAAAACAGGCGCCCGGTCAACAAAACGGGAGCAGGACGGAAGGCCCAGTCCAGCACCGCCATGCGGATGATGGCGTTGGGCGTCAGCTGTGGGAGTTCCGCCCTAAAGAACTGCAACACCTCCAACACCAGCGGCGCGGCGGGGAAACGAAGCCCCGCCTCCAAGAAAGCAGCAAACACCACCACCTCGTCGGCTCGGGGGCGGGGCGTTTCCTCCCGACCTGGAGCTCGCATGGAGGAGCGGAGGACGCCGAACTCCGCCGACAGAACGTCCAGATCGTCTGGACCCAGAGACGACCGTCCCAACGCCGGGGACAGCGCAGCAGCATCTTCCTCGCTCAGAACCGGCTTCACCGGCGGCGCACGGCGGGGAGCCATTAGTGGGAAGAACGAGACATGGGCGCGGCCGAATGGAGGAAGGCGAAAAGGGGAAACTGGGGGCGAAGGCCAAGAGAAACGGATCCCGTCACCCCCAGGATCCCACGGCTATAAAGGGGGAGCGCGTTTGGTCTCGGCCCTTGATGCTCACACTTTGCGCCGATCCCGCAAAAAGGGGAGACGTGCGCATGGCAGTTCAACGGGCGGATCGGCGACAGCGCGAAACCCTAGGAGCCGCAATGAGTAACCGCTGACACGCGAAAAGACCGGGCGACGTGACTCTGCGACGGGCGCACGCCGCCGTGACGAGCGCGTCCCGAGGCCTCGGGAAACGTAACCGTCAAGCACCCGTTAAAGAAGGGGGGGACCTGCTCCACATGCCCAAGGGGGAATCAGGGCTCAGGCCTATCCGTGGCATGGCCAAGGGCATGGCGAAGCAAGCCCTCAACCATGAGGGGCTCCTGTCGTACGCCAGAGGAAGGTACCCCCTCGGACTTGGGAGCGAAGGAAGGGTTCGTCCCTGCCGTACCCCCGCACCCCTCCTCTCCGTGTTTTCAGGACAGCCGAGACATGCCGGGAGAAGGGGCGCGGAGGTTAGGGACGGCGAAGCGGGGCCCGCTCGAGGCCAGCGGAGCTGGGAGAGTGGGGGACGAAAGGCACGAGCGAAGCGAGAGGTGGCACAGATGGGGTGACAAGGAACGCGGACGGGACGCGAAGCATGCGCAATGCCGAGCGGAGCAACGGAGACAGAGCGAGGGGCAAGCCCAAGCCTGGAGGCCCGCGTGGGGCTAACGTCTGGCGAGCTCAGGGGAGAGGGACGAAGTCGGAGGATGGCGGAGCAAACGTTCCCGCCCATAGCAGGGCGAAGCAAGCAGGACGCGCCGACAAGTCCGACGCCTTGTCAGGGTACCCAAACGAGTGTCAGGTGGGTGCAGTGTGGTCTGTAGCTGTCGCCTGGGTGTAATTCCCCATATGACCCGTGGTAGTGGTCTTTTAGGGGGACAAGGCCGTAAAGAGCGTGGCTAATATGTTGCGGGATGACTCCAATGCCCCCTACGTGAGGGCGGGTAGGGGGCAAAGTATGTAAAATAGCGGGGGAATGACCCGCAGGCCCTTGCTCGGGGTCTGTAAGAAACAGAACCGCCATTGCATGGCGCTGTACAATCCCACCCCTATTTAAGGGGAGGAGGACACAGAGAAGAGACAGATTCCTCGAGCCTAAGGGTAGTGTTCCTTCCTTCCACGAGTGTTACCAGCGAGAGCACGAGAGTCTCATCGAGCTGTCTTGGGTGCGCGGGATCGCGCACCGGGGGCAGCCCTGTTTTCTGTTCGTGGGGTAACACCCACAACAATTACTTCGTTAGGTTACCAAGCGATAGGGCAGGAATCATATCAAAGATAAGGGTTGTGCTTATTAACACATATAACAATTTGGGTTATATTTAGACCATCTCTATCAGCTTTGTTTTTAACAACATATTATAATGACAGAATATAGAGCATGCAAGTTCATAATTTAAATCAACATAATTTAAATAAAAATAGGTTAGAACAATGATTCTATAGATAATGGCGCTTGGACCGAGCGTGTTGGGATCCTGATCCTCGAGCTGTCCTTCCGGGTCTTCCGGATTTATCATGAACAATCCAAATAGCACAAAAGCATTTAGAAATATGCTAGAGCATGATTCATGTAATGCAATGATCCTACAAACATTATGGTCCTTCCAATGGAATCCATAGTCTACCTGTTCTATTAAGAGAACCTCTTATGAAATAATAACTCTATTGTGAATATGAATGTATGTATATGCATGATATGTATGAAGTCTACCCATAATATCTCTAATAATTGGAGAATAACATTCACAAATATAGTACAAGCACTAAGCATAACAGAGATATAAATATATATCATATGGAATTGTTTAATACAAATAATCCTATAATCATTTTTAAGATAAAATAGCCTATTCAAATATTTTTTTTGAAATAATATATGGGCACATGGATAAAATAATAATTTTTATGGTTTCCAGAAACTTTAAAGTGTTTCCAGAAAAGTATTCACCATTTTTGGAGGTTATCTAGTATTTTTAAGAAAGAGAAAACCTTTATAGGATTTTCTGTATAAAAGAAATAGGTAGGAAAAAGCTATTAATATTTTACAGAGAATTATATTAGTTGAATATGCAAGGTAATGTTTTTTCTAGGTCCATAACACCCTGAAATATTTTACATAGTTTTCCTTCAATTTTTGGGAGTCTCTAACTATTTTTACTGAATCATTTTCATTTTTTGGGATTAAATCAAATGGAAAACTATTGGAAAAACAGTTTATACAGTAATGGGCCTACACTGAGTAGCCCAAAGCTGGCCCATGGGAGCTCGGGTCCAGCACGCATGCGCTTCCCAGCGCGGAAAGCGTAAAACCGGAATTACGCAACAACTTAACCCGACCGGTGGGGTCGCGGGGCCCACAAGTCAGAGACACCGAGCTAAAGCATGGGGATAAACGGGTTTAAACTCTGGTGGGACCCCCACATCAGTCACATTGGGTGCACAATAATGAACCATGAAGCATTGGTGGCGTTAGCGCCACGGTTCCTCTGAGCTTGAACTCCGGCGATCCTTTGGCGTCGTCTCGGCAACGTTCTAGGGTTTGGATTTCCATGAGGGAAGGATGGCGCT
The DNA here is from genome assembly GCA_036346145.1 of Olyra latifolia. Classification (NCBI taxonomy): domain Eukaryota; kingdom Viridiplantae; phylum Streptophyta; class Magnoliopsida; order Poales; family Poaceae; genus Olyra; species Olyra latifolia. Next base: position 35,370,257 of record CM070529.1, on the reverse strand, counting down.
GACCGGGGTTCGGCATGGCGCCAATAGCCGGTGACGTGGGTGGTCGGCCACCAATGGCGGGGCGCAGCTGGACAACGGTGGGGGCGCTGGGTCAGTGGAAGAAACAGAGCAGCGAGCAAGGAGCAGAGGAGCGGAGCGAGAGCCAGGAGAGGGGAGTTCGGCTAGGACTTGCTGGGCCTCAGCCAAGAGAGGAGAGGGGAATGGGCCAATCTTAGGGATGGAGCAGGCTGTGAGAGAGAGAAGGAGAAAATTGAGCCCAAAACAAAGAAGAGAGGAAGGAAAAAATGGGGAATTTTGGGCCCGAAGGCAAAATGGTAATTACACACTAAATTCAAATTTTGAGTATAAATTTGAATTTGGAAAAGAAATGGATAAACGAGGGTTTGAGAATTGGTTTCCCAATATGTATAGTTGAGAATTACTATTCATTGTATGAAATTTCCACAATTTCAAGTATTTTTTATTAATATATTCACGATTATACGTATATACACAAATATATAAATTCAAAGGTCTTTTAGGTTTGAAAATTAGTTTAGAATATTTTCAAGATCCCAAAGTAAGATGTATTAATACAATGTTTTATGTTTTAAAATATATGACATATTCTTTATTAGGAAAAACATACTAATCAAATCACAAAATAATTATCATAGCAATTTTTTGAGAATTTTAAATTTTTATTAATTATTAATTATTATTTTAAAAATTGGGATGTCACAATTAAACACCCAAGAATGAAACTATCTCAATTTATCTTATCTTTTTCAAGCTAGTTCCATAGGTCTTATCGAACTTTTTCGATTAAGCATAATCGTTTGCTTGGACTTTTCCAGAATGACTGCGTGTAGTAATGTTAATATTGCATAATTCGTTGTCTCCCCTTAACGATATGTTGAGTCATGCGCCACGCATGGCAGCCATATTTAGCTGGCCTATCATAGGATAGAATGAGAATAAATATAGGTCTCTAATTAAAAACTTAATACTTTTTTGTGAGAGTAATGAAACAATTTAACATCTTTTATTTGATTGTCATCTTTCAAAAACAGTTTGGTGTTTGGTCCAAGTTGCTCTTGGATTGAAAACACCTAGTAGTTGTTCTCACTTACTAAGAAAAAGATTTTTATCTGAACTACTGCCCTTCTTTGGGCGAGTTGGCTATGTGACTATGTCGCCGTGACATTATTTAACCCCTTTACGGAAATTAAAAAAATTCCTCAAAGTAAAATTTTCAATCCTCTAAGAATCCAACATATTTTTCTTCAGATAAAAAACTCCAAAGTATGTTTGATTTTTTTTTTGATTTTTTAAATTGTCCAACTATTTTCGTAAAAGGTAAACCTTTTATAGAATTATTTTAAATCAAAAACCCTAACAAATATCCCTCAAGCCACTGGGCTTAACCGCTCCACTCTATTCTTTTGCCTAGCCCAATCTGGCCTTGGCCCAGCCCTTTTTCTCACCTCTTCCCAGCACCTCCGAACGGGGACTAGTTGTGCCGGGGGTTGCTAACTGGAAAATAATAAATTTCCAGCTTATAAGCAAACACAAACACTAAAAAAAACAGTCTAGTTCTGGACCAATCCAATCGGATATAGGTGGGACCGAATTCCACTAAATAAATACCAGGCAATTTGTCTCAAAACTCAAGATCGTTGATCAGAGATGATACAAACTGCCACTTTATTGCGTGTTCCATTAATTACGTGGATAAAGTTTTACAATACAAAACTTCTAAATTACAACCCTCACGCAAGCCATGAGCATAAGTAACACCTAGAATTCTATGCCATAATTGTCTAGGTCCTCTGTGGTGATACTACCACAATTATCCTATGCATAAAAGCTAGGGCCTACCTATTCCAATAGGTAGCCCTCACAAAATGGGTAAGCCCATTTAATATACTTGTAGGTTTTTAATGCAATGCTAGTAACTACATGGAAGGTTGAACAACAATGGAATGGCATTTTTTTTTTAGAAAGGAATGACGTAATTAAATAGATACAATATAGTACTGTAGAGCATACTAAGTTACCAAGCAACTTTCCATTTATTCAAGCGTTTTAAGGAAATATAAACATTTAAACAAGTGAAACTACTATCATCTCCAACACCTTTCCACGAATATCACCATTCACTAACTTTTGTAAAGCATGAGCATTCGTCACCAAGAATATGCATCACCCATTTGACACAACTCTATATACCGAGAGTACGGTCCATCGATGTTTTGTTTATTGGCTTTGCAAAACCTGTTCAGCTTTACTCATATAGTGTGAGGTTGTATGGATGGACGGATCTCCATACTTTTATAGGGAAACAACCTGTAGGTGTTCCCCCACAACACCTAGTGACCTCGAGTATGTACCCCTGTAATGCCGAGTCAGCAACGAGTCTTTCTAAATTTGCTGTATATGTTAAAACATTTTCTCCTTGTATCACTTCCATATCAGATAAGCATCCCATACTTATCCATATGAATAATGAGAGTTCTATCCTACCTTTTTGCAATATTACCATATTAATTTGGCCTATTCTAAGGCTACAAATGAAATTGAGGATGGAATGTTCTAGGCATGACTTATGCTTTTGGACCATAGAGATTGTCTATCATAAAATGTTAAACTATCATGAAAAATACTTGGGATTGCAGAAATAAATACCCACAAAGTAGTGCATAATTATATAGGTAAAGGAATTCAAGATGCATCAAGGGTGAAAACCTGCTTGCCTCAGCAAATTCCTAAAACTCGAACTCTTCATTAGTTTCACCGGCTTCTTCAAGACCTTCTACTCCTGGCCCTTCTACTCCTTGCTCAAAATCCTCTATGTCATCATTTCCTATAATTTCCCATTATAACCCAGTAAATATTTAAAAAAAATCAGAGAAATGACTTTAAAGTGAAAGAACTAATGAAATTGGTAGTGAGGGGTTATGGGGTCTTGCCATGGAGGATAGTAACATGGTTGAGAAGGTTCTAGGTTTTGGGTAAGTTTTTAATTTTTGGATTGAGCTGAAAATCGTCGAAAAGTGGAGAAACCAGCCAGATTTCGTTTTCGACCCGATTTTGAAGAATGATACCGCCCGATTTGGTCTCTGACAATCTCTACGGCAGTGAGGAGACCATTTCCGATGAGGATTCTATGGGGAGAATTGCTCTAGGCTTCATGGTGGAGGTAAGGACATGGCTTGGTTGTCGCTTATAGGTACGGATCGATGTTGCTGGGGGCAAGGTTCTAGGGTTCGGGAGGAATGGCTATACGGTGGTGGTTCATTGGAGTTGGACTAAGGTGGGTGTTTGTGTGTTGGGGAGCATCTACAAGTGATGGTGATGGCGTTGGTGCGATGTTCCATGCTCAAGAGAGCTCGGAACAATGTGGCACCATGGACAGACGGAACTCTTCCTCGGCGGTGATGGCGATAGCAATGGCGCTATGGTGGTGGTCAACTCAATGGCATGTTGCGGCGGTGTTTAAGGGACCTAGTGGGCAAGTTTTACCATACGGGTTTGGGACACGAAATGGTTTATGGCGGTAGTGCGGAATTTGGTCGCAGGGGAAAGGGAAAGCTTACCAGTGGCGCAAGAGTGCATTGCTTCTAGGATATTTATAGGCGCGTTTGGCTTAGAGCCCGTGCGGTGGAAATGGACATAGGGCAGTGGCGTTGTCTGTCCAGGAGCAAGCTGCGGCGAGCTCCTACTTTGCCGCTGGAGAAGGAGGGCGAAGGAGGTGGCAGAAGGGCTACAGTGACTTAGCATATGTGGCCAACAGGCGCGAGGCAGTGGCAGCGAGCTTGGTAGCGGTATAACGGCAAGCAGGTGGTGGCGGTGTCCACTGGAGTAGATGATGAGAGATGGTGACAGCAGGAGGGACACATCTCGATGATAGGCTCGTGAGGTCACGGGCTACATTTCCTACTTGGCGGTGACAACGTTTTTGGGGGGGGGGGGGTGACGACGGTAGCACTATGATGGAGCTAGAGGTGGCAGCATGAGCGATGGGGTTATGTCGATAGAAAATTAGGAGCCATCGGATCTGAACAGTACGCCAACCTAGGGCGTTTGATTTGGCGGTAAGGGTGAAGTTTGAGCCGGGTTGTTGTTGGGCTGAAGTGGGCTGGAACGGCCTGGCCCAATTCGATCTGGCTGGGGCAAGGTTAAGAGGAGGTGGAAGGCGCCTTTCCTAGAAGGAAAACCGTATTCCACCTGTGATTTCAGTAAAGGGATGGTCCTCCGGTGAAACTGAAAAATTGACTTTTCATTAGAAAAATAATTAGGGGTAAACTCAAGAAAAGCCTATAAAGCTCTACAAAATTGTAGGAAGCTTAGAAAAATATGAGAAAAATTCCAAAAAAATTAGAGAAAAGTGTAGATTTCAAATCTATTATCAAAGTTGGGTTTCTATGAAAAAATTTCGTGCCAAAATTTGGGTGGAAACTTTGCAAAATAGTTTCAGATCGGATATTTGTAGGATTTTTTTCGACACGGATATGGACATTTTTTTCACAGATGTAAATACAGATACAAATACCTAGATCAATTAAATTAATCATTTATTTATATTGATTTCGGAAGTATGGATAGTGGACCTTTCATATTTAAAAAACATCGTTGACCGTATTCGATTCAATTTGTATTTGCTCCGTACTTATATTCGATATTGTTCGTATTTGTATTTGTATGGGGCTATCCGTATACATTATTTCAATATGATATGGCCAGCCGGCAGTATCCAGTATCCGATTGGTTTTCATCCCTAGCTTGCTGCGTGTGGCGCCACTCCACAGTCGACGCCCTGTTCTCCCTCCTCATCGGAGTGGAGAACTTTTCAGCTTTACCTCACAAAGTCACGATAGAAATCAAATTGGTGAACTTTCACCTAGCAAGATGGTTCTGCACCGAAATTGTCGTTTGAAAGGTTTCCGCAGAAGCTACATGCAGCTCCTGGCCACAGTTTTCCTTGTACAACCTCCCACTGAAGCTGGAGACTTGCTCGGTGTCACCTGGTCAGTAGATGAGGAGGTCTCGTACCAACTGTTTCCAGCGGAATCCTTCGCAACACCACGGGCACACCGCGTGTTGTTCTTGTTGCTGCACGCCGCCGGAGTTGCTTTCTTGTTTACGAACTCCACGACGCGCTCCATGAGCGCCGCCGCGCTCCCGCACGACGGCCGGTACACGTGGAAGCCGTGCCCGCCGTCCGACTCCACGAGCGTCACCTCGCCGCCCCAGGCGCTGTCACGCATCCGGGCCGCGTACCGGCGCACGCGGTCCAGCCCGGGGTCCCCCGTGGCCACCGCCACCAGCGCGCGTCGGCACGCCAGCGACGCGATCTCCTCCACCGGAGGGTCCAGCCGGGGGTCGTCGTTCCCGGCGGCGCCTGCCGTCACGAACGGCCAGAACTTGTCCAGGTGCTCCGGCACGAACACGTCCCCGTCGGGCCGGTTCGCCTCGGAGGGAAGCCGGTCGGTGCCCCAGAAGTACGGCTGCACGAGGACCAGGCCCTCAACGTCGATGCCAGCCCCGTCGGCGCCGGCGCTGGCAGCTCGGACCGCGGCGTGGTGCGCAATGTTGGCGCCGGCGCTATCCCCGGCGAGGAACGCGCGCGTGGGGTCAGCGTGGCCGGCGAGCCACCGGTCGGCCAGCGAAGACGCCCACCGAAGCGCCGCCCACGCGTCGTCGTAGGCCGCGGGGATGGGGTGCTCCGGCGCGAGGCGGTAGTCCACGGACAAGACGACCGCCCCGGCGCGCTCGGCCAGGGAGGACGCGTACCGGTGGTACGTCCGGCCAAACGCGCTCTCCGCGCAGAAGGCGCCGCCGTGGAAGTACAGCACGAGCGGGAGCTTCCTCCCGGCGACGGCGACGGCCAACGGGAGGAACAGGCGCGCCAACACGCCGGTGTCGTCGCTGACGACAACGTCCCTCGTCGCGACCCCGTTGGCACCCGGCTCCTCGGAAGCCGGCACGAACGCGCTGCGCAGCAGCCGCTCCACGCGGCCGTCCCTGTGCACGCACAGGAACGGGGAGAGGTCAAGGGCGACGCCTACGCGATCGCCACTGCCACTCCTGCCTTCCCGAATCTTGTTTGCGTCCATGGCGGATGAGCTCCACTAAGCTGGGGTGATTAATTTCGCAGTAAACTCGCAGTGTTAGCTACTAGTCGTGTCGCAATTAGAAATAGTTTATGAGCGCTAGCCGCCATGCCTCATCATTACCAATTGTTTACTTGACCAACAGATTGACCGACCAGGTCGCCCTAAGCAACTTCCACTGGATGGTTTCTTAGACATTAAATGACTTGCTACATAGAATTTTTTATGATGTGGCAAACAATTAAAGAACAGAGGTGAGAAAGTTGTATCTTATATAACATGTCACTTTGCACAACCTCTAAGATATTGGATAATGTGTTTGTCTTCTTTCTTTCTTTCTTTAGAAATGGCTAGAAACAATCTTAAGATATTTTGCGTTGGAGACGATTTTTCTATACATTATGTTATTGCTCTCTCGTTGATGTGGCAGCTTAGGAAATAGCAGATAATGTGCACCGGAAACAGTCCTATTGATTGCTTAGTATCTCTTCTTTTTTATGCTAATTAAACTCCGTTTACTTTGCCTTGCAGTGTCATTGAAAGCTGGAGACCAAGATAAGAAGGTTGTCAGTATAATACGCGCCAAAGTAGGCGCCGGGCGGCCAATGGAATAGTAGAACAGGAATACTCCGATGACGTTGCGTCTAATAATGAAAGATTATCAATGCGCAAAGCCGCCGGCCCGCCGGGCAATAAGTTATTCTGTTATCAGACTGTAGCATCTTGACGCTGCGCCTCCGTTTACTTGACGCAACGACTCAACTAGAACGAGAGGTTAACGACTCGTATGAATTCAAAATCCGAAATTCAAGTTTGAGGAGAGAAATTTAACGGTTGTAGGAACGGTTTTGCACAACGCTATAACGGTTTACGTCGGCCGCAATTCGAGGTAAAAACAGATGGTTTTTTTTAGGAACACCTGTTTCTAAAAAAAAAATGGTGATTTTTTGGGGGCAAAATTGGCAGTTTAGACATGCGGGCATGGTCTAGCGTGACCTGGGAGCACGAGCATGGTTCTGGCGAGGCGCGGACATGGAAGGGTTGTGGACGACCTATTGCCCAAATGGAAACTAGTTGGAAAGATTAAGAAAACAATTTTTGAATTTGGGGCGGTTTGAACCCATATTATTCTAAATTGCCCCACCATGGTTTGGCGGTAAACCGTGAATTCGAGATGTTTCTGTGTTTTTTAAACATTGCTATAATACTCTAGCTATCCTGTTTTTGAGGCTCACATGATACATATGAATTCCATATAGAGTTGTACTAACATACAATGTCGAATGGTCGTAAATATAGCACCATGAGGTAATCCATTTAGGTGAAGGATGTCGAAATCCCGAGAGTGACGTTATAGATGCCAATGTAAATAAGCCGGATTCCTATAGTGAGAACTTTAAGATGGGCAAGGCTCTAAGCATATTTAGTCAGGCTGTTATAGAGAGTATCAAGACATCAACCCTCGTTGTGCGGCCGCACATGGGCTTAGTGGCTCAAGCATATGGCATTTAGCGTGTGCGGTCCAGAGTGGTCACAAAGCATGACATATGGGCCGGCACTAGTCGTATGATGTATATCAAGGAGAGATTCTAGACATTTGTTGTATATGCAGACATGCGGAGGTGTGCCAACGATGTCGTCAACACATTGTTCTAAGCCATGTGACCCATCTTGATTGGTTGTGGTGGAAATAACAATACCTTGTTAGTTTAAAAATAGTTGTATACTACCATATAATATGGGATGAACCCAAACATAGCACCCTGAATTAACTCTTTTGGGTGAAACGCTGCATGCTGAAAGCTCAAGATTGTGCTGTGGATACATAGGCCAACACCTTAGGTGACATAGGCTCTAACAGAATTTGGCGCTTATGGAACAACCAGAAAATCTATGGAGACATAGGGCATGTTTGGTTTGATGCCAAATCTGCCACAACTAAGTTTAGGCGCGCCACAGTTTTTATGGCTGGTGTTTGGTTCGCGCCACAATTGTGGCTTGCCACACTTTCTTAGCAATCGGACCCACGTGTTATAGACTGATTTTTTTGCCACACTTTGCCTAAAGTGTGGCGCTGATTTTTTCAGCCACAAAAGTGTGGCTTGCCACACTTGCGTAAGGTTAGGTTAGGCAAAGCGTGGCACCAACCAAACAGGCCCATAGTTACGCGATGGAAATGTTACCGGTGTTCAAATTAATAGCGGTGTGCTACCAAAAACTAAACCATTTCTGTTCTGGTTTATTGAACTAAAGCTACCTATAAGAGCGATTTTGTCGTCTGGTGGTCTTTTAAAATATCTCAAATCTGAGCTATCCTTTGGATCAAATACAGTAGATGTGAATAGGTGGTTCGTAGTTTAGGGCCTGTTTGGTTAGTGACTAAGGTTGCCTAGCCTAAGGTTAGCAGCTTGCCACAGGTGTGGCATGACTAAGCTGTCTAAACTTAGCTGCTGTTTGGTTTGCTGCCACGCCTAAGGTCAGACTTGCCTAAGAAATTTGTGGCAGCTGTTTGGATTGTGCCTATGCCTCAGTTTAGGCACGGCTAAGAAGTTGTGGCAGGTATTTGATTGGTTACCACAGAATTTGGAAAATGAACATTGCATGGACTATTATAGAGCATCTAAAAACCATTACATATTAGGCCTAATAATTACAAATGATCTATTAGTCCATCTGAAATATAAATTGCAGCAGAAAACTGCATCAAGGTAACAGATGTGGGAAGCTAATATGTTTGTAACTTTGTATGCCATCAGTAAATCAGCAAAACAACGTCTGCAAGTCTAAACTGGGAGAGTCTAAAAAAAGTCTGAGCTGATGATCAGGGTACCAGATACTAGTGGTAACCAGCCAGTTACTAGAGATCTTTCAGTCCCAACTGGTATTTACAATACTGACAGGAATTAAGACGAACTGTACACCATTCCAATTTCCACAAATATAAGGATAATGGCACGTAGTGATGTAGGTATGATGAATTTGATGAACAAGCTTGAGAAAATAGAAAAAAAAAAAAAGGAAGGAAACAGAGATGACCATACTGGACACTGGCCAGAAACCAGCTGGTCTGAGACATAATGGCCAAGATCACGATTTTCACTCCCAAAAAATGGTAAACTAAAACCTTGACATGCTGATAGTTTAAGCAAAAGCCTAAACAAACCTTGAATTTCCTTCTGTAAACATCAACAGAAGCAGCATGAGCCAAGATTTGATGATGGGCAGCCAAGTAGCATCCAGCAGTTTTACCATCACATCCTCCAGGTGCAAAATGTCCAATCCCATAACCATTATAGTCCATGTTAAAGAGAAGACCATGAGTGATAAATATTTACAAGTCCATTACAGTCCATTACATGGCATGAACCATTAACATGTCCATCATATAAGAAGTTCATTACATCAAAAGACCATTTAATAGGAAACAAAAGGCCAGTGCAGCTATCACCATCACACATAGCAAAAGACCATTTCATGCCATCCATCACATATTACCTTGACTGCAGCTATGACCATCACACAGCAAAAGACCATTTTTTGCTATCCATCACAACGCAGAATTATCACTCAAGAACCTAAAAACCCAAGTCTGTAGTGTTTGATCACTTACACTGCATAGGAAACCACGAAGAGCTTTGTGCTCATTGCGTGCCAGAAATGTACCAACCATCAGCTTTTGGTCAGTGGTAATTGGCATAGCTTCTATCTTCTCCCACAGAGCAACATGTGGATCAACAATGGTTGGAGGTGGAGGAAGAGCTGTTGCCGCCAAAGATTGTTGAAGTGTTTTCAAAGTATCGCTGATTTCATCAGTTGACTTGGAAATACGACTTTTGACCTTAACATGCTTCTTCACAGGTGACTTGATGGGTCTGCTACGCTTCATGCCAGATGTGGTTGAGCTGTTCGCACCACTTCCACCATGACTAGTGTCTGCATTACTTATAGGGAAGGAGTGCTTGCATTACCTATAGAGGAAGGACTACCAGTGGCTGCATTACCCATAGGAGAAGGCAAAGTGTCGGAGTCATGGCCTGTAAGATCTTCAGGTGCAGCATAGCAATTCAGATCATTGACTCCATCACTATCATCGTCTGAAGCAATTTCATTCATGCAAGTGGAAGGATCCATGGCTAGAGACCCATCTGCGTTGGTGCCGGTAAATAACTCCTTCATCTCATGAAAGAACTTGATGGGTTTACAAAGTAGCCGCCTTGCCCTGTCCTGTATTTCATGGAAGCAACACTAATTAATATGGTAGACAATTACGAGGAAGCAAAAAATAATATGTAAGTGGCATGGAACATACAGTATGGGTAGCCTTCTCAGACTCAGATATTGTCAACAAGCATCTGGTTGTATCAAATGCATTACCACTCTTATTTAAAGCTGTTGCAACATACTTCCAATTCTCCTTGTAGTGTCTGTAGTGACGCTCCACTTGTGCAACTGTAACCCCCATAATGAATTCTTTGTTCAAGGCATCTGCACATTTGGTGTGATGATGCTTCTTGATCTTAAACCCAGCATGTTGGTCCTTGGATAACTCAATATACCAATCTAACATGAATTTAGTCTGACCATCATCCCAAGAAATAGTCCTTTCACGGGATGTTCCATCATTTTCTTGCTTCCCCTTCCCTTTCACCATCACTACCCACAACAGAAAGTGTGCATAAATATAGAGAAATGTCCTCATAATAATAATTCAAATAACAAAGTACTTAATAGTAACAGAAAGTGTGCACTTAAATATCAAGGAAAATAACAACATTCTATGGAATAATTCTAGTACTTCATACATAATTAAAATCCAAATACAACAATCCTCATAATTAAAATTCAAATACAACAGTCGGGATAATTAAATTGAAAATACAGCAATACAACTTTCAGGGCAACACATCTATTGTTTTAGCTACTTTGTCATCCCACATTTGTGTAGCCATATCATCCCGTTTGCGAGCCCATGCTTGGCTATCAGCTCGTAAGTCGACATGGGTACGATTGCTCCTTGGAAGGTTGGTGTACCAAGTTAGATCATCATACACATACTTATTAGGACCATCCTTAAGGATGAAGTTATGCAAAGCGCAGCAACCAACAACTATCTTAACCAGAGTTTTCAAAGGAAAAAAGGGTTGACTAGCAAATATCTTAAATCTATTCTTTATTGTGCCAAATGCCCTTTCTATGGTTGTTCTAACAGAAGAGTGTTGAAGGTTGAACAATTCTTTAGGGTTTTCTAACTGGTTAGCCCCTTGATATTCTTTAAGATGGTATCGAACACCACGGTACGGGGGTAGTATTCCTGTCCTTGCTGCATATCCAGCATCGGCTAGGAAATAATGACCTACAACATGACAGTACAGTGCAATTAGCTAAGCACTCAACCTTAATCCATACAAGGAATGGGTCATATTGCTACCTTCTGGAATTTTTAACCCCGTTGGTCTGGACAGTGCATCTTGTAGCACATAGGAGTCATGTGCAGAACCCTCCCATCCAGCTAGAACGTATACAAACTGGAGGTCAAAGTCCACAGCAGCTAGGACATTTTGGGTAGGAATGAGTTTTCTACCCCGAAACCTATCCTGCATGTGGATAGGTACCGATGCCGGTATGTGCGTACCATCCAAAGCTCCTATGCATTTCTATGAAAAGGACAAAATATTATTATCGCTACCTTCAAAAACCATACCATTGCATAAAGAAACAATAAAATGTGACGTTTTGTACCTCAAAATAAGGGTAAAATTTGCCCCGGTTGGTTGTTATCTTTGCATGTGTCTTTATGGTCCTGATGTTAATAAGATCACGCGAGAAGATACACAGAGCATCTAGCACAGCATGGAAATACCTATGGACTGTCTCCCCGGATCGATTGAACTCAAAACCAACTGATCTATTAGTCCATTTGTGCCCAACAACATGAATGAAAATGGCTACTTGTTCCTCTATCATCACATGAAGTGTATCCACTAACAGGCCACGATTTCTAAGTTGATTGCACAACCTATAGAAAACAAACTTTTTCATGCGCAGTTCACTAAGACAGTGGGCTTCAGTGCCATAGTGCCATTATACAGGCGGTTCAACCGTAATTCTCTTGCAACATCTCTAACCGCCATAGGAGCATATGTGAGAGCTTTCCTCCTCGTTCTTTTTAAAATCTTATACCATAACAGAACTACACAAATTGCTATGCTAATGATGAGTCTTCTCCTCCTCAAGTATTGGCAGTGATTATAGTATTGAAGATATAACTTCCGTGCACCCATCTATGCAAACATTTCAAACAGTACCATAGATCAACAACAGATATGGAGATTGAAGGAGGGATACACATATATAGAAGCAATCATTCTGATGCCTAGATTGAGAAAACCCTTACCGTCTAGGGGAGTATCTTCAAAAGTCTTCCAAGTACCTCGATCTGCAACACATGAACAAGATTGATTTGGGATGACCTTTTGAAAGAATGACAACAGCAGCAGATTTGGGGATGACCTTTGAAGGGGATGACCTTTGAAGACAACTGCAGCAGCCCCAAATCTCCATTGTTGCAGCCGCCGCCGCCTGATGATGCACCGCCGCTTCTGACAAGGTCTATCCCCAGCCGCCGCCTTGCCTTGCCGCTTGCCCTTGCCTGCCGCCGGTCTTCCCCGGCCCGCAGAAGACGGTCTGTCCCCAGCCAGCCGCCGCCTTGCTCAGCCTCTCGCCGCCGCCCAGATGGCGCCGCCCCCGCCGTCTTCCCATGGCGGTGGATGCCACCGCCGGCCCTCCCCCCTAAGCGGCGGCGCCGCTACGGCCGTCCTCTCCAGCAGCCGCCGCTCCGTCGGTCTTCCCCAGCGCTGGATGCCGCCGCCGCTGCCTCCCCTAGCAGCCGCCGCCGCCGCCGCCCTCCCCTATGAGCCGCCGCCGCCCTCCTCTACCTGCCGCCGCCGCCGCGAACCCTAGCTGCAGCCCGTGCCATGAGAACGGGACGGGAGAGAAAAATGAGGGTGGGAATGAGACGTGGCTGGGAAAATAAGAGACGTGGCTGGGAAAAAATGAGAACCCGTGGCCGTGCCGCTGTGGCTAGGAAAGTTAGCTGCTTTTGGCGCTCGATTCGTCCGCCAATCTTTGGCGAAAATTTCTACGGCGGTAGCGGCGAGTGTGCCTAACAATCTTTGGCGTCCCCAACGTTAGTCTGCATCCAAACACCTCCCTAAGACCCTTTGGCACGCCTAACATTAGTTGTGGCATGCATAGGCACCAACCAAACATCCCCTTAGTCTTTTCTTTCTCTTCCCTCTCCTCACTCTTTCATCCAATGGCCCTCCCTCTCTTCGCACCAACGGCTGTCATCGCCATTGCCACCGGCCACCCCTGCTGAAATGCCACTGCTGCCAGTGAGTCGCGGCCCTCGTGCCACCAACCATCCCTATACTGCCAGTCACCCGTGCACCATTACCATCGCCTGAGCAGTCGCCGATCAAAGTTATGATCCTATTCTTAACAATGAATGGTTGTATGCCATTGTTTCCTCTTGTACCTAGTTCGTTCTAATACATCACCCAAAAAAAACTTTACATATATCATTTCGGAAATAAAGACATGAACTGAAGAACATTGGGCCTGTTTGGTTCACTACCTAACACAACCACACCTAAAGTTAGGCTTGCCACATGTGCTTAGGGAGGTGTTTGGTTCTTTACTAAAGTTAGTTTCGTCACAACTCCTTAGACGTGTCTCGTTCACTTGCCAACGATTTTTTCGCCACATTTGTGGCGGTCGAAACACTCGCCTCACCTGCCTAAAGCGCTAAGCACAGCACGCACACATCTCGGTCCTCTTCCCCATTCATTTCTCCTGACCTGGCCACCTCTAGGGATGAAGAAGAGGAGAGGACGGAACGAGAGAAGGCACCGCGGCTACTGCTCATGCTAGCAGCCGTAGCCGCCTACGCCGCTGCTGTTCGTCCCCCGCCACATGTCATCCGTCGCTGCCGCTGCTGCCGCTATTCAAGAAGCGTGCTGCCGTTGCTATTCGTCCCTCGCTGCCACTGCTCGTTCGGCGCATAGGTACTCTCGGCCGTGCAGCTCCGTCTCGGGAGCATCGTCTCCCCTGGTTCTTAGGAGTGGCGTGCTTCTTGAACTTCTAGGAAATTTTTTAGGGAAGCTTCTTGATCAGACGAGTGACAAGGCTTCCTACTGTGCAGATGCACTTTTTTCTTGGCTGAATCTCATCGATCTCTCTCCCCCATTTTTTCTTTGGATGAGAAAATTCCAAATATGGGATGGTAAAATGGATGCAGCCTACTATGTTTATCTAATATGCTCTATTGTTCTGATTCCTCTCTATGCGATGCAGGGAATCCTCCAATAATTCCTCCCCTGATGGGATTGATTTTTCCTTATTCGGATTTGCAGGGAATCCTCCAAGAAATCGTTGGTAAGGAACCCTAATGTAATTATCTTTCCATATTGCAATTTGCAATGGTGTACATGTGTTGGCTCTGATATCTGGTTACATTTCAAATGTGTCCATAGATAGGTGCAAAGAAATTATACTTTGAGTACTATAATAGTTATTGCAATTACTTGCGGAGGAGAGGAGCGATTGTTACCATTGGAATCTGTGTAGCTCTATTTTGATATAAACTTCAGTTAATTAGAACCAAGAGGAGACGTGTTAGATATGGCCCTATGTTGGCTAGAGATGTGTGGAGAGAATCACAGTTGAACCGTTTGTACAATGGCACTGAAGCTCACTGTCTTAGCGAGTTGCGCATGCAGAAATTTGTTTTCCATAGGTTGTGCTCTCATCTTAGGTCCTGTGGGCTGCTATTGGACACACTGCATGTCACAGTTGAAGAACAAGTTGCTATGTTCATGTATGTTGTTGGCCATAGATGGACTAATAGATCAATTGATTTTGAGTTTAACCGGTCTGGGGAGACAGTCAGTAGGTACTTTCATGCTGTCCTACATGCTCTATGTATCCTTTCGCGTGACCTCATTGCCATGAGAACCACCAAGACACATGCGAAGATAGCAAGTAGTCCAGGCAGATTTCACCCTTACTTTGAGGTAATATACTGCTATAACATGTTCATGTTAAAGAATCCCTTTGATAATATTTCGTTAACCCACATCTCTTGTCTTTCTTTCATAGAGATGCATTTTCATAGAGATGCATAGGAGCTTTGGATGGTACACACATACCAGCATCGGTTCCTATCCATATGCAGGATAGGTTTAGGGGTAGGAAACTTATTCCTACACAAAATGTGCTAGCTGCTGTCAACTTTGACCTAAGGTTTACTTATGTCTTAGCTGGATGGGAAGGATCGGCCCATGATTCCTATGTGCTTCAAGATGCACTATCCCGATCGACAGGCCTAAAAATCCCTACAGGTACTATTACTACCCATTCTTCATATGGAATTAAAGCTCGGTCTAGTTCATAGCTAATTATACTGTGCTAATTATGTAGGTCATTACTTCCTAGCTGATGCGGGTTATGCAGCAAGGGCCAGTATATTACCCCCATATCGTGGGGTTCGATACCATCTTAAGGAGTTTAAAGGAACTAGACAGCCCGAGAACCCTAAAGAGTTGTTCAACCATCGACACTCATCTCTTCGAACAACTGTTGAAAGGGGATTTGGTACACTTAAGAATAGATTTAAGATACTAACAAGTCAGCCATTCTTTCCTATGAAAACCCAAGTCAAGATAGTAATTGCTTGTTGTGCATTGCACAACTTCATCATAGAGGACGGCCTTAATGATTATGTGTATGATGATCTCACTTGGTATGGAAATCTTCCAAGAAGCAATTGTCCCTATGTGGATATGCATAGAGACAATCAAATATGGGCTAGCAAAAGGAATGTGTTAGCACAACAAATGTGGGATGATAAAGTAGCTGAATCACTAATGGATGATTAGACTTTTCATGACCTGTACTTGTAAGACATTTATTTCATGTGTTGTATTTGAAGTTAATGACTATTGCACTTTATTGTTATGAGTTGTGAACTCATATCATCTTTATGTGTTGTATTTTAGAATATTGAGTGCTGCAATTTATTTTTTTGTGCTATGGGTGCTGTAATTTGTGTGTGCTTCAGTTTTCATGCTTGCTACTCCTATATTGTCATATCATGTTACATTTCTTATGCCCAGTGACGGGCAAAGGCAAGGAGAATGTTGACATTGATGGGCCTTCTCTTGAGAGGACTATTTGTTGGGATGATGGGCAAACCAAGTTTATACTTGATTGGTTCATTGAGTTTTCAAAGACCAACATGCTGGCTTCAAGTTCAAGAAGCAAGACCAGCTGAAGTGTGCTGATGTACTGAACAAACAATTCAATATGGGGGTTAGTGTAGCGCAAGTTGACCATCACTTTAGACACTACAAGAAAAATTGGAAGTATGTTGCCACAGCTTTAAGCAAGAGTAGTAATGCATTTGACACAACTAGGTGCTTAGTGACAATATCAGAATCTGAGAAGGCTTCACTGATTGTATGTTTTTATTTATGCACATATTTATTTGAACATATTGTTGCATATATGCAAATATAATGATTGTTACTATCATGGAATACAGGATAGGGCTAGGCGGCTCCTTTGTAAACCCATCAAGTTCTTTTATGAGATGCAAGAGTTATTCACGGGCACTAATACAGATGGATCTCTAGCCATGGATGCATCAACTTGCATGGTTATGAAGGATAATTCCGATGATGATTCACAGGGATGAGATGATATTTCCTACTATGCTCAACCTGAGGATATTGCAGCCGATGGCTCTAAAACTTTGCCGTCTCCTTTAGGTGTTGCTCCTAGCAGTTCACTAGGTGTGGAGAACAGCTCATCTAGCTCTGGTGTCAAGCGTAAAAGAGGCTTGAAGTAACCGATTAAGAGGCCACCTAAGACGAAGAGCCGCATGTCTAGGAAAACTGATGAAATCAGTGCTACTTTGAAGGCATTGCAGGAATCCCTTGCAGCAACAGCACCTCCACCACTCCCAAAACTTGCTGACCCACATGCTGCATTGTGGGAGAGGCTAGAAACCATGACAATAACAACTGATCACAAGCTTATGGTAGCTACGTTCCTCTCACACAACGAGAATAAAGGACTACGTGGTTTCTTATGCAGTGTGAGTGATATATCCTTAGAAAGCTGAGTGTATAAGTTCTTGAGTAGTGGTGGTGATATGTGATACATGCAACCGCATGACCTTTGGATGTATGTAGACTGCTATGGTGTTTGTGTGATGGAGAGAATTGGACTACTATGGTGTTTGTGTCATGGAAGTATGTAGACTGCTAACTTATTTATGTAATGGATTGATATTTATGTAATGTAATGGACTGCTATTTATGTAATGTTAAGTGTTTTTGTGTCCAGAGATGGGCAAAGGCAAGGAGAAACATTTTTATTGTGTTACAGATTGAAACAGAGAACATCCTTGTTGAATTTGACCTCAGAAATCAACAATTTGGGCCTGCCTGTAATTGTAGACAGTATTTTTATTGTGTTATGTGACTTCTTCAGACCTGCTTCAAGCTTCTTTCTTGCTGTATTGCTTTCAGACTGCAACAATAATGACTGAATCCACATATTATATCAAAGAAATATGTGAGCACCTTCTTACTAAGTTTGATGATTTTATAGTAGTGTATGGTAATAGTATTCATCATATTTTAATATAACCCCTTGTAGAATTAACTACTCAAATTTGGTTATATGATTAACTACTCATCTACTTGTAGTTTTCATTAGTGAGATTTGGATTTGAACAAGTTTAAATTTAGATATATGATTCAATATAGATATTTACCTCAAGCTTCCCTTGCACAAAGTTACCTGTCATTTCCTTTCAATTTTGCTAGTATAGACAAGCTGAATTATTGGAGTTTGCATACCTACCATTCATAACTTGATGTGCTTCAGTATATTTGGCCATCTGACTTCCGCATAGGTTTACAAGTTCTGATATATTTTTTCCTAGGAGGAGAAATCTCAAGTTTGTTATGTTGAAACCTTACCAGTTCTGCTGTTCAGCTGCTCTGCCGAATGGATAGCATTCACCGTTCAGAGGCAAGAATTTAACGCACAGCAACTCTGTTCCCTTACCACGCTAGATTAGTTTTGAGAATGATCAAGTATTTGTTACTATTTGTGTTTTTAGTGATAATTTGCAAATTGTGTGGCAATCATCCAAACACGTACCATAACTTCTTTAACTCTGCCTAAACAAAGACATGACACAGTCCAAACGGCCACCACAAATTTCTTAGGCGAGTCTACCTTTAAGCGTGACAGGGAACCAAACACAAGATAACATCAGACAGCCTAGTCAAGCCACAGCTGTGACACACTACTAATGTTAGGTGAGGCAAAGTTAGCTGAGACCCAAACAGGCCTATCATAAACTACTCCACCGAGACCCGGTCCAGTCAAAGGGAGGGAAATCGATGCCAAATAGAGTGCCACATGCTGACAGATGAAGGCGGCCGTTGGTCAACTATTTCGTCGGAATGCACAGAACTCTGCGCTGTCGATGGAAATTAATGATGGAGATAGATTGATCCAGTCTTGCAAAAATTCCACATGCAGAGTACAATATATATAGGACGTTCGTTGCCTTCTCTTAACCAAACAACCAATTAAAAGTTAAGACGAGAGTTCAGTGATCGCGAGCAACCATGGGAAGTGCAGCGGCCACCGTCCGAGAGATCCGGCTCGTGCAGCGTGCGGAAGGCCCCGCGGCCGTGCTCGCCATCGGCACGGCGAACCCGGCCCACTGCGTGCCCCAGGATGAGTTCGCCGACTTCCTCCTCCGTGCCACCAAGAGCGACCACCTCACCGGACTCAAGGACAAGTTTAAGAGAGTTTGTAAGCAAGCAATTAGAAACTTTAGCCTCATATTTCATTGTTTATTTATTAGTTTTACGTCGACTTATATGTCAATTCTTAGCTTTGTTTTTTTCCTCTAAAGTGAACGGAGGATGCACACCGTATTGGCATACCTCACGGATGCCAAGCACTGCTCCCATGCGCGCGTCCACCAAGGAGCAGTAATTTTGTTGAGGCTCCACTGTTTCGCCAAGTTACCTATCCCCTCACGTGGTTGCGCCAGAAGAAAATTTGGAAGGACCCTGCTCCCTCACCCTTTTTCTTTTTTTCTTGTTTGTTTTCTTTTTTCTACTCCATTTAAGAATTCCAAAAAATAGAAGGTTTACAAAAATGGAACCATACCTGCGAAAGGAAGGTCCATAAAAAGTTTGAATGCTTTTGAAAATTTTTTGAAATTAGAAAGGACATGTATCTAAGCACATGCAAAATTTTTTGAAAATTTTTCTTAGCACATTTATCTAAGTACAAAAAATAAGCATGTATAAAGGAAATGCACAAGAGCCTATATGCTATTTAATGCTGCTCATCTCTAATTCTGTCTAGGAGTCTGTGAAGAGTCGTCTCTTCACCAAGAGACATTTCTAACATTTATTCTCTTTCTCTCACCGCCACATCAGCAAAATCTCTCCACATCACCTCTAAGAGACCATCTATTTAATGGCTTTGTACATGCCCTTAGGATGTTTCGAGAGAACGAAAAAATTGTTAAACATTGGTTTTATGAGCATTGAAATGAACTTCTGCAAATAAAAATGAGAATTGAAATGAAACACTAAGATCTTTAAAATAATGACTACAAAATGTTAAAACTTTTGATATGTATAAAAATAACTATGCTATTGGTGATTATCATCCAGCTTTAAACCCCAGCTTTGTGCTTCCTTTTTATTTACACAAAAAAGACAGGTTTACATTCGAATCGATATCATTCACTAAAATTTCTGTCAAAAAATATCACTCAACAAAATGACAGTTTGGCACTATATACCTTTCGCAGGTCAGAAATTAGGGGTCCAGAAGCGCTACCTCCACCACACTGAGGAGCTGATCAATGCGCATCCCGAACTCCTCGACCGCGCATCGCCGTCCCTCGATGCCCGCCTAGACATCGTCGCCACTGCCGTTCCAGAGCTCGCCGCTAAAGCTTCGAGGAAGGCCATCGACGAGTGGGGCCGGCCAGCCACAGATATCACGCACCTCGTCGTCACCACCAACTCCGGCGCGCACATCCCGGGGGTGGACTTTCACCTCATTCCACTCCTCGGCGTCCGTCCCTCGGTTCGCCGCACCATGCTCTACCTCAACGGCTGCTTCGCCGGCTCTGCCGCTCTACGCCTCGCCAAGGACATGGCCGAGAACAACCGTGGCGCACGCGTTCTGGTGGTCTGCGCCGAGCTCACCATCATGCTCTTCACTGCCCCCGAGGAGGGCTGCTTCCAGACACTGATCAACCAGGGGCTGTTCGGTGACGGCGCCGGCGCCGTCATCGTCGGAGCCGACCCCATGAACCCTATCGAGCACCCGCTGTTCGAGATAGTGTCAGCCTCGCAGACGGTGATACCGGAGTCGGAGCACGCCATCAACATGCATCTCATGAATGCTGGCTTCGACGGCAACATCTTGACGAGGCAGGTTCCGGTGTTCATCGGAGACAACATCGAGCGGTGCCTGTTGGAATCGTTCGGGCAGCTCGGCATTGGCGCCAAATGGAACGACCTCTTCTGGGCGGTGCACCCCGGCTCCGCTGCGATCTTGGACCACATTGACGCGGTGCTCCATCTGGAGCCCGAGAAGCTGGCGGCGAGCCGCCGGGTGCTGAGTGAGTACGGGAACATGTTCGGCGTCACGGTGTTCTTCGTGCTCGATGAGCTGCGGCGGCGACTTAGGGAGAGGGAAGGGGATGAGGAGGCGCCAGAGTGGGGAGCAATGGTGGCGTTCGGGCCGGGGCTCACAGTTGAGACGATGCTGTTGCACGCCCCAGAGCATGTGGGCACCATGGACAGAAATTAGCCCATGCTTAAAGGAGTCATATCTGGAAGGCAGCAGTTTCTTGGATCACAGTTTCTTGAAATTGGCCCATTTGGCCCGGTTAGGCCGGTTTGCATATTATATGTCCAAAGAATAAAAAAAAACATGGATTTCAAAAATAACAACGGAAATTCGTAAAAGTGATTGAAAAAATTGCAATATATAGGAAAAATATTTGATAAGTATTGAAGAGCTTTATTATTATAGGTATAGTACATGGCTGCCTCGTTAAAAACTTTACCAAGTAAAAACTCAAAATCGAGAAAACCTTAGTAAAAAAAAAAAAGTACAACCTAAAGCTCTACAATATATTTACAAATTACAATTGTTTCAAGAGCCAGAGCCTTCATCTTCAAGCTCTAAACCTACGAATGCAGTCTCCAGTTCTTGATTGTGTCTCTCAGCGGCGAGATTCTGAAGTCGTTTTTCTACCAACGACCAGTCCTTTATGCTCAGTAGTATTTCAACCATGTTGCTATGAAGGGAAGTGCGTCTGTCCTCAAGTATTCTTCCGGTAAAACTGAAAGCAAACTCCGAGGAAACCATAGAGACTGGAACAGTTAACATATCTCGTGTTAAGATGGGTAGCATGGGATATGTTCCACTATGTTGCCACCACCATGTAAGGATGTTGAATTCCTCCTCCTGAAAGTTGACGGGGTCCTTCGCCAAGTATAGCGCAAGCTCACCAGAAGATCAGCATGATGTAGCTTGTGCAGTCTGACCGGTGCTCGAAGAACTTGAAGTGTCCTTGCCCATGATAGTCTTCCAAAAGGACATCTTCCTGTCCGTTTGTTGAACCGGTAGCGGTCGTTGTGGATGAACTCCTGTATACTTTTCTTCATATTTTCTATACAACTCATTCAGTCTATTCCTAACTTCATGAAAAATAGTTAGAATAATCAATGCCAGTAATAGCACCAAGTTGTGTTAGAGCATTAGTTAGTCCGGGGAGTTTGGCCCGAGGGTCCAACAAAAAAAGCAAAACAATACAAAATGGAATGTCTCTCCAATGTTTTAAATATTTAGATTTCATATGGCTAACTGCATCAAATAAAATAGGATCAGTTTCAAATGTCTTCAACTGATTAGCGATATAATAGATTCATTGAATTATAGAACAAGAAGTAGGCTCATAAATAGCAGACGCAGTTTGTGTGCATTCATAAAAAACCTCTAAAAACGAATGTAAATGGGTAAGTACTTGCCAAACCTGTGGAGTCAAAAGTAGTGTGCCATCATGGGTTCGATAGTTAGTGTTAATAAAAACTTCGAAAGGCTGCCTATATGGTAATACATACTAAAGCATAAGGTAGGTGGAATTCCACTTAAGAGGCATGTCCAAACCAAATTTCCTGCGATGTACGTGTGATGCACGACAATAGTCCTTCAATTTACCAATTCTTGTATTAGAGCTATTTAAAAATGAGATTGCATCCTGAATAGCTCGAAGATAAGGTTGCAGTCTCTTCAAGCCACTCTTAACAACTAGATTAATTATATGGCATGCACATCGTTGATGCATTAGAAAAGAATCAGCGTATGTGGCTAACACATGTTTTAAAATATTCATAGCAGAAGTATTAGCTGATGCATTATCTAAGGTAATTGAGAAAATCTTGTCATTTATTTCAAATTCTTGAACAACATTCATAATATTATCGGCTATATTCTCACCTGTGTGATTGACATCAATAAGTCTAAGAGCAATTTTTTTTCTTCATTTTCCAGTTTTGGTTAATGTAACTAGCAACAACACTTAAATAATCTTCTCTAGCCATCCCAACCCAGATGTCTGATGTTAAAGAAATTGAAAATATGCAATTTTTAATCTGCTCTTTCAATTTTAACTTGTTAGCTGCATACAATTTTTTTAAATCCCTAGTTGCAGTCTGACGAGACACACTAGTAAATCTAGGATTGTGAGTAGTTTTAATATACTCTTGAAATGCAGGGGATTCACTGAAACCCAAATGTAAATCTTCAGAAGCAATTAGATAACATAAAGCTTGTCTAGCTACTTCAGGATTGTACTCCCAATTACTTACTGTAACATTAAGGTTGTAGCTCAATTGCTGCTGCCTCGTTTGAACGCCTCTCTTCTTCTTACACGCCAAGGTGTGCCTCCTCAAATGTCCCGTGTCCGAGCCAGTTCCCGCCGATAACTCCTGTCGACAAATCATACATCGAGCTGCATACCTCACCATCTTACCGTTCTCGAGGTGCCTCAACTGTTCTTAGTCGTCCCACACCTCCGACTAGTTAGCTCGGGTCTACTTCGATCCCACAGTATCAGACCCTGAAGCGCAGGTTGAACCAGAAGAACCGTACGGCACATCACCGGTTCCTTCTGTTCGTTGTGTTTCTTGTGGTTCATCATCCGGAACTGGTATGTTCTGGCCATTCGGTTCATAGTCCTTCGGTCTTAAACTGAACTGACTAATGGAAAATTCATCGTACGGAGAATTTATGTCGGCCATTTTCAAAACCTACAAAATAACAACCACAACATATGTTAGAAACAACAAATTAGCGTACAAAAAAGACATCGACATTCAACAATTATATTTCTGCAATATAAACCTCACCGGCTCACCTACCGAATTTGCAAACTCAAAATATTTTTTGCAAAATATTTCAAACTTATGCCCAAACTCACAAAGCACAACTAGATTTTTAACTCACAAAGCAGAGAAGAAAATGGGGTTGAAGTGTGGATGGATGTGGAGCGGGACCACCCCTATTTATAGGAAAAAATTAGGATTTTTTGATTTTTTTTGCTATTTTTACCTATTTTTTAAATCTTCAACAGTAAAAAAGGTTAGAAATCAAATGCGAACGTTAAATTTGCTCAAACGAATTGGTGGATGACACATGGCATGCGACGGCTGCCGTGGCGCCCGCGCGCGAGTGGAAAGACGAGCTCACCGGGGTGCATGCTGCATGGCGAGGCAACGCGTCTTGCGCCGGGCCTAGCATACTCGCAAGACGGCCGGGCGTTGCGTGGCGGGGGCCGGTGGCTGAGCGGCGAGGCCGGGCTAGTACGGGCGGGTGACGCGTGGCGGCGGCGGGCGGGCTAGCAGAGGCGACGGCATGCGGGAGCCGTGCAACGCGTGGCGGCGTGTCGCGCACTAAGCGGGACGGCGACGGGGACGGTCGACGCGTGGCGGGAGACGGGGCGGGCTGCGCCTCTGTAGGCGGGATTTCAAATGCAAACTAAAAGGAGGGCCGGAACGGGCCAGGCAGGTTCGCATAGTACCGAACCGGGCCGTCACTATACGAACCGAACCAGGCCGGCCTATTTGGCCAGGTCTGGTTTCGCTCCGGTTCCATACTCTTCCTTTCTTTGCTTTGGGAATTGGGACCTTGGAATTTGATCACCATGGTACCAAGGTTTAAAAAATGGGTATGGTCACCGGTAGAACCCGCAATCGTGTTTATCAGCAAACGTTGACCAAACATTCGAATTTTAAGATAAAACAAAAAATACAAATCGGATGCATGTAATTGTTAGAATATATGGATCTAGCCCATTTGTTTGAGAATAATTTCTGAGAAATCTCAAAGACCTACATATAGAAGAACGTGTAGAAACTCTCTAGTACCATATTAGTAGTCGAGGTGGGGAGACACCAACTTAAATAGTTGAGTGTGCTCCACGCAATAGCTCATGTGCGAGAGAGAAAGAAAATAACACGCGCGGGCTCGCTTGCCGCTCCTAGCTCTGGCCTGGGCGGGTGCACGACACTTGTGTGAATGGTTCGCCAAAATCAGGTCCGATCTGCTTTGGCTACTACATCGCCATGATGGGTAAACCTGAAAGTACTGATTATTCCAACAATCCAAAAACCTTATATCAGGCAGTTAGGTTTAACGAAAAACTGTATATCGGACATTTTGATTTAATAATGGCTGGATTTGCCGATGTAATGAGGTCAGACAAATTTTTTACGAACCCATACCGAGAGAGGATGAATAATAAGGTTTTTAGAAGCACTCGGCACGACTGCTCATGATCTGCTTCCTCAACGCTTCTTCTACCTCGTCGCATGTCGGTTATTCTGTTGCTTCTGCATGGTGTTGCTTGTTAATCTGTTCATCCTCATGAATTATCTTTTGATTAAATTAAACTTAAAATTGTTGATTATTCCAACAATCCAAAAACCTTATATCAGGCAGTTTGGTTTACGATGGCTGGATTTGTCGATGCAATGAGTCCAGACAAATTTTTTACAAACCTGCACTGTGAGAGGATGAATAAGTTTTTTGGAAAGCGCTCGGCGCGACTGCTCGCGATCTGTTTCCTCAATGTTCTGCTTCTTCTACATCGTTGCTGCGATCTGCTCTGGCTACTACATCATCGCGTCAGGTCGTCTTCATCTCTTCCCAGTTTCGCCTTTAAGAAAGATCGGTACGTACTACACTATGTCATGTCAGTTATTTTGTTGCTTCTGAGCATGAGTATATTAGAGAGATATATGTGTGCATGTGGTATATACATATCTACAGTATACTCATGCTCTATGGTGTTGCTAGCTAGTTATCTTTTGATTAAATTGAACTTGAGAGTGCTGATTATTCCAACAATCCAAAAACCTTATATTAGGCACCTTGGTTTAACAATGGTTGGATTTGCCAATGAACTAAGGTCTGGCACCACAAATGATTTATTTCATCATGATTGGTACCAGGGCTAGGAAACTATGATTGAAAATTTTACTATAGGTCAACAATATGACCGATAATCGACATTATCTGAAATTTTTGGTGAATTTCAGCTGAAAATTTTGAATGATAATTTTGAAATTTTGAAGGTAAAACGAAAAAACACAAATGGATGAGTTATTTGTTGTAGGAAGGCATCCCTACCCCGCACCTCTGGAGTGACGGCTAACTCGCACCTCCGTGCGAAGCCACCTGGGGTCCTGCCATCCGGAGCCAAGCCCAGGATCAACCTCTGCGTGCCAGCCACCCAGGATCCCACGCCACCTAGGGCCATGCCCGGGATCAACCTCCGCGTGGGAGCCACCCATCGGGTGCCGCTTGGACGTCCCGTTTGGGGTGGTAACCAACAACGGCACCTAGTTCGAGTCCGCTAAATTCAAGAAGTATTGCACCGAGCTAGGCGTCAGGATCTGCTTCACATCGGTTGGCCACCGCCAGTCTAACAGAGCTGTGGAGTGGGCCAATAGCAACCTGCTGGATGGCCTAAAGAAGCGTCTGGTAGGGCTGGCCAAAGGGGTATGGATGGAGGAGATGCTCAAGGCGCTATGGGCAATCCGAAGCTTACCGTGCTGAGCCACGGGGTTCTCACCATTCAGACTCCTCTTTGAGGAAGAAGCAATAAGGCCTGTGGAGCTCCAAGCCTGGTCACTTAGGGCAGACTGCGGCCTGCAAGTACGGGAGCAAGACACCGCAGCGGACTTGCCAGATGAGAGCAACCTCTAGGCCGACGCGGGGGACGTCCCTCGCGCGCGGGACGACCGCCCGTCCCGCACGCGCGTGACCGTCCGTCCATCACGCGGCTGTCCGTCGGATCAAGTAGTGGAGCCGCGCGTTACGTACTGCATCATCGTGTTGAGCAGGCTTGCCGCACGTTCTATGTTCTACTGCATGGCTCCATCCCGCGAGTCCGGCTTGGCCACACGTTCTACGGCGCCGCGCATAAACGCAGATCGCGATTTAAGGGCACGGCGTTGTCGTCGCCGCCGCCGCAGCATCTTGACGGCACGGCTTCGTCTTCGTCGACGCCGCCGCCGCCGTGCATCTTAAAGGCACGGCTTCATGCATCTCCATGCATAATATGACTAGATTATTGTGACTAAAAAAAACTTACCTTGACTAAAAAAAACTTACCTTGCAGCCCATGATTCATGCCTACTTAGCTATTAAAACTGGATGAATAACAACTTGGCTAAGGTTAGGAACAAACTGCAGGGACGAACATCAAATATTTATACTCTGGTACATGGTTTGTCCTCTATTATTCAAACATTCATAAGAAAAACATAATGACGAAATCCTCATATTTTGCCATAAAAAGACTAAATTCCCTAATTTTTTTCCTTTTCATGATCCTTCTTCTTCTCTCTAACGTCACTAGTGCTTCTTCTCTCTAACATCACTAGGATCACATATGACCAAATTGACCACTACTTGAATCTGAAGAAATAGAAAAAAAGAGAATGTGGTCATTGAACCTATATAGAGGAATCACACACGAAGTACTCGTCAATCTCATTACCTCTTATATTAGAAGTCATTGAATTCAGAAGATCCATTGCAGATCCATATGTATGTGGTCCATATCCTGGGTTTTGCGGTGCCTGCATACCAATAATTGAAATATATCATATATGGTGATATGATCGGATTCAACATTTCAAACAAGAAACTTACATTGATTTCAACCTCAGGAGTGCACATAGGTACAGGCACATCAGGGTTTGCATTCTCTTTCTTTTTTTCCTTTTCTCTTCCTTTCAAGACAACTTGGATAACGGCGTGATCCTCTCCCTCCATCTTTCTTCCGCACACCAGTTGGATTCACACACGGTGTTCCAACATTTACCACGGATGCTTCACCAATTGTTGTCTCTTTTTGACAAATGCTATCTTGCAATACAAGTTCTTCCATTTTAGCCATAATCTCTGGTGCTTGGCTTAGAAGATTGTTATATGCCATTTCACTCTGTAATGCAACAGAAATTATACCAGTGAATGCTCTCATCAATGAGCTATAGCGGTTTGCCATGTCATTTTCAGATGTTGACTCAACATTCAAAGTGCTAATCCTTTTTCCAGACTTAGCATCCTTTTGCCATCTTTTAAGAAGATATTTTTCAGGAAGCACTTTGATATTGTTCAAATCTAAAACCTTAATAATATGACAATATTAAAGCCCCATGAACTCAAACTTTAGACAGGAACAACTCCAATGATCATTACATATGTCATATATGACAGTTCGCTGTCGATGTCCATCTATGACAATATAACTATGCATATTCTCATTTACTCCACAATATTGTATCTTGCAACTGAGAAATCGATCATACTCTGCTTCGAAAATCTTATATACACTTGGAGTATAAATAAGCGAAACTTGTTTGAGCATATCTGAAAATGGGACTTTAGGGGTACCTTGGCTAGCCCGGCAATCCGCCACTAACACCAAATGACGTCTGTCTTCCAGAATCCTCTCCCAATGATTAAAAAAATCAAGCAACCTTCTCTTTGAATCTAAGTACTTCTTGATTACACTATTAATACTCTCACTCCGCTGGGTCGATTTCATATCTGCACAAAAGAACTGACAGCCATACACAAGTGCCCATTTTTTACGTATTTCAAACAAGTCAGCCAACCATTTGTTACTGTGTAGATCATACTTTCTAAGCATATCTTGCCAAGCATTAAAAAATTCTTCTTCATTTTCATAGTCGTACACACAATGACCAAAATCACGCTTGAAATATGTTGAAGCACTGAAAATTTGACTAAGATATTTTGCGGCATTCTGATACATGTGTCACACACACAACCTATGCGTAGTGTTTGGCAAGACATTTTTTATTGCTTTGCTCATCGCAGCATCTTGATCGGTCATGATCACTTGAAAAGACAAATGTACAGGAGATTATTATTACTATTTTGACTTTGCACAACACCTAATAAATTTCCAAGTTAAAATTTTACATCACCTTAGGACTTTTTCCACATGTAGCATCCAAAAGAGTTTTGAACAACCATTCAAAGGATTCAGCTGACTCGTCATATAATAATGCAGCACCGAAAATCACAGTCTGTCTATGGTGATTAACACCAACAAAAATAGCGAAAGGTCTCCCATAGCTATTAGTTTTGTAGGTTGTATCAAAGCAAACAGCATCACCGAAATAATCATAATCTAAAAGTGATCTGCCATCAGCCCAAAATATATTGATGATTTGATCTTCTGTATCAAGCTGGATTGCATAAAAGAAGGATGGATCGGTTTTCTGACGATTTTGAAGATATTGCATTAGTGCCCCTGCATCCCCTAATGCTATATCTTGCTCCAGCTTGGTTCTCAAATAATTTTTGTAGTCATCTAGGAGAAAAGATAGATGACGTTTACCTCCAACTTGTCTTGATAGAAGCTCATATGTCTCTTTTGGCCTAATCCCAGAGGCATCAGCCAAATCACCCATTGTTTTTTGTGCCTTGCTAATGACTCTATACGACCTTAACAGTCTTGTTTTGATGGAGTTGTGCACACATGATTGTGCTCTGGTTCAAAAGAAGTCAACTCGTAAGTTCCTTTATTGCACATGTTTATTCTCATATGGGCATTGCATCCAACTCTGGACTCCAAGCGTTGCACTTTTGGCTGGATTTTTGTTGGATCTGCTGCCCTTTGTGTACCTTCTTTTGAACAAGTGAAGCATTTCATTATACAAATCTTTGCACTATTCTTTCGATCGTCATTTTTTCTGACGCTAAAACCAACATGTTTCGCATAAGCATTGTAGAATTGGTAAGCTTCCTCTACAGATGCAAATTCCATTCCAATTGTTGGGGTCCGAATTTGCGGTATACGAACATCTCTACCATTAGAACCTGCTTCTTCAAAATCATATATGAAAAATATCAAATTATCATGCACCTCAATATTTCAAAACAATCAAATTGTTCATTGATTATAACAAGAGAAGAATTACCTGAAGTATTAGGATTTTTCATTGTGATTCTTAGCAATATTGTTCCTTTTATTGTCGGTCTCTGTATAAATTGCCTTATCACGCTGCAGCTATTACAGTCAAAGCAATGATGTGGCATATGCAAGAAAATTTGGCACCACACAGATGGTGGAAATTGGGTAAGAGCCGATGATACATGCTTTCGTGATTTTATAATTTGGTGAAAAATAACATATAAACCAAATAATGGAATCCTAGCCTAGTCAACCTTAGTCTTAACGCAGAGGAATAAGACCAATCTTCAGATAAACAGAAAGCTAAAGAGTAACTATACCGATGGATCCGATCGATGACAAGCAGGATTTTCAAGGCTACGGCAACGAAGAAGTCGACGACGATGCCTTTAAGATGGGCGGTGGCGGCGGCGGCGGCGTCGACGAAGACGAAGTCGTGCCATCAAGATACTGGGGCGGCGGTGGTGGCGGCGACGACGACGCCGTGCCCTTAAATTGCGGTCTGCGTTTATGTGCGGCGCTGTAGAACGTGTGGCCGAGCCGGACTCGCGGGATGGAGCCATGCAGTAGAACATAGAACGTGCGGCGAGCCGGCTCAACGCGATGATGCAGTACGTAACGCGCGGCTCCACTACTTGATCCGACGGACAGCCGCGTGATGGACGGACGGTCACGCGCGCGCAGGACGGGCGGTCGTCCCGCGCGCGAGGGACGTCCCCCGCGTCGCCTCTAGGCCTTAGAAGTAATGAAAGAATACTTTGGTGCAATGTTGCGAGCGTGCAACAAGAAGGTTCGCCCCAAGCCGTTGGGGCCGGGGGATCTCATACTCAAATGCCTCGCGGAAACTAGGGCAAGCTGGAATCCAAGTGGGAATGCCCCTACCTCATTTCCAGCACCACAAGAGATGGTTCTCACCAGCTGGAGACACACGAAGGGGAGACGGTCTCGTGCACATGGAACCCGAAGTCCCTCCGCAAGTAGTACCCCTAGCAATCGGTAACACTTACCATGTAAAAATAACAAAAAATCAGAAAAAAAAAGTGTTGGAGACCAAGTTGGCCCCGGTCCTAGACGGTTCTGCTAGGTATAAGCCTAACTCGGATTGTACAAGGCATAGCCCCGGTCCCAAACGCTAAGGGCTGCGTGAGCATAGCCCTAACCCAGACTGTGTGGCATAACCCCGGTCCTATACACTAAAGGCTGTCCGAGGTATTACCCCGGCTCAGACTGTGTGAGGCATGGCCTTGATCCTATATGCTAAGGGCTGCATGAGGCATAGCCCCGATCTGGACTGTGCGAGACATGGTCTCAGTCTTATACACTAAGGGTTGTGCAAGGCATAGCCCCGGTCCGGACTGTGCAAGGCATAGCCCCGGTCCTACACGTAATCAAACAACGTACATTGTAGGCACACTCAACCAATCGAAGTTTATTACACAATCATACATTTCCCAGATACACAATACATAGCACGCGTGATAACAGGATCCCGCGTACTATAGGCCGAGTCCAGCATCAACCTTCGAGCGGGAGCCACCTAGTATCCCGTGCCACCTAGGGCCAAGCCCCGAATCAACCTTCGTGCGGGAGCCACCTAGGATCCCGTGCCACCCAAGCCAACCCTAGGATCAACTTCTGTGTAGGAGCCACTCGGGATCCTGCACCACCCGACGCCAAGTCCAGGATCAACCTCCGCATGCTAGCCCTCCTGGGGGTCTGCGCCGCCTAAGGCCAGGCCTAGGCATGGTGCTTGTAGGGCCAGGCTCAATCGTCCGGCACCATCGGCAGGATGACCAGCCAAATCATCCCACCAAACACAATAGTCAAAAAGTGGGGGGGGTGCCATTTAAAGATGCTTTGTCTCAGCAAAAGCTGACTCCCCCTACAACAAGAAAACAAACTAACTATGCCGAGGCTTAGGACAAATGAGTGCCTGGCAATTGGCAAACTTGGCTAGTCTCGGTAGAGAGCAAAAGAAATGAACGGAGGACACTCTCGGTCCCTGCCAGGAAGCTAAAGCAATGGTACAAAAGGGGCTTTAGGGGCAAGGACAAATAAGCCCTCACTTTAGCTACCCCATGAGGCTTCGATACAACCATATATAGAGGCAAAGGAGAAAAAAGACTAGAGATAGGCCAACCAGATAAATAGGGGGCCCTATACACACATTGTAAGGCCAAGCTCAATAGTAACAAAGGAACCATTCCACCAAATTTTTCTGGTTCGTGCTTCCCCATTGTGATCACCCCTAAGGGTGGATGCAAATGTCTACACCTGGGGTGTCCCCTAAAATCTGCTGTCTGGGCGTCCCAAGACTCCCAACAACATCATCTAATCATTATCTAAATACAAATTGGAATGATAAACCTATTAGAATTTTTCTAGGTTTTTATTATAGCACACCTCCTAATAAAACAGGATATGAGTCACCATATTTGCGAAGACCGGCAAAATGAGGTGGTTCACGAAAGTGCGCACGTAGACATAATGGCTTAAATGTTTTGTTAGCTCCATATATACATACAAAACAACAAATTCATAAAACTCTGAGCTTCTTTTGCGCAATCATCCATAGTCTAGTTTGCTGTTCTCCTGACATGATGGATATCGAAGCCCTGGAAGTTTCGGTCAGGGAAGTTGATCCGGATATTATTCCAGTTTTGATATTATAAATTTTGAAGTGTGTTCGATCTGATGCTTTGGATGTTTATTAATTATCCAATTTCTTGTCGCAAAGAAAAGTCATAATTAGAATAATAATGGCACAAAGGAAAATTCCGGCACAAGAATAATTACAGCTGAGTTTGACTCCTGAAAACTTGTACAAGCAACAACATGCATCGAGTACATTTGCAGTCTGCTGCTCCAGCAATTGGGTTTACGAATTTAGACAAACTAGCATGGTCACCTGCACTGTTAGACGAATAGATTTGTTAGTCCGTAGTTAATTAAAATTCAGTACAAATGTGCTATAAACTAAAAACATATTTAAGATTTACATGGTAATAATCTAGACCCACTATGATTGTGATGAGGTAAGTTTTATTCTCTTTTTTATTCAATTAAATGAGAATTTCTAACTTTTTAAAGCATGGTGGATTGTTGCACCTTTTTAACCGACGCATCTTTTCTTTTTGCTATTTTTACCATTTTTCCCTTTTTAGATGTGAAGCAACGGTAGTCACACATCTCTCCTACGCTTCCATCAACTGCTTCTCGATATGCAGCAACGACGGACAGACGTCTCCTAACTACACTCCTGTCAGCTACATCTTGCTGCCTCCAAGTCGCTTAATTGCTCTCCACTGCTTCTTGCATTCTTGAGCTGTTAGCTCACCGAAGCAATCGAATTTGCTCTCTAGGCTGATAATCACCTCCGCCGTCTGCCGTCTAGGCTTCTAACTATCAGAGCGTGCTAGCTCCTAAGTTGTATGCTGTCGTGTAGCCCCTTCCTGTACTCCCGTGAACTGATTCTCGCCGCCTCCAAGTCATCTTATCTCCGTCGATTGCTTGTTGCCTCCATCGAATGCTTATCACCGCCTCAAAATCGTTTCTCATCTGCTCTCTAGGCTTCTAACACTGAAGCATGTCCTCAAATCATCTACTACATTTCTTTTTTTTAATGTCAAGCAATGGTAGTCGCACATCTCTCCTATGCTCCCATCAACTACTTCTCAATACGAAGCAACGATAGGCACACGTCCCCTACCTACACTCCCGTCAACTATATCTTGCTGCCTCCAAGTCGCTAGCTCTTCACTGCTTCTCACATTCTTGAGTTGTTTGCTCGCTGAAGCAGTCGAGTTTTAAGGCTAGTAATCACCTCCGTTGTATGCTCTCTAGGCTTCTAACCATCAGAGTGCGCTCCTAAGTTGTATGTGTTGTGCAGCCCCTCCATATAGTACTCCTGTGAACTGCTTCTCACCATCTCCAAGTCGCCTGATCTCCGTCGATTGCTTCTTGCCTCCATCGAATGCTTCTTACCACCTCCAAGTAGTTTCTCATGTGCTCTCTAGGCTTCTAATCACTAAAGCATGCTCTCGAAGCATGTGCTCTTTGGGCTTCTAATGGTTGGAACAGCTGAGTATGTTATTTGGGCTCAAGGCTTCTAAATTGAGTGAATTCCTTAATTATTTGCCACTAGAAAATTAGACACATCCCTTATTTACCATCCATTGTCTCAATGACAGGTAGACCATAACCTACATTGTCATACACACATATAGAAATTTCTAAACTTTCCTATGGCAAATAAGGAATTCATCCTTCTAAAGTATAATCGCTGGAGCGTGCTCTTGAGTCATATGCTCTTTGTGATTTTAAATGCCAAAACGCCTCTCTCATGTGCTCTATGCTCTTCTAATCAACAGAGCGTGCTCCCAAGTCATCTGCTCTCTAGCTTCTAATCGCCAAAATACCTCTGTTATCTGCTCTCTCTTTGGGTTTCTAATCGCGAGAGCGTACGTGTTCCCGAATCATCTGCTGTCTAAGTATCTAATGGCTGAAATGCATCCATCATCTACTCTCTTTGGGCTTCTAATCGCCGGAGCGTTCTGCCGATTCACCTGGGCTTCTAATGAGCGAAGTCGGAATGTTCCAATTTGTAGGCGTTTCATCCCTAGGTGTTCCATCTGCAACAACATGTATCCACTAATTTACTTTTAGAGTTCCGAGTGCATTCCGAAAGTCGGGGTTCTTTATATAAAACTGATGGGTGTAAAGAAACGGTGCCTATCTAGTTCTGTTAGAAGCCTAAAGATAGGGTTAACACCAAACAAACTTAACTAATCTTATCATATTCCAACTCTTTTAAACTTTTCATCATCAAATAGATTTACATCATTATGGTATGGACACACTATATTGATGATGTAAATTCTCTCTTTTTTTTTCTCTTTAAAAGTGGGAATTTCTAGCCATCTAGGATACAGGCAAAACAATATGGTGGTGGGAATTTCTAGCCATCATTAAGGCTCTACCCCAATGCGAGACCGTGTCAGCCAAATTTTAGGTTCGATGGCAATGTGAGCCCGTGTTGGTCAAGTCGCCCAGGTGCTTGCCTGTGAGTCTGTGACGCCGTAGCCCAACATAGAGTGTCGCTCTGAGACGGCCAGAGAAACACAACCTGGATGCATTGCTGATGTCTGCATGTGCAAAGATCTAAGTAGTCCTTAGACTATCTCTAACCTTTTCCCTTTCTATCCCCAATTTCCGTCGCGAAGGGATTTCTGTTCTTTATAGCGCTCCAACAGATTTCCTTCAGCAATCTCTTCGCAAAGGGATTTCTCTCTCCATTCCCTCTAAGAAGAGATTCTCTCTTCTTTCCCTATATCATTCCCTTTGAAGGGATGCTGTTAGAGATGGTAAGAAATAAAGGGAACGAATATGAGAAAGGAAAGAAAATGAAAGAAAAATGGTTGGATATAGTCTTATACTTCGTCTCATTCCTCTATTTGCCAAGCGATGTTGGTACCACGGTGGTTGATGGTGTAATACCATTAGTCGAATGCGAGAGTTAGCTCTGCTTTTAGCTATTGGGATTGAAAATCCGGCTATCTCCATGGATCGCTCAAGAAAAATTATGCTTACCATAATATCACGGTGGGGTTTCGCTGCGGCATTTCGATACATTTAATTATGTCTGATGAATAGGGTTCTTTATATAGAGTTTATCAGTGTATAGATAGAATCTAACTCATATCCAAACATACATTTAATCTTATCAGATTTTAACTCTTTCAAACATAATAACAATTCATTTTAATTAAATATATGAATTAATATTTCTAAAACGCTCCACGTCGGGCATCCTATACGCTCAAACACAAGTGCACTCCCTCGGCTAAGTGGTCCTTATGTTTCCACGACACTCACTCCCTGCTACTTCTCTCTGCTCCCTCTATTCCCTTTTTTCCTTCTGCAATAAGAGCACATCTCGGAAGGGACAACGTCCACCACCACGCCGACGCCAGCGCCGTCCACACCCTCTCTTCTCACCTGTGCTCTCTCTCTTCCCAGCTCCTCCTCCTCCTCTTCCCCCATCTCCTAGTAGAGACAGAGAGCTCGTCGGGGTGACAGCAACGACGAGCTCGCTGGGCAACGACTACGCGAGCTCGTGGGACTACGCAAAGACCTGGCACTCCATTGAATGGAGCGAGAAGCTATATGGGAAAGATGTACAGTGCAAGTTGGTCTAAAATATCATCCCGGTACATATGAAACAAGGTTTACTTTGTAGAATAATAGAATTTTTATTAGATCATTGACCGAAGAGTTATAACCATAGAAAAAACTATTATATAAAATCCCAATATTTATTAAATAAAAAATTAAAATGTTTTAAAATCATCAAAATTATTTAGTAAAATGGAATGGGAAAAGCAAGAAATAAAATCACAAAAGTTTACAAAAATTGAAAATTTCCAAATATAAAATTAAACCTGATTTTAAACTACTTGTAAAATTTTTTTAAACCCCTGAACCCTATTAATAAATGGATTAAATAAAGGAATGAAGAAAAGATAAAAGATAAAAAAAGAAAAGAAAAAGAAAATCAAACCAGCCCGTTTCCCCTTCCCCCTTCCCCCTTCAGCCTCTCTCGTCTTCTCGGGCCAGTCTCCTCCTCCCTCTCCCCGCGTCTCCCTCCTGGGCCGCCTCCGTGCGACCTAGCCCGGCCACTCTCCCTGCGCATCCTCCCTTCTCCCGTCCTCCCCGGCTTAGCATGGCCGCAGCCCAGCCAGCCTAGCCCAACTCGGCCTATGCCCCACCCCGTTTTCCTCCTCTCTGCCTCTCTCTCGCCGCTCTCACTCTCGCCGCGCTTGTGCACGCACACGACGAGCACGCCGCGCGCACACCGCCAACACGCAACGGACAGCAGGGTGCACACATGCACGGCCATACCGACGCGACCGGGCCCTTGTCCCCTCCACGGTAGCTGAACATGCTATGCCGCCTACGCCACACCGGTCGCACCGCGCCATCGCCTCAACCATTCCTTCCCAAGGCGGCACTGCACCGCCAGTGGCGGATGCAGAATCTTGTCAAGCCCCGGGCTAATATATAATATTCTAAAACTTATATGAAAATACAATAAATTAGCTATATAAAGCAATAATAAAATCCAAAAACACAATACACTAATACAATATATTCTGAAATCTGAATAATATAGTTTGAGTACCTAGATAACGAAGATTAAGCCGATCCAAACATGAGACATTTTATTCATCAATAACAGGACATGAATCAGAACCTGAAAAGTTACCATATAAAGTAAATCAAAACATAAAGAATTAAATTGATTTCAAATTTACAAAAATCTAACTTACCACTAGCACGAGATAGGTCAAATTTGCGTGATCTCATCCCTTGAAAATGCTGTAAAATCTTTTCTTCCTCAATGCTTTCAAATATATCTCGCTCAATGTAGCAAACCATTCTGTGATTCATCCATTCATCGTTCATTTTGTTCCTCAGCTCAGTTTTAATAATGTTCATAGCAGAGAAGGCTCTTTCTACGGTAGCTGTTGCCACTGGCAAAATCAATGCTAGTTCAATGAGACGATATACCAATGGAAAAAACCTTGTGCATATCTGTCTGAACCATCATCACAGCTAAATTTCCAAGGTCATTACAACTTGAAAAATGTTGATCAGCTCTTGCATCTGCAATAAATGTACCAAGTTGGTCCCTAAGGACTATACATTCATATTGAAAGAAGTCAGTGGCATAAATCTTAGCAAGTTCCACTAGCTTGTCTTCATCAAAGTTTGCAAAAGAATTATTCGGATCAAGACAAGCAATGCACTTCAATAGTTGAGTAGACCTCTCAGGAAAACGATTGTTCAACTCAACAATAATTTGGTCATGCACCACAGTAAAAATCTCAATACGGAAATGATGGTAGTAAGTTACCAATTGACCACCACGACCCCTTGAACGACCCCTCACTGTTATTGTATCTGACATATTGGGCACAATGATAGCATGCTGGAGACAAAAAGCCTTTGCCTCTTCGAACAGCTCATCCCAGCCATTATCTCTTATATCCTGAACTTTTGTCATTGTGGCCCCAACCAATCCTATAGCACGAACAATGTTTTGATCTTTTCTTTGCAAGCATTGTGATAGATCATTAGTCTTACCCAATAGTCTGATCATAAGATGCAGTACAAGGATAAATTCAAAACTCTCCATTTTTTCTAATAAACCAGAGGCTGTGGTTTTCTGAGTTGCATTAGTGGCATCATCACTAATTTTCTCTGGACTGAGTCCCCACATGTGAAGAAGACGACACAAAGTTTTATGATGTGAGCCCCAACGAGGATCACCAAGCCTGGCAAGATTAGTTTCTTGGTTTTTTTCTCTTCCTATAAAAACATCACCATTCTCCAATTTGTTCAAAAGATTATCATGGTGATCATGGGTCAATTGGTCCCTTCTCTTACAAGAAGCATTGACAGTGTTGACTATCAAAGTAGTATAATTGAAGAAATCTAAAACAGAAGAGCAACACTTGGCAACAGAAACAACCACTAACTGCAACTGATGGGCAAAGCAATGTATATAAAAAGCATATGGATTTTTATCCAATATTTTTCTTTGTAACCCATGAAATTCTCCTCTCATGTTTGATGCTCCATCGTATCATTGCCCTCTTAATCTAGACATAGATAAACCATGAGTAGAAAATATACCATCCAAAGCTTGCTTTAATGAAGATGATGTTGTGTCAGAAACATGCTGAACTGCAAGAAATCTCTCTATCACTTGTCCTTTTTTATTGACATACCTATATGGAGTATGTGAGTAAAAGTCTATAAGTGTCGTAGTTAACATACGAGTCATGTTCAAATATAAAAATGATAACATATTAATATAAATATAATTATGTAAATACACAACCAACCTTAAGACCACCGCCATTTGCTCCTTGATGGATGCATCTCTTGACTTATCAACAAGTACGGCAAAAAAACTGTCCCCTATATCACTCATAATGGCTTTGGTGGTCTCATCTGCACAGACACATCTGCTTTTGAATGCTCGGAGAAGTCATCAAATTATTTTCAGGAGAATTTGCACGCAATTTTGCAGTCTTTTTATCATTTGCCTTATACCATTTCAGAAGCTCTAAGAAATTTCCCCTATTGTTTGAGCTACAAGACTCATCATGTCCACGAAAAGTAAGACCTTGCAATAGAAGAAATTTTGCAATACGTAGCATAATAGTAACACGTGCTCTATATGCTTCTTCCATCTTCTTGCTAGCTCTAGCCATCACATGATCAACATTCTGTCTCTCATTTTTAAAATCCTCACAATGTCTTCTTGCTTTATTGTGAGCACTATTGACTTTGCCAACATGATCATGAAAAGATTTAATTGCATTCTTCCAGTTACTAAACCCTTTGTTTGTAAAAGCATCAACACCAAAGTTTTCAGGTCTAGGTTGCTTAAAGAGATAACAATAAAAACAAAAGGCCGCATCTTTAGCAACACTATATTCCAACCAATCATACCTATTGAACTATGATTCCTAAAATTTTCTCTTTTGACTCCCCTGTCCTTTCTGTGGGAAATCATGTCCAAATGTTTGGCATGGTCCCAATTGCAAGTACTCCCTTCTAGCAGCATCTCTGACATTTACATCGAACTCCTCGATCGGTTTTTGAAGCCCAGGATCAGCAACAATATCGCCCTGATCGAGTTCAACGCCATAATTATTTTCCTCATTGATGCTACCTCCTATTGGATCCGTTCCAACCATTTCTATATGAGGTTGATTAGACTGCGACTATGCTTGAAAATAAGATGTCAAAGTCCTCTTTATTCTCCCTAATTTAATGTAAATTTTTATCTAAATGAGACGCTGTACAATTGTTCAAATAACTAGAAAATTATCTATCAAGTAATTAAATAAACATGTGAGAGAGTAGTACTGTTGTACCTGTACTGGTGGAGGGCGGTGGCTACTGGTGCAGTCCTGCAGATGTGCCGTGGTCACGTGGTGCACTGGTGCAGCAGACCAGCAGTGCTAATAGGCTAGCAGCCCGGAGCTGATCAGCCGGAAGCTGGAAGCACGACGCGTCGTGGCGGCGTGGTCCCGTCGCGTGGAGCCCAGAAGCACGCGGTGTGGCGCCGTGGCGGCGTGGTCAAGCAGTCTACGAAGTGCGAACTGTGGCCGTGGCGCGGCGGCGCGGGCCGGGATCACGCGGAATCACGCCTCAACCAGCGGCCGCCGTCACGCCGAGTCGCCGACGGCAGACAAACATACATGCAGCGCAGGTGCAGACTAAGGGACGCGATCTGCCGATCAGTCTCACCATTCACCAGGGCGCACTTCAGGCTTCAGCACTTGCAGTCTTGCACCGTTGCACGTGAGTACGTGACGGCCCAAGGAACTTTGGGCTGTAGCGTCGGTCCGTGATGGCCCAAGACCAGTCAGCAGTAGCCCAAAAAACAATCACCATTCACCAGGACCCAGGCTGGGCTGCGAAGCTCATATATTGGGCTTAACTGTCTTCATATATATATATATATATATAGAGAGAGAGAGAGAGAGATACAACATCAAGCCCGGGGCTGTAGCCCACCTAGCCATAGGCCCAGATCCGCCCTAGCACCGTGTGACACGGCACAACATTTCACCTCGTTGCCCGGACACCCACACCATCACTCCTTGCCTACCCACTTGGCGCCACTAACCCAAGCAACACGACATCAATGCCAAGATCTTTGCTCACTGCTGCTTTGCGCCTGCGCCACCTCTAACCACCCTGACCCACGGCACAGGATCTGGAGCAGCCACCTGTGCTTACTTCCTAGCCCCTTGGCCATATAAGGCCCGAACCACCCCTATCTCTTAATTCCCCCTTCTGCCTAATTTCACCGTCGCACTCCAGCTCCATCTCTCGCGCACTGTGGTGAGCCGTTGAGCTAAAATTTAAGCTTGACAGAGAGCTCTCCCTCTTTTCTTCGCCGTCCTCCCTCTAATCAGGTTCTCTTTTCCTGCAACTCGCCGGAGCACCCGTAGAGCGCCGCTGGCAGGGAATCACCCTCTTTCCGATTGTGTCGCCCTCACTGAGTGCCATTCCAATTCCTTGCTTCGGAAGTATCCTCGGAGCTTCGCACTCAATCCTGTGCCCCTATTTTGGCCTAGGACTTGCCGGGCTCACTGTTGACGAGGCCCCTATTCTGACTGCCACCGACCTCCATGACGCGAGGACAATCCAGTCCTCCGCAGTCCTCACTATCACTGCAGGTAACCCCATGGCACTTTCCTATAGCTTATGCACCTTCCACTCATGGCCAGTAACCTCGAATGGGCCGGCACCACAGCGAGCTATGAGCTGTGATCGCCGCCGCCTTCCTTCATCGCGCCACCTAGATAGTCTATCTTCGGCGATTGATGGAGCACGACGCCTGATCTTCCGACAAGTAGATGATACGTCGATTGGTGGAGGACTCGACGTTGATGAGCCGGCTTCCAATCAGAATCGATCGAACCGAGCCTACACCACTGCCTCCGTTCGTTATCAACCGTACCAAGACGCGGTTGACCTCACCACGAGGGTTAGTTCCTACAAGCGAATCGAGAACATGAGCAAGAACGCAGAAGAGCAATATAAAATTGCGAATTGAATTAAGCACACGAAGTTAGGGTTCTCACAGACCGAAGATCGGTGAAACTGCGATGGCAGAATAATCTAAGCAAAAACCCAAGTCTAAAATAGCGAAGGCTACTGAATATATATAAGGGAAGATGGCTAAGGGGCGGCCAAGGGGGTGGAGGGCCAACCTTAGGTCATACAACGCCCATGGGCCTAAGTAGGGGCGACGCAGCGCCCGACAGATTCTGATCGAGTTGGTATTTCAACGATTCCCATGGACTTGGAGGAAATTTTGAGGTGGGACCAGATCTGTTGGAAAGCTTATTTCCTAAGCTTTTCGTGAAGTGGTAGAACGTCCAAAACGGAGTCCGTATGTGGCCTAGGCGTCCGTTTGAAGTAGGACTGGTCTGTGATGGCCGAGCTGGGTTTGTCGACAAAGTGGGCTTTATCTCGGACTGGGCCTAGAGCAACGTGAGTAGTTGGGCCTGAGGACTTGGAGGAAATGGAGAAGCACCTTTCTTGAGTACATCTTTATATAGTGGAGGAGGCCAAGGTGGTGGCCGAACTTGTGGCGTATGCGACGCTATACCTAGACAACAAGCATGCTACTTGCGTATACGTCCTAGGCAAGGAGGTGGTCGACGAAACCATACAGACGTAGACATCATTGTAAGTGTAGATGAAGCAGATGGTGTCATGAAGTCTTGCCAACTTATCGTAGACGTAGTGATCGAAGAGGAAGTCATCGATGACAAGCGCGATGAGGACCATGGTGAGGACGTTGTCGATGAAAAGCTCGATGGCGACCATGCTGATGAAGCAGTTGATAAATATCTTGGTGACAACCGTGTTGATGTGTTATTGGTCATATCCATGATGGGTATGGTCACATCATCCTCCCCTTCTTGAATGTGAGTCGTCCTCGACTCAAGCTCATTCCTCTGCAAAAGGTTAGTACTGGACAGAGGCAAAGCAACACTCGTATCTTCTTTAATCAAATCTCTTGAACTAGAATAATTAACATCCATACACTCCCCTTCTTGAAAACTATCATGTATCTCTAAAACAAAATTAGAGGTACTCGATAGGATATGATTAGTGCTAATGGAGCTCTCAAATTGATCACATGATTGCACATCATAAGCAACTTTCAGATTTGAACAAATGTAAACTCGGTTCACCATGTACTTTCCTTTATCACTATATTTGCCAATAACATGAAATATGTTTCTATATAACCATGGCAATTCAGAATGTACATAAAGTTTCTCTAAACTATTCAGATCACATAGAACATCAAATTCAATATAACCCAAGGTATTTAAGGAAGACAGCAATTTCAGCTCATCTTTTTCGCAAGCAATATAAATAACATGTTTATTTTTAGCACAAGTGTTGTTAGTTTCTGAAACAAAAGTGACATGTTCATTCACTAGTTATGGCATAGATATAAGTGAAGCATTACCACATAACTCTTCTTTATCACAAGGAGCAGCAACTAAATCATTTTGTGACAAATGTAAATCAGTAATGGATTCCACTAATGGTTGCTCTACGGTAGCATGATTGATGGAAAGTTTTAACACGTCAAAATCATTCTCACCTTGAATGAATGTGGCACCATTTACGTTACCATTATTTTCCTTCTCAGTTAATGTAGGTGCATCTTCAAATGTAGGCATGGAAAGCATACACGAGGCAACAAGCATCTCCTCATTCTCCTTTGTGTCATTCTCCTTCTCTTGCTTGTTCTCAAGGTCCTGCACAATAGAAGATTTACTCACCTCGGGTAACTACATAACCAAATCTAACTCCTCAGTCCAAGGGAATGTCCCATGCTCGACCTTCTCGTCTTTCATCATATCGTTCGAATATTCCTGCAAAATGTTAGACACAGAAGGATACACAATGTTTTTGCAAATTTATGCATTATTTTCAGCAATATGTTTGTCGTATCCAATTT
This sequence comes from Olyra latifolia, assembly GCA_036346145.1. Classification (NCBI taxonomy): domain Eukaryota; kingdom Viridiplantae; phylum Streptophyta; class Magnoliopsida; order Poales; family Poaceae; genus Olyra; species Olyra latifolia. The sequence goes on along the minus strand of CM070529.1, from coordinate 35,326,942 downwards.
GATTTTTAGACCCTAGCAAGTTGTCTTTCTTTTCATTTTCAGCTCTTTCTTTATTACATTGTATAATTTTAGCTGGTGTCATACCAAGAAATGTGATTTTCTTTCCGTTGTGCACAAAAGTGTATTTATTTCTTCTATCATGATAGGTTGCATTAGTATCTAATTCCTATTGATGGCCTAACAAAAGTTGACATGCTTGCATAGGCACTACATCGAGTTCAGCAAAATCTTGGTATGGTCCAATAAAGAAGTGAATTTTGGTAGTTTGTTTACCTTTATCTTACCACTGTTACTGAACCATTGAATATGGTAAGGATGAAGATGATCACGTGTAGTCAAGCCAAGCTTCTTGACCAAATCAAAACTTCCCAAGTTATTGCAAGTTCCTCCGTCAATAATGACACGAACACATCGCTCCTTGACGATAAGGTAGATCTGAAACAAATTATGGCATTGTAGCTTCTCCGCCTGCTCCATTTGACTGCTCAACACACGTCTCTGCAATTCTCGCGGTATTTGAAACAATTCTGATTCTCTTGGTTGGTCATAGCAAAGTCCTCCTCGATTCCGAGAATCATTCTAGTGTTCGGTCCTGCCATGGTTAGTAGAAAACAAAAGGATAACAAAAAGAAGTATTATCCCTATAAACTACTAGGTGGTGGTAGGTGGAATCACCCGCTCACAAGCATCTTACCATGTTCTTACAAGTGTTCTTACCGACACGGCAGGTGGTACAACCGATGGCTGGCTCGTGATACCTTGAGGAGTGTGAGTGAAGCGATTGCAAGGTGGAACCTATGCTGATCAGAAGTAGATGGAGCTCGGAAGGCAATTTTATAGAAGCAAAGGATTAGCAAAATTCAAAATCAGATTAGCAAGGCAGAATAAATGTTCAAGGTACTTATCACAGTTGCTGGCCTAAACGCGTTCCTAAAACTAGTTCAAGCAAGCAAAGTGAGCAACACTGGCGATGGACAAGAAAGGATGCAAGCACTTCTGTTTTTTTATTTCTAATCTTTTTTGTTTCTTTTTTGTGTGGCTTTTTTTTTATGCACTTGCCTTTTCTTTTTTTCTTTTTTTTCACAAAAGTGATGTAAAGGATGAATTACAACTCAAGATTTATGAACTAGGCACGAATGCTATCATAATTCTCTCGGCAGCCTAGCAAAGATCCTCTGCAGAAAATTGCAGCGATGATTTGGAACTCTTAACGAACCCAAACTCAAAAACTGATAACCACAAAGTTGTAGATCTTTTCTTTCTCGTCAATTTGAATATATGGAACACCCAATTTAAATTTTGGAAATAAGAGTTATCACCCCCGAAATACAAGCTGTAAAGATTGATCAGAGATGGAACAGATTAACTTGCAACGAGATGTTGGCCACGAAGATGACATTTCTGGATTTTGGTGCACTAGAAAAAGTTGTAAATCTCTTCGGGGGCTACAATTTAGACTATTTAACCGCCCAATTTGGGGCTGAGACAAAGGAGATACCGTCTTCGGAATAACAGCAACACCAAAGGAAAATCCGAATCGATCTTGATTTCGGTTTAGGGTTGGATTTTGAGACTCAACACTAGACCAAGAACACGACTTGACCAGCAACACGACGATGACCACGAACACAAATTCAACAATGCAAAATTGAAAACGAAAATTGTGAAAGGCTCGAAGTGGTTGGGAGCGGAACACAATGATGAACACAATTTTTTTGTGGCTTTTTGTGGACTCTAGGTAGAAGATGAACGATGTACAAGGTGATACAATGATACCTGACAGGTAACCTGGCACTCTGATACCACTTGATATAGCACGGCGCCCAATCTTCCGACAGGTAGATGATTCATCGATTGGTGGAGGACTCGACGTTGACGATCCGGCTTCTGATCAGAACCGATTGAACCCAGCAATCGCTACACCACTGCCTCCGTTCGTTATGACCGTGCCAAGACGCGGTTGACCTCACCACGAGGGTTAGTTCCTGCAAGCGAATTGAGAACACGAGCAAGAACACAGAAGAGCAATCTGAAATTGCGAATTGAATTAAGCACACGAAGTTGGGGTTCTCACAAACCGAAGATCAGCGAAACTACGATGGCAAAATAATCTAAGAAAAAACCCAAGTCTAAAATAGCGAAGGCTACTAAATATATACGAGGGAAGATGGCTAGGGGTGGCCAAGGGGGTGGAGGGCCAACCCTAGGTCATACAAAGCCCATGGGCCCAAGTGGAGGCGACGCAGCGCCCGATAGATTTTAATCGAGTTGGTATTTCGATGATTCCCGTGGACTTGAGGGCATTTTGAGGCGGGACCAGATCCGTTGGAAAGCTTATTTCCTAAGCTTTTCATGAAGTGGTAGAACGTCTAAAACAGAGTCCGTATATGGTCTAGGCGTTCGTTTGAAGTTGGACTGGTCTATGATGGCCGAGCTGGGCTTGTCGACAAAGTGGGCTTTATCTCGGATTGGGCCTGGAGCAACATGAGTAGTTGGGCATGAGGACTTGGAGGAGATGGAGAAGCACCTTTCTTGAGTACATCTTCATGTAGTGGAGGAGGCCAAGGTGGGGGCCAAACTTGTGGCGTATGCGGTGCTATACCCGGACAGCAAGCATGCAGGTGGCGTATACGTCCTGGGCAAGGAGGTGGTCGATGAAACCATGCAGACGTAGACATCATTGTATGTGTAGATGAAGCAGATGGTGTCATGAAGTCTTGCCAACTTATCGTAGACGTAGTGATCGAAGAGGAAGTCATCCATGACAAGCGTGATGAGGACCACGGTGAGGACGTCGTTGATGAAAGCTCGATGGCGACCAAGCTGATGAAGCAGTTGATAGATATCTTGGTGACAACCGTGTTGATGTGTTATTGGTCATATCCATAATGGGCATGGTCACATCAGTGATACAACCACTTCCAGTAGTTTTGTCGTAGAGCCTAGTACCCTATTCCTAGCGTTCGCTGGCTGTGCTGGCCAGAGTCGTCGGTGCGCCATCGATCTCTTTCACCTGGTCACGCTCGGCCGGAAGAAGATGACGATGATGCCGGCTGGCGTCATGTCTTCTAGCTTCAGTCGCTTACCGGTGGGCCTTGGTAGTTAGCTGTTAATTGGCTATTAGCCCTTAATGTGTTACTGACACGCGGGACCTGTAGGGTTTAACCATGGGGTTAACCTGTGCTGTCAGATCCCGTCGCTAAAAGGTGGAACCAGAGGAACGACCCGTCAGTTGGAGTGGAGACGTACTTCTTGGAGTATGTGTTCTCTGACGTTATATCCTCAAGGCCATGCAGCAGGACCGCCGGCTACACGCCGCTCAAGCCGCCCAGATTCGATCGGGCCGGGCCTAGTATCAGGTCAGGAATTTCTGGCCTTTAGTTAGTTTATAAACTGTGTAAATGCAAATGGATCTACTATAAATAGAAAATGACTTCTAAAAATTCTAGAAAAATTCTATAAAATACTAGATTTGTTTCTTGACCTAGAAAAATATGAAACCAACTAACCAGTAGGAACAAATGTATTTAAAAATCTAGTAGCTCTCTAGGGGCTATTAGATGAATTTCAAAATTGGCAAAACCTTTATATTTTAATCTGTAAAGTTTTAAAAAGAAAACTATTTACAAAAAGTTTCTGAGTTATGTTGTTTGGTGTGTTGTCTTGTGCGATGGTAGGACCCGAGGAGTTTATGGAGCCCTCTGTGGGAGACGACTAGCTAGACCCAGAGCACAATCAAGGCAAGTCTCCTTGACGCATATTAAATAATCCGTTATCCGATTGAAAGGGATTTATAGAACTTTTAAATTTGCATGCTACCTCTAAAATAAGTAGTTTCTTGTGTAGCTATAACTGGAAAATATAAAAGAATTTTTATACCCTTACTAATCTTGCACCATAAGACTAAATGTAGAGTGCCTCGATGCCATACTTACCTTGGAATAAGATAAAAATGCTTCATGCGGATTAAATGCTTATACTACGGTTGGTATGTTTTTTGTAATGTTTGTAAAGGAGCTTTCAGTAAAACGAGGCATTGGGAAGAATGCCAGGATTGGGATATTTTCGTCCTTTCCTTAAATGTTCTAACTATAGAGGACTAGGTTGTCGGTTTGGTGCAGGCTATGAACGGTTTGGGGTTCGTGTTGGTACTCTTCCCCTAGTATAAGGATTATTCATCCTATGAACCTTCGAACTGAGCCTTATAGTACAGCCTCAAGTTCCGTTATAGGACAGACCTGGCCTATTAAGCTTTAATCTCAAGTAGCAACTTGCTGGTAGAGATGTCCTTCGTAGACATCTGGGTTGTATGGACATGGATGGTTTTTACATGTTCATCGGTGCCTTCGACTGTTTTTCCATGGCCTTTCTGTACAATGTGAAGATTAAGGCCATGGAACTGATCCTCCATAGGTGTCTAGGGATGACTCGCGGAACAACTGCTATTAGAGCTTACGGCCCAAACGGCTTTGTGGTTCGCACCTCGGTGCATAATCTCCAGAGGGTAGAGTGTACCTGCTCCGCATAGTTAAAATTATCATGATAATCGTGCCCACAGTTACATGCAAAGGGAGTGTTCATATGGTAGACGCTTCTTTTCATAAAGGAAAATGGGTTTTGAGAAGGTAAATGGTTTTGCAAATGGCCTTTGACAAAGAAAAGATCAAAGCAAATAAATTTTGTTTCACCTCGGAACATTTTTGAAAACTGCTTTCCTCTCACCTTAGGATAAAACTTGGAAAAAAAATGGTATTTTCACAAAATGTCCTAAGCCTTTCTTATACTAAACCCCATTCTACACATTTTCTCTGACTTGCGGAGTATAATTGTACTCACCCTTGCTGTTTTCCCTCTCTTTCTGAACTCCTGACAAAGGACAGTTCACGGAAAACCTGCAGCTTGCTGATGCCGATGCTGACTATGAGGATGAGGACTACGAGGACTTCTCAAAAGATTAGGGTGCTTCTTACAGTCTTACTTCCTGTGGAAAGCTAGTAGTAGTACTGTCGTGTACTGTTGTGTGGGTCCCATGTGTTGTATCCCGCCAGACTCTGATTTGTGGCCTACATGTCGCCAATTTTATACTGTACTAGGGTTATGCCCCTGTTATGTAATCTTCTATTCCCGCTGGTAATGTATCACTCTGTTTTCACTGTGTGTACTACCTATTGATCCTTAGGACTAGTACGGAATACACAGAGGGGTTCGGTCATTACGGCCGGGTCCCGACATATTATAACACAACTCCACCTATGGAACTAACACCTACTGGAAGCAGTATTAAGATCAACATGCATTCTAAATGCCCGGATCAAGCATTTGTAGTATGCGTGGTATACTGCACGCTCTGAAAGGCATGCTTCTTTCTTGCTAAAGATGATGCACCAACACCCCAATCCAGCTCCTCCACTCTTCTTCTTTGATCTTCCTCTATCGACAGCATCTACAAACTGGCAAAAGCATCCAACGTCATCATGGTGAGAAACGCTGCGCAACAACCCGACACAAAACTCCTACCACAAGGGGAGACAAATGTCAATAGCCCACAAATAGATCGAGGACCATGGGTACCAACCATAGCAAAGGAGTCATTGGGAGATTGCAGAAGGCAACCATGAAGTCGACAAATCTAAAAAGGGATCTTATTACCATACCAAGCTGTCCCACCATCGACGCCGCCATAGAGGACGAGATGGGCAGCAAACCCTGACCCTAGAAAACTAGATCTGGCTGAAACTTGAACCTTCTAGATGAGAAGCGGGACCCGTCACCTCCCTAACTCCGGCGAGGTCGCCAGAGTTAGGGGTAAGGGGCCAACGAGCTTTGCTAGAGGACGACTCGCCACTTATCTTTCGCTGCCGATGCTACTGCCACCGTCTTCAAAAGCCCTGCTTGATGCTGATTAAAGTTCATAACTTCGGATGCATCTTCTCATTTTTTTATGAAACATGATTATTGCTATGGTGAAACACACATAAGAATTCACATTTCTGTTTTGCTCTTTTGTGAAACATTGTTTCTGCTCTTGCAAAACATGGCGTTTGCTCTTATGAAACATGACGTTTGCCCATTTTCATCAGTAATTCAGAATTTTCAGATTCATCAATGTTTCACTAGGCAAAATCTATGTTACGTTAGCACTTCGCCGTGTTTCATCAATATTTTGCCATGTTTTAGTCTGACTCTCACTCATGCTTTCGTTATATTTCATCAGTACTTCATCAAGGTATCACCAGACAAAATCGACGTTTCATTAGTACTTCGTCATGTTTCTTTGCATACTTTGTCATATTTCATCAGCACATCACCCATATTTGCTTAGTACTTCTTCATATTTCACCAAATAAGCTTACTTATCTCGTGTTTTATTTGACTTATCTCACTTTTTTTTCATTTCTGAGTCTGTTTTTTTTTTATCTCGTAGGCGTATCTAAAAGCTCCATAAACTCTAAACACAAAGGCCAACCGGCTTTCGAGACTATCTCGAGAAATTCTCGAAGTTACGAGGTAAGTCAAATAAGCTAGATAAGATAAGCTAAAAAGAACCCACCCTTAGTCTCTTTTGCTGTGCCTAAATTGAAATCATACGTCGCTGGAAATCATATCAATGCTAATGCCAAGGTCACGGACATCACGGTTGGGGACAACCTGAATACCTGATGACCGGACACATGGTCTTCTGTGAAGTTTGCTTGCTTTATTCTCTACCTAACAAATCGCAATGGATCTTTGTCCTTCTCGTCATCCTATTGGACCTCCTCATCCTTGTAGTACTCTTAGCAATCCTCCTCTCCTACATCATTGTCAAAAAGAGTGAGTGCATGGGAGGGTCAGTACGCAATCAAACCGCGCTCGCGAGCTAACACCTCACCTAATACATTTTAATGATACAAACCATTTGATGGAGTTGGGGTTATTTTATTTGCGTAACACCGGAGTTGCAATAATCAATAATAAAACATAAGACTTAGCCATTTGAACAAATTAAAGACGTACTATGCTAATAATATGCAAATGTTCACAACCGGAGGTTTTCATATTATCAAGATTTAAGGCTTTCACATGACTCGGTTTTCTAGGCATGTACTTCACGATAACATTTTTCTCAGTATTATCCTTCTCGATATTATCCTTTATAGTAACATCCATCATGGTAATATTCTTCTTGGTATTATCCATCACGGTAATATCCTTCTCGGTAAGACAAGTTCTCGATATCATGTCCTTCTCGGTAAATTCTATAATGAGGGTAATTAGTTGACAACAATTCACACTCACCTGTGTAATAGCCCATTTATGTGGCCTTTTTAAAACTTCTGCAAAATTCAAATTTTGAATTGAATTTCCTGTATTTGCTATTCACAATCTGAAATTTTCTTTGCCCTAAATTCAAAATTCATAATGGAAATGCAAAAATCCAACTTCTATTATCAAATTGCATCCCAAATTGCCAATTTCAGCTTTTAACATATTTCAAAATAGAATTTAAGTTTTCATTTTGAATTTACAAATTCAATTATAGACCCCTTTACAAATTCAAAATTCAAAACTCTCTTCACCTTTGTAAATTCTGATTTTCCAGTTCTCCCTTGTGGGCCTAGCCAGTCCACTTTCCTAGGCTCCCTCCTTTCCTCCTCTCCTTTTTCTCGAATTTTATTTTTTTTTATATTTAAAAATAATTCGAAATAAATAAATAATATTCCATTTAATAAAAATAAATAAATAGCCTCCCGTCGCCACCCCATACGGCGGGAAAGATAAATCGTCATATCAAAAGGCGAAATTTTGAAATTTCGCCACCCCATTTGGCGGGATTAAGCCCACCCCGAGGCAGCGCCTAGGGCCAATAGATCGCCACCCCAAATGGCGATATTTTAAAAAACCGCCAGTTGGATTGGCGAAATTTTGGCGCGGGTTTAAATCGCCAAATGGGGTGGCGAACTATCGCCCATATCCATCCGGCCACATGCCGCCTTCAAAAGCAAGGTTGCTTGCCGAGACCGACGGAGCCGAGAAAAAAAAAAAGGAAGAGAGTGAGGAAGAGAAAAAAAAAGAGAGGAGAGGAAGTGGAAGAGAGGAAGAAAAATCACTGCCATCTACGTTTTCAGGTAAATTTTCTATATCTTGTATTATTGTTTTATTCAAAACATGGTAGGATAGCAATATGAATGTTAAAAATTAGTAGTAAGTAGATAGTAAAAGGGATATTTAGGATATTTGTAGGAATAGAGTTTAGGGTTTTAGGGTATGTATAGATTATCAAGAGGGTATATTCTTGGCCTTTTTAGGAGCAGGATTTGATATATATGGGGCTAGGGTTTATCGCTTCAGATGATATTTATCATACTGAGTATTGTTAGGGTTTGTTTACGGTATTTTTAGGGTGGAATTTGATATCAAGAGGGGTAGGGTTTACATATGTCGAGTATATGTATAGATTATGAGTACTATGTTTACGGTAATTTTAGGAATGAAATTTGTTAGTTTGTAGGGCTATGGGTTTGGGGTTGGTAGGGTATTTATAGATTAAGATAAGGGTCTATTGATGGTGGGATTTCGCCGGATGTAATTAGTACATACAAAAATATCTGAGTTAAAATGATAGCTTTGCCCTGAATTCTTGAGGTCATACAAACGTAGGTTTGATCCTCCTCCCATGAGCTTTAGATAAGGGAAAAATATAGACGACTTAATATTCGACCCACGTGTAATAATTTGCGTTGGATGGTTTATTTACAGGACAAATGTCGAGAAGTTATATTTTCAGATTCACTATGGGGACGAGAGATTATGTATGGTCCAAACGGGGTGGATCTTAGTAATTTGGAATCAAGAACACTAGGGATATCGAGGCCCACCGAGAGAACGCTTTGGGGTTTACAAAACTGGTTGTTACGGACGCTCCAACTTAACTCGAAGAACATGTGATGAAGGTTAGGGCCGTGGTCACCCGTGCTAGGGACGGTTTCTTTTGGGAGTTGATGCCGATATTGTGTACACGGAGTTGGAGGCGGTATGTTGAGATAGGAATTGAACGCGCTTTCCTCTAGTGTCTTTGCTTGCTCAGCAGAGTTCAAACCAACCGGTGACTCAAACGAGACACCGCCAGCAAGAGACGCCGCCTACCACCGGTCAAGAAGGGCAGAGGAGGTGAAGGGCGGGGAGCACGGAGGAGGAGGGAAGATATAGGCGGAGATGACGGACGGAGGAGGTTGGCACCGAGCACCCCGGAAGAGATGAGGCGACCGTGTCGTAGATGAGGGGAAGAAATTGAAGTGCTAGTACAATTGATGGAGGCAGAGGATGAGGCGACGAGCAAGTACCCGACGAGGACATCTCGCACGATGAGGCAAGTTTTGGAGATCGTCCGGTCCCCAAATGGCTTTATAATTTTTGTACGTGATTTCAATTGAAATTTAATCGTTAGATTATCGTGTCGCTCTCACCGACGGATCGGGACAATGACGCTACCTCCGAGGCGGACTGGGCCACGCCTACTACGACGTGGACTCCTTCTTCGCCCGCCCCGACGAGCTCGCGCCTCTCGTGAGACGAGCCACCCCTCCACCGACTCAGACGTCGCACCGGGCAGCCACACCGCCCCGACCGAGCGCCAAGACGGGACTTGCACCTCCGGACCGCCTTACCTTCCCTAGTGGACAGCTTCGACGGGTCGCAAGCCACAAATGGAGGGTCGGTCGAGAGGGTTCGCCCAAGAGGGTCGTGATGTATAGATTAGTAGGGCCCCTAGTACTAATTTAGTTTGACCCTTGTATTTCGACCTTGTTGGGCATTTGCTTCTATATGTTTTGTTCACTTGTTCTGTTCTTCCCTTGCGTATGTCTTCCGATTTTCACAGGTTATGCTTTTCCGATTTTCGCGACGCTGGGGCATACACCGTCGAGGCGGACGTCCACATAAATATGGTAGGCAGCGTTATGTCGTCCCCCTGATTTTTGCCATAATTTTTCGGAGACATCGGGTGGGCTCGGTGACCCTACTGAAACCCATAAGTGAGCACAATTCCTGGTTTTTAACACAAAGTTAAGCTTTTCCGATTTTCAGACGCTGGGGGCATACACCGTCGGAGGCGGACGTCCACACAAATGTGGTAGGCAACGCTATGCGTCGTCCCCTGATTTTTGCCATAATTTGTCGGAGACATCGGGTGGGCTGGTGACCCTACGAAACCCATAAGTGAGCACAATTCCTGGTTTTTTAACACAGTTAAGCTTTTCCGATTTTCGCACCGGGGGCATACACGTCGGGGCGGACGTCCACATAAATGTGGTAGGCAGCGCTATGCACGTCCGGTCTGATTTTTGCCATAATTTTTCGGAGACATCGGGTGGGCTGGTGACCCTACGAAACCCATAAGTGAGCACAATTCCTGGTTTTTCATACTTGATGTTCTTTTCTTCTTTATCTTGTAGGCGATAAGTAGTCTACTCTATCTCCCTCTTTTCGTCGGTCACATCAATCGCACGGCATCCATCAATAATGAAGGGCATGGCGACCAACAGCCCTGTCGTCGTCCGGTCATCAATCGCATCAAGATCCAAAGAATAATGAAGGGCATCACTGACCAACGGTACCGCTTTTCAGCGTCGGTCACATCAATCGCATCAAGAAGACTTTCAGAGGGATGCGTGCGCTTCCATGAACTCCGTCCATGCACCGAACAAACTTCGCTATAAATACCCACCTCCATTCGGGTCCTCTGCTGCAACTTCCTCTACATGTCCCATACTCCTCCGGCGCATACACTCCACAAATCTCCCCATAACAAGCAATGGCAGCCTCCGGCTCTGAGACCCCTCCATGAACAAGTTTAAGACCACCGTGCGAAAGGGTCAATGTTCCAATGTGCCATGCGGTGACTGTGCAAGTTTGTTCAATCCAACGAAGATTTCTCATACACTTACGGAAGGAGGTTCTTCATGTGTGCGAACTACGAGTACGATCCACCCAAGGTTGCCTTTGGCGGCGCCCAAAGGTACTTGCTCACCCTAACTCGCATAATTATATATACGCACATAGCGCATGTGAGCTGTACTAACTTCTGTTGAACAATTAGTCTCCCCCACCTCTCTGCGATTTCTGGCAGTGGCTAGACACGGAGCAATCGGAGGATGACAAGAAACACATCGAGCGTGAGGTCCGTTGGAAGAGGGAGTGGTTTAGGCAGCGCCAGTATGAGGAGGAGCAAGAGGAGAAGCGCAAGCGTTGGCTAGAGGAGTACCACAAGCAACAAGAGGACGCCGAACGTCAGGCTGCTGAGGCACGAGAGGTCGACAGGAGAGAAAGCGAGAGGCACGTCGCAAGAAAGGAGGCTGGACTCGACGCTACCAGAAGGGAAATATCCCGTCGACTCAAGAGAAACTTCCTTGTAATCCTGACAATAAAAATTTCGTAAGAGCACTCTACTTTCAACGCTATATCTGCTGCCATGCGATGAATGCTTTGTGACAATACGGACATTTTTTCTTTTTAAATCTAATAATAGAAAAGAATGGAGAATCCCGCCCGAGGGAGGACCATATTCTAAATATCGCCCAACGGCAGGGCAAAATTTAGCAAACCTCGCCCTTCAGTCCGGCAGCTTTTAGGTCCGCCGGTGCGAGAATATAAAATAAAGCTCGTTCGACCGGAGGCATTTGTTTAGGCCACAAAAAATGATAATATATATACTTTCATATGTAATATATATCATATGTACTTCAAATGAATTATTGCCCGTGCCAGGGGCGGTCGCCCCACTACATGCCGACAGGTCGCTCTTCCCCCCCACACATGGTCGGGACGGTTAAGGCCCAGCTCTTGTCGCCCTTTCCGATGATTTATTCGATAAACACTTAATATTTAATAATGAAAACAAAATTTTAGGCAAACATCGCCCTTTCAACGGGCGATTTAAATTTTCGCCAAACCAAATGGCGATTATAACCCACCCTGACCACCCTTGGCCGTGGGGGCAAATATCGCCATTCCAAATGGCGATTTATATAAATCGCCCAACCAAATGGCGATTTTTATAAAATCGCCGCTTGATATGGCGATTTATCTTTCCCGCCGTATGGGGTGGCGACGGGAGGCTATTTATTTATTTTTATTAAATGGAATATTATTTATTTATTTCTAATTATTTTTAAATATAAAAAAAAATAAAATTCCCCTTTTCTCTGCCTCTTTTCTGGCCCAACCGGCCCAGCCCCGTAGCAACGCAGAGCTGCTGCTCTTCCTACTCTCTCTTGCTCTCTCTCTCTCTTTGTCTCTGACCGCGTCAGTCCCGTCCAGTCCATGCTGGCTCAGTCTCGCGCGTGCCCTATTCTCTTGCGCCGCTTCGCTTCACGTGCACCACGTGCTTGCAAAGATCACGACAAGGTTGCCATGAGCGACCTCTTCTTGTGATGGCCGTGCCTGCCACCCCAAGCCCGTCCCTAGCCGTAGCACCGTGTGGAACTCTCTCTCCCTCCCTCGTTGCCCCTCTCGACATATAAGCAAGCCCGGAGCCCCTCAGCTAGCTCAAAACTCCTCCTTTCGTCCACTAATTTTCTGGTGAAGATGCCTACCTGGTAGGCCATTCCGCCTATTCTTGGTTTCTCTGAAAAGCCCTCGGCCCCCTCTACCTCGTCCTCATCCTAGTCATGCATTGGTGCCTCACAGTGCCCGGGAGGTTGCATGGACCATAGCCGGCCGAGTTTTGCCCCCTTCTCGAATTCTCATTCCTCGGTGAACCTCTGTCCAACCCGCCGTGTCTAGAGCTTCCCTGTGCCTTGCTAAGCTCGACCCAACCCATCTTTTACCGCAGGTCCCTCTAGTGCTCGCTGCCGCCGTGAATCCTCTTCGGCCGCCGTCTTCCTCCTCATCGCCGGTCAGACCTAGCCTTTCTCCGGTCGCCTGGCCACCACAGGTATTCTCTTGGAGGTCCCTAGATGCTTTAGGGCCCCCGTATTAGCTTGCTTTGGCCTTAGCATGCCGTTGCGGCGCTCGTCGCTGCCGGCCGCCACTCAAGCTCGTCGCGCTGCTGCGTTGCTGCACCGCTCGTCGTTCTGTTGGCATCTTAGGCAGCAGGCTGGCTTGAGGATTCCATTTTTTCCGTTTCCTGATGCCGCCTTGCACTGGTGCGCCGGCCAACCGAGCTCCACCGGAGCTCTCTAGGCCACGCGTGCTTGGTCGAGGAAGATGACCTGATGCCAGTATGGCGTCATGGTTCTAAGTTCTTAGTGCGTAGTCATTGACAGGTGGGCCCTTAGGATCCACTGGTCAGTTCTAGTGGTAGCGTATTCCAGGAAATACGTGTTCATCGTAGGCTTGCGCGTTTCTAAAAACGCCTCGGCCCCGTGGTGGGTGGGCCTTCTTGGGCCGCTTCGCGCGGTTTCGGACTGCACAGCCAAAGGCTTGGCCCAAAACTGTTTTCAGTATTTTCAAATCTTTATCTAATTTAAACAATTCCAGCAAATGGAAATGATTTTCCCAAAATAGTTAAACAGCTCTAAAAACACTAGGAAAATTATGATAAATATTAGATTTTAGGATGGATCTAATAAAATTATAACTTTGAACAGTAACCTATTGTTGCTCTCTATAATATTCAAGGAACCTTAATCCACCCTTTTAAAAGAAATTTCTAATTAACCTTTCTATTTAAATGAATTAGTTAATATATTCCTAAAATCATGATAAAATTTTAGAGATCCCCAAATATAGTTTAGAATTTAATAAAATTATTTGCACCATTTTATCATGTTTCCTGTCCACTGTATATTTGTTAGTAGTAATTAAAGCCTTTTCCATAGAATTTAATATTGCTGTTACACTAATATGCTTATTTAAAATATTAAATGAACTCTAAAAATTACCAAATTTTTGCTGAAATCTTTTTAACTCAGAAGTAAGTTATTAAAATTATAAAATCTATTTTTTAACCCTTGGTAAAGCTTAGTAAATGAATTAAGAAGTTGCTTGTATGTTAATTCTCAAATTAATTTTCAAATTTTTTTCCCAGAAAGGGAATTATTATCTAAGGGTATCTAGGGCATAATGATTCATGTTTATTTGATGATTCGTAAAATCCCAGCCTCGTTACTAGTATTTTTCCCATGCATACATGCATCATTATTTAATTGCGTATTTATGCTTGGCTTTTATACTCTAGTAGACGTCGAGGATCCCGAAGGTAGGTTCCAGGACACCGAGGAAGACCCCCAAAGCCTCTGGACAAGGCGAGTTAACATCCTTAGTTCATATGTTACCTAGATTTTATTAAAGATACTTTGATTCAAATAAGAAATTGCATGCAATATAAATTTATTACCTAGATTGTTAATCATGTTATACACATGCCATGACCCTTGACACTTTTAGTTACCATGCTATGATTGCCTTGAATACCATACCAAGGCTGCCTTGATAGTCATATCCTTTGTAACCCAATTAAAACAAATAAAACATTTGGACTCTCAGTCCTTGGGTAAAACATGCTTAGATAGGCTTAGGTCTAAATGCTTGTTTTCAGGCAATAACACCCCATAGTGGTGAACATTAGGTCACCACTACAAATATTATTACCTATACTATGAATTGGATATGGTATGGTTTGGTATGGGTATAGGTTGTGTCAGTTGGTCTCAAGATGTGAGCCAGTGGTTGAGTTGCGGGTTGAGGCTCGAGGTTGGGCTGTTGTCTAGAGTGGATCTAGATGGGAAGGTTGTGGATCTATTGAGTTGGGGCAGCAGGCGAAGGTTGTACCTTAGGCTCTTGGGCCATGAGGAGGGGATAAGAAGGATCCCTTGATTATGTTTAAGTGTTGGATGCGTCCGACACAATGCGTGGTTATCACGCGGTAGTGCAGGTGTGGAGGTCTAAGAGAACGCTCCACGGAGGCCCTGCCTGAAACTTCAACCTGAGGTAAGCGCGGCAGGGCACCACCACCGAGGATGGTCTAGGTCATACGCTCGCTAGATCGAAAATCCAGGAGGTATGATTCACAATAGGATTGCCAAGTCCCGGAATACGATGGCGGATGTTTAAAGGGAGAACTGAGGAGCGAGACCGGAAGAGGCCCCTTATTTATGAGCAAGTGTTAGATGTGTCCGACACAACGCGTGACCAGCACGCGGTAGTGTTGGTGTGGAGGGCTAGCAGAGTGCTCTACGGAGGCTTTGGCTAAAGCTCCAACTTGAGGTA
Organism: Olyra latifolia; assembly: GCA_036346145.1. NCBI lineage: Eukaryota > Viridiplantae > Streptophyta > Magnoliopsida > Poales > Poaceae > Olyra > Olyra latifolia. Next base: position 35,311,753 of record CM070529.1, on the reverse strand, counting down.
AGCGCGGCAAGGTGCCACCACTCGAGGGTGGTCTAGGTCATGCATTTGCAGGAACGATGATGCACAATGGGATTGTTGAATCCCGGAATAAGATGGCTGGTGTTTGGAGTAAGAATAGGAATAGAGGTTCCTGCATAATTTGAGTTTGGTCTAGTCATACCATGGGATTTTACCGACATTAGATGGGATTGATAACTTGGAAATTCTGCACTTCTACAATACTCTCTTTCCTGATGAAAATTGGCTAAGTCATAGGATTATTATTAATATTTATTTCAAATTGCTTATTGCCAATAAACAAACCTTAGCCTTCCCTTGGAGCCCTTATCATTAAATGCATTAGGAGGGTGTTAACTCGCAAGTGACGTTTGATTACACACTTATCCTCGCACTCACTCACTCTTTAGATGGAGATTCCCTGGAAGACTCTTATGCTTGCTTCGAGGAGGAGGAGCATGGTTTTGAAGACGAAGCTTAAGGCGTTCCCTCCAACCACTTGCAGAGTTGCATAGCCGATGGATTATCCTTTTGTCAAAGACTTCTGCTTTTGTACTCTGAATTTCCCTGGTGGACTGTAATGGCTTTTGGCCTTGATGGTTGTGTTATAAACTATTTGCCATAAGGCGTTACTTTCGCAGTTACCCCATTTACCTTGATGTTTTATGCATATTTGATCCGGCTATGTAATGTTGTACACTAACCTACCGATCCAAGGACTAGTACAGGAAACATGCAGGTGGACCCTGAGCGGGGCTTCCACAACTTGTCTATACCATTTACGTTGATAATTAGGACTAGCGACCAGCTATAACATGGCACTGTTGAAGTTATACCGTTGCAATGTTGTTAGGATGGATCTGTCATATCTATACCGCAAGCGTTGATAGCCAAGATAGACCCATTTGACCTAGACTTACTAGATCTAAACATTTCAAAGGACTTAACAGTCAAGGGAGTTTTCAACTAGTTCTTAGATTACAAATTCACAAGGTAGGAATTGTACCAAGGATAGGATTGTGTTTACCAACACATATAAGCAAGTGGACAATATCTAGACCAGCTCTATCAGCTTTAATTTAACAACATAAATTGATACAACAATATAAAGGATGCAATTTCATAAAACATTTTTATACTAACGCTATTGTTTAAAGAAATAAACAATACATGGATTATTATTATTATCAAATTCATGTTAAAGAGAGTTACCCTAATTTTTAAAGGAATAACAATTAGTGAAAGATGCAATATTATATTTTTCTTAGATTCAAGACCACCTATAGCATTTACAAAAAAAATATTATTACTTAAAATATTCAATTAACTCATCTTTTGAATTTAATTTCCTAAGTCCTAAAGAGGGTTTTCCCTTTTAATAATTCATTTTCCAAAGTTCTCTGAGGTTTATTATTTTTCTTAGGTTATATACCTTCTGTAATGTATACATAAAAGTAATCACGATTTTTTAAAATAGAAAACCATTTCTGGAATTTCTTTATAGAAGAAAAATACTAAAAGAGGGTTGTTTTGAATTTTGAGGGGTAACATAGTAATAACACAAGTCATATTCTCTTTTTACTAAGTCCAGTATAGAATCTAGTATTATCCATAATTTTTAGATTACGTAAACTATTTTAAATAAACAGATAAACATTTACTGGTTATTCTATAAACAAAAAAAGGCTAAAACAATGCTACAAAGATTTTTACTAGGATAAAGAACAAACGAATTTGCAAGATTAATTTTAATAAATCTAGCATGTCATCTAGAATTTATGATAAATTTTTCATAATTTTTGGAAGTCTCTAACTATTTATAAAAAATTATTTTTATTACTAGAGTTATATAAATAGATAAAGTCCTGGAAAATATACAAACAGTATTGGGCCGAGCCCATGACTGTTCAGGCCAGTCTGGCCATTGTGTGGCCCATGACGGCCCACGAAGGCCTAAGAGAGGCCTAGCCAAAGGCGCTTTCTCGAAAGTGCAAAATAATGGGGACAAAATACATTTCCACTGAAACTGATGGGTGGGTCCTCGGTGTCCACCTTTCCGTGACTGAAAGCTAAAGGGCAGGAGATATAACCTGTTTAAACCCAGTGGGCCCTACACATCAGTGATTGATAGTTTTTAAAACGGCTTAATTAGATTTATTAAATCCGATGAGGCCACTCGTCAGTGACCGAAAGTGCACAGTGACTGTGTCCCATGACGTCAGGCTAACGTTGCCTTCATCTTCCTTTGGATGAGCACACAGCTACGGAGATCAACTCTAGCTTGACCATGGTTTGGGTGGGAGGGGAGGGGGTTATTGGGCTTTACGGAATCAGCGTGACCCTGCGTATCCGGGGGCACTGGTGGCGCGACCGGAGGTGACTGGACACGGCGACACCATGGACGGCGGCGATAGAGACTACGGGCTGACATCGTGACGGCAAAACACACCACTTTGTGCCTAACAAGTGAGTGCATGAGAAACAGGGGAGATGGTGGGTGCATGCTTATAGTGGCGACGACGCGGTCGGAGGCTGATTGGTGAGAGTTGTCGCTGTGGAGGTCGAATGGTAGCGGTGGTGGCCTCACAGTGCCAGTGATCTCCGATGGTCGGCTTTCAAAGTCAAGATATGGGGAGATTAGTGGTGCCCCGAGGATCCTCTTGGCGTAAGGAATCGAAACGAGGCTTACCAAGGTGGCCGAGAGGCGAAAAGTGGCAATTATGGCCAGCGACGAGAAAAGCTTGGCTTTAGTGAGCTCTACGCCATCTCATTTCGACCATGGGGAAGACGATGGAGAGAAGGAGGAGATATTTCTGTGGATAGCTTGCAGAGAGCAAGAGATGCTTTGGAGAGGGATAGGGAGGCGATGCCGAAGAGGGGAGACCAGGGTGAAACAGAGAGGAATAGGGGAGAACAATGCGGGGTATGCAGAAGTGAGCTCAGGCTCAGATTTTATAGAGAAGTTGCGCTTAGAGGAGGGGCAACAGGAAGAGGGGGAGCTACTCATGGTCCAGGACATAGGAGAGGAGGGCACCGAGAGGGACAGAGAAAAGAGGGCGGCGTTGATGGACAAGGAGCAACTAGCAATGGCTTACAAGGGAAGCAAAGAGGACGACAAGGCGCAGGTTTCCTGTGGTGAGGATGGTATTGACTTGGAGACCACATGGATCCAGGAGCTATCTTAGCATGCAGTGGTGACGTGGCCATGCAACGTCAGTTCATTCCGTGGCGTGAGCGCAAAGGTTCCGGCGCTGTGCAGTGCACGGCAAGACTTATCCTACTTATCTCGTGTCTTATTTGACTTATCTCACTTTTTTATTACTTTTGAGTCGGTTTTTTATCTCGTAGGCGTGTCTATAAGCTCTCTAAGGCCCCGTTTGGCACAGCTCCAGCTCCCAGCTCTACCTCAGAGCTGGAGTTTGTAGGTTAAAATAAAGTGACTTAAGTTTATATTTTTAGTTTAAAATGTAAATAAGATGACTCACATACACATCCTCAATGTACCCACAACTTCAGCTCCATAAATTTCTGGAACTAGGAATAGGGTGCTCCACCAACTCCACCAATTTGGTGGAGCTGGAGCTGTGCCAAACAGGGCCTAAATCCTAAAATTGAAGGTCAACCGGCTCTCGAGGCTACCTCAAAAAATTCTCGAAGTGACGAGCTACAGTAAATAAGTAGATAAGATAAGCTGAAATTTCAGCTTTTCTTATCTACTTATCTCAGTAACTCGTCACTTTGAGAATTTGAGAAACCTCGAGAGCAGACCTCAATTTGTGATTTAGAAAGCTTATAGACACACCTACGAGATAAAAAAAAACTCGACTCAAAAGTTTTAAAAAATGTGAGATAAGTCAAATAGTCAAATAAGACACTATTTGACTTATCTCACTTCTTTTATTACTTTGAGTCGGTTTTTTTTATCTCAAAAAAACTCGACTCAAAAGTAATAAAAAATGTGAGATAAGTCAAATAAGACACGAGATAAGTAGGATAAGCTGACTTATCCTACTTATCTCGTGTCTTATTTGACTTATCTCACTTTTTTTATTATTTTTTGAGTCGTTTTTTTTATCTCGTAAGCGTGTCTATAAGCTCTCTAAACCCCAAAATTAGAGGCCAACCGGCTCTCGAGGCTATCTCGAAAAATTCTCGAAGTGACAAATAAGTAGACAAATAAGTAAACAAATAAGCTAAAGAGAAGGGGCCCTAAGGTGCGGCGTGACGGGGCAGCGTGATACGATCGAATAAGCAGTGACGACATGCTGCTCCTGCTTGCGAAGGGAGCAGGGAGCTGTTACTGGGCTGCTAATACTGTTGTTGCTTCAATTGAGCCAGGCCAGGGAGGGAAGCGATAGGAAAGGGCTAGGCCGAGAGAGGCTTAGAAAAGGGCAAATCCCTAAGAGCTAGGTCCAAGGGCAACACCATAATATCTAAAGATATTCAAATTTGGAATCAAATTTGAATTGAGCAATTGGGCACTAGACAAACAAAAGATAGATTGAATTTGTTGACACCATGTTTTGAAAAATCTAGTATTTGCTCAAGGAGGTTCTAGAAATTGGTTGTGATGTAGGTTTTCTTGCAGAAGAAGGCAAGGGTTTTCGAAGATATTGCATGAAGAATACTGCCAGGAGGAAGTTGTGAGGGAAGTTGTATTCGGATCAGTAAAATTAATTTTTTGAGGAAAAAATGAGAGTCGGTTGAGTAAATTAGGATAAATGAGAGTTTGAGTCTATATCCAACACGGATTCGTGTTTAGATCGACTTAAGTTAGGAATTGGTATAAATATGACACCCCATGGGGCGTGTAAAGGGTCCAACACCAACAATCAAATGTACTTTTTATCTGTCATTTATTTTTTGTTGCATTTAGTCTAGTTTCACCGTATTTTGTCTTCGATCGACATGTTGCGCATCGTTTTCTCGATCGGCTTAAGGAGACACCCTAGGAGTTGCTTGCAAGCAGGTACTGTCTCGATTTAGTTCAATTTACAGGCTTGCATCAGCTTTTGGTTTTATCCAAATACTATCTTAGTCGATATTGTTGTGCATCGTCATTTCGACTAGGTGTTAGATTTCACCGTCATTCTATTAACCAATACATTCATTGGCAATAGTCTGTTTATCGTCGTTCTATTGCCTTGTAGCTTGGTATTTGTCGATAGTTTGTGTATCCTTTGTTTTACCAACTAGACGATCTAATCGGCTAGTTGATAGTATGTTTACCCTCTTTATGCTACTTTATTGATTTTATCGTCTTAGTAGTAGTCTGTTTACCCTTCACTCTACTGTTCAGTTGATTTTGTCAGCTTAATAGTATATTGGTTACCCTTTGAATCTACTCGTTTAGATTTAATATAAGTCGATAGTTTTGTTATCTTTTAGATCTGTTCATCTTTTGGTTGCTCTTAAGATCAGATAGGTTTATATACTTTCACAGATTTAATTGACTATTTAAAGCTGATTATGTTTTTTCTTGCTGATTGTAGGATCAAATCGGCTAGCACGTTCTAAACCTTATGGTCCGGTGCTGACGGAGGTCCTAAGCCTTAAGCCCACGTGTGTTAAACCGATCGAAATTTCGGTGTGAACACACTTTTTGATACTCTTGGTAGGAAAAAATGTCATCAGATTAACCTAATTGGACCAATGTTACTAAAGATCACATCCTCAAAGTGACTAACGCTAATTTTACTAAAGAACAACGTTAGGGCATGGTTGCTCATATGATGAAAGTATGGCAGGCCTATCTCGGTGTGTTCTAAAAAAGGTCGACATAGCATAACTTTTTAGAAAGGAACTCTTCCTAAAGTGGTTGACCCATTTAAAAGCCGATATGAGGTGACTCGTCAGGTTGGATTGGATATGGTGCGTTGATCTATTCATCACACAATGGCTAATCAATCATCGGCTTTCATTCTTATCATTAGCTAAGTGACATAAATAGTGTCAAGGAAGTAATGCAAGAGATGGTTGCTAACGATACTTTATTCACTCCTGGGTTTGCAATGCCAATTTACCCTCAGTTTACTATCGGCCAACAACAACACATCCACGCTACAGTGGCTGCTAGGACTGCTGCATCGGCTTCAGACCTCCTAAGCTGATGCATTCTACAAACTCAATGGGTCAAATGCCTCCACTGAGGCCATTCTGCCATGATTTCTAGGCCTCTTACTCGTCAGGACATTGGCCATCAGTATCTCAGTCAGTGCCTCAAACTCAAGTACCACTAGTACCTCCCCCACAGGCAAACCCGGCTTCTCAGCCGACGCCAATTCAGCAGCCGTACCAGGCTCAGCCTATGCTGAATCATGCAGGATATGCATCGATGCGTAGTCAAACCGAGTATCAGGCTCCTCCCCAGCCAATGTTGGCTCCTGATTCACAACCAATATAGACTCAATATGCTCCACAATATACATATACATCAGCTAAGCCTACTGCTCCTGATCCTTGGACGAGGAACACAACTGTTGAAGTGGAAACGTACTAGGATACCATTCGACGGAAACAAAACCAGGTCCCACTCGTCCTACTATCTTTACTCCTCATCGAATCAAACTATTCCCTTAGTCGATGTGTCCCCTCGTCGTTACGCCTCAGGGGGCAACTAACCGATAATGGAAAATTGCCCCACCAATCAGCTAATATAACTAATCAAATAGCCACGATCCTTAGAGACCAATTTGGGAGTCAGCCAAAAGGGAAAACAATGGGGTATCACAAACCATACCCCGACTAAATGGATCGGTATGATTTCGCCGTTGGCTTTATGGTTCCTAACTTTACTAAGTTCTCCGGTGATGAATCAACTTCAACCATGGAGCATATTGGCCGACTCTTAGCTCAATGTGGAGAAGAGAGCCAATATGATCATCATCGAGTCAGGCTCTTTCCTTTGTACTTGTTGGGGCCTATTTTTATATGGTTTACTTCGCTGCCTATCAACTCCATCAATTCGTGGGCCCACTTGGAAAGCTGATTCCAAGAATACTTCTTCAGTGGGAGCATGAAACTAAGGATATCTGATCTCAGCTGTGTTTGATAGAAATATAGAGAATTGGTTAACGATTACATCAAGCGGTTCAGGAACATGCGGATTCGATGCTACAGCGTAGTCTTACCAATCTTGCATATCACGGATTGTTGCCCCAAATCAGGGAAAAGTACGGTGGACAAGAATTCCCAGATTTGAGCAGTCTTGCTCAGCGTGTATCAACTCATGAAAGCCAATTTGTGAAGAAAAAATAATTCAAAAGTAACTTTAAAAAGTTGACAATAGAAACAAAGACAGCAAGATCAACTACACCAATTACCCATGTGATGATGAAACATTCAACAAAAAACTCGCTGAGATCACAGTAGTTGAGTGGGTCAAAGGAAACATGAAACAAATGGTGTGAACGTGGCTAAAACCTTCCAAAAGCTGAATATTCATTTGACGTAACCAATTGTGGTCAAATATTTGATTTATTGCTGCAAGAAAATCATATCTGATTGCTAGAGGGCTATGTTTTGCCTTTACTAGAGGAAATCAAGAAGAAAAGGTATTGCGAATAGCATCGCTCATATTCCCACAACAGATTTAGTCAGTTATCGAAGATGGGAGGTTAAAATTTGAAGGTAAACATACAATGCAAGTGGATGTGAACCCTTTCCCTATAAACATGGTGGGAGTGCTAGCTAAGGGCAAAGAAAAGGTTCAGTCTTGGGCCAATGAAGTGGAAGATGAGGGCAGGAGGGCAGCACCAAAGTTGACCTTCTCCAAATGTGTCACTCAGATGGTGAATGAAAGCATTATGTCCCCATTGGCTCGGTAAATATTTTTGCTGATGTGGTTAGCACGTCCAAAACGGTGAAGCTTTAGGATGAACCAGAAACTGGTACAGACTCCAAAAGGATAGGAACACTTCAAAGCCGATATTGAAACCGAAGGTGACCTTTGATCAATTATTTAATAAATACCGAAGGAAAGCATCCCAATCGACACAAAGGCATAATATGGGGCCTCATAAAGTGCATGCATGGGTCAGGACTCAGAGAAACCTAGACGTGGAATATTGGAAGTGCCCCTTCTTTCAGTTTTGTTAGGAAAGAGGAATGACATTGCCATCGGTTTGGGACTGACTGTCCAATGCAACACTTTCCAATGTGGTAATGGTATCAAGGAGAAGCCCAAGTCCTAAGAGGCAAAGGAGAAGCTAAGGATAGAATTGGAGTCGATGCATGGGACTCGGGGGACAGGAGAAATTAAAAAGGCAAATTTGGAAGGGAAAATTCGTACATCCATTGGACCTAAGCCATAGTGGGTTCCCGATGACTTAACCAAGTCTCAGAGGTGATGATTGCAGAGGTTAAGAACCCAAGAGCAGAGGAAAGCCGATGCGGAACGTGAGAAGGACAAGGCATTTGAGGACCTTAGACCGATGGTCACTACGCAAGTCTGGCGCAGGAAGAAGCTGGAGCTATCAAAATCAAGCGATGATGAGCTAATGACGCTCTTAGTATGGAGGCCGCTCAGGGTCCACCTAAATGACTCCTGCACTAGACCCTGGATCGGTACACTACTGCCACCATTTCATAGCCAGATCGATTGAGCATAAAACAATAAAATAACTAAATATTATAGAAGGTACCACCTAATGGCGATCAGTTACAGTACAGCCGTGCAAGGCCAAGAGTTACAATCAATCAAAAGAATATTCAGAGTTATGCGGAAATCCTCAACAAAAGAAAGATCTAGCAACTATGCATCTTTGCAAGAGGCTGGGAGGAACGCCCTAAGCTTCACCTTCAAATCCCTGCTCCTCATCTTCGAAGCAAGCATACGGGTCTCTCGGGCAATCTCCATCTAAAGAGTGAGTGAGTGCAAGGGTAAGTGCGGAATCAAACCACACTTACAAATTAACACCTTTCTAACGCAATTAATGATAAAGACTGCAAGGGAAGGCTGAGGTTTGTTTATTTGCGACATGCTATTTTAATGTTATTTTAGTAAGATTCCTATGACTTAGCCAATTTTCAACAGGAAAGAGAGCGTTATAAGAAAGAGTTAATCTCCAAACTATTAGACTAATCCCTATACCATCCCAGGGTACAACTAGACCAATTCTGCTGGACCATCCATTCCTAGTCTTCCTTTGAACACCCACCATCTTATTCCAAGATTCGAGAATCCTGTTGTGGATCATACCTCCTGGGATTGCCGGTCCAACGAACGCATGACCTAGACCACCCTCTGGTGGTGGTGCCCTGCCGCGCTTACCTCAAGTTGAATCTTCAACAAGAACCTCCGCAGAGCGCTCTCCTGGGCCTCCAACCCGCACTGCTGCGTTATGGCCACGCGTTGTGTCGAACACATCCAACACTAGCTCATAAAAAGAGATCTCATCAGATCCCGCATCACAGTTCTTCTTTCACACACCCGCCATCTTATTCTAGGATTTGGCAATCCTACCTAGACCACCCTTGGTGGTGACGCCTGGCCGCACTTACCGCAGGTTGGAGTTCATGCCAGGGACCCTGCAGAGCGCTCTCCTAGGCCTCCACACCCGCGCTATCGCGTGATGGCCACGCATTGCGCCGGATGCATCTAACACTCAAATCATAAACAAGAGATCCTTCCGATCCCATTGCACGTGACCTGAGAGCCGAAGGTCCAATCTTCGCTCACAGCCTCAACTCAACAGGTCCATGACCTTCCCATCTAGAACCACTCTAGACCACAAGCCAACCTTGGGTCTCAACCCAACTCAGCCACAGGCACACATCTCGAGACCAACTGGCATAGCCTACCGAACCAAACTATATCCAGTTCATAGTATAAGTATAGTATTTTAGTGGTGAGTTAGTGTTCACCACTATGGGGTGTTGTGCCCCGAAAACTAGCATTTAGATCTAAACATGTCTAAGCAAGTTATAACCATGGACTGAGAGTCCAAATGTTTAATTATCTTAGTTGGTTTACAAAGGATAACACTATCAAAACAGTCTTGGCATGATATTCTAGGCAATCATGGCATGGTGATTGAAAGTTTTAAGGGTCACATCAAGTGTATAACATGATTAACAAGCTAGGCATTAAATTTATATTGCATGCAATTGTCTTAATTGGATTGACAAAAGTTTTAATAAAAATCGGGTAAGATATGAACTAAAGATGTTAACTGGCCTTGTCCTAAGGCTTGGGGGTCTTCTTCGATGTGCTGGAACCTTTCTTCTGGGTCCTCGATGTTTATTCGAGTATAAAAGCCAAACATGAATATGCAACTCAAATGTGATGCATGTATGCACAAGGAATAATCTATATCGAAGGTAGGGTTTACGTGTTGTTAATAGGCATGAATGAGTATGCCCTAGTCTCCCATAGTTACTATTTTCCTTACTAGAAAACTAATTTTGGAAATTTATTATTAGAATTTAAAATGTTAACATAAAAGCATTTAGGGTTCTTAAATTATAGTGCAAACCTTATTAAGGGTTAGCATGAGTTTAATATTTTTAATAACTTGTTCTGAGCTAAATAGGTTTCTGTAAAATTTTGGAATTTTTAGAGTGCTATAGATATATTAAATAAATCTGTTTGGTTAACAACAATTTAATTTCTTAGGAAAAAGCTTTTAAGCACAACTAATAATTGAACAGTGAACAGGGGTGATGTTATTAATGTTCAAATAATTTTATTAAATCCCAAATTGAATCTAAAGTATACTGGAATTTTACCATGATTTATGAAATTATTTAATAATTTATAAAATAGGAAGGTGAATTCTTTAAATAGGAAAATAAGGTTCTGGATTAATACAGAAGGCAAAAATAATTGTTCAAGGTTATAATTTTATTAGATCCAACCTATAATCAAGTAATTATCATACTTTTCCAATATTTTAGGAGTTGAAATCATATTTTTAGAAAATCATAAACACATTCTGGATTATTTAAAATAGGAAGTAGGCTGAAAATCCTATATAGGGCTAGGCCGAAATTGGCGCTGAGCGGCCTAGTGCGGCTTTGTCCGCGAATAGAAGCGGCCTGGACGGCCCGCTAAGGCCTCAGGTCCGAGGTGCTTTCCAGAAAGCGCGTTCCTTTGGGGAAAACATAATTCACAGGATATGCCTGCACTAATAATGACCAGTGGGGCCACGGACCCACCTGTAAGTGACTATTAATGATAAAACAAATGAGATTTAAACTTAAACCTCTGCCAGCATAGCCCTACCTATCAGTGATAGGCGGCGAGGCGACGCTGGCCCGTGGAGACCTCGGCGATAGATTGGCGGCACTACGGTGCACTATCCTAATGGTTCATTGCCAAAACGGGTTCGGCTAGGGGAGACCTAGGATGTCCTAGTCAGACTTCGCTGGCGGCGAGCCAAGACGGCGACGCCATGGCGCGTGCGGAGAGAAGCCTCGGGAGCATGCTTCTCCTAGGAGGGAAAGGGTCGACGGCCAGTTCGCCGGCATTGGGAGCATCTTGGGGCTACCAAGGAGCTACCTAAGGGGTTGGCGCACCCGGGAAAGCACTAGATCAGGCTGGCACCATAAGGGTGGTGGCGGCAGGGATAGGGGCGTCATCACCGGTGAGCTCTGGTGGTCCCTAGGCAAATTGAGTGAGGGAAAATGAGGGGCGACCCATGGAGAGGCTAGGGATGCGAGGATTTTGCTAGCGATGTACCAAGTTGACGGCGAGAAGAAAGAGGGTGATTCGGGCTTGCCGGCGGCAATGGCGAAGGGCGGCAAAATTCGGCCAAGCCCGTGGATTAAATTGGTGTTGCGAGCTACGGGAGGGAGAGGAAAGGAGGTTCCCGCAGCGGACGGTTCAAGGGCGTGGCTCGAGGTGCGGAGCAGCAATGATGCCATGCGGGGCGGAGCTGTGGCCGCGGCAGAACGGGCTCGGGGCGCGAGGGCACGGCACAAGCAACGCGTCAACAAGAGAGAGGGGAAGAAGTGGCGCTAGCGTGGGCAGGAGGCAACGACACGGTGGAAGCAGTGCTAGTGGCGTGTGGGATGCGAGAAAGGGCGAGGCAGCAGCGTCGGCGATGGGACAGCTAGCCAACAGCGCGAGCGGCACTGCAGGGAACGCTATGCACGGATGGGGGGAACGCTATGCACGGATGGGGGTGCTTGTGCGTGCCGCAGGCGAGAGAGGAGGAGGAAGAGAGAAGGAGAGAGAGAGAGGGGGGAGGTTCGGCTTGGCCGGATTGGGCCCAAGTAGGCTAGGGTGGGCTGGGCTAAGCCTAAGAAAAATTTGAAATTATTTTAGAATAATTTTGAATTTGAATTTTGAATTTCGTGAGAGAATTGGATAAAAAAGGGAATTTTGACCTATTAAAAATGATAAAGGAATTTAGAAATTATAATTATAAAATATAATTTCCACTTTATTTTAGGTTAGAGTTGAATTTGAAATTTTAAGATTTGCAATATGAAATTGCAATTCCCAATTAGATCCTCAAAAATGGTATTTTGGAATTAAAGCTTTAGAAGGGTTTTAATTTAAATATAGGATCTTAATTTTTTAAGAATTCAAGATCAAATTTTAATTAGCTAAAAACTTTTGCTTTTGCATTAAGGTGCAAATTGGATTTCTATACAGGAATTGCTTTTCCAATTAAATTTTGAATTGAAGATTTGGAAATTTTTGGATTGGAACAAGCAAATATAAGAAATGCAATCAAGATTTTGAATTTATTCAAAAGTTTTTAAAAAGGACCCAAAAATGGGCTATTACACTTAGTCACTGATGGCTCGCCTTCTCCTAAAGCCAATGTTAACATAGTATTCATACTTCCTGATCAATAAGAGTACCTGAGACCTATATGTCAGATCCACAAGGAATAGCTCACATATTCTTAGGGTCTCAGGAAGCAGTCTTCAAAATACCTAGCGAGCATTGGCGTATTAAACCTATTTACCTAAATGTGTTTATCAATGATAAACCGATGGCCAAAATAGCAGTCGACGGAGGTGCCACCGTAAATCTAATGCCCTACTCCACTTGCCACAAGTTGGGTAAGTCCAATGAAGACTTGGTTAAAACTAACATGGTGCTTAATGTTTTTAATGGCAATCCAACGAAAGCAAAAGGAGTGTTAATCGTGGAATTAACGGTGGGAAGCAAGACTAGCCGACTGCTTTTTTTATAGTCGATGGCAAAGAGACTTAAACTATACTGTTAGAACATGACTGGATTCATGCCAATTGCTATATCCTATCGACTATGCATGAGACGTTGTTGCAATGGGATGGTGACCGCGTGAAGACTGTACAAGTCGACGCATCTGCGCAAGTAGTCATGGCCGATACTGATGTGGTCTGGCCTATGTGAGATGTAGATTGTCTGTCTGGAGGAACTTTGGACAACCGTGAGCTTATCAATGTCAGCCTCCTTTTGGTGCCTCCCTTCTATTTTTTGTATCTCACAATACCACCATTACAAGGGGCAAATATGAGATTTTCTTATATTCTTCTTAGTTCTCTCTTGTCTCCCCTCTCTCCCTCACGTCATTGCCCACCCCGCTCTGCTCAGACCGCCACGCCGTGCCCACCTCCTCCTCCCGGCCACAAGACCGCCCATCGCCATCTCACCCCGTACACCACCCATCTCTCCCCCATGCCGGGCCGTGGTGACGACTGCGACGACGAGATGACATGAGCTCAGGCATAGCTCCAGCAACGGCGATGGCGTAGCTCCTACGGTGGCTAGAGCTTTGAGGAAAGAGAAGAAGACATGTATTTTCCTAAATATCCAATCTACCCCTAAATTGGTACCTTGAGGTATGTGGTGCCTCTTGGTATCTCTCTAAGGGCCCGTTTGGAAGATTAAGGAAATTTTTCCAGGGAAATAAATCCCCAAAGAGGATTTTTTGGGACTTTTCATTCCCCGGGCAGATAAACCTTTCCCGGGTGGAGACCTCAAAGGCTCAAATCACGTGACCTCCTCGATCTGGGCTCCACCCGTGACCTCCCTCTCCAGTCTCCACTCCGTCCTCTCCCTCTCCACCCCGATCTGGCCTCTGCCGCCGGCTCCACCTCCTCCTCCGCCTCCTCCAAGCGCCACTTGCTCTGCCTCCTCCTCCGCCTCCTCCGAGCGCCAGCCCGCCTCCTCTAGCACCGCCGCCCCGCCTCCTCCAAGCGCCGCCAGATCCAGCTCCACTTCCTCCTCCGAAGGCTGGTTGCGTCGCCGGCTCCACCTCCTCCTCCAGCCCACCGTCGCCGGCTCGGCTCCGGCTCCAGCTCCGCTTCCTCCTTCGAAGGCCGGGCTGCTTGCATCGCTGGCTCCACCTCCTCCTCCAGCGCCAACGTCGCCGGCTCGGCTCGCTCGGCTCCAGCTCCGCGTCCTCCTTCTCCGTCCCTGTGAGATTGGAGCGTGCTTGAATCTTGGAGTCGGGGCCGAAGCGAGAGATGAGCGGGAGCGAGGCGGGGAATTTTTCCTCGAGTCGAGAGGTGGAGGTGGTTTTCCCGGGGATTACGCGGGGTTGTGGCCCAAAAAACTCGGGTTGAAAGGCTTCCAAACATACATGGGACTTCCCCGGTGGAAATTTCCCACGCGGTCCGCAGACCCGGGGAAATGGCCGGGATCCCGGCGGGATCCCTGGCTTCCAAACGTGCCCTAAGAATGATAAAATCCCCATTGTTTTAAAGTAAGTCCTTCGGATCAGTTTGATACATTGAGCAAGAAATGCTTTTCCGAGCAAAAGAAATAAGCATCCACTGACCAGTACCGAATAACATCCCTGCCACATTTGCAGCTGTGCGATACGAGACGAAGAAGAAGATGTACGTACCAGTTTTCAGATCTCCATGCATGTTGCTCCTGCCTTCGCGAAATGGAAGAATCTATTCTTGCCTCCATTAGTGGGGGACAGAGAGAATGCTGCAGTGCTGATCACGAAACGGATCGACGTATTCCAAATTCCTCCACAAGAGGACAGGAATAGAAGAAAACAATTATATGAAAAGCCTTAGCAACCGATCCCGACGAGACGCGACAACGTGCTACACGAGCCGTTAGGTCTCCCTGACGTCCTTCGCGTGTGGACGGCCGCAGGAGGACGAGAGAGAGAGAGAGAGGAAAAGGAGGGGACGATCGATGGCGGATGCGATCATCGGGCCGCTGGTGGGGAAGCTGCAGGAGCTCGCCGTGAGCGAGGCGCGGGCGCTGGTGGCGGTGAACGACGACATCCGGAGCCTCCGCGACAAGCTCATGTGGATGCAGGCCTTCCTGCGCGACGCCGAGCCGCGGCGACACGTCGTCTCCAGCGAGGTCACCAGGGTGTGGCTGCAGCAGACGCGTGACGCGGCCTTCGACGCCGAGGACGCCGTCGATCAGTACTTCCTCCAGGTCGACCTCTCCAGGTATATATACTACTGTACAGTGCCACTGCCATGCATCTATATATATTAGACGAGTGCTAATTGTACTTTGATATAGCGTGTACATGAAACTAAAAATAGAGCAGATGCTAGTGTAATAATGCTAGGGGTCGGAAAAGCATATTTAAATGTCACGTGCAATTCAAATCGGTACATAAATTAATAAATACAAGAGGAATACATTAGGAATAGTATCCTATATAATCTCTACTACTAAAATGGATAGGATAAAAATTTTAATATGTTATTATAGAGTCAGATTTCCCCTAGCTTAGGTGTCATTGCTTATTAGTAACGCCTCCCCTATTTGTTAATGCAGTCATTCAATTATTGTCCTATGTGCTATTAGCGAAAACTTACCTTTTATTGCTTAGTCTGTATGTTTAAACTTTATAAACATATCAAAAATCCTAAAAAAATTATAGTGTTATCACATATATAATACTTTTATGGGGTGGTTAGAAGCCCGCTTGATCGCTTGGCCGAAAGTCGCAACCAATCAGACCATGTACGCAAGGTCGTAGTGACACCTTGCCGTACGCAAGGTTGCTGGACCAGCAAACGGCCATAACTACGGTCAAGAGAGACTTAATCTTAATACGCGCAGTTAGCGCATGTTACCGGATCCGTCGCCCATGCATGATTGACGTACGTGGCATACAATTAACAGCAAATTTCAATAACCCCATTTAAAGCGGTACCCGAAGCTTGATTCTCGGGGAGCATTTCAACGTGAGTTAAACCCGGCTGATTAACTGTGATTATACAGGGGGCTATATAAACCCCTCACTTGTAAACATTTCAGGACCCCTCTCTCGGCTCGGAGTCTCTAAACTTCCCCTATAAACATGCACTAATGTAACGTTTGTTCATTCATAGCAAGTAGCTAGCAACAATACACTGATGTAAGAACTAGGATAAACCATCTGTGCCCATAGCAACACTACTAGAGAACTGTACATCGGTACCGGTCTATCAGTACCGGTCATGTACCAACCCGTACTAATCTTCACACCAGTACCGGTTCAAGTGCAACGAGCTTTTTTGGACAATACCAAACGGCAAGCCTGGCTAGGCTAGGTTAGAAAAATTCTAGCCCAAGATCCAAACACGCCCTTTCTAAACATCCTCTATAAACATGCGCTTATGTAACGTCTATTCATTTATAGCAAGTAGCAACAATACACGTACTGATGTACCGCTATTATTCTTTCTTAAGTAGGTTTGAACTAGGATATACCATGTGTGCCGTCTTGGCAATGCCACAACTATTTTGGAAGCCAACCATCGTGTAGGAAGAGGTTGCTTAATCGCTCAATCAATAAATAAGCTCGTCAGAAAGTTTTTCCGATCGTCGGCAACTTTCAATCCATATTTTTTTGGTATTTTTTTTACAAGTTCATAAATTGAAGGAAAAAAGTCTACTTGATCGCTATAACTATTGACATTTTTCTACTTTACTCCCTAACCAAAAACTGGGTATTCGACCCTAGAAACTATACAAAACAAAGCAAATAACCCACCAGAGGTTGTTTTTAGGTGATTTTTCTTCATAAGTTATACACGTGTATAATATTTGCCATGTTAATGCCACACATAAATGACAAATCCTTTATCTACCACCTCCTCCGTCCTTCTAGCCACTTGGCCTTCTTCCTCTTCCATCCCTAGACAGCAACGTCGACAGGAACGGCAGCGGCGTTGGGCACATAAGCGAGCGGAAGCGGCGAGCACCAGTGCACCGAACGTTCAGTGCTCCCTTTCTTTACGTCAACGGCAGCCCTGCAAGCCCCGCGCCATGCTCCATACCACCCTTACCGACCGTGACCCTGCCGCCGGAAGGAGATGAAAGCGGAGGAGGTGCGCCCGCTTGCTGCAAATCTCGCTAGCAGAGAAGAGCAAAAAGAAACAACGAGAGGAACATACAGAAATAGAGAGCTTGACTCATAGAGGGCCAAAGCTCGCCTTCATCGCGGGATCAACTGGAGACAAAGCCAAAGCTGAGATTCCATTCCTAGCGACGACTCCGAGCGGTGGCGACGACCACCACCACGTAACAACTAGCTGTGAAGATGAGCAAGAATCACCACCACAAAGTAGAGGAAGCCAGGGACGAAGGAGGTGTCACCGAGCATGCTTTCGGTGATTTGTCTTACTCGCCCATTGCCGCTGGATTCACACCTAGCATCATCGGGATATGCCGTTGCCATGTGGATCTGAGTGTTGCAGTGCGAGGTGCCGCTCGCAGGAGCAGGAGGAGGAGGCCAACGCAGGGAGGAAGGTTGTTGGTGCGGGGGAAGAGGACGAGGCTGCAGCAGGGAGGGAGGTGACCGGCGTGAGAGCAGGAGGAGGCTAATGAGTGGAGCAAGGTTGCCGGCACAGGGAAAATCTTTTCGCTGGAATTTTGCCGAATCAAGGCGAAATCCGACCTTATCAGACCACCTGTAAAAGTTTGAACCGGGCAAAAAATTTCGTTTCTTCGATAAATTTCATCAAATTCAGTTCTATGAATACAAATAGATGCATAACCCTGTAAAAGTTTGAACCAGCCAAAAAATTTCGTTTCTTCGATAAATCTAATCAAATTCAGTTCTATGAATACAAATAGATGCATCACCAGTCTTGCTCATTATCGTACTGTAGTCCAAGTGGTAAAGTTTTTACTGTGCGAGTGGTAGGTCTTGAGTACAAGTTTCCAGAACGTTGTATATGTTCTAGATTTTTTTGTTTAAAGTTCAAAAAAATCAATTTTTTGAAATTTTTCAACCAAAAAAATTCCAAAATTTCTGAATTTCGTGAAATCCGGTCTTGCCAGTCGGGTCTCGAAAAATTACGAAAACAGTAAAGTTTTCCTAAGGAGCATTGTTTTTTTAGAGCAGAAAGAGGTGGAGAGAGGAAGGAGAGAGGACTTAAAAGATGGAGATGTGGTTTACAATTGGGTCATCACCACATTGTAGCCATGCTAGATGCCATATCATAGCCACCATGGTGAAACCACCTTCAAAACCTCTGCAGAAAAATAGGAGGGGATACCATGTTTCTAAGTTCACGAGGTAAAGCAGACAAAGATCAATGGTAATTAAGTGGTTAAGTAGACTTTTTCTATATTCCATTTACACATTAAAGTACTTTTAACATGATAGGTTAAGATTAAAAATACAAAAAAGCATATACATTCAAATCGCTGCACGCTTGATAACTTAAAAAAATAAATTTTTACCAACGACATAAATGGCGCTAGGAAATTTACGACTACCTCACTAAGGGCACCCTCCCGGAGAACGAAGCCGAAGCCAAGCGCCTAGAGCTTCATGCGCGCGCCTTCGCCATCATCAACAACTTGCTATACAAAGACGGTGTCTGCGCCCTATGGCCCCGATGTGTCTCTCGGGAGGAGGGGACTCTTGCCTTCGGAGAAATCCATCAAGGGTTCTGCGGGGCACATCAATCCCCTTGGACCCATGTCTCCAAGGCCTTTCGAATAGGGCCATACTGCCCCACCGCACTTCACGATGTCAAGGTCCTGGTCTAGGACTGTAACGACTGCCAATGGGCTACTAGCAGGCCAAAGCCCTAGCCACCCCACTATAGCCCCCGGCCATGATCTGGCCCTGCACCAAATGGAAAATCGACATCATTGGTCCCTTCCCAGTGGCCAAGAGCAACCTCAAGTAGGCCATTGTGGCCATCGACTATTACCCCCTCTAGGTGGAGGTGGAACTGGTGGCACACATCACAGCTGCTACGGCGTAGAGGTTCTTTTGAAAATCCATCATATGTCGCTATGGAGTCCCATTCAAGGTGGTCATAGATAACATTTTTGAAAAACTATTCTTTTGATACCTTAACTATGACCTCGACCCATTTTGGTCCCTGAAGTCCAAAACCAGGTATATTTGATCCCTGAAATATTAAAACCTAGCAAAATAGCTTCTTTTACTAGTCAAACTGTTTTGATAGTCTGATGATAGTTTTAGCGAGCATGGTTAAAGTCGCACCCACATGCATCTAACTTAGGCGCATATGTGGTGCATTTGGATGATGTTGTGCACATGTGGTTGATTTGGATGATGTGGTGCACACGCTCTTGTCTTGTTCCTCCCCTCTCTCTACCCTTCGCCCTCTTCAATCTTTTCTATCTATCTCCCTGGTTCTATCTCCTCTGCCTTATTTTTCTACCTCCCAATGTAGAGAAGATGGGTGTGGAGGGGAGTGATGCCCGACACAGGTGCGTTGGCCGCTCGCTGGCGCTACCTCTCTAACACGTCGTGTCTCCCGGTCCACACCATCCTCTTTAACACGCCGCCGCTCCACTTCCACTGCACCCCAGCGCTACCCAACGAACTCTATTGCTCTGCCTTTGATTACTCTGCAGCCTCGTCCATGCGATGGCCACCGTGCTGTCTGAATCTAGCGCCGCCCGTCTGTCTCTGATTCTAGTGGATCTCGATTTGGGCCTCATTTAGGCCATCCGCGATGTTGATCTCAGCTTTAAACATGCCCAGTGCCTTTTTCCTTATCCGGCAACGTCCTGCACAGTGTCCTGCTCCTCCTTTGGTGGCGTCATGCCCAGTGCCTTGCTTCCCCCCCAACACGGTTCGCCCCATTGCTTGCCTATTGCCTTGTCCTTGGTCATCGTCGGCGATGACCCCAACAAACGCACACTCCTCCCTGCTACTCCCTGAGCCAAGCATTCCTCTAAGCCTCGCATTCCTTCCTGCCACTCGCCTAAGGGTGCAAACGGGATGTCCAACGAAAGGCTCATACTCGTCCGCATCGTCTGTGTAGTATTACTCGGGCAAATGCAACTACCCACTAAGAAACTATATACATAACGCAGCGTCCGCGGGCTCCCAGGAATTAACTGGCGTTAGCCACTCGGTATTGAAATGCTCTCATATGGCGGGTGGAGTGTTCGTCAGGTTTGGTGTAGGCAATAGCCTAATCGGGGTCCATAGTAGGGACCTAGAGATCGGTGAATGCTGCTGCTCAAGCACGAGCGCTGGCGTCGGGCTCAGAGATACTGGCGTATTCAGCTGAGACGGCTGTGGCGTGATGGTGCCCGGCGGAACCATGGGGCTGCTCACTTGGAGGAGGTGCGGTCATCATCGATCCCTGCATGTCTGTGTCGCGGAAGAAGCCGGCTTCCTGCCCCCGCGCAGCGCCGGTGCCCTATAGCAGCATGGTGACCATGGAGCGTCGTCACCGTTGCATGCTTGCTGCCGCGCCGAAGAGCGTCGAGCTTGGCTGCATCGAGGCAGTCAAAGACGACATGGAGGGCGAGGAGGTTGGCGAGGAGCTGGCATAGTGGCACGGGACGTCGCGGAACATGACAGAGAGAGCAGTGTTGTTGGGCTGCATATCCTGTGCACATGGGACGTCTGTGCACATGTGGTACACATGAACTAACAAATATTACCAAAAATTTCAAAAAAATTTCTACACATACTTCTAATCTTACTGCACCTATGTATAAAATTTCAAGTTCAGATTCATTATACATAAAGAGCAGTAAAAAAGAGAAAATTGTAACAAATTTAATTAATCTAAAACTGTCAGATTTTTCTCTTTTTTGTTACCGCTAAAATATAATGAATATAAACTTGAAATTTTATACATAAGTGGAGTAAGATTAGAAGTACATGTAGAAATTTTTTTAAAATTTTTTGTGACATTTGTTAGTTCATGTGCATCACATGTGCACAGACGTCCCATGTGTATAGGATATTCACCCGTGTTGTTGAGCGCGAGGACGGTGACCACCTCGCGGCTGTTGATGGCACGTGTGAGACCGGTCTGCGTCAGTTGGGAGCTGGAGAGTGAACTCCGGGAAGGCATGGCCTCACAAGTATGCCGGGGGTGCGCGCGTCAGGAGGGCGACCTGCCTAGGGAGGTGGTGCGTTGGGATAGGAGAAGAGCAATGTGTGCGTGCACGTAAGAGGGCTACATGGGCTTGAGTGGGTAATACGGACTGTTGTGGCCTGTGGGTGCCCCTTTATTTTCTTTGGACGATATGTGGGAGCCCACTTAATGATTTTTTATGGTTAAATTCGTGGACTAGCGGACAACCCGCTACCACCTGCATCCCTGCACTCGCCTCCTCTACCGGGGCCACGACCTGAGCTTGGCCCGAGCTTGAGTGGGAAGGAAGGCTTGTTAGAGGGAGTAGTGGAGACTGGTTTCAGAAGGGGAGGTGGGCTTGCCAAAGAGGGAGAGGCGCCAACATAGGAAGAGGAGAGAAAGAGATGCCATGTCAGCATTCACTTGTGCAAAAGTTCTTGTCATCCATCATGTATACGTCCACGTACACGCGCAATGGGTTTGACTGGCCAAGAGACCAAACTGGGATGGTTTTGATATTTTGGGACTAATTATATCCAGTTTTAGAGTTAGTGTAGGCGAAGTCGAAGACGACCATCTAGTTATTTACTCTCTAATTAGTCGTGGCAAGTTGGTAGGGGTGGAATCGAGCCCAGCTAGGCTCGGCTCAAGCTCATTAGGGGTAGCGAGCTGGCTTGGCTCAGCTCGCTCGAATGTCTGAGCTAGAAAACAGGCTCAGCATGGGCTCGTGACAAGCTCAGGCTAGCTCATGAGGTTCGTGGGCTCGAAAACCACATCTGTGTTAATGCACCGTGGGTGAGAAGGGAGCGTCGCTACTGCTCGCAGGGAGGGAGAGCCATCACTGTTGTCGGCTCCAGTTAAATCCACATTGTCGTTGCACCGACTGACCACGTTGTTGCCGTCTCCGCCCAGATCTGCATTATCACTGCCCCGCCGACCTCGCTGCTATCGCCTCCACTGAATCCGTGTCATTGCTACCATCAACCTTGTCGTTGCCGGCTCCGCCCACATCTGCATTGGCGCCGCCACAACCGACCTCACCGTTGCCACCTTCGCTCAAATCCACATCGGCACCGCCATGGAGGAGTACCCCTTGCCTCCTCATAAGCCAGTCATCACTTCTCTGCCCGTCGCAGTAGTAGTTCGTCTCCATGGGCACCCCGTCATGGTTGTGGAGTAGCTCAGCAGGAGCATCCGCTGCTAGGTGCTTGTTGTGGTTGTTGGATTGGGGTAGAGAGTGCAAGCTAGAGAAGAAAAGAAAAGGGAAGGATAAGGCTGCCTCTACTCTGTATGTCATGTGTGGACGTACGGGTGTGATCCAAGCCTTAGGTAGACTAGTGGAGTAGTGATTGTGGATCAGGGGCAGGTGTTGTACGCTAGTGGATAAAATGGTGCGTAACTACAGTGTAGACTAGTGGACTATAGACGTGTGAATGAGTTATACCAGTAAACCACGAGAGAGCCATGAGCAAGCTCACCATGGCTCGCCTCGGGCTCCTTAAATTGCACGCGCTGAAAAACGGTCTGGGCTCTATGAGCCTGAGCCAAGCCAAGCAAAAAAAAAAAAAAAAAAAACCGAGAGAGTTATCACTAGGCACATGCTAAAGTTTCAGCTCTGCCCGTGGGTTCAGGAAGAGCGAAACAGAACACATCACACCAGATCTCTGATAGCCCGATCTACACGATGCCACGATTTCTTCTCCTCCCGCAACCACAAACCTCCCTTTGGCGATGGCTCTCCAGTCTCCACCTTGTCCGCCAATGCCACCAGACCCACCTGTCCTGCGGCCGGCGCCCGCCCCATCCGGCCACCGGCGCCGCCGCCATCCTCCCATGCAAATTGAGCACAGCGCTCCGTGACGCCACGAACTGCGGGATCTCGTTTGGTGCGATTCGGATCTGCCGCAATGGCTGACGCGCGTGCGCCCTCCTGCATTGTCGACGCTGCGGTGCTCGGCCTTCGTGGTTGCCATGCCACTGACGCCACCACGGCAGTCACCTTGCCAGCCGAGAAACGAACGTATTGGTTCTATTGCGCACTTTTCCATTTTGGTACCAGCAATGCGAAATGGGGGCTTTTTCCTGGTAAATTAGCTGGGCGAAGCTTGGTGCTTTACAATTTAGATAGTAATGTTTCTACCTATATATCTTTTTTTCAGAGTAATGTGATGCTGCCTGAAATCATGAATTTTGCTAAACCTAGCTACCCCCTTCAACTTGCTTGAAAGCTTTGCTCTTTTCTCAATAATTGACTAAAAATCAAGAGTGCATTACATAATCAAGAATACAGAAGTGTTTTACTCAAAAGTTGTTGTAATGCTTTGAATTGTAATTACCTACCACGTGTTGCGTAATTTCATCAAGTACTATAGTCTATACGGGTGCATCTAAAGTGATTTTTTTCTCCCTGAAGGTACCCAAGCTGGACTCGTGCCATTATAAGGTTCGTCGCCGGATTAACTACACAAATACGTGTGCGGCATAACCTTTCTAGCAAGATTGAAGCTATCAACACAAGGCTTGAGAACATCATTAAGAACAAGGACAAGTACAAGCAGACCGAGGACTCCACAAACATGGTAGTTGTACCATGGATAGCTTCTTCCACCATCTCCGTTTCCCCAACCAAATTGTAAGTTGGCATATATAAGCGCTACCTTTTAAATTTCGCTGTGTTGATAATCCTTTTTTTATTTTGAGATCTTCGTTGATCGTCAGACATTTCCTAGGGAAGTAGGTTAAAACAAGTAAAACAGCATGTTCTGTTCATAATATTAGAGCCGTATTACCTTATACGAATCAGGGTAGCGGTACTCTAGTTGGGGGAAGTATCAGTACTTCACCAGTTAATACACTTGTATTGATACTTGATAATTAAAGTCAAATCATTGTCCATTTACATCAGGTCCATTAGATTTCTTTTGTGCTTCAAGGTGATATATTATTGCCCATAAAAAAAACTGAATTCATGGTAACTGTACCATTATTGTTAAGTGCTTGAAAGCAACCGTGTGCACATCCATGTGCCTCATTGCCTGACATGTAATTCGTTCGCGAGCCTCACTGACATGTTCAATACATCTGTCATTTGTTCACGGTACACCTGGTCACCATTAATTTGTGGAGACTGCAGAGTGAGCATTGTTTATACTAACTTAGCACTCCAAGGTCCAGCACTTAGTTCCCATTCACTCTACCTAAAGGATTAAATTGGATGGTCTGGTTTGATCTTCGATAGTTGTATACTAGCCGAGTAGGGCTGTAAACGAGCTTACTTGGAGCAAGCCCTAGCCCCAAGGACAGGCTCGAGCGAGTGTAAGTTGGGCCTTGAGCTTGGGCAAACCATTCGAGCACAGTCCATTAGTCTTGATGAGCTTCCCTGCAGTCTGAGCTCGTACAGCCCTATCCAAATATGATTTATATGTGATTAAATCCATGAAATGGAGGACTTGCAACTAAATTCATGATATGGAGGAACTTGCAACTAGGTTTAATGCTTTTAAAGCCGACTAGAAATTAAAAATAAAAAAATACACTCTAAAGATACGGAATTTGACAGTGATCACTGGCAATTTGGGCAGTTTCCACAACTATGCAATAAATTAAATCTTCTGCTGTAATGTGTTTTCTTTTGGTAAATGCACACAAGCTTCAATAAATACATTTAAACTATAAAGAAATATTACAATAGGCAGGCAAGTTGAAGAGCATACCAATAAGGGCTGATTGGAAGCAAATGATTACAGATAGTGAAGAATGATACATTTGTAAATGGGGAAAGAACTAGGTAGGCTTGTGAAAGGGTTGGTTCATGGTTTCATGCGCCCTGGTCTCATGAAAATATGACTGCAAGTTTCATTTAAATGATTAATCTTTATGCAAGGAAATTATACATATGGAAGAATGCACGTTTGATACCATGGCATCTTGAAAGAGTTCATGCATCCACAGCTTACATTTTTCATGCTTCCATGCCAATAATCACATTGTCTTGCATTTTTCCTGTTGTGTTGATAAGAGGTTGAATATGTTACACTGTGTCACTGCCTAATTGGAGTAAATAAATAGATCATATCAGACACCGTTACTTGGTAGCATAGTATGAAAATGTTTCTGCTTTACTGTGCAATAACTATTAAATAAAAAATGGCACGCAGGGACAATTTGCTGCAGCCACCTCTTGTGAGTCGTGAAGACAAGCATAAAGAACTCTATGATGCACTTCGCAATGGCACTGATCGTCCATGGGTGATCTCTGTGATAGGGCAGAGTGGTGTGGGCAAGTCAACTCTTGTAAGAGATGTCTATGAAAGGCTAGCGATCAAAAACCATTTTGATGTCCTGGGTTTGGCAACTTTTCCACCTTATTCAAGCGCCACCAATGTCTTGCAGCTAATCCTTCGGGATATTAAAGAAGATGACTTTACATGCCCTAAGAAGGAAGTCCGCAACAAGCTCCAGGAGGAACTCAAAGAGAAGAAATACTTGGTGGTGATAGATGGTGAGGTTGGCACTACAGAATGGAAACACATTTTAACTGCTCTCCCTGTTCATAAAGCAGGTAGTAGAGTAGTGAGAATGTCAAAAGAGAGGCCAGAAGCTCCACCTGGAAACTACGAGCATTTTCTCATTCAACTTGACCGTTTTGATAAAAATGCTACTATGGAATTGTTCCTCCAGAGAGTTCACAGGGAGGAAAGCAGTGCAAAGTACAATGAAGACGTGCGCAATGGTATTACAGAGGATTACCAGAAAGACATTTTTGACATCACAGAGGGGCTGCCACTAGCCATTGTTCTTATTTCAGGTCTTCTGCGAACAAAAGAGTTTCCAGTTGAGTGGAAAGTCGTATTTGACCATCTCAAATCTAAGCAATCAAAGCGGCTTGACAGCATACTGTCCTTGTGCTTCGATGATCTTCCGTATGACTTGAAATCCTGCTTCCTCTACTTCGCTGCATTGCCGACGAACATGCTGATTGAGGCACAAGATTTGGTGTGCATGTGGATGGCAGAGGGCTTCCTAAGACCAAAGGAGGGGATGACAATGGAGAAGGTTGGCTTCCGTTACCTGAAGGAGTTGATTTCCAGACATTTGATCAATCTTCAGCCTATGGATGAGAACAGTCCTGGGGAGCAACTCGTAACCATCCAAAGCAAAGTCCATGCCTTTTTGCAGCTTGAAGCACAAGAGGCAAATTTTGTGGAGATCCATAGCGGTGATGACATCCCTTCTTTGACAGCTGCTCGTCGCCTCTCTCTGCAGAACCGCATGGACAAATATGCTGCGCTAGCCAACCCTATGCCGAAGCTACGATCCATCTTGTCTAATTTCGAGAAAGAAGAAATCAGCAAGGAAGATGAAAGCAGCGATGAAGAGAAGCCCACAGAGCAGCAGTTTTTAACCTGTCTGCATTGCTCAGGGCATGCAACCAAATCTAAAGAGCACATCAAACCTCGTATACGGCAACTTCTGCAAGTATCCGAGTTCCTTCGCGTTATTAACCTGCAAGGTCTTGAGGTTGGTGACACGTTACCAGATGAAATTGGTGATGTGGTCCACCTGCATTACCTCGCCATTACATCATGTTCTTTGAAAGAGATACCGGCATCAGTAGGAAGGCTCACTAGTCTTCAGACACTTGATGTTCGGGATACCTCTGTTGAGAAGCTACCTGAATCATTCTGGAAGATCAGAACACTGCGGCATGTGTTTGGTCATGACCTCATCTTGCCTAAACGGGTTGGTGATCTGGAGCACCTACAGACACTTGATACCATAAAACCTGATATGTTTGGCTGGGATAGCAATACCCTTGCAAAAATGGTCCATCTTCATTCCTTATTTATTTCGGAACTCTCTAGAGATCATGTGAAAGCTTTATCTTCTGCCCTAAAAAAACTCAAGTACCTTGTGACACTGACCATACATGGTGCTGTCATTCCATCATGTGTATTCACTAGCTCCTCCCTTCGACGCCTTGAGGTCATGGAACTGGATGGGGAACTTGAATTGTCATCTGAACCAGAGGATATCAAATCATGCCTTCCTAATCTGCTTCTTTTGTCATTGGAGAAAACAATGGTTTCACAGGACTTTATCAACAAGCTTGCTGAGCTGCCTTTCCTTGCCGGTCTCACTTTGGATGATGGCTCATACAAGGGTGAAGAGCTAGTTTTTTCTTCCGGTGGATTTCATAGCCTCAGGAGACTGACTGTTGACTTGAAAAATCTAAAGAAAGTTGAAGTAGGGGAATTAGCACTCCCCAGGCTTGAAGATTTGGATATTTATAGCCACTCTGAACATCTGGAAATTGAGATCATCGGGAAGTCTGAAATTGTAGAGAAGCTGCTACGAGGCGAGGATGAAAACCTTTATAAGAAGATCAAACGGACTCCAAAGACCAACAGGCCGGTGGCTACAAGAAGATCAAACTGATCCCAAAGACCAACAGGACCGCTGGAAAATGATAAATGATCGCTGCTGTTAACTACTTAAGTGTATTAAGCTGGAATGTATTGCTGTAAGCGTGATATATGCATTATACGAACCTATCCCACTGTTGGATGCCATGTAATAGTCTGTCTATGCTTGACGGTTGAACTACGTGTTTGTATGGTGGATTGTCTGTCCTGAGGTGTTTATTGTGTGATACCTGGCAACAGTTTGTTCAGAGATTTTTTCTGTTCACGTGATCTGAACAAAACAAACACGTTGATGTTTAACATTGTTCTCATCAGGCTTGCGTTTCGCTTTGCATTGCAGCTGGTATTCTAAAAGCACTTATTGGACCACTGAGCAGATGATACACCCGTGACCCTGAGCCGCTCACGCGGGCGACTCACAGGACGACCGTGCTCACCACAAAATCTCCTCCCTCCGGCGCTCCTCCCCGCCGCCGCCGTCATCGTCGCCGGTGCGGTAGTGACGGTGGCCCCCTGTACATCCTCTCCTTCCCCTTTTTGGTTTTTCCCTTGTTCTCGAGCACTTGTGGCTGCAGTCCTGACGGTGTTTCGGGAGTAATGGCCATGAGCTAGGCCAACGAAGAGGCGGCGCCTCGGCCTGAGTTTTGGCCCCGACTGATGGGTGGCGGCGCACTTGGGCTCCGGTGTCAAGAGGATGGTGGAGGCGCAGATCTGAGATCTAGAGGCTAGCGGTGAGGGCACGTCAGATCCAGGAGGCTTGGGTTTTTGGCAAGCTCGTTGTGTTGCAGATCTGGTCGCCGGTAGCTCGAGCCCAGCGGCTTTGGTAACGTCGCTTGTTAGTGCTCTAGGAGTTGGCACGACAAAGAAGATCCGGGCTTCAGGTGACGGCGAGTGCACAATGGTGGGGGCAACGCAGACGCCAGTTGGGGCCTGGCAGAGGTGGAGCTAGAGGCGAGCTGTTGTGCTAAGGACCTTGGGTCACCTTTGGCCTGACTAGTCCGACGAGCGGCAAGGCTCAGGCTCAGGCTCATCCCGGGTGGCGCGCGGAGCAATCGGCGGCGTCTGCTCTAGGTGTGAGCCGGCGACGGTGCTGGTACGGAAGCTCGAGCCGACGGGCGGGCAGATCAGTGCGTGAAGCACCGTTCGGCTCAGGGTCTGGTAGGGCCTGCTCGACGACGATTCGAACAAACTCCACAGCTAGGTGAGGTGCTCCCTACTTCGCGGCGGCGTCCGACGGCTAGATTGGTGGCGCATTTGGCGAGTAGTATGGCATAGTTGTATTGTTGTGTTGCCTATTGCTGATGGCAGGGTGAGGTTGTCTGTTGTTGTCTTATGTCTAGCCTATGTTGCAGGTGTTGGACCCGTGTGTTGCAAGTGTTACGGTTGTATGTTGTAAGTGTTAGGGTCGTATTTTTGTGGCCGGCCGACTGTTCTAGTGAGACCGTAGGTGTCCCTCTCTTTGCAAAAGATACACAATGTCATGGTTTTCGCACGACACGTGTTTGTTCTGCCTTTTGGGTAGGGTCATCGGTGGTGGCGTTTGTATTTATTATTTTTTCTGCTACTTAATAGATTGGCAAAGCCTTGCCTGTGGTTTAAAAAAAACACTTATTATTTTTCTATTTTTGGATGTACCCGTCAGTTGAAACTTGAAAGTATGTTTTTTGGAGCTTTACGAGCAA
Organism: Olyra latifolia; assembly: GCA_036346145.1. Taxonomy (NCBI): domain Eukaryota; kingdom Viridiplantae; phylum Streptophyta; class Magnoliopsida; order Poales; family Poaceae; genus Olyra; species Olyra latifolia. Next base: position 35,282,427 of record CM070529.1, on the reverse strand, counting down.
AACGTTGAGGGCCTGCTTTGAAGTTTTGAAATTTTTTACGCTTGTAAACTTTTGCACTCGTAATCTCTTGAGAACTACAACACAACCGAAAATATTTCCTACGCTTGGGAGGGGTAATTTTATACCACTGGAAAAGTTTACTATGCTTGGAAGGGGTAATTTCTTGCGCACTGAACACAACCAGAAATTTAATTCCTCTTTGGTAGACTGCAAATCGAAGTACATGCATTATACGCTGATGACTGGATTCACATACAAAATCCGGTAAAGGTAAGCATCGATAATAAATTCAATTCAGCAAAATGTCAAAATCAGAGTAACATTTTGCTCATACATAAACTGAGCACATACATAAACAGGGTACTCCATCCACAAGCAAATGATGACTAAATTCATATACCAAACAGAGTACTACTAGATTTATGCAAGAAACAAGCTCAGTTACATGGATCATATCATCTGGCCAGTTACATGGATCATATCATCTGACCATATCATCTTATTTTAATAATGGATTGTAAATGACCAAATGCTGCAAACACATATTTGGAGATTGAAGCACCAATAGAGGATCGTTAGTTAACCAGTTTGCGTAGATTCAGAACTAGTTAACTAGTTTACTTAAACATGATCCAGGTTATGAAGTCAAAGCATTTATATTTCACATGCAACAAGCTTTGTAGCAATCACACATGATTAACGAATGGTATGCACTACATCAGGCAAATACATACTAAGCAAGACGCAGGGACATGAAGAGACACAAACCACTATGGTATGCAGTACATCAGGCACCAAACAGTAGCTCTAGCTTTATATTTTCTTTCACAGTTGTGTAACCCAACAAAAATGACAATAATGCAGCAGTGAGGCAGCTCGTCCATCCTAAAACCAATGGAGCCTCTTGGGTCTTCCTCTTTGTGATCCTAGATACAAATTAACAACTGGGCTACGAATTATCTACTTCCTTCTTTAATTTACTTCTTATTGTCTATCTTCCTCTTTGTGATCCATAAACTTAGATTTTACAGGCTCAGGTTAACAAAAGAAAACAAGATTTTACAGGAACCAAATGAATGAATAATCATACAAATAAGAACCTAGCAAGCCACCAAATTGCCCATGCATGTATGCAAATTATGTTTATGCACTACATAAGTTCAATGGAGGTAAGTTTATGCATGTATACAACTAAGTTTTTCACTTATACATGAATCAGGTTATGAAGGATGATGATGAATCACTTATACATGAATCAGGTGCCATATTTGCCTGTACATGGGTACAAGTCCTATCTAGTAACCTTGATGTCTCCCGGTCACAATGTTGTGTGGAAGATGACTGGTGTGTGAAGCACTTTGGTATGCAGAGTGATGTACATCAATGCATTGCAGTGTCCTCTTGAAAAAAAGAAATGTGTCGCATTGTCAGCCAACCAACATGTCTACTGTTTTCAGTCATTCGAAACGATGCTTATAAATGATGCAATTAGTTATTTCTGCGGAAAGGTGTGAACTAGTATAATAAATCACTTGTCATGATGCACATTGTGTTAAACACTGTTAGAAACAATATAGAGTCCCTATCCTCGAAACAATATAGAGACAAGAGAGAGAGAGTCTCTAAATTTAGAGACTGACATAGAAACTTTGCTGGATGGATATAGAGACTGATGCAGAGTAGCAATAGTGATAGAGCACAGAGATAGAGTACCTGCTGGACTTGCTCTAACATCCCAATCCGGCTGTAAAACAAGTACAATACCGGTCTGTCCAAGTGGAAATTTGGTTTGGGGGTAAAATTTGCCACGTCTAAGTTGGCCAACTCGTTTAAGCTTAGTTCGTAAATTTCTCTGCCATACTTTAGCCTGTCTAAGAGAATCTTGTCACAAGTATGGCAATGAACCAAACGCACGGCAACCTCGGTCAAACTTGTCTAACACGAGACGTGTCCGGGTGTAGCAATGTTAGACGCTAACCAAACATGCCCATGTTTTCACACTGGTTTTGGGCTTAAAACTGGCTATCCAATTAGGCCCTAATTGAAGAGTAGGAATCGATTCGTTGCTTGACATTGTTGCATGCTCCGAGAAATCTGAATTTATTTCCTTCCATGCTAGTTTCATTAGCTGGGATATGCGGGAGCTGATGATTACACGGTTGAGATTGCCATTCAGTGGATATATACCATGTTTGTCTTTGGTGGCACAAGACAAAAGATTAATCTAATCTCAATAGCCAACTGTTGAAGCAGTACACAATTTTGGCCAGGGTTGTGGTTGTCTAAGGGTTTCAAATATCGAATCGGACTTAGAAAATCACTAGATCTCATGCAGCATTCATCTTTCATGAATTCGGCCATCAAAATATCTAGATTTTTCAGAAAAAATAATAGTTCAATTTTGATTGAAAAATCAGTTAATTTTGATTTTTGAAAGAAACCGATCAAAGCAACTCCTAGTCGAAAACTATCCTATCTTTTATAAAACAGGCCAAATCAGTTCCACCCCCACCCCACGTCTTCTTGCCTATCATCATTAGCTCATGTTTCTCCCCCAACACATCGAACCAACCTAACCACAACACACCACTACCACGGGCGCCTTCATCCTCATCGGCTCTACCACCGCCTCCTCCTCACTCCATCATCGTGAGCGTGGAGTTCCCCTCTCTATTCCTTCCCAACAGAGGGAAGGATCTAGGGCGCGTTTGGTTTACTTACTAACCCAGCCACACCCAAATTTAGACAAGCCACATGTACTTAGGCAATCGTTTGGTTGGTTTACTGACCTTAGCTCACCACAGCTCCTTAGGCATGGCCCGCACCGCTCGCCGCACAAATTTGCCCCCAAAGTTAGGCGACCGATTCGGCCGCCACAAGTGCCTACGACGCCCGGCCCGCTTTCCCCATTCCCTTCATTTCCCCTTTTTCGTTGCCTCTTTGTCCCGACCAGGCGATGGAGGAGACCCCGACCTAGGGTTTCCCAGCGAGAGGAGAAGGAAGGGGGCAACAACCGTTCCCGACGGCGGCGGAGGGCTGCGTCTTGGCGGTCTGGCATGGGAGGCCTGACCCATTGTGGGCGTTGGTGGTGGTCCCGCAGCGCCCGACCGCCTCTAGGATCTCGCCGCGACGTCGCCTCCCTCCAGGAGCCCGTCGAACCGGTCGAGCGGCAGCACGACGACAGCGGCGTAGCCAAGGTAAAATTAGTCGCCTGTGTGGTGTGTCCAGTTGGGGCTTTGCTTACTTGCTCCAGTTGGATGCTTTGCTTACTAGCTAGATGTTTGGCTTTGTTTGTCAAATCTTGCGGATTGGAATGAGGTCAATGTATTTTTCCTTGAATCTTGGACTTTTTTCCATCACCGATGAAAGAGATTAGCAATATTTTAGTTTATAACAAATGGTTCTACTAATCTCAGCTATTTGCATACATATTGGAGGTCTCTGGTTAATATGTGTGTATGTTAGGGCCGAACCGCTTGATCCATTGGCATGTACAACTTAGAAATTGGGAAATTAATATGAACCCTTATTACAATAGTCTTAAATTTTCGAATCGTCACCTTCTCACATCATCCTTGGAAAATTAGTATGAACTCATTTTCAGGTATCCTAATTTTTCTCAAATAGTCAGTTTAACCCATCTAGAACATGTATTTTTCTGAAATAGTCAGTTTAACCCATGTAGAACATGTATTTTTCCTTCATTGGCAGTTTAGCTATTTTTTCTCATAGCTGCATTTATGTAACTTCCCTCACACTTTTGTGTATGTTTATGATGTTTCATTCTTCCATAGATGGGTGCGCGGAAGTTATACCTCCAGTACTATAAATATTATTGTCATTACTTGCAAATGAGAAGGCTAATTATTAGTTTAGCTATATGCGTAACTCTTCATTGGTATGAGCTTCATATAAAAAAGTTGTCAAGAAAAACTGTGACATATGGACCTATGTCAGATAGAGACATGGCGAGAGAGTTATGACTGAACCGACTGTATAATGGCACTGAAGCCCACTGTATTAGTGAACTCCGCATGAGAAAGGTTGTCTTCCATAGATTGTGTAGCCATCTTAGGAACCGTGGGCTGCTAGTTGATACCTTGCATGTCACAGTGGAGGAACAAGTTGCCATTTTCATGCATATTGTTGGACACAAATGGACTAACAGATCGACGGGTTTCGAGTTCAACCGGTCCGGTGAGACAATCAGTAGGTATTTCAACTTGGTGTTAGATGCGATGTGTGTCCTTTCACGCGATATTATTACCATCAGGACCACAGAGACACATACGAGGATAACAACTAGCTTGGGCAGATTTCACCCTTACTTCGAGGTACGAACACACATATTTTCACCCTAACTTCTTCCTTATGTACCAAGCCATAACAAGACCACATTTTTGTGTCTTCTTCATAGGGTTGTCTAGGAGCATTGGATGGTACACACATAGCGGTATTTGTACCTATACACATGAAAGACATATTTATTGGTAGAAAGACCTATCCTACCCAAAATGTGTTAGCAGCCGTCGACTTTGACCTACAATTTGTATATGTTCTAGCTGGATGGGAGGGATCAGCGCATGATTCCTATGTGCTTGACGACGCTCTTTCTAGACCTACTAGTCTTAAAATACCTGAAGGTATTAAATGTAGGTCACTATATGTACGATTGCACCTTGCTGCAACTAATTGTGATTTATTGCCATGAAATAGGTCACTATTTCTTAGGCGATCTTTGGATATGCAGCTAGGAAGGGCATACTACCACCATACCGTGGTGTTAGATATCACCTTAAAGAATTTCAAGGCACTAGGCAGCCAGAGGAACCAAAAGAATTGTTTAATTTATGACACTCTTCTCTTAGAACAACGGTTGAAAGGGCCTTTGGAACATTGAAGAATAGGTTCAAGATTTCTTCAAGTCAACCATATTTCCCTCTTAAAACTCAAGTGAAGATAGTTGTTGCATGAACTAGATGTTGGACTGCTATGTGTAAGCTAATTGCCATTATGAGACTGCTATGTATGTAGGCAGCTATTTGTAAATTATGTGAACTGCTATCTGTTGGCGACTGGGAGGCGAGCCTCCGCAGTGCCAATAAGCAAGGAAAGGGGGTGCGAGGCCCGAAGGCGCCAATAAGGGGGTGCGAGGCCCGAAGGCGCCAATAAGTAAGGAAAGGGGTTCGAGCCTCGCACCCCTTTCCTTGCTTATTACGCCGCGAGGCTTCGCCTCCCAATCGCCGACATCTGGCGCCCACCGTGGGGCCCGATTTCGGTCTTCTCCTCGATTGAGTCGAGGATGGCCTTGTTGTCTTCTGGCGACATTGATACCGTGGACCTCAACTTCTGACGATCGCGGCGATCTCGGCGGCGTCGGCGAGTCGTATGAGGAGTGGCGGTGGTATCTCGCCGGGAGCTCGGTCAAGCGAGATGGAGGTGGAAACGCGCCCGCCTCGAGAGTAGCTGTCCGCTCTCGGCTTTGCGACACCTCGGCCGACTCACGTCAGCGAAACCCTCATGGAGGGACTGGAGGCACCGCCACCAGTGCCATATCCAGACGGACCGAGCGCATCCACGGCCACGTCCTAAGAGGAGGACCAGTCCTGCGCGCGCAACTGGCGCGCCGGCCCATCGAGGCCAGCAGCTGACCGGCGTGAGCCCATGGCAGTTGAGGGTGCCAAGGGCACCGCCTCCGTGGGTGACACCGACATGTCTCCTTCGCGGGAACCTGCCTCACGTCATGTCTTTGTGGCGTCAGGCGGGGTGACCCCACACCAGCCACGTGTTGACCCAAGCGGAGAGCACCAGCGGCGTGAGGCCGCTCGGAGCCTCTTTGCTGGGTTGGTTGGGCGAACCCTGGCGGATATCCGTCGCAGGTCTGCTGGCCCAACGCCCGCCGCGCGTGCTACACGCGCGCATTCGCCCACCACTACCGTCACCAACTTCGGTCTTTGCTTGATCGGCAAAGGGTTAAAACGATTGCCAGTCATGCGTGACTGGAGAAGGACCCGCGAGGTTCACCATAGCCGACCTAGGCGCGCGGTTCTTGGCGGCCTAGAGGAGCTCGGCCGGGGATCTCGGCGAGCACCTCGAACGATCACACGATGGCTCCTCGGCGGCGCGCGAGCGTTAGGTCGCGCCGGCAGGCGTCCACGTCCACAGCGGACGGCGCTCCTCAACGCACCCGGCGGAGTATTTTCCCGCCTCGGGCTGCTTCCAGGCGGGAGGCCTCCCGTTGGAAACAACGGGGCCGCCCTCGGATGCCCGGCCTTCTCCCAAGCTTCTGCGAGGCCTCCCGCCTCGCAAGTTTAAGCCGGGAGCATTGAGAAGTTCGGCGGAGTAAGAATCCGGCGAATATCTCGCCGTTTATACTACCGCCATCTGCCGCGGCGATAATGAGGCCGTAATGGTCAACTACTTCGGACACCGGGAACAGTGCGAGGCGCTCGGACAAACTTCGAGGCTGCTACGCATACTGGAAAGCCCCAGACCTCAAGCTGTGGTCCAAAGGGCGGAGAGGGCTGCAGGACTACGTCCGCAGGTTAGATCAGTCGTAACACCATTCCGTCGATCTCCGACGAGGCCATCATTGAGGCCTTCAGGAGGAGTTGAACACTGTTTCACCGAGGATCTTGAGCTCCATCCGGTCCATACATGGCCGATTTATTTCGTCTTTGCGGAAGGATACATCAACGCCTCGGCGGTGGAGCATAAGAGAGGCGGGATTTGAGGAGAAGGCGGCGGCGGACCGCACCGATGCCAGAAGGGTGATCTTAGAAGAAGAAGAAGAAGAAGAAGAAGAAGGAGCCATTGCGCCCCGCGCCACGTCCGCAGGTTGAGCCCGAGAGACCCGCTCCTCTGGCGACCGCCTCATGGCCCGCCCGGCAGTGGCGGAACGCGGCGAGGTGCAAGCAGGCGGGCGAGCTCCCGGCCTCGACCTCGACCCGGCCGGGGCTAACCCTCAAACAACCTCTTGTCTCCTCCATCGGCGATGGCCATGACCGCGTAATGCGGGGCGTGGGCAGCAGGTGGAGGACTTCTACGCAGGACGCGGGCCCATGCCCGAGCTCCCCGATCATGGGGTGCCAGACAACCGGGCACCTCAGGGCGCCCATGGCGATGCCTTCTAGGAGGCTCGCGCACACGTCGCGATGATCTTCGGCGGCACTTCTGCCTATAGCTCGCGACGCGAGCTTAAGGCCGCTGCCCGGGAGGTTTACCACCTCGAGAAGGGTAAGCCTAGAGACGCACCCCTGCGGTGGTCCCACTAGTCGATCACTTTCTCCGGGGATGATTGTCCCCCCGGAATGACCAGGCCCCAGCGTCGGCCGCTGGTGTTCTGTCCCACCATCAGCAACACGCGAGTCGATCGCGTGTTGGTAGATGGCGGGAGCTCCCTGGACATCGTCACTGCTCAAGTTCTTGAACAGATGCAGGTTCCGCGGTCCAAGATCAAGGACATAGCCATCCCCTTCCACGGCATTGTCCCTGGGTCGTCCCTATAGCCGATCGGGCAAATCGTCTTTGCCGTGGCGTTTGGGACCCCGAACTTCGGGGCGAGTCGTCACCTTCGAGTGGTGGACTCGAGCTCCCATCTAACGCCATCCTTGGGCCTTGCATGTCCAAGTTCATGGCGGCTACCCACCACGGCTACCATCGCTGAAGATCGGCCCTCACGGGGTCATCATGATCAAGGGCGATCACAAAACCGCAATGGCTGCGACAGCGCCTTGTCCATGGTCGGACAGCTTCTGGCGTGGCCGGCCAAAGCCGAAAGGCCGCCGTCCGCCCCAAGGTGGCCTTGCTGCCGTAGGAGCCCACCAAGGCAGTCCCTCTCCGAGGACGACCCGGCCAAGGTCGTCCACGTAGGGGTCAACCTCGAGTCCAAATAGGAACTCGAGCTCGTCATCTTCCTCCGGGCTAACGCAGACGTGTTCACGTGGGAACCGTCCGACATGCCCGGAGTCCCAAGGGAGGTCATCGAGCACAAAGCTAGGCTGTTGGTGACAAAAAGCTGTCAGACAGTTCTACTGGCGCTTCCCAAAATGGAAGGCCGACATCATCTAGGAGCAACTTGGCAAGCTCCTCCAAGCCGGCTTCATCCGAGAAGTCGAGCATTCCGACTGGCTAGCTAATCCGGTCATTGTCAAGAAGAAGGGTGGGAAGTGGCGAATGTGCGTCGACCATCGCGACCTCAACGCCGCCTGCCCCAAGGACAATTTTCCCCTTGCATAGACCATCACAGTCGGCCTTAGCAGCGGATTCGGCGCTCATGAGCTTCCTGGACGCCTACTCCGGCTATCACTAGATTGCGCTAGCAAGGGAAGACGAAGAGAAGACTGTCTTCGTAACACCTTTTGGTACCTTCTGCTACACGACCATGTCTTTCGGTCTGAAGAACGCGGGAGTCACGTTCCAGCGACTAATGCAGAAGACGGTCCCTGATCAGATAGGGTGCAACGTAGAGGTCTATGTAGACGATGTTGTTGTAAAAAGCAAAGTCCCACAGGACCATGTGACCGACATTCAGAAAACTTTTGCTAATCTTAGAAAGCATCAAGTTAAGCTGAATCCTGAAAAATGTGTCTTTGGTGTCCGGTCTGGGATGTTGCTTGGCTATGTGATAGGAAAGGCAAGTATCGGGGCAAATCCCGAGAAAATAGAGGCCAACGAGAATATGAGGTCGCCAACCTGCACCAAGGAGGTGCAAGCCCTCACTAGGAGGATGGCGGCTCTCAGCAGATTTATATCTCGTCTCGGCGGCGCGGCACCTTTTCTCGAAGATCTGCGTAAGCACGATGGTTTCAAATGGACGGAAGAAGCGAGGCCGCTTTTAGCGAGCTAAGCGTTACTGTTCACGTCTCCGTCTTAGCCACGCCAAAGCTCTGGAAGCTCTACTCTCTCTTTGGCGGTTGCCCACAGTATGTAGTTACTAGCGATCGAACACGAAGGCAAGCAACAACCCGTCTACTACGTGGCGAGGTACTTCACGGGCCTAAGGAGCGGTACCACGAGGTTGAAACTCTTATGCGCCTTGCTTATGGCCTCGCGAAGTTATTACTATTTCCAAGCCCATCAATAGCGGTCCCAACGAGTTTCCGACATCATTGAACCCGGACCTTGACGGGAGGGTCGCATAAAGTGGGCGATCGAGCTTGGTGAATTGACATCAAGTTCGTACCCGAACAGCGATCGATCCCAAATCGTGGCCGACTTCTTGGTGAGTGGACCGGCCGCCGAGCCTTGGAGGCTCGCCCGAGCTCATAAGCCAAGCGCGACTGGACCATGTTTTTCGATGGGTCGCGCCAATTGACGATCGGTGCGGGTTTATTCTCATCTCCCCAAGAAGAACAAATTCAGCATATCGTGCGGCTTCATTTTCCGCAGCGAACAATCTTTGCGAGTCTGAAGGCCTCCTAGCCGACCTCTGAGCATGCCTTGCGCTCGGCATAAAATGGCTAACAAATAAGGGATTCGCGGTTGGTCGTCGCCAAGTAAACAAGGAGTTTCAGTGTTGCGACGACTCAATGGCGCGATACTTGGCAGAAGTGAGAAAGCTGGAGAAACACTTCACGAACTTCAAAATGTGTTACGTTCCCAGACTAGCTAATAGTCTGGCCGATAAGCTCGCAAAGCTTGGCTCCTCACAAGAAACCGCCCTGGCGGGGGTGCTCGTGCAACACCTACTAAAGCCCTCTATTCCCTCCGGAGGAGAGGCCCCGAGAAGGCGGTTGCCTCGACCCAAGCGACCGTACCGTTTAGTTCCTAGAAGCGTATGACACTGGATAACGCCATTCGTCCAGTTCTTAACGCATGGAACACTGCCACAGAACACAGCTGAGAAATCCCGGCTCCAAAGACAAGCCCGACCTTACCGATTACTCGGGGGCTTGTTGTACCGAAGGGGTTCTAACGGCGTACTTTGCAAGTGCGTGACCCGGGAGGAAGGCAAATTTCTCCTCCAAGACATCCACGACGGGATCTGTGGGGCCCATGCCTCTTTCAGAACCCTAGTGGGGAAAACCTTTCGCATGGGGTACTACTGGCCAACTGCGTTGACCGACGCAAGGGAGCTAGTAAAATGCTGCCCAGCCTGTCAATATCATGCCCGGGTATCCCACCAGCCCGCATATGAGCTGCAGACTAACCCGCTAACCTGGCCATTCTCAACGTGGGGGATGGACATACTTGGTCCGTTCCCCAGAGGCCTAAAGGGCTGCACACACTGTTAAATCGCCATCGACACTTTCACTAAGTGGATCGAGGCGAACCGATGTCGAGCATATCCGCCAGACGGCCAAGAGGTTCCTTAGGAACAATATCGTGACCAGGTTCGGCGTCCCAAGTAAGTGATCGTGACAATGGGACCTGAGTTCACAAGTGAGCTATTCGGGACTCTGCGAAGAGCTCGGCATGAAGGTCGCCCTAGCCGGTGGCTCACCCACAAAGTAATGGTGCGGCCGAACGCAGCGAATGGGCAGATCATGCGGGTATTAGCGCCGAGTGTCTGACGCTCTCGCCGAGGAAAGACACAAGCGGGTAGAAGAACTACCCTCCGTGCTTTAGGCAGCCGAACAACCTCTAATCGAAGCTTGGCGAAACCCGTTTAGGCTTGTATCGGCTCGAGCGGTCCTACCGCCGAGCTAAGACTTGGTTCAGCTTCGTGTTGATTTTGCAGGCGGATCGACAACGACGAGGCGCGTTCTTGGACCTCGACCTATCTCGAGTCTGCGCGAGCAAGCACTCTGCAGTGGCGATACCAACAATCCTGCGGCGACGCAGCCAAAAATCTGAACCGGACCACGCCCGTGGGCGACCTGGTTTTAAGACGAGTTTAGAATCTGGCTCACGCCAACAAGCTCACCCCAAGATGGGAGGGTCCAGACACGGTCAGATCGACCCTTGCCCGAGTCAGTAAGATCGGCTATCTTGGATGGGAAAGTCCTCAACAGCTCTGGAACATCGGCCAACCGGAGGTTCTACGCCTGAGAAAAGGTCGTAAGTCTCCATTTTCCCCCCTATCTTATTTCCTTTTGTTCATCCCACTATTCCCTAGAGAGCCCCCAAACTAACCCCAGTGACCCAAACTCATGATCGGGCTTGGGAGAAAGCCCGGGCCGTTCCAGTACACATCGACAGGATAGTGGCTACGCAGAAGCCAACCCCCGGGATTCCCTTGCACATGGGTAAGCTGATATCCATCGCACCTCGCAAAATCCCGTGTGGGCGCACGCTTTCCGGCCCTATACCATAAGCCCGCATAAAACCTGCCACAGGCCTGGGATACCTCTAGAGTCCAACACTCTGCCTCTTGCAAAGGGACAGAGCTAGGGCCACAAGCTTCGTTCAAAAGCGTACGGTCTCTAAGCCATGCCCGAGCTTCTTCTCAGAAGCTCGGACATGACTCGGGGGCTAGGGTCGATTTTTCAAAAATTGATCTCTCTAAACCATGCCCGGGCTTCTCCTCAGAAGCTCGGACATGGCTCGGGGACTAGGGTCGATTTTTCAAAAATTAATCTTCTCTAAGCCACGCCCGGGCTTCTCCTCGAGCTTCGGACATGGCTCGAGGATTAGGGTCGATTTTTCAAAATTGATCTTCTCTAAGCCACGCCCCTTCTCCTCGAAGCTTCGGACATGGCTCGAGGACTAGGGTCGATTTTTCAAAAATTGATCTTCTCTAAGCCACGCAAGGCTTCTCCTCGAAGCTCGAGACATGGCTCGAAATTGGGTCGATTTTTAAGGGTCGATTTTTTCTAAGGGTCGATTTCTTAAAAAGTTGATTTTTCAAGATCAGATACCCAATCAAAGGACTTCCGATCTTCTCTAAGCCACGCCCGGGCTTCTCCTTAGAAGCATGGACATGTCTCGGGGGCTAGGATCGATAGGACTATACTTCGTTTTCAATCTTTTCTTGCCTACACGACTACTAACGTTCGTTTGCATGCAGGAAAGACAAACAGAAAACGGAGAGAAGCAACAATAACCACAAGCAACATTATTAAAAAGGTTCCGGGATGGCTTACAAGCCAGCTACATTCAGTCCCAGCGGAAGGGCCCCAGAAACCCGGCAATGACGTCGACAACCTCGGCAAGCACCGGGGCAGCCTCGACCAAAGCCGCGGCGGCAGCAGCATCGCGGGCACGGGCGCTGACCAGCACCTCCACGAGCGGATCAAAGGCCCCGCGAAGTCGCGGGACGACTTCAACCATCGCTTCGACCCTGGCGACGTCATGGGCGCGCGCCTCCTCCTCCGCAATCTCGGCCATAGCAAGGTCGAAGTCAGCCCAAAGCTCCGCCAACTCTGGATCACAAGCCATGGAAGCAGGAGGGCAAGGTATGGAAGAAAGGAGTCTGAAATAAGAAGTGACCATCGCATTGGTCCCTTTTTATAGCCAGGATTTGGGAAGCCGAAGCGATCCTAGAAGTAATGGCGTTGGGAAGCAGTTTCGACGTAGAACTGTTTCCAAGACTGAACGCGAATGTCTCTTGGGACATGGCGCAAGCAATCAAGACGACGATCGGCATTCCAGGAAGAAGTGACGAAGCAAAGAAGTCAAAACAAGTCGACTGCATTAATAAAGGGTATTTACAAGAGCAGGCCGGATTATCACCCAACAAAAAAGGAAAAGAAACAAAAAAAAGGGCCTACGGCTTAGGCTGGCACTAGAGCTTCCGAAGCTCGGCCAGCAACTCCTCATGATGGCCCTGAAGATCGAGGAGCTCCTTCTCTTTCGCAAGGCGATCTGCATTTTGACCCGTAAGGCCGTTGGCGACCTCGGGTCCCGCATGGTATCTGGTGGGTCTTAGCAGAACCCTCATCCGCGGTTCAGCGACCTTCGTGCAGGAAAGCTCCACGGCAAGGAGGTCGCACTCCTCTACCGCATGAGCAACCTCAGTGACACGGCACGCCTCCACTGACCGGAGGCGTTCCTTGAGCTCAAGGGCGCGGTCGCGTTCGGCCTTAAGGGCCTCCAATGACCGGCAAGAAACCTCCTTGGCGTCCTCCTGCGCCACGGCTAAGGCCGCCTCAGTCGCTGCAGCTTGAGCCTCCAGAGCTATCGCCTGGACTGAGCTCGAACGAGCTTCCTCAAGCTCGGCGCGTGCGGCATTGGCTTCCGTTGCCACCGCAGCGCCGACGACCGCGGGGCCTCTTGTTGACATCGTGCTTAGCCTCAAGCGAGCAAGCCATGCCGACAAGTTCACGGTAGATCTGCACGGGAGGATAGACTAAGGAAAAGGAGGACGAGGCGGGGAAAACACAAGACAATAAAAACCAAGCCGGAGGCACTTACCGCTTAGCGACCGCCACGGCCGCGACATCGTGCGGCGTCTGGAACACCCCCTGGCGAGGGAGCACCGCGACCTGGCGGCCCGAGCTGTGGCCCGAGCTACTTGGCCCCTCGGCCACCTCTCCCGCAGGCTCGGCCGCCTCCCCAGCAAGCTCGGCCCAGCCTCCCGCAGGCTCGGCCACCTCTCCCATAGGCCCGGCCAAGTCTCCCGCAGGCTCTACCGCTCCTCCTGCGGGTTCGGCCGAGTCTCCCGCAGGGTCGGCCGCTCCTTCCACCAGCACGACCAGGCCTCCCGTCGGCTCGGCAGTCTCTTCCGCGACCTCGCGAGCTCCCCCTGTCGGCTGCGCTGATTCCCCCACAAGCTCGGCAGCATCAACAGCATGGAGACACGGCTCGGGGGGGAAGTCAGTCTGCACCGCGGCATCCACCGGAAGCCCTCTCCCGGTCGGTCGCCACCAATCCTCGGCGTTTGGCGAGGATTGGTCGGGCCGGACGGCGTCTTGCGGCTCCATGTGACGATCCCGAGGTGGTGCTCAATCCACGCCAAGGCGTCGGCGAGATCCACCCCGAGGCGGTCCGCGAAGCCACGCTCCTGGCGCGCCGGAACAATGCTCGCGGCTATGATGACCGGACGGGCGGTCCCAAAGAGAAGAAGAGTGTCGATCGCGTCAGCGGAGGGACGGTATGTTGCTCTGAAAAGCTCCGAATGCGCGGATGTCGATCGGGCGCCACCGGTCGAGTTCGTCCCTCAACGTGGATTGGCGCCAGGCGCTCGGTGCCGTGATAGGTCTCCACCTTCACGAGCGCGGCCTAGGGGCGCGCGTCCTTGTGTGCTACCAGCAGGAGGACGAAGGGTCTCGAACCGGGCCGGGTTTGCCCTTAACGAGTTCATTCTCGGGGCCCCGCCCTCCGCTTGCCGAATAAGTTCCCCGCTTGGGGGACAAGAATCGAAAAAAAAATCAAGGGAGAATCAGAGCACGATCAGCCCAAGTGCCATAACCAACAAAGAAAAGGGACGGGAGAAGCCGGCATGCACAAGTGGCTTACGTCCAGCTGCGACGGCCGCCTCGTTCATCTCGTCGTCCGAGTCGTCGTCGTCGGCACAGACTAACCGCCCGCCGGCGCTTCTTTGGGTATCCGCGCACCGATCGAATCCCGAGCACAGGAACCTCGGCCGGTTTGGATCGAGACGGATTTCTTGGCATAGGCGCTGCCGCCATCGTGGGCGACCTTGCGGAAGCGACCGGCCGGCTTATTCCCAGGCTGTCGCTGGGGGGTAGCCTGCCCTTTCCGCGCCGGGGCCAAGCTCGCGTCGCCACCGGCCGACGATTTGGCGGCCCCCGGGACCGCCGCCGACGCGGATGCGGCAAGCCCGGCTCCCGCTCTCGCTTCCCCCTGCGAAAAAATAGGCCGTGGGACGTCAACTCACACACATGAGAAAAACCGCTCCAGGGACACCTAAGCCCGCAGAAGCACGTACCTCGTCCAGGACATTGCGGACGCCCAAGCCTGACGGCCCGTTGTGATTCGCGGGCAGGAGGAGCCCCACGACCCGGATCACATCGTCTTGGGGTAAGGCTACAGAGGAAAAAGGGCGGGAACATTACAAATGCATTCGAAGAAAAGCTCGGACAAAAAGCTGCAAGGTCAAGAACGAAGACTAACGGGAAGTGCCTTCGCGGGAGAGATCATCCCACCCGCGGATCTCGAAGAAAGGGCAAACCCGCTTCCTCAGCGGGCTCACCCGGTGCCTGGTGAAGTCGGCTACGATGTCGAAGCCGTTGAGCCTCCGGCTGGCCAAGTCCCGAATCTTGGCCGCCAGGGCTACCTCCGCCAGCTCCAGCGTGGGCCGGGGCATCGTCACCTTCCCAGGGCTCGCGTTGGCGAACCAGAATCGGCAGTTGTCGAGCTTCTCGGCGTAATACCACTGCGATGCCCACCCCCCGACGTTCTCCTTGGCTCTGAACACCGGGTACGAGGACTTCATGTCGCGGCGGAGCTTGAAGTAAGCGCACCCCGCCACATTGTTTCCGCCGGTCGTGGTCAGCTCGTAGAAGTGGGGGAGGAGACTGACCGTCGGTTCCACCCTGACGAACGCCTCGCAGAGGTGCGCGAAGATCGTCAGGAACAGGATCGAGTTGGGATTGAGGTTCACCAACTCGATCCCGCACTAGGCCAGGACGGAATCGACAAATTCGGACTCCGGAACCCGGAGTCCATGAATCGCGAAGAGCTCGAAGCAAACAAACTCCTTGCTCTTGGGCGCAGGAACCGCCTCTCTGCCGGCCGCCCTCCACCCGCCGACCTCGATGAAGCCGGCAGTTTCCAACCCCTTCAGGTCGTCCTCGGTGAGGAGGCTCTGCGTGAAGGGGGCCATCGGGAAGAGAAGGATCGGAGAAGAAAGATGGCGGAGAGGCGGAGGAAGGAAGAAGGCGAAGGGACGCGAGTAGTACAAGAAGGCGTGAGAAGAGATGGCGAAAAGAGAAACCACGATATAAACCGGCGAGGGAGACGAACCGTCACTGTCCGCGGGAGACGTCAGAACCCGAGGAGAAGGAAGCGGCGCGTGTGTCGCGCCGATTTGGGATTCCCGCCAAAGCCGTGGGGCCTCACGCGAAAAACCAAGCTTTTGCGGCGGTTACGAGATAAACCTCGGCGGCATGTCACCATCCGCTCGAGGCTCGGGACTAGGCTGTTGGGGAAAGTATGTGGCCCATGAAGGTTCAGCCCACTTACTTCTGCGGCCCAGGGGAGGCGAGCCGGGGCCCGACAAGCTCGCGCCCGAGCTGCGGCCCCTGTGCAGCTCTGTGAACATGTAAGTAAGTGGGTCGAACCTTCATGGGCCACATACTTTCCCCAACACTATCTGTAAATTATCTGTAAATTATCAGGACTGCTATGTGAACTGCTATCATGTTACTGGCTACTGAGATTTTATATGTGGGAAATGGAAGGTCTACCATGATTTATCTGTTTTCTTGTTTTTGCCATATCCATAATTCTTGGGCGGCCTACAATGACTCATTTTAATTTCTTGACTGATTTGTGTATCAAAGGGAATGATCTCACTGTGCTAGTAGAATGTTGTAACTAAAGATAATTGTTGAGGTACATGATAGGTGAAACATTGGTGCATGGTGAATGAGTTTGATGCATATTGTTGGTGCAAATAATTCATCCATGTATCATGTGAAATCGATGAAACATCATACCGTGTTAATCAATGTGTTATTGTTTTCTCTAGTCGTGGTTTGTTGCTTTGATGCTGATTGGGGCCATGTGGCCGAGTGATTTTTTCCTCATGTTTTTATAATCAGTGTGTTCCACATGGTAATATACTTATCTCTATGCTTTAATCATATACAAAACCTAGAGATTATCAAGGGTTCCATGTGCAACACGAAGCAACCAACTGCTACATCCAAGAGTCAGTAAGGAATTGAAAGTCCATTTCATATTGTAAACTATGTAAGAAATATTGCTGTACATGTATGATAATTGTCCATGCTCTTAGGCAACTAATATGTGGCAACTATTCAAACGGCTGCCTCTAAGGCATGCCTAAACGGGATGTGTGGTAAGAAACCAAACGCGTGGCACAAAATTCTTAGGCTTGGCTAAGTTTAGCATGGTAATGAACCAAACACAGGCTAAGTTTAGCCAAGTTAGTTCTGCCACACTTGTAGCATTATGCTAACTTTAGGTGAGTCAAGGTTAGGCACAAACCAAACGCGCCCCTAGTCTTCACAATGCCAATGGGCCTCCACGATAATTGGTCCACCATTCTCTCTCATTTTTGCATTTTCCCCAATTTCTAGGCTAGGGTTTCATTTTTAAAAAACCAGATGAATGTTTTTTTCAAAAACAATTTCATGTCAAAGGATTGTAATAAATTGGTACTATTTTTAGAAATTGTATATTTTTCATTATTTGGAATTTAAAGTTGAAACTAATTTTTTTTAATTTAGACCGATTTGAAACCCTAACTTGGTCGGTTTTGCTACTCGTACCCCAAAGGTATCATCGAATCGCAATAATCAAGTGATTATTGACGATTTTAGGAACGCTGGGTCCGCATCTGGTTGGAGGCTGAAGCAAATTTTTGCATCTACAGTGCAAAAAAAATATGACATTTGTGTTCCACCTAAACTAATTTTTAGATGCCATTACAGAACCTCCTAATCCCTATAGTGACATCACTTTGTCACCTTTACCTTATATTCCATCACATATTTTAGGTTTTACCTTGTATATCGTCGTTAGCTCCGTAATGTTCCATTTTTCGGAAGCCATCCATAATGCCGAAAATGCCGCTTTTAGAATTTTCAGATTTAAAAATTAGAAAATTGTAATCTCCTATATTTTTATTCCAAGTTGAGTGATTCAAATTTCTAAATTTACATATAAAAAAAACATGTTTTACGTACTGTTATGATTTTATATTTTTTATTTCCAGTATTTTTATGCTCTTGTTATCGTGAGATATAGACAATGATTTTAAAGTAAAATGTCACAACATATTATTTTTTAAATGTAACATCAGTACAGGATGGCCTCACAGATACATGGAGGTACATATGGAACTCTGAGAATTACACATCCAAACAATTCTATCAGTTTCATTTTAATGGCATAGATGCCCCATTAGTTTTCAAGCTGATTTGGAAACGTAATTGTATCACCAAGCATAAGATGTTTATTTGGCTGCTCATCATTGATCAACTCAACACAAGAAATATGCTCCGAATTAGGAAAAAATTCCAGGGACTCCTTTCTTCTAATTGTGAGCTTTGTTCGACTGGAGCTGAAGAATCTTCGTTGCATCTTTTCTTCAATTGTCCTTTTGCAAAGCAGTGCTAGAGATATCTCTCTATTCAGTGACCAGCAACAGATGTACATCAAGTTGGAAGAATCTCAGAGCTCATTGACTTTGCAAGGCTGAATTCACAAGACAACTTTTTCAAGGAAATGCCGCAAACATTGACTGCTAGGCGGCCAGCGTGCCTGATATACGACGGACCTCGTCAAATATACCAAGTAACCAATGCAATCCATCCAACCTCGATGCAGCAGACCTATGCGCTATAAATACGGACGACGCTTGTGGCTCTCTCCAAATTGGAATTACCAGCGCGCGCGTAAGCAAGAATGGGAAGTGCTCCGGCCACCATCCACGACATCCGGCGTGCGCAACGTGCCGATGGCCCCGCGGCCGTGCTCGCCATCGGCACGGCGAACCCGGCACATTGCGTGCCCCAGGACGAGTTCCCTGACTTCTACTTCCGCGCCACCAAGAGCGACCACCTCACCGGCCTCAAGGACAAGTTCAAGAGAGTCTGTAAGCATTCAATCAGCTCTAGCTAGCATCCCTGATTTTTTCATCCATTAATTGTTTATTTGTTTCAGCAAGTTTTTTCCTGAACTATATATCTCCATCAATTTGTTATGTTCTCTTAGAATTCTTGCCCATGCGCTTGACTGTTTCTGGTGTATCTCAGGTCAGAAGTTAGGGGTGCAGAAACGCTACCTCCACCACACCGAGGAGCTGCTCGACGCCCATCCGGAGTTCCTTGACCACGCCTCGCCGTCCCTCGACGCCCGGCTAGACATCGTCGCCACTGCCGTTCCAGAACTCGCAGCGAAAGCTTCGAACAAGGCCATCGACGAGTGGGGCCGGCCAGCCACAGATATCACGCACCTCGTCGTCACCACCAACTCCGGCGCGCACATCCCGGGGGTGGACTTCCACCTCATTCCACTCCTCGGCCTCCGTCCCTCGGTTCGCCGCACCATGCTCTACCTCAACGGCTGCTTCGCCGGCTCCGCCGCTCTACGCCTCGCCAAGGACTTGGCCGAGAACAACCGCGGCGCGCGCGTTCTGGTGGTCTGCGCCGAGCTCACCGTCATGCTCTTCAGTGGCCCCGAGGAGGGCAACTTCCAGACACTAATCAACCAGGGGTTGTTCGGTGACGGCGCCGGCGCAGTCATCGTCGGTGCCGACCCCATCTGCCTGGTAGAGCGCCCGCTGTTTGAAATCGTCTCCGCCGCGCAGACGGTGATCCCGGAGTCCGAGCACGCCATCAACATGCATCTCACGAAAGGTGGCTTCGGCGGCAACATCTCCACGAGGCAGGTCCCGGTGTTCATCGGAGACAACATCGACCGGTGCCTTGCGGACTCGTTTGGGCAGCTCGGCATTGGCGCCAAATGGAACGACCTCTTCTGGGCGGTGCACCCCGGCTCCGCTGCGATCCTGGACCACATCGATGCGGTGCTCCATCTTGAGCCCGAGAAGCTGTCGGCGAGCCGCCGTGTGCTGAGCGAGTACGGGAACATGTTCGGGGTGACGGTGATCTTCGTCCTCGACGAGCTGCGGCGTCGTAGGGACAGGGGAATTAGCGAGGAGGCGGCCGAGTGGGGGGTATTAATGGCGTTCGGGCCAGGCCTCACGGTTGAGACGATGGTGCTGCACGCACCGTAAAGCAGGAAATAGCGATGGCATAAGAAGATGAACAGAAGTATAGCGAAAACAAAATAAATCTGTCCCTGTGACCCTAAGGTCCATGTTGCTTATGAGACATTTTCGTTCATGTATATATAATCGTTTGCTCAAGACTTCTCTTTTATGAAATGTCAAAGGAAAAAATATCTATTTGGTTTATAAAAAATATATGTTATATCAATTTGGTACCTGATGTATAATAATTATTATTACAACAGATCCTTGATCTATCAAAACTGGACACAATATGTCCTTTGACTAGTCAAAGAATGTTTTTAGATTGTTTTCACTGACGTGGCATTCCATGTCACTCCCTAACTCTTATCTCTTTCATCTCTCTCTGACATCTCTTTCCCTCCTCTCCCGATGTGCTCTTTGGCTCACACTCTCAACACAGCCTCCGGCCACCTTGGTCTCTCACCCTCTCTCCCTCCCTCTCCTCCCCTGCCAATGCGCTCGCCGACCGACGCCCTCACAACCATGGCACATGCGAAGTAGTAGGAGGTGGTACTAGCGGTGGTGCCCTTGCCAACATGGCGTAGTGGAGGAACCGGGCGGTGGCGGTCGGAGACGAGAGGTGCAGTGAGGCACAACAAAGGAGGTCAGAGATGGGTAACACTCAACATCCAGTTGATGAGGCCAGCGTCGGGGCATAGCTTGGCGGTGTGGGGCACAAGACAACACAGGAATGGCTTCATGGTAATGCATGGTAGCGCGGCAGCGTGGCGGAGACAGGCAGCTAATGCTGGCGATGCATACGCCAACGCTGAAGATCAGATCGACATAATGGAGAAGCTTAGGACTGACCCATCATCCTTGGCAGTAAGGTGGCTGGGGTGTAATGGAGGTAGGGCCCTGCGGTGGTGTAACAACCCTATAGAGGTGGCATCGGTTGGAGCAGTTGAGGTAGAGGAAGATCTGGTTGGAGCTGGGGGACCGCGGTGCACTGGCAGGCTGGTAGCATGCTTGGCGCCTGAAGCGCAGAGCACCTCCTTCCTTCCCTTTTCCTTGTGTCAGGCAGAGAATTATAGAGGGGAAGAGGTGGAGAGGAAAGAAGAGGGATGATGAGTGGGCCATTGCTAAAAAATTAAAAAAAAATGAAAATGCCACTTGTGCAGACCACATGACTATTAGGACACATAAAATTGTCCACCTAATCACCATCTCGCACAAGACCACTCAAAGAAGTTATTTGAACGGTCAAAAGACCATTTTAAACCAGTTTATTATTAGAGGACCAAATTAACCTAGTATTTCAGTTCAGAGATAATTTTGGTACAATGGGTATAATTCATGGACCAAATAATATTTTTCCAATGTCAAAACATGTCTAAACTATGGTATATAATAGGAAACAATACATATTTGGTCCCTAAACTATGCCCATTGTACTAACTTAGTCCCTAAACCGTAATAATGGATGAGAGTGGTCCTTAAAGTATCAAAACCATATCGTTTTGTCCTTTGACTGGTCAAACCCATTTTAAGAGTGGTTTTGGCTCACTTGGACGCTGATGTGGCATGTTTGCCCGCGTGGATGCCCTCGTGGTATGTGACGTAGAACTTTTATAGTAGGAAAGAGAAATGGCCCCTGTGTCATTCTTTCCTTCTCTCTTTCATATCTTTCTAGACCAAACTATCCCTCCTCTTCATCTTTCTCCTAACTCCTCTATCTCTCCTTCCTCCCCTCCTCACCCTGACTTAGTCCACTCTTTCTCCTTCCCATCCTTCCTCTCCTCAAGGTGACTCCTCCACTGCTTCTTCCTTCGACTCCTCCCGCCGTGTCCCCTTCGCCCTCCTCCTTTCCCAGCTTACTCCAACCATGCCCGGTAAGGTCAGAGGCCCTAGCCATATGGCTACTACCCGTCAGATGCGTCACCTTCTTGCTCAACAGCCCGCTCATCTGCACTACCGACATTGAACTTGCACCATCGGACGTCTGGGTTCTTGTCACTGAAGGAAACAACGAGCTTGAGGATCCATCATCGTCGACCTGTTTGACTCGACTGCTGGTACCGACACACCATCACCTGAAGCAGCGACACAGTTCCGTCTCTCTTTTTTCTCTGGCGGCAACCCACCTCCTCCCTCTCCTAATCTCTCTCCCCCTCCCTATCTCTCTTCAATCCACACCAGCATGAGTTGAAGCAAGAAAGGCAGAGCACAGGAGCAGCTGTAGATCTAGAGATGGCTACGGTGGGGGAGTTGCACACTCGTCCGGCCATCCTTGCACACGGGGAAGGACATGGCGGCCCGCTCTCGGCAGAGCATCATCTCGTGCAGGGGTCGGGACGGCATGGACGCCCTCATCTTTGTCCGCATCCCTGTGCTCATCCGATGGCCGCCACTGCTCCGACGGTGTGGCATCGCTGGCAGTAGACCATGGGTGGATAGGAGAGAGAATAGAACAGGAGGGAGAATGAGGTGACGTGGCTAGCGAGGGTTGAGGTGGCGTTTCAGCCAGGCATTCTAAACATGCCACGCTAGCTTTTACGTTAGCCAAAATCATTCTTAAACTGGGTTTGACTTGTCTAGCTAAGCACCAGAACATCACAGTTTTGATACTTCGAGGACCACCACTCTCACATGATATTATGGTTCATAGGCCAATATGATACAACTGGCATATATAGTTTAAAATCCAAATAGATAAGTTTTCCCGTATTACAGATCGAATGCCATGTGCAGCAGTAGCAGCCCTTCAGCTTGCATTCGTCGACGTCTCTGGAGTCCGGGCGTCAGGATGTTCGAGACCGCGACTGCGGCCTCTACAGGACCATGTCAAGGTCGGATATATATATGGTCCTCAAGGTCGGATGGTCCTCCGATCCTTATCTACCATCCAGAGAAAAAAAATATATCGTTTTCAACTTTTTAACGGATCAGGTCGGTAAGCTGAAATTCCATTCGAAATTTTAGGAATTTTTTCGGATGAAAATTTTTAAACGAAAATTGACTTTTTTGAGTACTTAGAAAAAAGGAAAATTAGGAATTTTATTTGGACAGAATAAAGCGAAATTTGACTTTTTTAAATTCCATGAAAAAAATGATTGCACAAGTGACTGTTCTGTATAATGTCACGCACTCGAAGCCTCCCAATTCCCATGCCAGATATTCTCACCGAGCTACGCACAAGGGTCCAATACTATTACTACTGGCTGTAAATACTTATTTATTTATTGTAAACCAAACATGAACTTTTCATTTTCCGATTTAAGGTTTTTTTTGGCTGCAAGGGAGATTATTTCCAGCGAAAATTGAACCCCATAGGGATTTTTTTTTTGTCATTTCACATCTTGCAAAGAATATTCCAGAGAATATCCCTCTCTATCTTCCTAAACACCATGCATGCCCTGCTCAGCCCGTTACCCCTCTTTTCTCCACCGCTCTTCTCAATTCCAAGCCTCAACAACTCCGTTCTTGTCAATCCCAGCCTCAGCAGTAGCCGCTAGGAAGTGACGCCGCCGCCAGGGGAGCCAAGCCGTCGTGAGGGAGCAGCACCGCTACTCGGTGTTGGGGACCTGCGCCATAGCCAAGGGAGTTGCCGTCGTCGGGGGAGCCGAGCCGTTGTTGAGGGAGCGCCACTGGTCGCCACCGGGGAGCCGTGCCGCAGTCAAGGGAGTTGTCGCCGGGGGAGCAGCATCGTCCATCCCTTTGGTCTACGCGTCAGAGCTACACCGCTGCCGGGGGAGCTACACCGATCTCCCCTGTGGTCTTTGTGTTGGAGCCACACCACTGTTGAGGGAACCATGCCAATCTCCCCTGCAGTCTTCGCGTTGGAGCCGTGCCGCCGCCGGGGAACAAGAGGAAGCAGGGCAATGGGGAGAAGATTGATCTAGATGGTGGGGAGCAACGAGGTGTGGAGATGGCGTCGGGTCGATGGCCGGTGGGGAGAGCGAGGAAGGTTCAGTAGGATTGGTCATTAGTGATGACGACAACTTCGGGTGGAGATTAGAGATGGTCAACGGTGGGCGGCAAGAGAGAGTACAGAGGAAGACGGGAAACTACCTCACGTCATTAGTGACGATGATAGCTATGTGTGGAGACTAGAGAGGGTTAGCAGTGGGCCTAGGGTTGATGCTTCGGAGGAGGTAAGAGGGTACAGAGGAAGACGGGTAACTATCTCATGCCATAGGAGGAGATTTTTTCCACCCCAGGTTTTGGCTGGGTTTGGTGGGGATTTTTGCCTTCCCCACGTCATTCAGAAACCACTCCCCCCAGGATTGTCCCTCCTGGGAATTTGGCCCTGGGATCCCGACGGGGGAAGAGGCTCCAAACAAGCCCTTAACTTTTAGCGTGGGGCCGAGGGCATGGATGAGGGATCGGTAAAGCCTAAATCCGGCGATTGCCGCCAAAATATCACCAATAAAGTTTTCCCTCTAATCAATCACAACATAAACCAAGGCTCATGAGCCACCTGAGGTAGACTTGTTTCCTAGCGCAACACAAGATTAACTAAAAACTCCAAAAGGGTAAATGGCTGATAAGTTTACCTCAGTTTTCGGCATTGTTTGTTATAGCTATCCAACAAAAGTTGTGGGCTATAAGTAGAAGGCTTTAAGAGATTTAAAAGTTAAAAAATATTTAAATTATGTTTTAAAACTTCAAGAAGAAACACTAATAGCTATCAGTAGAGGGCTTTAAGAGACTTAAAAGTTAAAAATATTTAAATTATGTTTTAAAAACTTCAAGAAGAAACACTAATATACTTAAAAAGAGCTATAAAGTGTAAAAACGTTTGACGTATATAAAAAGGGCTTGACTTAGACTTAAAGTTAAGCCTGAATTAAAAAGTTAAACGCTTTGGCTTTCTTAGTCTAGCTTTTTTTTTTAATTATAAAGCTACCTCTAAAAACTTAAAAATAATATAAACTAAACGAGCCAGCTTGGAGAAACAGATTGGAGAACCTATTCAAGTTCAGTTTTATCGTTCAGCACAATCAGCTTGTTTATTTAGCTCGGCTACTCTAAACAAGCTTTAATGTATGGCTGTAATATAGGTCTAAGCCATAGTAAACAAGTCCTAAGCAGAGGTTAGATCCATATATTGGTTCATGTTGCTTATCAAACATTTTCGTTCGTGCATGATTGTTTGTTTGGACGTTCCTTATTTGACTGTCAATATTGAATACTTAATTAATGTTGAAGAAATGTGGAGAGTTGTCTGAACAAGAATATACAATGTGCCATGCCCGCCAGACATTCAACTGGCGGACATACAAATGTCTTCGGTCATCAGGTTGTCCCCGTCCGCGATGCCATGTTCCACGGTACCACGTCGAGGTCGTAATCCGCGCCCCCGAGCATAACATTACCATTTTCAGGCGAGGTAAGTGCTGACTGCTGACAAGACATGGTTCCTTTCCACTCAATCAAAATCATATTAAAATTTACTATTTCAAATTTATCATTTTTACCTGCCATAGGCTATGTCGATAATCGGAAGGAGACAATAACCCTACTCCAGTCGCATGTATATGTTTGTTTTATTGCGATGAGATTGCGGGATACGGGGAATACCCTCTCCCTTCTATAGAGAGAGGTATTTTTAATATAAGGTATACATAGTTTTGGCCCCATACGACCTGGGAAACTTATTCAAATAAGTTAGAATCCAACCAGATTTACAGCAAACACACTAACTTGCGTCTCAAGAAACATCTATATCCAGAAGGCTTCAGAGTCCGGACATGGAAGAATTTCCGAGGAAGCGGGAGCATTGGGCTGACCATACAGATGCACCTCTTCAACGGCTCATCCCTAGGTATCAGTCCGAGCATGCCACATTCTCTTTATTCTTCCCGGTTACGCACCCTAGGGGTATGTCATGTATGACTTAGCTGTAAGGATATTTTATCCAATCCTCGACAGCTAGCCCCAAGGCTTAAGTGAAAAGCTACTTGATCGGGTCTTCTCCTTGAGCCTAAAAACTCGAAGAAGGGATTAAAAAACGGTAGCGAAGCACCACCACCTCATCCAAGCAAGCCATACTCGGGAACGAGTATAAACCATCAATAATACTTCATATGAGACATGCTCAGGAACAATACTAAACCACCAAGCATAAGCTGAATTCACTCGACCCGAGCAAGGTCTAGGCGAAAAAGCTCTCTCTAATGGTTACATTGTCCATAACTTCTACTATAACACGCTGCGGGAATCTCGCTACACACGTCGGCCCACAATTCGCGAGCCCATCTTTTTTAGGCGAAATAGTTATGCCTTTCGGTTTCTCCACTCATACTATAAATAATTATGCACAGTAAGAACACCCTTCACTTGCTCTCATCCTTCCTGCACTAGGAACACTTAGTGCAAGAGAATCCTCCCGATTTTTCTCTGCCTCCTTCTTCCCAAATCACTCCCATGGCTAAATTTGGACCAAGCTCCATACTACCGAGTGTCTGCTCAAGCTCGAAGAGTTACGCCACCTAGACACACACTCATGGTGAGCATCCGGAATAGAGGTATCATGACAAAGGATGACATGAAGAATGGAGAGGAACACCCCTCGTCCTTCGCCGAAGCCCCTACATCAGGAGAGGAGGAAGCCCTGAGCATAGAGCATGCTCGGGACAAAGTCCGAGAACCCCGAGAGGAAATGCCTCCCTAGGGAGTCCATGCCTCTGCCACTTCCGAGGGCGCCAAGTAGGCCCAAGAACTCAAAATGCTCAGGAGGAGGCCGCATGAACTCCTGAGGTGGGTCCTACTCAGGAGGAGTCTCCTAATCAAATTCCCGAGGGCCTCGGGTAGCCTCTAAGCACGCAGGGTGCCCCTGATGTCACCACCGAAGTCCCGGACGTCACCCGCCAAGTGACTCTTCTTGCCCTTCCTTGAAAGGATTTGGCGGCGACTGACAACCCTGAGCACGGAGCCGCGAAGTAGGATCTCTTTGGCTCGCTGCGCAAGGAGAATGTCCTCACCCAGTTTCAAAGCAACCTGCTTGCTCAGTGCTCCTTGGTTACAACTCTTGAGCTTACGTTGTTTCATACTTCATCCTTGTTCGGGTCAGTTAGCTCTATCTTTACTGCCGTAGCTGGTCGAAGACACCTGCACTGACTTCTAGGCAAGCATGATAGCCCTTGAAGAGATCGCCAAGGCCCACATCGAGCAAGAGGCTAGGATTGTGTACTTGGAGCAACACCTCTTTGGGGCTCAAGCCTATTTCAAAGCCAAGGTTGCATGTCTTGATGCCCAGGTAGGGACAGTCGCGGTGAGGAACCAGGATGTCATCGTTGCACTGGAGCAGTAGCATGCCTGGTCTCGATTCCTAGAGGCCAAGGTAGGAAAACTCACCACTGTCGCTTGGGAAGCTTCAGACCGAGCCAAAGAGAGCCAGGAAGCGGCTAGGTGCCTACGGGTGGAGGTCCAGGAGGGGTGCCAAGTGCAGATCTGGGTTCTGACTCTCCAAACGGAACTTGACGAGCTGAAGGAAAGGCTCTCATATTTGGAGTCGGAGAAATGGACCAGGCTCTAGCGGCTTCCCCTTAGCAGTTTTGTAGTTTCCTTTGTAACCTTGTTAATTAATAAATAAAACTCGGTTTTATGAGATACTAGGCATTACCTAAGCTTTACCTTGGTAGTTTCTGAGTTGACGGTATCTTCTTTTATCCTACAAAAAAGAGCAAGCAAAATATATATTGCAACAGAAGTTGGAACAACATGATCCTAACCTTAGCCCCCCGCTTAAATTAAGTCTCACACACCAAATTTGTGAGAACGGATTTAGTCACAAGAGAGGTAGCAGTCTGTCCTTCAAATGGCCAGCGACCATGCCCCTAAGTTGAGAGCATGGGCGGGGACACTCAAAGAGAAGAAAAATAGATCACGCTTAGGCCTATTCCTCCTAGTATCACAGCCCATGCACATAGGTTGCGAGCATAGGCTCGGAAGGTAGGGGAGGTGACTCACCACCGTGAGACATTTAGATTACAAGACAATAGGCTTGGCAGGCAGGGGAGGTGACTCACCACCGTGGGACGTTTAGATTACAAGACAATCACGCTCATAACTGAGCTAGGTTCTTGACCCGATCAATAAGAGGGCCCCGTATGTGATGAGAATCGATTTATTTAGGCGCAAACCCTTTGGTGGTCAACACAGGGCTGAAATATGCGTGACATTCACAATCGTCGTGTCCCACAATCCCGGTCTAGTCGGAACTAAGAAAAACTGCTTGCTCAATTCCTGCGCTATCTTGACATCGAGGCCCCCTCGCACGAGTCGGCTCTCAATCTTGTAGGGTCACCCGAGCACCCTTGATAACAAAAAAAGGGTGAAAGAACAGACAATACTAAAAAGAAATAAGTAATAATTAAAAGAAAAGATTACACGTGGAACTTTCGAAGCTGGTCTATATTCCATGTACTGGAGAGCTTGCATCTATCTTCTATTGCTAGGCACACAACACCTAGGCGTACTACTGAAACAATTGCGTAAGGACCTTCCCATGGGGGATAGCTTGTTGGCATATGAAAGGGCTTGAATTCTTTGTAAGACTAGATTGCTAACTTGCAAGGTCGTTGGTCGTACCGCTTTTGCCACATACTTGCGAAGAGTTTGCAAGTAAGAGGCGGAGCGTGGCAGAGCTCGGTTACGTGTGGCCTCTAAGATGTCGAGGTAAAGAAGGTGTTCTTCTTCCTAGCTGACGTTCTTAACTGCATTGACCCTCGGAGATTTCAATAGAATTTTAGGGGGCAAGATGGCCTCTGCACCATAAGCGAGCTGGAATGGGGTTTCCCCGGTTCCTCAACTGATCGTGGTGTGTGCCGACCATAGGATGAAAGGGAGCTCGTCCACCTAGGCCTGTCCATGATGGTTGTGATGCTCGAAGACCCGCTTCTTCAAGCCCTAGATTACTTGTCCGTTAGCGTGCTCGATCGTGCCATTGCTCTGTGGATGTGCTACTGAGGCGAAGCAGATCTTTGTCCTGATTTGCTTGCAATACTCCTAGAACAACCCACTAGTGAATTGAGCCCTGTTATCTATGATCAGACGGTTTGAGACTCCAAACTCGGTGACCGTGTTGCTACGGAAGAACTTTGTAGTGGCCTAGGCTATGATGGTCGAGACTGGCTCGGCCTCAGTCTACTTGGTGAAGGTATCGATAGCCACGAGCAAATACCTAAAGCAATTCTAGCCTAGGGGGAATGGTCCCAGGATGTTGACTCCCTATGTCAAGAACAGCCAAACCAACGTGATCGTTTGCAAGGCGTAGGCTGGATGATGGGCCTTGCGGGCGTGAAATTGGTATGCCTTGCAAGTAGTCACGATGGCATGAGCATTGGCAAGAGCGGTTGGCCAATAGTGTCCTACCCTGAAGACCTTTCCCACTAGGGTCCAAAAGGACGAGTGTGCTCTGCAAGTTCCTTCATGAATTTCTCTACACACGTATTTGCCCTCCTCCCACGAGACGCACATAGAGAGGACCCCGATCACGCCTTTGCGATATAAGGCTCTCTCGACCAGCTTGTAGGGCATGGACTGTCTGAGTAACTAGGAGCGCTTAGCCAACTCTGCTGACAGGACCCTGTCCACCAGAAATCGAATAAATAGTGTCCTCTAATATTCTTCATGCTGGATGAATGTGACAATGTCGCTTACTTTGAGTTAATTCCTTCTCGGTTAGTATGGAAGGCTTGTACAAGTGCTCGACAGGCACACGTAGCGGTGCCGCCTCCTAAGAAGAGCTGAGCTTGGAGTGTTGGTCAGCTAGGGCATTGTCCCTTCTGGGGATGTATAGTACTTCGAAGTTCTTGAAGTACTTCTTCATCTTTCTTACCTCAAATAATTAATAGACCATTGATTCGTCGGAGCACTGAACTGCTTGCTAATCTTGTTGACGACTAACTGTGAGTTTTCTTTCACAGTTAAATGTTGCACACTGAGTGATTTGCATGCCCGTAGCCTAGCCAGAAGCCCTTCGTACTCCGTGACGTTATTGGTCGCTGTGAAGTGCAGCTACACAGCATATTGTAGGCGCTCCCCTTGAGGTGACACAAGCATGACTCCAGCCCTTGAACGGTCGTAGATGCGAGACCCATCGAAGAACATTTCCAACAACCACTATCTGAGGGATCGGGTTTTGGACTAGCTTGGTCGTGATTCGTCCACTCCACGATAACGTCTGCTAGCACCTAGGATTTGATCGCCGAGCGGGCTAGGAAGTAGATGTCAAACTCAGAGAACTCTTTGGCCCACTTTGCTATTTGCCCACTTGCATCTTGGTTCCTTTGAATTTCACCCCAAGGGGAAGCTGGTTGGCACCGTGATTGTCTAGGATTGAAAATAGTGTTGCAGCTTTCTGACGATATGAACAAAGCATAAAGGAGCTTCTCAACCTCGGGTAGAGCTTCGTCAGCCCATAGAGACTTTACTCACATAATGGATGGGTTGCTGGTTTTCGTCCGGAACCACGGTTAAGATAGCGCTGACACCCTGAGGGTGGACCCGATGTACAAGAGCAACGCCTGCCCTGCTCTGGGCATGGTCAGCAAGGGTGGGTTGGACAAGTACCGCTTGAGGTCTTCGAAAGATTTATTCACCTCCTCTGTCCAAACAAAACCATCATGCTTCCGGAGTGTCTCGAAGGAAGGTAGACCTTGCTCGCCTAACCGAGAGATGAAGCGGCTTAGCGCCGCCATGCTCCCCGTGAGGGCTTGCACCTCTTTCACATTGGAGGGTGGGTGCATCTTTTCAATGGCTTCGATCTAGGTTCACGCCTGCACCTGCTGAATTGACCATATAACTGAGCACCTTTCTCACTTGCACACGAAAGATGCACTTTTCCAGGTTTAGCGTTATTCACTGCTTCTTGAGGTTAATGATGGTTTCCTCAATATTGGAGACATGTTAGACTTGAGCATGCTTTTGACCATGATATTATCGACATAGACTTCCAAGTTGCCATCTATTTGGTCAACAAACATCTTCTGCATCAGGCGTTGTCAGCGTTTTTTAGCCAACAGATTTGTCCGAGGGGGTTGTCCGGTGTTCGATAGAGGGGTTTGTGTAGCTAGCGCACCTCTCTCCTCACTTGCCCTGGATGAACTGCTCAAGAACGCTCAAGAACACGCAAGGTTTCCCCAGGTTCAAACCCCCGAAGCGGGTAACAGCCCTACGTCCTGCCTGAGCTTTTGTTGATTGTGGAAAATGTGTGTTCTCCAAAGAACCCTCCCCCTCTCATGCACACGAACTCCCCTTATATACTCCGGGGGCTGGCTCGAACAAGAGGTGTGGGGATATTACATTAATGACATTGGCTACTGTAGCCACTATCCTTCCTCGGTTTCTTCGTCTGTACCGCTGTCTGCCAGTGCCCCATCCTGTCCGAAGGACAACTTTGACGCGACAGGGAGGGCGCCTGACATGCGCGCCTCCCTGCCTTGTCTTGGGCAGTACAGACGAAACGGGAGCAATCATGCCGCCGGGAGGTTTTATGCGCCTGGGCAGGCCAGGTCATTCGCATTTAATGGCCCCGATCCGGTGCGATCTGGGAGAAGACTTAGAGAGGAAGCCTTCCCTTTCTCTCCATCGTAGCGCCACTTCCTCACGCCGCCACCGCACCGCGTCGTCGACCCGCCAGGATGGCACCTCCGTTGCCCTCCTCCACCGTCGACGATCGGCGGGTGGAGAGGGTTTCCCTCATTGCGCCAAAAGGAACTTTCCAGTTCCGCGCGGGCACCGTGACGCCTAGGTGCCGCCCCGGCAAGGTTGTCACCTTCGTCTGGGTGCTCTTGGCGGGCTTGATCCAGCCCTACTCTGAATTTTTCTTCACCGTCCTCCACTTCTACTGCATCCACCATCTTCACCTTACCCCCAACTCCATCCTCGTCCTCTCCATCTTCGCCTACCTCTGCGAGATGTTCGTGGGGGTGGCGCCGAACTTGCCGCTCTTCCGCTAATTCTACACCCTCCGCGGCTCCACCGATGGCGGCTCGGTGGGGAGCTGCCACTTCCGTCTCTGCAACGGCTCTGCCTCCTGCTACGTCCCCTTCTAGACGAAGACCAACAAGAAGGCGTGGCGCAGCGAGTGGCTGTACATTGGCGACGACAGCGGCATTGATGCCCTGGAGGTGCCGACAGAGCCCACGGAGGCCAATGACAACTGGGGCACCCTTGTCGAGGACTCGGCGGAGCTCCGTACCATGGTGGCCCTCATCGATCGACTGCGCATCACTGGACTGACCAGGGGCTGATGGTCGTAGATTTCCTGGCTCGGCGGATTAGCCCATTGCGCCTGGCCTGTCAGTACACGGGCGACGACGATGTGACCCGCACGCATCCGGGCAGTAAGTACTCATGCTTCATTCTGGTTGGCTCCCGTGTCCAACCCCTATTACTAAACTTGCATGCCCTTGCCAGGTGCCAGGAATCTAGCCCTCACCATGCTAGACTCATGGCTGACGGGGC
Source organism: Olyra latifolia (assembly GCA_036346145.1). Lineage (NCBI taxonomy): Eukaryota > Viridiplantae > Streptophyta > Magnoliopsida > Poales > Poaceae > Olyra > Olyra latifolia. The sequence goes on along the minus strand of CM070529.1, from coordinate 35,250,221 downwards.
TGCTGCCGCCGGCGCCAAGCAACCGTGAGTTCCTGGCCGGCACCCGGCCCATCTGCACTCTGGAGCCGGCGGAGCGCTTTCAGATCGTCGTGTCCCTCCCTGCCATGGACTCCACCGGGGTCGTCACGACGCCGGTCGTGGTTCCGTGGTGATCAAGGACAGGGCGCCCATCGATGACCGGGCCACCGGCAAACGACCGACCACCGAGGATGCTTCGGACTAGGACCCGAAGAGGACCCGGACCGTGGCTCCGACTCCCGCTTCAACCTCCACTGGCACTGCTGGTGGGTCTTCTCCTGACGCTGCTGTGCCTTCGACTGAGGGGGACACAGCGGCGCCGCCTGCTCCGTCTCCGACACCTACGCTGCCGGCGCCCGCTGCGCCGGCAGTCCCTCCGTCGGTTCCGGCATCGGTGCCCACGTCATCCACCACCAACACAAGGCCAGCTGCTGGCGGTGGCAAGCCCGCCGCTCCAAGGAGCGGGCTCGTGCTCCCCTCCGTCTCCTACAGCTTCGGGGTTCCGCCTGCAGCGTAAGTGCTTTTATCTTAAACTGACTTACCTTTGTGCTCGCTCGAGCCAACGCGTTGTTCTATTGTGCACAGGACGAACACCCGCGGCACACCGGACACCCAGGGGACCACGCCGCTAGACGCCATAGGGAACATCCGATAGCGTTCTCTCCATCGAACGCATGATGTCATGGTGGCGTCATCACGGCAACTTGAAAAAATAACTATTGAAACTTAAAAAATGTACTAATGAAACTTAGCTATAAATACTGGTGAAACTTAGAGAAATACTGATGAAACTTAGCTACAATACTGATGAACTTGGGAAATAACTACTGAAACTTAAAAATATACTAATAAAACTTGGCTACAGTACCGATAAAACTTCAAGAAAACCAATAAAACTTGAAAAAATTACTTATGAAACTTTAAAAAATGCAATGAAATTTGGCTAAATACTGTTTAAACTTTAATAAGTTCATATGAAACTTGAAGAAATAACAATGAAATTTGGCTTATATACTGATAAAACTTAAAGATGTATCAGTGAAACTTGGCTAACTACTGATGAAACCTCATGTTTCATGTTGTTCAAAAATCACCCAAAGTTTCAATAGGCAAACCCAAATTTTACACGTACATGTCTCGTGTTTCGTGGCAAAAATGAGAGGTACACCTCCTCCTAGCATTCTTCTCTAGATCCGGCGAGCCCTAACACCGGGCTCACCGGATCTGGCCACCACTCGCTCGTCGTGCTTGCTAGAAAAAGAGAGGTAGAGAGAGATGAGATGGGGAATACAAAGAGGAAGAGAGATAAAGAAAATGAATATACTGGAGAGGAGAAGAAGAGAGATGGAAAAGAAGGGGCATAGGAAAGAGGAGAGGAGCGTGGCTGGCGCCGGCGCCGGCAACCGACCAGCGGCTCGCCCATCTCTATACAGTGGTTGTTCAGTGGTGATATAGACAGAGTAGAGTGCGGCAGTGTGGAGAGAGAGAGAAAAGAGATGTGCAGGAGCAGACAAAAGCAGCCAGCATGCACCGGACGCGAAACGAATTAAAGTTGCGAGCGCAAAACGGATCTCATCCGCGTCTGGTAGCAATCGGACGCACGATTTCAAGTAATTCCGAAAAAATAATCGCCTCCCCCCTCCCCCCCCTGCGCAACTCTCTCGGCTCTTTCCCAACCGTAGCTGCTCGCCTGCTTGACCTGGCGTTGTCAACGCTACTCTCCGCCACGCCGCCCCGCAACCCCCACCGGTGCAGCACCATCAGCGACTGGTCTCCGTCCCTTGGCGGAGTCGCGGAGGCGGCAGGCAGCTCGGCCTCTCTATTTCTAGTGCTCCTGAACTTTGCGTCGGATTCGAGTAAGGCGTCGTGGGTTTAGTGTCCCATATCGATTGACCCCATCAGGTGTTCAGAGCCGATTCAATCAGATTTGGCCTCACGTTTGTCAATCGATCGAGGCACGTGTCTCGGGTGCTAGTCTCTTGGTTCTTGATTCATCTTCGCCATTCCCTTTCTTCCCACCTTTTGTTTTTCTAGCCAGTATCGTCGTGCCAATTGGCTTGCGTGATTCGGTTTCTTGGCCAGCTGCCACCAGTGGAGTTGTTCTTAGTTAGCCAGTGCGGAGAGTGGTTGAATTAAAATAAAAACTGAATAAACTGACGAACGGTACTAGCATAACGAGATGTTGTGCTCTTTTTGGTTGCTAGTCAGAGAATATCATTAGCATGGTGTAACGAGCTGTTCTGTTACCATTATTTGAATCCTAGTTTTTAGATTCATTCAGGAAAAGGGAAATGCTTACAACAGTAGTAGAAGATATATAGGGTGGGTTCTTTTCAACTTTTCTTATCAACTTATTTGCCTGGATCTCGTCACTTCGAGAATTTTTCGAGATAGCCTCGAGAGCCGGTTGGCCTTCAATTTTGGGTTTTAGAGAGCTTATAGACAAGCCTACGAGATAAAAAATTTTTGGCTCAAAAAGTAATAAAAAAAGTGAGATAAGTCAAATAAGACAAGAGATAAGTACGATAAGACAAGAGATAAGTACGAGTCAAATAAGACAAGAGATAAGTATGAGATAAAAAATTTCCGACTCGAGGACCCTTGCCTGGTATAGCTTGTGTAGAGGCTCCCATTGGAAAAAGAACTCAGAGTCCCACGGAAAAAGTGTTGTTGCTTGATCCGGATAGCGATCATTTCTAGTCCATGTTTGGCCGCGTGCAAGTACCATTAGTGGAGTTGCCGCATTTTCGTTGTTAGCTGAGGAATCTCCTCATGCCTGACCAATGATGCACCCGGCACAAATATCCATGCTACCTTTGCTGTTGGGACGTCCTTAAGGCCCAATACTTGATCTGGATCAAGTCCAGTTTCAGATCAAGTCCAGTTTCATCGTAGAAATTGTTCATTTCCTGCGCGACCTCTTCTGCACTCCGCTCGGCATCTCCTTATCAGATTCCTTACGCAAGATGCGCTCGTAGTCTGATACAGCCGGCCTTTCTAGTTTCTGTATGCTATCTTTCAATGTTTTCAGACACCTCTTGTCTCTGTGCCATTCATCCATACCAGGCTAGACCCTCAGTGGAGATGCTTTCTTAGCGAAATGTGCGGTGACCTCGGCTCTTACTATCCGCTCGTTCTCCTCATCGGTCATATGGTACGCCAGCTTTGGAGAAGATTTCTTTTTGGATTTGGAGGACCCTGCCTCCTTGAGAAGTGCTGGCCTCCCAGCCAAGTTGCTTGACCTGGCCCGCACCTACTTGGGAAACGATGTTGGAGTTGGAGTTCCACTTGCAGGGCTTCGTTGAGGAGACGGGCTTCGTTGAGGAGACTGGTTTCGTTCAGGAGACGGTGCAAGAGGTTGTGGAATTGACGCTGGAGACCGTGGAGAGGACATGTCTACGTTATCTCACAAAATTATGAACCGTTTGCGTCACATGATGAAATAGTGCACTGCATCTCCTAACTTCGTACTCCCGTCACCTCCTTCGAACTCGAGGTCAAGGTCCCCGTACCCTGTGCATACCTCGTCCACCGAGACCTCGGCGTAGCCCAACGCTATCGTTTGGCCATGGATGAGCTGTCATGACTCCACCGGGTAAGCCATGCCTTCAGCCGCCTTCAAGGACAGGTTCCGTGCTTCAACATGCAGCTCACAAGGTGTCCACTGCGTGATGTCATCCACAGGATAGCGTCCCAAGTCCTCTTCGGGCAGCCCGCCGGAAGAGTAGCTACTCCGTAGCGCGGAGGGGCTTATGACGTTGGGATTACTGGGAAGTTGTGGAAGGCTCTCCTCCCGCTGTTGGCTCAAGGCTAGCTGCACCTCTCTTCGGACCGTTTCTTGTATGCTCGCCTGTGTTGCTCTCAAGACATCATGCAGGTCACAAAGCTATTGTGCCCGTCGAGCCTTGCCTCTCGCCCGACTCCTATAAGTATCGGCGTCCTGAGCAAAACCCACCTTCCACGGGATGACACCAATGCCTCGTGTATGTCTAAGGTGCTCAGGGTTCTGTAGGGCCCTTGTTAGCTCATCATTCTCCCTGTCTGGGTCGAAGGTGCCATGGGCCGACTCATCGTTGGCCTCTTGAAGGGATAAAAATTCTATGGGGACGCTCCCCACATCCCTGTCGTGAGGACGGCCCCTAAATTTACGACGCGTGTCTCTCACCAATCTCCAAGCGAGCTGGCTGAGAAGGGAGTCCTCCCGCGTGCGCACGCAGCCCAATCCTCATTCTCCCCTATCTCCACGGGATCCTCACGCCAGGAACCCTAGCGGCCGCTGCGAGGAGGCCACCGCCGAGGAGGAGGAGGACGGCGTTGCTGTGCTCGGGCTCGGGCTCGCGCTGGCCGCCATGGAGGTCGACGAGGAGGCCGCCACCGAGGAGGGCCGAGCACGCCGCCGCCGAGGAGGACCAAGCACGCCGCCGCCGTGCTCGGGCTCCGGCTCGTGCTGGCTATCCTTCCTGGACACCGCCGTCTCTCTCATTTCCCCCCCAATCCTAGTCGCTGCCCTCGCCATCAGCCATGGAACCGGCGCCTCCTGGCTGGCATGGAGGTGGCGCTGTGCCGGAGAGCATCGTAGCCGAGTCATGCGCTCCTGCCCCTGCCCCCAACATTGAGGCAGTTGCTAATGAGATGGAGCCGCCGGATGATTCCGCCAAGTCAACTCCAGATAAACATCAGGCTGAGTCACTCAAGGCTAAGTTTGTCAAGATTAAGTGTCATAAAATTGTATGTATTTATGGTCTGAAAAATATGCATTGAATTATCACAAATTTTCAGGTGGCTGAGGAGGCAATATTGGTTCCCCAAGTTGGAATGGTATTCAATTCAGAGGATGATGCATATGAGATGTACAATAAATATGCTGGAAGAGTTGGATTTAGTATAAGAAAGAGCCACTCAAAGCTGAGACCCGATAAGTGTGACGAACCAAATTTTCAGTAAAAATTTACCAGAAAATGTCCAGAATGCCAACTGTCCAGGATTTCAGTTGCATTCAGAAATAGTACAGCTTGCTTAATTTATTACATGTTAAAATATTTACAGCGGAAATGAAAATTTAACCTGGTAATAAAAAGAAAATTACATGCCCATATACCACAGGCAAGCCTGAGCATAAGGTAAACCTTAGAAATCAATTCCTATACGAATTCCTTTCTTCATAAATGTCTATTTCTGATTATAAAGTGGATCCTATAAAAAGAAATAAATTGCTCACAAAATGTGGGTAAGTACAAATTGTACTTGCAGGTTTTTTGATAAAATGATACTAATATTATATGAAAACAGGGTTCAAGAAATAGCAAAGCTTTATGTGGATATGCAATTTTGAGTATTTAAAAGTCCTATTATATTTCTTAAACAATTAATAATAATAATACAAATTCTATCATCTTTCTCCATCCTTACTTATCTGCTAACCAGACAACAATTTTTATAAAACAAATTCATGAGTTTTGACAAATAAGAGAGTTATCACCTAGTTGACATAACATCATATACTTGAAGTAAGGTCCATCGATGTATTTGTTTTCAGCTCTGCAGAACCTGCCCAGCTTTACCCGTGGATTCATGGCTTCCATGGATGGGCGGTAAATTATGTCATTCTTAAATATTTTAAACTCAAGTTTTTATAGAAGCAAACGATTTACGAATGATCTCATCATTCGCTGCCCTTGAGTGTTTTTACCAGCCATATATGCTGTGACCCTGGCCCAAGACGGCAAAGATAACGATATTTCTGAACCTGCTTCTATATTTTTATAGAACAATGATTCCAGGGAGTTCACACCCTCACCCACCTGGTGTCCTTGAGTGTGTACCTTCTAACCCCAAGGTACCTGGCCCAAGCCGACAACTGTTTTTTCCAAATTGTTCTATATAGAAATCATTTTATCTCCCAAAACTACAATCTTTTCCATATCAAATAAGTTATCCAACCCAACTTATTTATACGGACCAATTCTTTTATCCTTTCATGAGATAATCAAAATTTTGTATTTTTGCCTATACTAGGGTTTTATCAGGGGTTGATTATTTTTAGGTGGCTTTTTAAGGTATTGGGGTTTGGATAAAAATTATACTTGGAATGTATAAATAAATAACTAGGAAGTATATGCAATAAATAATAAATAGAAGAAATGTAGGTATATCAAAATGCATCACGGCTAAAGTTCCAGAGAGCAAAGTTCATCATCTATACGTTATAAAAAGAGAGAAACTTCAATAAATATTCAAATAAGAAAGGTTTTAAATAAACAATAAAATAAAAAGGTTCTGGGGTAAAATGGGTGATGGGCTGTACGATTTTCTAAACGGTTGAAAATATTTTCTAAAAGAAAAAGGGGTGGAATAAAAATAGGTATTTTGGGTAGCATGATGTTACTGTTGATTATGGTAATTTTATTTATGGAGAATTATTATCAATTAATATTTATTTTGATTTTAAAATAATTGATTTTGGCATTATAATTCTATATGGAAATATTTATATAAATTGAATGGGACATGTAAAATTTATCTAGCATAATTTCGTATTAATTTTATATTTTAAGGAAAGCTCCAATTTCTATATGTTTTAAAAATGTAAAGATATTATTTCTAGATATAAAACATTATTTTAAGTAACTTTTATATTGAAAGTTTTTACTAATTTTACTTTTATATTCTTTAATTAAAATGCTTTGATATATAAAGAAGAGAGTAAAAGGATTTGTTTAGGGTTATTTTATTAGAAAATATGATAATTTATATTTTTATATTATTCTTTATCTTATGTTAGATTTGTATGAATTTTGGTGGAATTTATGAAAGTGATTTAATATTTTAAGTAAAGTTCAAACTGTATAGATGAAATTTTAAAATTAAAAGGAAATTGGATTCTTACTGGGTTGTCATTTGGGGTTGGCCCAAAATGGCTGTGGGCTGTTGCGTGTGGGCTGAAGCGGCTGGCAAGGGGAACCCAGTGGCAGTGAGAGGAGGTGGGATTGTGGGCTGACACGGTGGCTGACAGGTGGGGCCACATTGTCAGTGGGAGGAAGAGGGAAAATGGAGGGGAGCGGCGGGATGGTCACCGGTGACGGTGAAGATGGCCGGCGGCGGGGAAATTGGCTAAGGAATAATAAAATTGAAAATAAGTGGGTTGTTTTGGTAGTCTTGGTGAAGCCTAGGACGGTCGGAGTTGGTGTGGCGGCGAGATTGTGGCGGCGGCGTAACGGAGCAACGGCGGAGAGGGATTTCCGGTGGGAGGTAGGGTTAATTGATGGTCTAGCTAGGTTTGTGGTAGGTAGTGGAAGGTTTTATATGTAGGAGTCGAGGGCCAAGGGGAAATGGAGCGACGAGAAGAGTGTTGACTAGAGTTGGGGAAGAATGTTATGCGGAGGTGGCTTTAGGGTCTTAGGGAGAGTGTAGATGGCAGGGGAGGGGTCCTTGAGGGAATGCGACGTCGGGAAAGGGGGTTTTATAGGTCGGGAGGTGGCTTGACGGTCACGAAATCGTGGAAATGGCGGCGGCGGCGCTGGCGGCGCGTCGGAGTGCAATTGGCCGTGGTTGGCGGCCGGATGAGGTCGGTGATGTGGAGGATGAACTTCGCGGAGTCGAGAGAAATCCGGAGAGGGTGAAATCAGGGGCGGCGGCGAGTTCCAACGGCATTTCTTGTCTTCTCTGGTGAAAACAACGGCGGAGGCGGCGGCGGCGCCGGACTTGGGAACGACAGTCCGTGGGCCGGACTTGAAGGGGGTGACGTGGATAGTTTTGGTCCATCGGATTAAGTTTAGGTGGATAGGATTTTGTGGCCGAAGCGCTACGGTTTTGGACCGTTAGATCAAATTGATTTGATCGTGGCCATAGGTGTCACTTATGGTACCGACGGGGGAAAATGGGCCGTTTCGGCCTTGGGTTTTAGGCCCAAGTGGGGCTCCGGGCTGAGGAAGGAAGGTGCATTCCCAAAGGGGAAAGCGTATTTCCCATTTTCCAGAGAAGGAAAGAGTTTTAGAAATTTGTAGAAAATTATAGGGAAGTCAGAAAAATATGAAATAAATTTCTAAATTCTTAGAAAAAATGAGGAGATTTTAATTATGCAATAATATTGGTTACTTATGTAATAAATATTTTTGAAAAATAAAGGCTGTGACTTTCTTTTTAGTAATGAATAGGTATTGCATTTGGAAATTCATCAAAAAAAATTAGGAAAAGTTAAAGGGGTTTTAAATATGATTTTTGTGGAAAAATTTTTATGCTAAAATGATGAAAATATGAGCATGTTACAATAAGACCATATATCAGAAGTGGATTGTTTGCAGCAACCAAGGTACATGAGGTAAAAATTCATCGCATGACACTGTAAAAGAAAATGCTACCACTAGGACTTGTTGCTCAGCTCGTAGGGATGGCAATAATACCCGTGGGTTCGGGTACCCGTGGGTACCCGACCCGACGGGTCCAGGTCCGGGTCCGATTTTAGACCCACGGGTATTTTTTCTCGGGTCCGGGTCCGGGTCCCAGGTCGGGTATAGGTCCATTTTTATACCCGTGGGTACCCAATGGGTACCCGAAATCAACTGACATGTGGACCCATGATACATGATATATAAGCCAATCTAACCCAAACCCTACCCCTTTTCCACATTTCTTCCACCGCCACATTGGTACTGCTAAAATTGCTCAGATTGTTTCGGGTCTCGGGTACCCAACGGGTCTCGGGTACCCGTCGGGTCCGGGTATGGGTCCAAGTTTGAACCCGTGAATGGAATCGGGTCCGGGTCCGGGTATATCGGTCGGGTCTCGGGTCCGGGTCCAATTCAGTTGGACCCAGACGGACCCGACCCGATTGCCATCCCTATCAGCTCGTGTGCAGTTTAATATTTGTCAAAATGGTCTTTGGACTGTTCAAAAGGTTGTACTTGAACATAATCATTATCTTTCTAGTCCCAATAAGGTACAACATTTGAGATCACAACGACGTATTTTAGATGCTGATAAACAACTAATTAGTCAGATAAGAGAAGCTGGAGTAAACCTGCTCAAGTGTATGACTTCTTTAAGCAGTGGTATGGAGGGAGTGAGAATGTACCCTTCTCCCGAATGGATTGTAATAATGAGATAGGACGTGAGCGTAGGAAGTATTTGGCTGCCAATGATGCACAATCATTATTGGAATATTTGAAGAATAAGCAGTTGGAGGATCCTAATTTTTTCTATGCAATACAATTAGATGAGGAGAATGGTCAGCTAGCTAACTTCTTTTGGGTGGATGGGCAGTCTATCAACGATTATGCATGCTTTGGGGATGTTGTTACGTTTGACACCACATTTCAAACTAACAAATTTGAAATGCCATTTGCTCCAATTCTTGATGTGAACCATCATAAGCAAACAATACTTTTTGGAGCAGCACTATTATATAATGAAACCGTTGAATCATTTATCTGGCTTTTTCAAACGTTTCTAGTTGCAATGTCTCACAAGCATCCTAGCATAATCTTCACTGATCAAGATGTAGCCATGGCAGCAGCAATGCACATTGTATTTGAAAATACAAGCCATCGTCTTTGTATATGGCATATTTATTGTAATGCTGCCAAACATCTTATTCATGTTTTAAATAATCATCCTCAATTTCTGTCTAAATTCAAGAAATCTATGTATGAGAAAAATTCAATGAAGTGCTTTGATAGGAAATGGAATGAATTTTTGGACACTTATGAACTCCAGGACAACACATGGCTGAAAAATCTTTATGAGTTGAAGGAGAAGTGGGCTTTGATCTTTCGTGACTCGTTCACTGCTGATATGACCTCAACTCAAAGGAGTGAAGGTATGAACAATGTGTTTAAGAAAAGGTTTCGTAGAAAACTCTGTGTTACAGAACTTATAGAACAATGTGAGAAATGTGTGGCCAGTCTTCATGAAAATGAGTTGGAGGTAGATTTTAGATCACGCCACTCTAACCCTGTAACTTGTATACAACATTTACCAATGTTGAATACAGCGGCAGCATCATATACAAGAAGGATTTATTATGATTTTGAGGAGCAATTCTAGGAACAATTTTCTTTGGCATTCAATTTATTGCAATGTGAGGGCACTACCATGATTTACAAGGTTGTGCCTATGTGTTCTAAAGATGAGGCACTAGTTGTCTTTGATTCTGCCAATAAAAGCATAAAATGTTCTTGCAGGAAGTATGAATGCATTGGTATGTGTTTTATCTTTTAAAGTTCTTTGCTATTGTAACATTTACTTTACATGTCATATTTGATAACATTTACTTTACATGTCTTATAGGGCTATTATGCAAGCATGCTCTTAGAGTCTTTAATATCAATAGGGTTTTTAATCTGCCATCTCAGTACATCCATAATAGGTGGAGAAAATATGCAAAAAGGAAATATTTTACGAGAAGAAAAGTCAATGCGAAGGATACTTTGAAAGCATATGCTGCTCGTATAGCTCGGAAAGCCACATCTATAGCATTAAAGTCATCTGTTTCTAAAAAGCTTCTTGATGATTTGGATAATGCTCTAGATAAGTTAGATTTGGAGACGGACAATACCCTAAGCCAAATGCCTTTAAAATCTATTGTGGTTTCCCAAAGCTCTGATGAATGCCCACAACTGCCTTTAAATGGTAATGTATCATTTAGATTGCCTCCTGTTATATTGGGTAAAAAAAGAAGACAAAGACATGTTCTAGATAGAAAGAATGGCAAGAGTGCAAACATGTCAAAGAACAAGAAAAAAGGTAAAGACTACAACTTGTAATCTGCAACTACTCTCAGACAGCTACCACTTTCTTATTTAGTTTCATATGTAGGTAAAGATAGCAAAACATCACCATGTGCTGAAGATGGTCAAATGGTCGACATCCGCGAAGACTCTTCTACCGCAATTTCTTATACAAGCTTATTACTTGGAGTCGAAGATGCTAATCAAACATTGGCCACTAGAAGATTACATTTTGATGACCAATTCTAATATGTGTTTGCATGGAATGGAAGATCTTAGTAGCTAAAAAAATGGAAGCTCTGTTTGTAAGAAACTATCATGTAGTGTCTTATGTTGTCAGGAAGTATTGATGTAGTGACTTATGTTGTGAGATGCTACTATTGTTTTATGTTTCTTTCTTTTTGTCAACCTCAGGATTGTATAAGAGATGGTACTGTTAATTGATGACTTGCTACTCTGCATTATGCTACTGTTAAGAGATGCTAGCCAGATGCTTTTGTCTATACTACACTTGCTGCTGGTTGCTTAAAAATTGTTTTCCTGTCATATCATTACATAGCATTGAACAGGTTAAATTGTGGTTACTGATACACAGTGCTATAGTAACTGTGGGAAGAACAATTTGCTACATTATGTGTTGCTTTAATTGTTGCTCAAGATAAGGTATAAAAGCTTATTTCCTTTGCATAGGTCTGGAGGCAACATGCCTGATAAGTGGTTGTTCATCAATTGGAGTAAAGATAGACCTATGAAGTTGTTCATGCCTTTTGGCAATGGGCCAGTGAAATAATTATTGAATAAGCATAATTCAGTCAGTTTGTCTAAGTTGCCAAGAGATTGAGGAATGGAGCCAGAAAGACTGTTGTTCTTAAAGTTCAACTTATTGAGCCTTGTCAAGTTCAGCTTATTCTTTCATGAATTTAGGAGTGCATGTCCAATACACAAGGCTTAGATAATAGGCAGTCACTGATTCAAGCATTTAGGTAGGAGTGCATCTCTAGTACTTCATACACTGATTCATTCATTGTCTTTTTTACCCCCAAAACATACACTTAATAGGCAGCCACTGATCAATCTCCAGACAATTTCCAGCCATTTAATAGCTAGCATCTCCAGACATTTCAGCAAGAAATAAACTGAACTTTTGAGCTCTCAATACCACAATTTCATACACTGATTCAAGCATTTAGGAGTGCATCTCCAATACAATTAGACAAGGCTTACATATGGGCATTACATCTACTTTACAAGCACAATAACGATTAGTACAACAACAAGGCATACAAGGACACTAGTAAGCAATATCATTTTCTCTAGCATATATTTGAAGTCCACAACAATCTTTGTCCTCACACCATGCAGTTCCTCTTCAACGCTTGAAGCTCCTACTTCACGCCATCCACCTACTAAATGTTCATATTGTTCTTGCCACATGAAAAAATCACAATCATCCGAAAAAGGCTGGTTTCGGGGGCACTTGAAGAATCTCTTTCCGTAGTTGGCCGTCGTCTTTGCAGTGAGCTCAATTACATTCTCTAAGTTGCATCCGGGGCACCGCACCAATGGCAACCCACTGGGCTGCAACGTCGGCCGCACACGGGAACTAGGTGTTGAGCTCGCGCGAGACATTTTGATACCGCTGAAAAAACAAAATAAAACTAAACACAACCTCATCATTATTTCACATAATTAACCATCCATCATCAGCACAACAATTAAACTAAACACAAGAAGAATTAAATGACCAAGAAGTGGTTCCCCTTGCAAACAGGCTAATGACATGGTTCTTTTGTTACATTTCAACTTAGACCAGCTAAGGATAATTCTATGCAATCCATCATTAGACAAACCATTTGCTATGCTATACGGCCAGCTAATTCTGTTTTTTCTGCCTGACAAAAACTTGAAAGTTTTTCCCTTTCATGTAGACCAGCTAAGGATAATTCTATGCAATCCATCAAGTGCAATTACATGTATGAACTAAAGGGGCTAGGAGATTGCAGTGCAATTGGTGCATCACCTTGCTGCCTTCACCTGATAGAGCACGAGCACAACGGCAGGGGCTACAGGAGGGGAATCGGGGGGAGCTGCGGGACGAGCCCAGGCGGCATCCTCGTCGACCTCCCAGGCGGCGGCCTCCTCGACAGCGCCCTCATTGACCTCCAAGGCCGCGGCCTCGTCGACCTCCCGGATGCGGCCTCCTCAGCTGCCCCGCCTCCTCGGCGGCGGCCTCCTCGTCGGCCTCCACGGCGGCCAGTGCGAGCCCGAGCCCGAGCACAGCGAC